>WOXC01009588.1:0-688517 GCA_011680675.1 Gymnobelideus leadbeateri | reverse complement strand
GGGAATGCGTTAGCTCCCTCCCCTGGGGCCTAGAAGCCACTGAGGAGACACGCCATTTTGTAGTTTTCAGAGGCAGCTCGGGCTCCCAGCCTACAAATCGTGGGGAGATACAGCGATCAGTCTTGGGGGGTAATCGCTCTTGCTTTAACCTCCCTGGATCTGAATTGTGATCTAGGGTGGAAGTTGTGGGTGGGTTTATAGCTTGCCAGAAACGGAAGTTGCCCCCCACACGTTCGGGACGAAAATTCCTCTATCTGGCCTTAAAGCCATAGTGTGGCAACAAGCCCAAAAGTCAAGCAATTAAGTGGCAACATGCCAAGGCAAAGGAAACAGAAAAGTGCAACCCTAGACTCCTATTTTGGGGGCATAGAGCGGGAAAAGGACTGTGAGGTCAGAAGTCCTGCTCCAAAAGCCCCAGGGGAAAACATGAGTGGGTTGCAGGCCATAGAGGACCTTAAGGAGGACTTTAAAAATCAAATAAGAGAAGTGGAGGAAAAATTAGAAAGAGAAATGAGAAGGATGCAGGAAAAGTATGAAATGAGGGTCAACAGCCTGCCTGAGGAAAACAACACCTTAAAAAATAGACTAGCTCAAATGGCAAAGGAGGCCAAAAAGGGCACTGAGGAGAAGAATGCCTTAAAAAGTCAAATTTGCCAGATGGAAAAAGAATCTCTCAGAAGTTCCCTGAGGAGATTCATTCCTTCAGAGTTAGACTGGAGCAAATGGAAGCTAGTGACTTTATGAGAAATCAAGATGCTGTTAAGCAGATCCAAACAAACGAAAGATTAGAAGGCAATGTGAAATATCTCATGGGAAAAACCACTGACCTGGAGAATAGATCCAGGAGAGACAATTTAAAAATTATTGGACTACCTGGAAGCCATGATCAAGGAAAGAACCTAGAAATCACCCTTCAAGAAATTCTCAAGGAAAACTGCCCTGATGTTTTAGATCCAGAGGGCAGAATAGAGGTTGAAAGAATCCACCGATCACCTCCTGAAAAAGATCCCAAAAAGAAAACTCCCAGGAATATTATAGCCAGGTTCCAGAATCCCCAGATCAAGGAGAAAATACTACCAGCAGCCAGGAAGAAACAATTTCAATATTGTGGAAACACAATCAGAATAGCCCAGGACCTGGCAGCTTCTACACTGAGGGATCCAAGGGCATGGAATATGATATTCCAGAGGGCAAAAGAGCTGGGAATGAACCCAAGGTCACCTACCCAGCAAAACTGAGTATTTTGTTTCAGGGGAAAATATGGTCATTCAGTGGAATAGAGGACTTTCAAGCATTCTTGAGGAAAAAACCAGAGTTGAATAGAAAATTTAACATCCAGACGCAAGAAGTAAGAGATGCCTGAGAAGGTAATCAGGGAAAAGAAATCAAAAGGAACTTATCAAAGTTGAACTATTTACATTCCTATATGGAAAAGCAATAACTGTGACTGATGATATCTTTCTCACTATGAAAATAATGGAAGAAGGGGGTGTGGTCATATGAATACATATGTGAATGTGTGTATATATGGTTACAGTTATATATGGATAGAGGGCATAGGTTGAATTTGTTGGGAAGGGAAAATACTCAAGGGATGAAATTATGAGGTGAGAGAGGAAAGTGGCAAGAGGAGATGGGGAGAGACAGGGTAGGGTAAATTATCTCATGTAGAAGAAGCAAGGGGAAGTGGCTGCAAGGGAGGGGGAGAATAAGAAGGCTAAAAAGGCAAAACCACATTCACATTGAATTTGGTTCAGGGAGAGAATGACATACATACTAAATGGGATATCTCAACCTGCAGCAGAATAGGGGGAAGGGGGATGAGAGGAGGGATGATGGATGGGAGGGCATCCTTGGGTGAGGGGAGGTTGGAAGTACCCACTATAGAAGAGGGACAGGATCATGTAGGGAATGGACCAGGTGGGGGGTGGGATGAGTGGGAGGGAATTATAAGCAGCCTTGTACAATATATCTACTATGATAATGTTTTGCATAGACATGTACAACATATACTGAATTACTTATCTCCCCAGAGGGAATGGGTGACAAGGGAGGAAGGAAATGAATCTGAAATTCGAGGTCTTAAGATTAAATGTTTCAAATATATATAAATACTATTATTAATACTCTTTTGCTTATAATTGGGAGATAAGATGTGCAGGCATTGGGACACAAAGATTCACCTTCCTCTAATGGAAAAGTCGAAGGGGGTGTGGGAGAAGGTATGGGAGAGAGCAGATTGGAGGAAGCGATATCTTGTGGGACTGCTATTCTGGGAGGTTGGGTAGGGGAATAATGGGGGGAAAATGATTGTAACTCAAAATCTGGCAGAAATGAATGATGTAAAACAGAAGTTAATAAAGTATTTGTTTAAAAAAAAATAATGTCTTCAAAAATACATGGCTTTATTATTCACCATGAATACATTGCTTCTATCCCTATTTTACATACTGATGCCCCGCTTTCTCTCCTCAAAATAAAAAGGGAAGAGTGAACTGTAACATAAAGGATTTCAAATCAATAGAAAACAGATTCAAATCTGAGCACTGGCACTGAACTGTGTGATATTAGGCAAATAACTTCTCTGGGCCTCAGATGATTCATCTGTTAAATGAGATGGCTAGACTAGACAACCTCTGAAGTTCTTTTGAGCTCTAACTCTATGATTCCTACCAACACCATTCAACTACTCTAAATGAGATGTTAATAATACTATGATACACTTCAATGGATATTTCCCAAGAGAAAAATGCATATTCTAAGCACTAAGTTAATACAAAAAGTATAGGTTCTTATTCTCAGCTACTGAGATGCTCACAGTTTTTTACTCTAGATTTATCATAAAGAGAATTAAAATCTTAATTTCCTTTATTCTAAAAGCTATTTTTTACAATTTGTACAATGTAATTGCAAGCATACAGTGTTCTAAATGCATGTCTACAGAAAGATGGACAATATTTTAAAAACACAAATTTGTCTAACAATAGAAATAAACACAACTATGAAACACAACATAACTGCAACACAATTATGTGCTCAAAAATTTTAACAAAAGTCAGTACTAAATAAGCTCTTTTTGTGACCACTCATAATAATGCCTGAGTCTCCAGTGTCTGGATTATTAACAAAAAAGTAGTTGCCCAAAAAGACAAGTTTTGCTAGAATTATAAAGAAAACTGGAGATTTCCCCTTTTCATCAGTATTCCAAATCTGCCATGCCTTAAAGCAGCGTTTCCCCTAATTAATGCAGCCACAAAGTAGCTCTGGCCTTGAAACATAGCTCCACAAAAACCATAAATGCTGGTACAGGGGTCACTAAATGGTGCTCAAGCTGCTACAAGCTTGGTAGGAAGGTGTTCAAGGAGTTGTACCTCTGTTACATGTACTAGCTGTACAGATTTAGAAAACAGCTGACAAAGATTTCTATCTGGAAAGGAAGGAACAGATAAGTTATTACAGAAACTTGAATTTAAAAATTACACAACCTTCTAGAGAAAACTAAAAAATTAAATGCCAAATAATCCAGAGCATTTATACATAAGTTAGAGCAATGGCCAAGTACATACAAATACTAAAAATTCTAGAAAATACACCAACAAAACTGGAAAATCTCAGTCTTTGGAAAATTACATACTGATGCCTCATAATGGCACAGGGGTGACCCTGGGCTTCTGACGAGTATTCTTCAAGTAGAAGCTCTAGTACAACTGGCTCCTAACTGTTCATACCCCTCATCAATTAAAAAAAAATGAGCATATACCCGGAATACATGTATATTTACTTATTTATAAATATATATATATATATACAAGTACTATTGAAATAATAATCTATGTGATAACACAAAAAATTAGAAATTTTTAAATGATGAGCTGAAGATAGAATAATATTTAATCCTAAAGTCAAAGAAAAGCCACTGAAGCTTTATGAATGGAGTTAGGGAATAACATGGTCAAACCCATACTTTAGGAAAATCACTCTGGAAGCAGAATGGAGGTTGAATTGGTAGGGTGAAAGACTTCAGATCAAATAGGAAGCTATAATAATAATAGTTTAGGTACAAGGTGATGAGGGCTTCAACTGAAGTGCTAGCTCTATAAGAAAGGAAAAGGAGATGGATATAAAAGATGGTGTAGTGGTAAAAACAACTTGATTTGGAAGTTGTTTTGGGGTATGTGTGGCATGGGAAAGTTAAGACTCAATGACAACAGTAAGGCTGCAAAACCAGGTGACTGGAAGGACTATACTACCCTCAACCCAAATAGGCAAATTTGGAAGAAAGGTGAATAAATAGATTGTAGGGAGGGTGTGGGGAGGCAGATAGATAAGGAATCCTGTTTGAAACATGAATAAATCGTATTTCAATAATGAATTTTGTGTTGAGTTTGAGAGGCTTTTAAAAGAGCTTGAAATGGTCCACAGATAAGTAGCTGATGATGCAGGGCTGAAACTATATATAGATTTGGGGGTCATTAGCATAAAAATTACAATCCAACCAATGGGAGTTGATAAAGTCACTAAGTGAGATTATGTGGAGAGACACAGAGCCTTGTTATACACCCAGTTAGGGAACATGATATGGATGACAATGCTACAAAGACTTGTGAAGAAACAGTCTAACAAATAGGACAAAAAATGAAAAGTATCATGGAGCCATTTATACTTTATTCTAGAAGCCACAGGAAGCTACTCATATTGAAGGAATAAGGGAATAAAACAATCAGATCCATTTTAAGGAAAATTAGTTTGGCAGCAGTATGGACTATGGATTAGAATGGTGAGAAACTTAAGGTGGGGAGAGCATCTTAGGCAACTCTTGCAATAATGTAGACGTGTATGAGAGCCTAAACTAAGGTGGTAGCTATGCAGATGTAATGTGTGTGAAGAACACAGGCCAAGGACAGGTTGCCCAGAAAAAGGACAGTTTGGGGGAAAGACAGTGAGATTTGGCTTTTGGGTATGCAGAGTTAGAGATGTCTTTAGAATATCTAGCTTGAAATGTACAATTAGTGGATACCAATAGGCAATTGTTGATACAGGAACCATGACTGTGAAAGGGGCTACTGGCAATCAGCAAATCTATAAATTCATACACTGTCTTTCCTTCAAAGTATTATCAGAATGAATGGCTAATTACCACTGGTATTTGGGTCAAGCACTTGCCAAATACTGACATGCCAGGTACTGAGTCACGAAAGGCATAGTCTGTTGAGATAACTATTAAATTATGTTATTTTTATGATAATTATGTGACTTGTAATAGAAAATATTTATATGGAGGTCAATGACCCCATGATACTATGTTAACTATTATTATAACTACATTTTTATATAATAGTAATTTGTAAAGGGGCGGCTAGGTGGCACAGTGGGTAGAGCGCCGGCCTTGGATTCGAAGGACCTGAGTTCGGATCCAGCCTCAGACACTTAACACACACAAACAAAAACCTAGCCATGTGACCTTGGGCAAGTTACTTAACCCCAATTGCCCTCCAAAAAGCAAAAATAATAATAATAATAACAGTAATTTGTGGTGTCCTAGCCATATGGGCTATAAGCTCCATGAGAATAAACTAAAAAGCCTTAAAAATTTATATCTTTCCCTAGTACCTAGAACAGAACTCTTAAAATAGGAGGTGCTTTAAAAATATTCGAGCTGAATTCTTTTTTAAAGATAGATAATAATAGCTAGCATTTACATAATGCCTTAAGGTTTGTAAAGTGCTTTACAAATATTATCTCATTTTATTTTCACAACAATCTTGGAAGGTAAGTGATTATTATTCCCATTTTACGAATGAAAAAACCAAGCATACTTGCCTGGAGTCATACAACTAGTAAGTGTATGAAGCTGAATTTGAATTCAGAGCTTTCTGATTCCAGGTTCAGGACTCTAATCACTGTACCACTACTAGCTGGTAACGTTAAAGAGAGTACTTTCATTAGAATTAGGAGTCAAGTATAGGAGGAGGTTGATAACTAGGGAGACTAGAAGAATGGAGATAGCCTCACTGGAAACTGTAGCAGGGAAGAGGAATAAATAATGCAATCACATAAAATCCATATGTATTCATCCTATGCTCCTCACTCTTTCTTACTAAAAAGAAAAGTGAAAGGTGTGGGGTGGTTTACTCCTGGTCATTACATCAAAAAACCATCACTGACTGAAGGAAATGTTAGTAAAATGAGGGACAGCAGAAAATCAGGGAACTTTGCCAGCACAGCCATTGCCCATAATTGATTTGGGTAAGGTTGTCCATTCTGCAATAAAGGTAGCAGAGTGGTACAAAAGGGGGCAGAGTACCAAGCATCACACAGTTTCTAGACCACCTACAAAATTTAACTTGGCTGTTGGTACTAGGATCTTTATCCAGAAATGGACATGAAGAGGATCATATCAATTGTGACATTTTCACTACTGAAAAAGAAGTTACAACTACTGAATGGAAGGGTGGCTCACAGGTTATCCTGGGAGAGGCAAATAAATGAACTGAAAGAGCTGGATTTAGCATGTGCCTGAAGATAATATAATTTCATGCAATAACTGATCTTTATTGGGGGTAGGGAGGATTTGAATCTCCCTATCTCACTCACTCTGGAAAGTAGGCCACTTATAGCATAGACCTCACTGCTGACTGGCATGAAGGTCATCTGCAATTTGGTGCAGTTCACCCCTCATTAGATAGGTTGGTACCTCCACCTACTACCAGAAGCTCATTACATTGAGCCAGAGTTAGAGTGGACATCTGACCATCTTTAGACCTACTGCAGCTCAGAAGTCCCAAACATAAAAGATCCAATAGTCTCAGATTACCCAGCAGTATGGAAGACAAGTATATACCACCATGCCTAGCTGGTCATCTTCTAATGAATAAAGTGTTTGAGAGTATTTACAAAATGATCCCTATGAAAATTAATACAGTTTATGTAACAACACCTGTTGCAGAGGATGAAGAGGTAGATAAATTCTATGAAGAACTTGAAAAGACCCCCAAAATTAAATTATGAAATATTTTTAATGCTTGGTGACTTCAATGACAAAGTGGGTATAGATGAGGCTAGTGGAGAAATACATTGGAAAATACCGAACAGCTATAAGGATTAAGAAAGGTCAAACACATGTAGACTACAGAGAAATTTCACACCTGTATGCCATGCATTCTATCTTTCAGAATAGAATCAGAAGCTCCCACTTACCCCCAATTGCCCTGCCTTCCCCCCTCCAAAAAAGAACAACAACAACAAAAAAAAAAGAATCAGAAGCCCCTAGAAATGAACACCAAACAACAACCCCATCCCTGCCCCCCCCAAAAAAACCCTGTGTTTTTTCTGTCTTTTAAAATATTATTTTTACTGAGTAATTACTGAGTAATTTGTTGAGTAATATGAGTTAAGTAATATTTAGGTAAGTAATTGCAGGTAAGAATAAACTCAACATCTGGTACATCCATCAGAATAGAATGTCCCTGAGGTTTGGTCAAAGGGCTATCAATACACTATCACACAATAACATTTCAAACTGCTATATTTCAAGATACAAAATAACATACTAGTGACATGAAAATCATTACTGAATTAGTTATCTGTAGTTAGCTCACCAATTGCTATAGACAAAATCAAATTTAGTACCAAAAAAAAAGAAAGAAAATGAGAAAAGCACAGAAGAAAAATAGGGAAAGAAATCAGCAAAGATTTTAATAAGTTTTTTCACTCAAACAACTGCTGATGGTGGAACCATGGTACCAAGATTCTATTATCTTTGCTACAGACATAATAGTAGATGAAATAGAAACTTACAAAAGAGAACACAAATGGAAAAAGAAATTAAATATAAGTTAAAAAGTTAAAATAAGTTAACAAATAAGTATACCAAAAAAAAATGAAATCTGTTCTGAGGACAATACAATCATAAGGGCATTAAGAGATGGGTTTCAAGGTATCTGAAAGAAGGGAAAATACCAAAGGAATGGGGGAGGGGGAGATTTAGGGCCTTACTGATACTGAAAAGATAAGAAAAGAAAATCAACAACTACTAACTAATATGCCTACTTTCCTGTATATTTAAAATTTTTTATTAGAATAATCAACATATGAGAGCCGAATTCACAGGCTGGCTTGCTACTACAAGACCAAGAGAGTGCTCCCACCTATTTGGAAATATGAATCATCCACAGCCTCTGCTCTGGTTGCATAAATTTTGGTTTATGTACTCCAGTAATAAAGTCACATCTAACTGAAAAAAACAAACAAACAAACAAACAAAAGAATAATCAACATATGCATCGAGGTCATCCTCTACAGGTTAAGTAAGAACAGCAAAACTTCCACAAATAATATTCCAGAATACAATTCATTTTTACCATCACAAAACTGACTGAAAGGTGCATACAATCTGTGAATGTTGGACTGATAGTGAGTACAAGATCTCACTGTTTACTTTTGTTGATTATCATTTCATATATTTTCCTTGGGAGAGCCAAACATTGTCTTAGATAAGGCACTTTTCTAAGGTATCTTCCATACATCCATAAATCAAAATTATTCAGTATTTCTTTTAAGATATAACAGAAATAACTATGCTCAAAAAAGATCAGCTGAAGCATAAAATAGTAAGATACATGTTCCGTGTTCACTTGTCTTAGAGTAGATCTACTGAACAGCCCTAACTGAAGAGAGTACTGCAAGTGCAACTGTTTACAGATGACATTTTATATTGGTTGCATCAAACTTTAGAACACTGTAAAGCTTCTTAGAAGAGAGGTGAAACCACTCAAAAGAGTCTGACTTAACCACCCACAAGGAAGGGGAAAAAGTAAATGAAAAATATTTATTTCGCAGATATGCAGCTAAACAATTTACAGAACATGTATATCAAAATACAGATAGATCACAAAGCTACAGGTAGACCCAGATATATACAGACATAGATGATACTGATAGATAAAAATCTCCTATAGACAATGAAGATGAACAATGAGATGTATCCAGAAAAAACAGGGAGAGCAAAGTACATAGACTGGTTTTGAGAAATTGCAAAGTTCCTTTAAGAACTCCAACTTCTACCTAAAACAAGGCCCATATTCCTGATATAAATATTCTACTGGTATTGCTGAATGTCAGCATAACATATAACACTACAATCTTGGACAAATTAAATGTAAGTAACATTCTAAGGACAATGTAGAGGCACACAATGAATATGAGCATGCTGTGGTAAACAATAAATAAGGAACTATCAGAAAAACTGAAGTAAAAGATGTCATCAAAGAAATACATGACATAAAAAGAAGATAGACTGGTGGATTAGTAGACAGCTCATGTAGTTCCAAGTATACTCAAAATGTCAGGAGAAAGTATGATAGGCCTACTATAACACACAGTGGACAAGGGTCCCCTAACCATATGTAACATATCCAAAATGTAAAGAAAATGCTAGGCAAACAAATGTTTCTTCAAAGATTCTCATGAAAGTACTATCAAAACAAATTATTGTTAACTATCAACTATGAAATCAATTAAAATAAAGCTAATTATACAAAGTCAGATCACACAAGACAAGGAAGACCTCTAACCTTCTACAAAAAAGGAAACAGACATAGGCTAACAATAAAGAATAATTTACTCTGCAAAACTGAGGATAATCCTACAAGGGGGAAAAAAAAGACCTTTAATGGAATAGAGGACTTTTGAGAATTTCTTGATTAAAAACCAGAGTTGAACAGGAACTTCAAAATAGGAACTTCAGAATACTCAAAAAAAAAAAAAAAAGAATTGAAAAAAAAATTGGGGGGGGAGGGAAGGGTGCTGTTAGGTGATGCCTAACAAATCAGCACCTGTGTTGCAGTCAGGAGGACCTGAGTTCAAATCTGGCCTCCGACACTTAACACAAAAACTAGCCATGTGACCTTGGGCAAGTCACTTAACCCCAACTGCCCTAACTTCCCCCTTCCAAAAAGCCAAAAAAAAAAAAGAAAAAAGAAAAAAATTTTAATGCACAGGAAGAAACAGGATAAAGTTTAGAAAAATCAAGGAGAAGAACAAAAAGAGAAGCAAAAAAATCTTGAAAGTGATATATATAGCATTTACTTTATACCTTAAAAAAACAAAGCAAAGCAATATTAAGCAGAGATTCAATTTCATTATACAATCCTCTTTTTGTGTTCAGTTGGTATATTTATTGTATTTAAATTCAGAATTTTTAAAATGTTATCTAGGAAAATCATTTTCTTCAAGATACTTCCTTGTAAAGAGAGCTAAAACTCAAAAGAGGCAGCAAAAACCTTTTCATTTGAGGTGGCTAGGTGGCGCAGTGAGTAAGAGCACCGGCCTCGGAGTTGGGATGACCCGAGATCGAAACCAGCCTCAGAAAATGGGCACCCACACATAAATAATGACTGGCCGTGTAACCTTGAGCAAGTTACTTAAGCCCAATTGCTTAAAAAAAAAAAAAAAAACCTTTTCATTTAACCAGATCATCCAACCAAATCATTGCTACCACCACAACAAACTACAGGAAAAGGTAAAAGCAAAGCACATTTAGGAACAATAAAGCAAGCAAATACATCAGTATTTTAACTTCCTTGAGCTATCTCCCCTTCTTTCATACCACTTTCACCCACCTTCCCACTAGGAGATAATCCTCAAACCTTTCATCTCTAGCACCATCTCTACTTTCACACCCTACCTAAGAAGTGCTGCTGGATATAAAGCCAAAAAACTGAACTGTTTTAATGAAAACCTTTTACTAATTCAAATTGATTTCCTATCACAGTTTTCACAACAGATGTTCCAAATGTTATATTCTCTCCTTCAATTCCTATTTTAATTCAACCCACGACCCTTCGTAGTTCCCTGCTCTGATTCTACTGAGATTGAGGCCATCTATCCCCCACTCCTCAAAGCCTATGTCCTCTGTCATCCTTTCCTCTCTCCTTTGTTCCAGTAGCAGGTGGACTTCCTCTTTGCCAAAGCTAACCCTGCCTTCACATATGTACGCCTGAACCTAATTATCACCTTCAAGAACTACTCAATTTCACAGTTCTCTCATATCATGCAGCTTCAGTCTCTTCTCTCTACTGGCTCTAACCAATGCCTAAAAACATCTACAAATAGGAATGGAAGGTCTATCTTTCCCTAAAACAAAGTTCCCTTGACTATTATCCTCTCAAAGCAATTCTCCTAAATGTGTTCTTCCTTTAACTATTAAACTCCTTGAAAACAGTCTACATTGTAACTCTACTTCTCACAACCCCTTCACTTCGTAATGTCTTACAATCTAAATACAACTCATCTTGCCCAATCAAACAATCAACTGCCCTATAATTGTTCTGATTAACATGGGCCTTCCTACATTCCCAGTCTTCTTTTACTTTATTCCCTTCCTTCCACATCTTCTACAATCTAGCCCCTTGTAATCCAGCCCCTCAAACTGGCCTACTTGTGATGGCTCCAACACAACTCCTCTGCCTTTGTGCTGCCAGTCCACCACGCCTAGAATGTTCTCCACTCATTATTTCTGCCTCTTGGCTTCTCTGACTTCCTTCAAATCCCACCTTCTAGAAAGCTCCCACCCTCTAGAGAAAGCTTTCCTGGTGGCCCCCCATGATCAGTGCAATCCCCTCTGAGATTACAGTTCCATCTCCTCTATGTGTTATCATCTATATATCTAGTTATTAATACGTTTTCTCCTTCATTACAATGTGAACTCAGGGCAGGGAATGTTTTTGCCTTTCTTTGTATTCTTAGGATTTAGCACAATACCTGGCTCAAAAGCATATGCTTACTGACCACAATCTAAAAGTCAAATAAAGGAGTTTATATTTTATCCTAGAAATACTGGGGAGTTACTAGAGTTTGTTAAGTAGAAAACTGACATGGATCAAATATGCTTTTATAATTACTCTGGATCTTTATGGAGGATGAATGAGAATGGGGAAAATTCTGAAGCAGGGATACCAATTAGAAGGCCAATTAGAACAATTTCAATAGTCTGTGAGAAGTGGTGAGAATCTGGACTAAAAAGTTGGCTATGTAAATAGTGTACAGAGGCCTTACTAGAGAGATGTGGAGGGACAAGTGACAAGATTCGACAACTAACTGAACACCCTATTGGCTATATAGGGTAAGGAATCAAGGATAACAAAAGTTACAAAATGTGAAGAACTTTTGAAGGATAGTGGTGATGACACAAAAACAGAGAAGTTCACAGCATAACAGATTTAGAGCTGGAAAACAACTCAGAAGTCATCTAATTCCTTCATTTTACAAATGAAGAAACGGAAGCCTCTGAAGTTAAGTTACCTGACCAAGGTCATACAGGTAATAAGCATCAGAGCTATTTCAATATTAAGAAAACTATTAGCATAATTGATCACATTATTAGCAACAAAAAATACACATGCATAAATCAATAAGTGAAGAAACTCTTAATAAGTGGCAACATACACCCAAGAAAATGGAAGTACCTTTCTTTAATATGTTAAAAAACATTTATGTAAAACCTAGACTTTGCATTATTTGTATGTATTCTCCATTTATTGCATTATTTGTATGTATTCTCCAAATATTGCATTATTTGTATGTATTCTCCATTTGTAATGGAGAAATTTTAGAATTTTTCTTCCTAAAAGATCCAAGTAAATAAAGTAAGAATGCTCAATGCCTCAACTATAATTAGATACAGTACCAGAATTGATAGCAGTAAGATAAGAAAAAGAAATTAAGGGAAAAGTATTGACAAAGAAGAGAAAAAATATGCCTTATGTAAAGAAAAAAGAACAGTTTACTTTAAAAAATCCTTAAGAATCAATGAAAAATAGGATCAAGACAATTAAGAGAATCAGCAAAATAAGACAATAGGCTGTATGATCACTTGTAGAATAAGTTATACAGGGTATCCCTAAAGTCTGGACACTTAGGAAATCTCATTAACTATGCATAATTTCAAGAAATGAAATTAATGAAATTTTCAACATTTTATTTAATTAGCATAAATTTTAGCCATAACAATTTCACATAGAATAAAAGCTTTCATTAACTATCAGGGACTATTTTCCATATTAATGAGATTAATTTAGCTTAATTAGCTAGTGAGATTTCCTATGTGTCTCCTATGTCTTCCTATAAAATCTCATTTATGCTAATTAAGCAGTTCCTGCTTCAGTCACCTTCATGGCTGTTGAAACAAACTGTTTTCATCTGCCCATTCCATCAGGAGAAATCTTCACTTGCTTGGGGTAGACACCCCTGTAACTCACCTACTAGTTTGTGGCCCATCGGTTACCTTCAATCTGGTTTAGTACATTTGCCTAGATGATTTTACCAGAGGGTGGCCACTGAATATACAACAGTTTCTTGGGAGCCACAGGTGAGAGCTGGATGACAGGTAGACAGCAAAGGTGCATGAGCAGCACTGAAAAGGGCTCAGCAAGCCCTCACACCAGAGGTGCTAGTCATTCCTAAGCACCCTATACACAAGGCAACAAAACTGAGATTAAATACAAAACACAATGTTTGCCGCAAATTATTACAAAGCATAATCTTTCTGTTATTAAATTGTTAAAACTACAAAATGGAAAGTGGTATTTACTATGAGTAGAAATTATTTTATTAGATTGTGTAACTGATTTTATGGAAAAGGGAGAAAAATGTAGAGAAGTGTCTGCTATGTCAAAACAAAAATGCATTCACATAAGAATTGGGGGGAAGTATAAACTACCCACAAAAAACTTTAAAGAATAAATCTTTAAGTCTCTGGACTAAAGCTTAATTATCTTTAATCATTCACCCTCTACATTACTAGTAACTTCAAACTCATGGAAAACCTAACATTAAATAATTTTTTTGCCTTTTTTTTTTGAAGGGGGGAAGGCAGGGCAATTGGGGTTAAGTGACTTGCCCAAGGTCACAGGGCTAATAAGTGTTAAGTGTCTGAGGCCGGATTTGAACTCAGGTGCTCCTAACTCCAGGGCCAGTGATCTATTTCACTGTGCCACCTAGCCACCCCTAAATTTATATATATATATTTTTAATTATTTCTATTTTGCTATAAGTTTTAAAATAGAACAGGATCTTTTTTATCAACACAAAACTTTCCATGCTTTACACTAAAGTAAAAAGACTAAAGCCAAAAGAAGATGATACACACAAAATTAATTTCTTCCAAGCCATGAAGAAAAAGTTAAGATAATTTCTTTGTCAAACTATATGTGCAAGCCTAATAAAATTTGAAAATAGAGTTATTTATTGCTTGTACCCTTCACAAAGCTTCAAGTACATTCAGTGCTCGGACATCAGAGAGACACTAAGAAGCTGGAACACATCCAAAGGTGAATAATTATAGGTAACTTGTTCTTTTTTTAACTTTGCTATTTTTGTCAATGATCACACCAATAATTCTGTGTCCCATAAATAAAAATTCAGTGTTACCTATGACTGGACCCTATCTCTCATCTCCCATAGCCAAGTAATTTCCAAATCCTGATGATTTTACTTTCATAGCATTTTCCAAATCCATTCAATCTTCTGTATACCTATTGCCACCAACCACCCCTGTAGAGACCTTCAGTACTACACACCTGAATCATAATCCCTGTCTCCACCTTCTCTTCTCTTCAATTCCTCTTCCAATCAAATTTATATTACCACATCATTCTCCTGCTCTAACAGTTCCAGCAGCTTGTTGATTTCTCTCAGAATAAAATACAAAGTCATCTGTTTGCATTTAAAACCTTTTGCAATCTGTCTTTAACCTATCTTTCTTAATCTGGGATCCATATATAGATTTTTAAGCAACCTGTAAACCTGGATAGGAAAAAAAATTACATCTTTATTTTCACTATCCTCTAACTGAAATTTAGGATTTTCTTCAATTATAAATGTAGGCAACAATAGTATTAGGTTTCACCAACTGTGCAAGGGGTCCTTGTAACACAAGGTTAAGAACTCCTGTTTTGGGCTAGTTTCACAATATTCTCCCTCATGCATTTCGATATGCCAAACAGCCTACTTCTTATTGGTATGTAACATCATATTTCTCACCTCCAAGCCTTTGCACAAAGTATCTCTGATGTCTTGAATGTTCTTCCTAATTACCTTCAGGTCTTCAAATCCCTAGCTACCTTGAAGGCTGTGCTCAAGTGCCATATCCAATACAAGATCATTCCTGGTCACCCAAGTTGTTAGTGCTCTCTCTCCCAACCCCAACAAAATCACTTTGTAAACACTGTACCTAATTAATTCTATGTGTTGTCTCTCTTCCCCCTCAACAAAACATTAGCTCCTTGAAAGCATTAGCTTTCATTTTTGTGTTCTTGTCTCTCATACCCAGCACACAATAGGCATTCAGCACTCATGCTGAATTAGATATCAGTTTTTATCCCATTCTACCATTACCAAGGCAAACAGCATAAAATCAAATACATCTGTCATGGTTTGTTATGATCATAGCTGTTATAATTAGGGGTCAGAATCACACCAAATTTCTGCTATACATTACTTACAGAAAGATGTTAACAGCCCATATGAAAACTAAACCAAGATTTCAATTTCATGATCACCAGTCATGGACTCAAAAAATTATAAACAGAAAGGCAATGGTTGTGCAAATATTCATAAAGAGAAAGCCAAACTCTCCCATTCTGAGGCTGCATGTGGGTAGCATGCTGTTGTTGTTTTGTTTGTCCGTTTTCAAAGAGGACCATGAAACCAGGAAAATGATGACATGACATGCAATTGACTTTATTTTGAGTGAGGAAGGGCTGTGCAAGGTCATCAGTCCCACTTTATCCTCCAGAGCCATCTGGATCCAGTTACCAGATATTCATCAGGATGACTAGAGATGACCCAGGATGCAATGGGACACCCTAGCCATTTTAGCCTAAGGTCTTTTCAAGTTATAAAAAGAGGAAGAGGCCAAGTCCCTGGGTTGGGAATCCTGAAACTGCCTCTTAAACTATAAACTATAAGGAAGGCAAGAAGGGCAGGTGAATCCTCAAATCAATAGTCTTGGCAACTCTGATAAGTCTGGATGGCATTCCCTAAAATTCCACATGCATATTTATGCTCCTATGGTGCATATTTATTTCCCTGGGGGAAATATTGTGAATTGGGCAGCACTTTCAGAGGCTTGAGATTCTGAGCAGAAAACATTATTAAAAGGACTAGGGAATGATGACACAGTCACAAAGCCAATGATAACTAAACTTTTAATAATAACTGACCCCTCCCCTAATATTCCCTATTCTCCACTTATCTAAGACTGCAAACCCTGGCAGCAATTAGTAGTCACAAAATAATAGCACCTTAGAGAAATAGAATCATAGACTTAGAGGTGAAAAAGCTAAGAGGGAATAGTCTTCAAGTATAACCTCCTCATCTTAAGGACTAGGAAAATGTACCCCAAAATTATTAAGTGACATGTAAGTAGGGTCATGTAGGTAGTAAATACCAGAGCTACTTACTGCAAATCAACCAGTGAGTCAGCCAATGGACAGCAAGCTATTATTAAGAGCTCACTATGTGCTAAGCACTGTGCTAGACACTAGTTATACAACAAAAGGCAAACATCAGTTCCTGTTCTCAAGAAGTATACACTCTAATGGAGACAACATGCAAATAAATGATATAAACTGAGTAGATCAAAGTAGTCTGAAAAATGAAGACACTAGTCACTGGGAGAACCAGGAAAGGTCTCCTGTAAAAAGTGCAATTTGAAATGGGCCTAAAAAGATGCCAAGAAAACTAAGAAGTAGAGTTGAGGGAGCAAAGCACTGCAGGAATGGGAGACAGACTGTGCAAAGGCAAGGAGGCAGGAGATGAAGTGTCATGTTCATGAAACTGCAATCTGGTCAGTGAAGCTGGATTGTAGAGGGTATGGAGGGGAGTAAAATTTAAGACTGGAAAGGTAGAAAAGGCCAGCTTACAAAGAAACTTTAAATTCGAAACAGAGGATCTGTGACTCCAAATTCAGTTCTCTATCATGATACAATACAGTTCCTGCAGTTATATGTTCAATCATTCACTGGTTAACAGACAAGGATATCAAACTAAAGTTTCAACAGTTAAATTCATAGACAATCCAAAACATGTGTAATTCCTATCACCCTCTGCCTTAACTCCTGCAGGGCCACCACTAATCCAACTCCATCCTTCTAAGGAAACTGAGACCTAAGGGAATTAAGTGACTTGTCCAACATCACAAAGTTGGCTAGTGGCAGAGCTCAGTCACTGCCCAGGTCTCCGGTAGTGCTTTATTCCTTCTACCATGCCACAAAGATTTAACCAAATAGGAAAACAAAAAAGTACAATGGTTAAAGCAGATCAGAATTGTAATGGATAGGATCAAATCCAAATCCCTTATCCTAAAAAAGCAGGAAGTTTAGGCCCATATGATTTGTTTTGTTTTTTGATTTGTTTAAGGGCTCTCATACAGTGGCACTGAAAGAAATAGAATCCAGACGTTAGAAGTACCAGCTTGGCCAGTACTCTTTCCACCATGCAATTCTGCCTTCTCCAGAAAGGAAAGTTTCATTATTTCCAAATTATGGTGGTGGTGTTAAAATTACTAAGCAGTTAGAAGAGTTAAGAGGCAAAATAATATAATGGATCAAGCAAATTCAATTCAAGTCAAAGGTTCAAGTGCCATCTCTAATTAATGCTGGCTTTTTGTCCCTGAGCAAGTCATTTTATCTCCCAATAAACTTTCTAATATATTTTGCACAGAGGTTGCCAGTTTCACTGATCTACATTAGTAAAGTAAGTGTACCAGCCTAGAATCAAACCTAGCTGTTCTGGCTCTGAATCCATTACTCTCTCAACTTTCACACACTGCCAGAGAAACATTGTAGTATACTGGAAAGAGAGCAGGATGTGTAATAACAAGGCCCATATTCATTTCTTGCAATTTTCTAAATGCAAAAAGTACACTTTCTTCCTCCTATTCTTGGCCAGTTCACTGATCAATTGAAATATGTGTCCAAAGGCGCTACTAGGTGACGCAGTAAATAGAGCAGTGGCCCTGGAGTCAGGAGGACCTGAGTTCAAATCCAGCCTCAGACATTTACAAACACAAAACTAGCCATGTCACCTTGGGCAAGTCACTTAACCCCAATTGCCTTCCCCCCCCCAAAAAAGAGAAAGAAAGAAATCTCTGTCCAAGATGGGTAAACTAAAAGACCAATTCTATGAGCTTTCCATTCATGCATATTAGCCTAAACAGATGGTCTCCAATGTAAGAGCCAAGGCAAGACAACAAGGAACTATGTAATCAACCAGAAGTTGAAAAGATGGGTTGAATCCCACTTTGTGATAGTCACCCCTGGATCTACTCTTTAATAGAACCACAGCACCTTCTACCCTTTATTCCCCAAAACTATTACTCTATTCTATTCCTCAACTTGTGAGCTCCCAACCTCTCCTTGCTGTGTGTCTGTGGAGGCCAGAGGGAAAGGAGAGAGTCATACACTCAGGACAGGTATCCACAGCAGCAGCTGCCACTGGAAAAATCCTTTTCCTGTCCCCCACAATCTCCCAATGTAACATACCCAGCTCCTGCCCCCCTATAAGAGGTCTTCTTGGAGGATAAGTTCTATACCTTGACACAGTGAATGGTAAGGGCTCCCTTCACTTCTTATTTTTAAATTATAATTTATGTAATATTTATATTACATATTGTCATATTATATAACATAATAATATAAATTAAATGATAAATTTCCCTCTTTCTGTTAAGGGCACTACTGTTGCAGTTTAAACCCAGGGATACCAAAATCTGTTGTGGTAGGAGCTCTGCCCACCCAAAAACTGTTGGGATTTTGTGATATGTTGTAGTGCCACTGTCTCAAAGAATTTCAAGTCAGACCACCTCTTAATCCAAGTATAGGCATTAAACAAGATTGATGCCTCTCATGAAGTAGGGTAAGTTCCAAGAGGAACCAGCAACTTCAGAGAAAACAAGATGGATTTTTATAGGGGAAAGATGTGATTATAAAATCAAAATTTACACAGAATATAGGAATATGATTAGTATTAAAAAGGGCAGAGGGAGTGGAGCCAAGATGGTGGAAAAGAAGCAGTAATTTTTCTAAGCTCCTCCATGAATCCTGTCACTAAACTTTAAAAAGTGAATCTGAATGGATTTTGGAGTGTCAGAATCCACTGGGAGACTGAGCGTGGCAGTTGGTCGAGGCATGGGGAGCACGAGGTGGCTGCAACAGGAGTGATAGAGAAAAGGTGTAACTGAGGTAGTAAGGAAACTGAAGAGAAGAGCTGAGAGGTCCCAACAAGCCCCATCTCACCTGACCAGCCAAAGCTGGCTGTAGCCCAGGGGCATAGAGGCAGAAATCTGAAGTGGCCAGACCATCCCTCCCCCACAGATTACTCTGTGAGCCTCAGGAGAAACACTGAGCATCCTGGCCTTGGCCTCAATCTAGACACCCAGAGGCTACAGCAGACAAAGCCAACAACAAGGCACTTAGCTCTCAGCCTGAGAAGCTTGGGTCAGAGCCCACTATACTCCAGGAGCAGAAATATACCTTAAAGGACAGGAAATAGGCAATTACAATGGGCCAGAAGCAACTTGCAAAGGCTAGACCAAAGACAATAGAATCCTATTTTTCTGAACGAGAAGTATCACTTTCAGGAAATATCATGGACTCTGTGTCCACACCTCAGACCACAAATGGCAATATAAACTGGTCTCAAGCCCAAAAAGCATTCTTGAAGGAGTTCAAGAAAGATGTTAACAGCCAAATTAGGGAGGTAGAAGATAAATTTAAATCTACAGTGACCAAAGTGGGTAAAAGTCTCACTGAAGAAAACAAATAATTAAAAAATAAACTTAGTGAACTAATTGGACAAAATACCTCCCTAAAAAAGTACCTTCAAAAACTAACTGAAGAGAATAACTCACTAAACATTAGAATTAGTCAAATAGAAGCTCAGAACTCCATGATGCACCAAGAGTCAATCAAACAAAACATGAAGACTGAAAAACTGGAAGAAAGTGTAAAATATCTCACTGGAAAAACAAAAGACCTGGAGAACAGATCCAAGAGAGATAACTTAAGAATTATTGCCCTACCAGAAAGCCATGATGAAAAAAAGCAGCCTGGACAACATCCTCCAAGAGATTGTCAAAGAAAACTGTCCTGAAGTCCTAGAATCAGAAGGTAAAATACTTATCAAAAGAATTCACCGGAATCCTCCTGAAAGAGATCCCAAATTGAAAACTCCAAGAAAGAGTAGCCAAATTCCAGAATTACAAGATTAAGGAGAAAATATTGCAAGCAGCCAAACAGAAACAATTCAAATATCGTGGAACTACAGTCAGGATTACACAAGACCTGGCAGCTTCTACATTAAAAGATCAGAGGGATTGGAATTTGATATTTCATAAGGCAAAAGAGCTAGGACTGCAACCAATGATTAACTACCTGGCAAAACTGAGCATAAACTTTCAGGCAAGGAGATAGTCATTTAATGAAACAAGAGACTTCCAGACTTTCCTGATGAAAAAGCCAGAGCTCAATGTAAAATTTGATCTGCAATGACAAGCCTCAAGAAAGACATAAAAAGGTAAACAAAGAAAACACACACTCACATATACACACATACACACATGCACACACACACACTCACACACACACACACTCACACACACACATAACTTGGGATGCAATAAGAGCAAATTGTTTACATCCCTATATGAGAAGATAACTGTCAATATCGAAATTTATATGATTAACACGACCTTTAAAAGTATTATACATAGATAGAGGGTGTGAGTATAAATGAACTAATCTGTTGATTTAAAAAAAAAAACCTTATTAAGGGGGTCAAAAGGACTGTAATGGAATAAAAGAAAGGATGAGACAGAAAAAGGTAAATTATGCCATATGAAGAGGCATAAAAACACACTATAGTAGAGGGGAAGGAAAGAAGGAGAAGAACATCATTTGAACAGTATTCTCACTGGTTCTGGTTCAAAGAAGGATCAACATAATCAGTTAAGTTTAAGATTCTAAAGTGAAAAGACACAAAAACACATTAAATAGAGGGAAAGGAGGGAGGGAGAGGAGCACTGTATGAAATTTACTCTCATTGGTTTGGGGTCAAAGGGGGAATAACACACTCTGATAAGTATAAAAATCTATTGTGTCCTGTAGGCAGTAGGAGAGTAAGGGGGGGAAAAGAAGGGGGAGGATTAGAAGGGTGGGGAATAGTAATAAGGAGAGAGAGTAGGTAAAGAAGGGGGGAGGTCACAGGGACGGAAAACTGAGGGAGGTGGTGGTCAAAAGGAAAACCCTTAAGGAGGGAGAAGGAAGAAAAAAAATTAGGGGAGGGAATAGGATGGAGGGAAAGAGACAGATAGTAATCATTACTGTGAATGTGAATGGGATGAACTCTCCCATAAAACAGAGGCAGATAGCAGAATGGATTAAAAACCATAATCCTACAATATGCTGTCTACAAGAAACACATTTGAAACAAAGGGATACCCATAGGGTAAAGGTAAAAGGCTGGAGTAGAATATGTTATGCTTCAGCTTAAGTAAAAAAAGTAGGGATAGCAATCCTTATCTCAGATAAAGCAAAAGCAAAAACAGATCTAATTAAAAGAGATAAGGAAGGAAACTATATCCTGCTAAAAGGCACAATCGAGAATGAAGCAATATCATTACTTAACATATAGGCACCAAGTGGTATAGCACCAAATTTCTAGAGGAGAAGTTAAGGGAATTAGAGGAAGAAATAGATAGCAAAACTATACTAGTGGGGGACCTTAATCTCCCCCTTTCTGAACTTGATAAAGCTAACCTCAAAATAAACAAGAAAGAAGTTAAGGAGGCGAATAGAAATTTAGAGAGGCTAGATGTGATAGGTCTCTGGAGAAAGGTAAATGCAGATAAAAAGTAATATACTTTCTTCTCAGCAGTTCATGGCACATACTCAAAAATCGACCATGTACTAGGGCATAAAAACCTCACAATTCAGTGCAGAAAGGCAGAATATTAAATGCATCCTTCTCAGATCATGATGCAATAAAAGTCATATGCAATAAAGGGCCATGGAAAGACAGAATAAAAACTAATTGGAAATTAAACAATTTAATCCTAAAGAATGAGTGGGTCAAACAAGAAATTATAGAAACAATCAGTAATTTCACTCAAGAGAATGACAATAATGAGACAACATACCAAAATTTGTGGAATGCAGCAAAGGTAGTTCTTAGGGGAAGTTTTATATCCCTGAGGACATACAGGAATAAATTAGAGAAAAAGGAGGTCAATGAATTGGGCATGCAATTGAAAAAGCTAGAAAAAGAACAAATTGAAAATCACCAATTAAATACTAAATTAGAAATACTAAAAACCAAAGGAGACATTAATAAAACTGAAATTAAGAAAACTACTAAATTAATAAATAAAACTAAGAGCTGGTTTTGTGTAAAAACCAATAAAGTTGATAGACACTTATTCAATATGATAAAAAACAAGAAAGAAGAAAACCAAATTATGAGTATCAAAAATGAAAAGGGTGAATCTACCTCCAATAAAGAGGAAATCAAAACAATAATTAGGAATTATTTTCCCCAATTGTATGCACATAAATATGACAATCTTAGTGAAATGGATGAATATTTACAAAAATACAAGTTGTCCAGATTAACTGAAGTGGAAGTAAATTACTTCAATAACTCCATCTCAGAAAAAGAAATCAAACAAGCCATCAGTGAACTCCCTAGGGAAAAAACCCCAGGCCCGGATGGGTTTACTGGTGAATTCTATCAAACATTTAAAGAACAATCGATTCCAATACTCTACAAACTGTTTGGGAAAATTACTGAAGAAGGAGTCCTACCGAATTCTTTCTATGACACAAATACGGTACTGATTCCTAAATCAGGAAGAGATAAAACAGAAAAAGAAAATTATAGACCAATTTCCCTCATGAATTTAGACGCAAAAATTTTAAATAAAATATTAGCTAAAAGACTACAACAACTTATCACAAGAATAATGCACTTTGATCAGGTAGGATTTATTCCCGGAATGCTAGGATGGTTTAATATTAGGAAAACCATCAGTATAATTGATCATATTAACAATAAAACTAGCAGAAACCACATGATTATCTCAACAGATGCAGTAAAGGCTTCTAACAAAGTACAACATCCATTCCTATTAAAAACACTAGAAAGTATAGGAATAAATGGAGCCTTCCTTAAAATAGTAGATAGCATCTATTTAAAACCATCAGCAAGTATTATATCCAATTAGGATAAACTAGAAGCATTTCCAATAAGATCAGGAGTGAAACAACGGTGTCCACTATCACCCCTCTTATTTAATCTGGTACTAGAAAGGTTAGCAGTAGCAATTAGAGAAGAAAAAGAAATCAAAGGAATCAAATTAGGCAAAGACGAGACCCAGCTATCACTCTTTGCAGATGATATGATGATATACTTAGAGAATCCTAAAGAATCAAGTAAAAAACCACTTGAGACAATAAATAAATTTGGCAAATTTGCAGGATATAAAATAAACCAACATAAATCCTCAGCATTCCTGTATATTTCTAATGAAATTCAACAGCAAGAGACAGAAAGAGAAATCCCATTTAAAATTACTGTAGACATTATAAAATATTTGGGAATCTACCTGCCAAAACATACCTAGAACCTATATGATCACAACTACAAAACACTCTTCACACAAATACACTCAGATCTAACTAACCGGAAAAACATCAATTGCTCATGGCTGGGTCGAGCTAATATAATATTATAATAATAAATTATAATATAACATATTATTATATTATATTATAATGATATATTATAACATAATATTCAATATTATTTAATATATTCTATATAAATAAAAATATAATATAATAATTAAAATGACAATTTTACTTAAATTAAATTATATATTTAGTGCCATACCAATCATTTTACCAAAAAATTACTTTATACAGCTAGAAAAAATAGTAACAAAATTCATTCGAAAAAAAAAAACGGTCCAGAATATCAAGGGAATTAATGAAAAGAAATGCTAGGGAAGGTAGACTAGCTATACCAGATATTAAGCTGCAGTCATCAAAATTACTTGGCAGTGTCATTATATTCCTCTCTCTCCTCTTAATTTCACCTTTTAAGTATCATCCCTTCCTATTAAATTCAAGCTGTGCCCTCTATCTATGTATACCTGTAAACATATATATTCATATGCCCATATACCCTTCTTCAACTAGTTTCATACTGAGAAAAGTTTCCTCAGTATTCCAATTATCGTTTTTTCCATGTAGGAACGTAATGTAATATAATCAACTTTGATAAGTTCCTTATGATTTCTTTTCCCTGTTTACCTTCTCAAGCTTTTCTTGCTTCTTGTATCTGAATGTCAAATTTTCTATTCAACTCTGGTTTTTTCATCAATAATGCTTGAAGGGGGGGGTGGAGCCAAGAAACAGCTCATCCAAGCCACTCTGCCCCCACATTCCCCCCAAACTATGTTAAAGGGGACTCTGAACAACTTCTGGAGCCCCAGCACCCACAGAACGACACATAGAAGCTAACCTCCCGCTGAGGACAGCCCAGCAGCCCTGCAGGAAGGACCAGCACAGTGGTCTGGGAGCCGGCAGCACGCAGTGAGCAGAGCGCAGGGAGCTGAGCCGAGCCCAGGTCCGCTTGAGCTGAGGTTTTAGCCCCAGGGTGGCAGGGCCAGCAGCCAGCTTGAGAGACCCCAGAACACCAGCAGCTGTGGCAACTCCAGAATTATCAACATAGAAATGCCTAGGACAAAGTAAGAGGTTAGTGTCCTATGGACTTGGGGACTAGTATTTGGGGAATGCGTCGGCTCCCTCCCCTGGGGGCTAGAAGCCTCTGAGGAGACAGGCCATTTTGTAGTTTTCAGAGGCAGCTCCAGCTCCTGGCCTACAAATCGTGGGGAGATCCAGCGATCAGTCTTGGGGGGTAATCACTCTTGCTTTAACCTCCCTGGATCTGGATTGTGATCTAGGATGGAAGTTGTGGGTGGGTTTACAGCTTGCCAGAAACGGAAGTTGCCCCCCACACGTTTGGGACGAAAATTCCTCTAGCTGGCCTTAAAGCCATAGTGTGGCAACAAGCCCAAAAGTCAAGCAATTAAGTGGCAACATGCCAAGGCAAAGGAAACAGAAAAATGCAACCCTAGACTCCTATTTTGGGGGCATAGAGAGGGAAAAGGACTGTGAGGTCAGAAGTCCTGCTCCAAAAGCCCCAGGGGAAAACATGAGCGGGTTGCAGGCCATAGAGGACCTTAAGAAGGACTTTAAAAATCAAATAAGAGAAGTGGAGGAAAAATTGGAAAGAGAAATGAGAAGGATGCAGGAAAAGTATGAAATGAGGGTCAACAGCCTGACTGAGGAAAACAACACCTTAAAAAATAGACTAACTCAAATGGCAAAGGAGGCCCAAAAGGGCAATGAGGAGAAGAATGCCTTAAAAAGTCGAATTTGCCAGATGGAAAAAGAATCTCAAAAGTTCACTGAGGAGATTCATTCCTTCAGAGTTAGACTGGAGCAAATGGAAGCTAATGACTTTATGAGAAATCAAGATGCTGTTAAGCAGATCCAAACAAATGAAAGATTAGAAGGCAATGTGAAATATCTCATGGGAAAAACCACTGACCTGGAAAATAGATCCAGGAGAGACAATTTAAAAATTATTGGACTACCTGAAAGCCATGATCAAGGAAAGAACCTAGAAATCACCCTTCAAGAAATTCTCAAGGAAAACTGCCCTGATGTGTTAGATCCAGAGGGCAAAATAGAGGTTGAAAGAATCCACCGATCACCTCCTGAAAAAGATCCCAAAAAGAAAACACCCAGAAATATTATAGCCAGGTTCCAGAATCCCCAGATCAAGGAGAAAATACTACAAGCGGCCAGGAAGAAACAATTTCAATATTGTGGAAACACAATCAGAATAGCCCAGGACCTGGCAGCTTCTACACTGAGGGATCGAAGGGCATGGAATATGATATTCCAGAGGGCAAAAGAACTGGGAATGAACCCAAGGGTCACCTACCCAGCAAAACTGAGTATTTTGTTTCAGGGGAAAATATGGTCATTAAGTGGAATAGAGGACTTTCAAGCATTCTTGAGGAAAAAACCAGAATTGAATAGAAAATTTGACATCCAGACACAAGAAGCAAGAGATGCCTGAGAAGGTAATCAGGGAAAAGAAATCAAAAGGAACTTATCAAAGTTGAACTATTTACATTCCTATATGGAAAAGCAATAACTGTGACTGATGATATCTTTCTCACTATGAAAATAATGGAAGAAGGGGGTGTGGTCATATGAATACATATGTGAATGTGTGTGTATATGGTTACAGTTATATATGGATAGAGGGCATAGGCTGAATTTGTTGGGAAGGGAGAATACTCAAGGGATGAAATTATGAGGTGAGAGAGGAAAATGGCAAGAGGAGATGGGGAGAGACAGGGTAGGGTAGACTATCTCATGCAGAAGAAGCAAGGGGAAGTGGTTGCAAGGGAGGGGGAGAATAAGGAAGGCAAAAAAGGCAAAACCACATTCTCACTGAATTTGGTTCAGGGAGAGAATGACATACATACTAAATGGGATATCTTAACCTGCAGCAGAATAGGGGGAAGGGGGATGAGAGGAGGGATGATGGATGGGAGGGCATCCTTGGGGGGAGGGGAGGTTGGAAGTACCCACTATAGAAGAGGGACAGGATCATGTAGGGAATGGACCAGGTGGGGGGTGGGATGAGTGGGAGGGAATTATAAGCAGCCTTGTACAATATATCTACTATGATAATGTTTTGCATAGCTAGACATGTACAACATATACTGAATTACTTATCTCCCAGAGGGAATGGGTGACAAGGGAGGAAGGAAATGGATCTGAAATTCGAGGTCTTAACATTAAATGTTTCAAATATATATAAATACTATTATTAATACTCTTTTGCTTATAATTGGGATATAAGATGTGCAGGCATTGGGACACAAAGATTCACCTTCCTCTAATGGAAAAGTCGATGGGGGTATGGGAGAAGGTATGGGAGAGAGCAGATTGGAGGAAGTGATATCTTGTGGGACTGCTATTCTGGGAGGTTGGGTAGGGGAATAATGGGGGGAAAATGATTGTAACTCAAAATCTGCCAGAAATGAATGATGTAAAACAGAAGTTAATAAAGCATTTGTTTAAAAAAAATAAAAATTTAAAAAATTTAAAAAAGAATGCTTGAAGGTCTTCTATTCTACTGAATGACCAGTAGAATAATTGGGAAATAAGATATACAGGCATTGGGGCATAGAGATTCACCATGCCCTCCTGGAAAAGTCGAAGGCGATATGGGAGAAGGCATGGGAGAGAGCAGATTGGAGAAGGGGATATCCTGTGGGACTGCTATTCTGGGGTGGTGGGTAGGGGAAAAATGGGGAAAAAAACTACTTGATACTGGCTGAGGAACAGAGAAGTGGATCAATGGAATAGATTGGGCACATGAGAGTCAGCAGTCAATGACTATAGTAATCTATTATTTGATAAACACAAAGACCCCAGTTTCTGGGAAAAGAACTCACTATTTGACAAAAACTGCTGGAAAAACTGGAATACAGTATGGCAGAAACTGGGCATAGACCATTATCTAATACCATATACCAAAATCAAGTCTAAATGGGTGCATGATCTAAGTACAAAAAATGATACTTTAAGCAATCTCGGAAAGCAAGGAATAATTTACCTGTCAGATTTGTAGAGAGGGGAAGACTTTATGACCAAACAAGAATTAGAGAGCATTATAAAATGCAAAATGGATAATTTTAATTACATTAAATTGAAAAGCTTCTGTACGAACAAGGCCAATGTAATCAAGACTAAGAAGGAAGTGGGAAATTGGGAAAGAATTTTTACAACCTATGTCCCTGATAAAGGACTCATTTCTAAAATATACAGAGAACTGAGTCAAATCTATAAGAATATAAGTCATTCCCCAATTGATAAATTGTCAAAGGATATGAACAGGCAGTTTTCAGAGGAAGAAATTAAAGCTATCTATAAGCATATGAAAAAATGCTCTAAATCACTATTGATTAGAGAAATGTAAATCAAAACAACTGTGAGGTACCACATCTCACCTGTCAGACTGGCTAAGATGACAAAACAGGAAAATGACAAATGCTGGAGAGGATGTGGGCAAACTGGAACACTAATGCAGTGCTGGTGGAGTTGTGCACTTATCCAACCATTCTGGAGAGCAATCAGGAATTATGCCCAAAGGGCTATAAATAATTTCATACCCTTTGACCTAGCAATACCATTTCTAGGGTTATATCCCAAAGAGATCATAGAAGAGGGAGGAAGACCCATATGTACAAAAATATTTATAGCAGCTCTTTTCGTGGTTGCAAAGAATTGGAAATTAAAGGTGTGGCCATCAATTGGGGAATGGCTAAACAAGTTGTGGTATATGCATGTAATGGAATATTATTGTTCTATAAGAAATGAGGAGGAGATGGTTTTCATATTTACCTGGAAAGGCTTATACAAACTGATGCTGAGTGAGAAGAGTAGAACCAGGAGAAATATGTATACAATCACAGACACAACATATGTATGATGACCAACTATGACAGACTGGACTCTTCTCAGCAATGCAGTGATATGAAGGAGAGAGATGTCTACATCCAGAGAAAGAACTAGAAAGAACTGTGCTTGAATCCTGATGGAAGAAACCTAATTGATCTTTTTCTTTTCATTGTTTGGTTTTATTTCTTCTTTACCATTTTTCATCCCATCTAGTAAAATACGCCTTTGTAACTTGAAAGAAAAAAAAAAGAAGAAGTGGGAGGAAGACCCATATGTACAAAAATATTTATAGTAGCTCTTTTTGTGGTGGCAAAGAATTGGAAATTAAGGTGGTGTCCACCAATTGGGGAATGGCTGAACAAGCTGTGGTATATTAATGTAATGGAATACTATTGTACTATAAGAAATGAGGAACAGATAGACTTCATATTTACCTGGAGAGGCTTATACAAACTGATGCTAAGTGAGAAGAGTAGAACCAGGAGAAATTTGTACACAATTACATATATAACATATGTTTGACGACCAACTTTGATAGACTGGACTCTTCTCAGCAATGCAGGGTTATAAGTCAACCCCAAAAGATTCATAATGGAGAGAGATGGCTACATCCAGAGAAAGAACTAGAAAGAACTGAGTTTGAATACAGATTGAAGCAAACTACCTGATCTTTTTCTTTTTCTTGTTTGGTTTTATTTCCTCTTTCCCATTGTTCATTCCATCTGATACAATCCTTTTTTATCATCTGACTAATGTCTAAAGTCAAAGTATTTGCAGATCCTATACTTTATTGTATGCCGTCACGGAGGAGTAGGGAAGAGAGGGAGAGAAAATTTGAAACTCAAGGAATTGTGGAACTGAATCTTGTAAACTAAAAGTAAACAAACAAATTAATAAAGACCAAAAAATTAAAGAAAAAAGGCAGGAGAAGTTTGTTAGGGCGTTAGGTAATAGAAGAGGGGTCCCATCTATAGCTCAGTGGTTAAACATTCTGGTTATGCTCCCCTCCAATTAGCTAGCTATTGTGGTCTGGTACTGTGGTCTTGTCTTGGGCTAGATGGATGATGAGATTGTGGTTGAGTACAAGAACACACCTGTTTTGGGGGGAATGGGTCTGGGGGGCAGTGACTAGTTAGAGGAAGAAGCTGGGTTCCAACCACACAGACACACCTGCTGTTTCTGCGGGAACTGAGTTTTTGGACACACCTGTTGCTCTAGTCAGCAGTGAGGCATATATAAAGAAGTTAAGATATTGGCAGGGTGAGGGGAGCTAGGTAGATATGGTGGGTCTGCTGTTCAGTGGAGCCAGGCCTATAATGAAGTTAGGATACTGGGGCTGAGGGCAGCTTTATTAGGATTCCATCACTACCACCCTTCTTTTGGTCATCCTCAGAGTGATATTCCATTCCTCAACTTCACTCACTTCACAAATAAAAGTAGTTGCCAATTCATGTCTTTCTATCTTCATAACATCTCTCTCTTTCACTCCCTTCTCTCCATTCACATAGCCATAAACTTAGTTCAAATCCTAATCAACTCTCACCTAGATTCACACTAAATAGGATTCATGCCTCAAATCTCACTTCACCCCAATCCATCCTCCACCAAACTGCCAAAGTGCTTTGCTCAAAGCACAAGTTGACCAAGTCATCTCCCTACTCAATAAACTGCAATGGCTTCCCATTATATATAGTATTAAATATACAATCTTCTGTTTGGCACTTAGGGCTCTTCACACTCTGGCCTTAATATTACTTTCCAGCCATATTATATATTACAGCCCTCTTCATCCACTCTACAATGCAGCCAAACTGGCCTTACTGCTACTCTTCATCATACTCATATGAAAACCACCTAAAATATACAAGCATGAATAGGAAATTAAGGTATGACAAGATCCATTAAGAAGCATAATATAAAAAATGAATTTATATTGAAAAATGTCAGTTGTGCATATACCCTTTGACATGCCCAGGGAGAGCATTAATAGACCTATTCCCTAAAGAGATAAAAGAGGAAAAAAAGTCATATACAAAAATATTTATAGTGGCTCTTTTTGTAATGGGAAAGAACTAAAACTTTAAGGTGCCCATTAATTGAAGTATGCCATATGACTATAATATAATACCGTTATACCAAAAGAAATGACAAATGAGTTAGCTTCAGAGAAACCTGAGAAAACTGTATGAAGCAATACATGAAGTGAGCAGAATTAGAATAATTTATATTAATAACAGCTAACATTTATACAACTTTAAGTTTTGTAAAGTGCTTTTATATGTCAACTAATTTGATACTCACAACAACCCTGTGAGGTAACACTATCTAGTATGCAACCTATAGCCATTCTTCCAAAAAAAAAAGGTCATTCATGTTTTCTTTTGTTTCCTTCCACATCAAGTACAAATGCCTCAACTTAGCTCCTCAAACAACCAGCCAACAAATATTAATTGGACACCTATATGTAAGGTATTATAGGTACCATGCCCCCCCAAAAAAAGAAGCATAAAATAATCCCTGCCTTCATTATGTTAAGAGACAAAATATAACCATGTGAAAAGTTAAACAGCAATAAAAAAAAAAAGATGCCACATTACAGAAGTGATCTGAACATATGTTGCCTATTCAATCACATTTTCTAAAATTCCTGTACACACACCTCTTTTCTAGTTAAGCCAACCTCTCACACACCTCATAAACACAACATATTCATTCTGCCTCTTTATCTTTGAATATGCTATTCTAATACCATGGAATCCCCCACGTTCTCTCGGACTCTATACTTCTATCCTACTTCCTCCCCAGGAAGCCTTCTCCTCTGTCTACTCCTACCCATATTTTTAGCTCTTCCTTCTCTTAAGTCCTATAGCCCTAATTATATGGCAGTCACAAAACTGTATAAGCAATATCTTAAATCATGTTTATTTATATTGTATGCCAGTTGTTTAAAGTGTCTTTATCACCCCAGTAAGAAAGCAAGTTTCTTGAGGATGGGAATTACATCTTACACTTTTCCTGCATAATCCATGGAGCCTATTTAATATCCTTCATATGCCAAAACTGATGCTCAATAAAAGCCTGCTGGTTAAGATCTGGTGAAGTAGGGGCAGAGCCAAGATGGCAGAGTAGAAACAGCACTTCCTCGGCGCTCCAGCCCACAGCACTTCAAAAATTATGTAAAAGGGGGACTCTGAACAACCTCAGGAGCTCCAGCACCCACAGAATGATACAGAGAACCTAACCTCTCACTGAGGACAGCCCAGCAGCCTGGCAGGGAGTAGCCAGCACAGCGCTCTGGGAGCCCACAGTGCAATGCTCTGGGAACTGAGCCCAGGACGATATGAGTCGGAGGGTTTACCCCAGGGCGGCCAGTCCAGCAGCAGGCTGGAGGGACCCCAGAACACCAGCAGATGTGGCTTTTCCAGAATTTCCAACACAAAGTGAGAGGTTAGTGCCCTATGGACTCTGGGACCAGTATTTGGGACCAGTATTTGGGAGACGTCAGCTTCTTCCCTTGGGGGCTAGAAGCAGCTGAGGAGCCTCAGCACAGCCGCCATTTTGCAGCTTCAGTTGCAGCTTCAGCTCCTGGCCTGTGAACTGTGGGGGGATCCGGCGATCAGTCTGGGGGGGTAATCACTCTTGCTTTAACCTCCCTGGATCTGAATTGCTGTCTGGGGTGGAGGTCTTGGGGTATGTGTGCAGCTTGCCAAAATGTGTGGGGGCTTCAGGGAGGGCACCCAACTAATACCTCTGGCAGTTGAGAAGACCCCAACGTTTGGAATGGAAGCTCCCCTGTCTGGTGGCAGAGTCCTACTGTGGCAACAGGGCCAAAAGTCAAGTAATTAAGTGGCAACATGCCTAGGCAAAGGAAACAAAATAAACAGAAAAATTCAACATTAGACTCCTATTTTGGGGGCAAAGAGGATCAAAGCATGGAACAGGAGGAGATCTATGAGGTCAGATCTCCTGCATCAAAAGCCCCAAATGAAAATAGGAGCAGGTTACAGGCCATAGAGGACTTTAAGAAGGATTTTAAAAACCAAATAAGAGAAGTGGAGGAAAAATTGGGAAGAGAAATGAGAAGGATACAGGAAAAGTATGAAATGAGAGTCAACAGCCTGACTGAGGAAAATAACATCTTAAAAAAATAGACTAACTCAAATGGCAAAAGAAATTCAAAAAAGCCAAATTTGCCAGATGGAAAAAGAATCTCAAAAGCTCACTGAGGAGATTCATTCCTTCAGAATTAGATTGGAGCAAACGGAAGCTAGTGACTTTATGAGAAATCAAGATGCTGCTAAACAGATCCAAGCAATTGAAAGAATAGAAGGCAATGTGAACTATCTCATGGGGAAAACCACTGACCTGGAAAATAGATCCAGGAGAGAAAATTTAAAAATTATTGGACTACCTGAAAGCCATGATCAAAGAAAGAACCTAGAAATCACCCTGCAAGAAATTCTCAAGGAAAATGCCCTGATGTTTTAGACCCAGAGGGTGAAATAGAGGTTGAAAGAATCCACAGATCACCTCCTGAAAAAGATCCCAAAAAGAAAACTCCCAAGAATATTATAGCCAGGTTCCATAATTCCCAGATCAAGGAGAAAATACTACAAGAAGCCAGGAAGAAACAATTTCAATATTGTGGAAACACAATCAGAATAGCACAGGACCTGGCAGCTTCTACAATGAAGGATCAAAGGGCATGGAATATGATATTCCAGAGGGCAAAGGACCTGGGATTAAAACCAAGAATTACCTACCCAGCAAAACTGAGCATCTTGTTTCAGGGAAAAATATGGTCATTCAGTGGAACAGAGGACTTTCAAGCACTCTTGAGGAAAAAAACCAGAGTTGAATAGAAAATCTGACATTCAGACACAAGAAGCAAGAGATACTTGAGAAGGTAAATAGGGAAAAGAAATCAAAAGGAACTTATCAAAGTTGAACTATTTACATTCCTACATGGAAAAACAATAACAGTGACTGATAAAACCTTTCTCAGTATGAAAATAATTGAAGAAGGGTATACAGGCATATGAATACATATGTGAATGTATATATGCTTACAGGTATACATCGATAGAGGGCACAGGTTGAATTTGGTGGGAAGGGATGATACTTAAGGGGTGAAGTTAAGAGGTGAGAGAGGAATGTGGCAAGAGGAGATGGGGAGAGACGGGGGCAGGGGTAAACTATCTCATGTAGAAGAAGTAAGGGGAAGTAGTTGCAGGGGAGGGGAAGAACAGGAAGGCAAAAAGGCAAAATCATATTCTCATTGAATTTGGCTCAGGGAGAAAATGACATACATACTAAATGGGATATCTCTGCAGAAGGGTAGGGGGGAAGAGGATGAGAGGGGGGAGGATGGAGGGGAGGGCATGCTGGGGGGAGGGGAGGTTGGAGGCACCCACTTTTGAAGAGGGACAGGATCAAAGTAGAGAATGGACCAGGTGGGGGGTGGGATGGGTAGGAGGGAAATATAGTCAGTCTTTTACAATATATCTATTAGGGTAATGTTTTGCATAGCTATACATGTACAACATATACTTATCTTCCCAGCAGGAGTGGGTGACAAGGGATGAAAGGAATGGATCTGGGATTCGAAGTTTTAAAATTAAATGTTTCAAATATATATAAATACTATGATTAATACTATTTTGCATATAACTGGTAGATAAGATGTGCAGGCATTGGGGCACAGAAATTCATCTTGCCCTAATGGAAAAGTCAAAGGAGGTATGGGAGAAGATATGGGAGAGAGCAGACTGGATGGGGGATATCCTGTGGGACTGCTATTCTGGGGTGGTGGGTAGGGGAAAAAAGGAGGAAAAATTGTAACTCAAAATCTGGCGGAAATGAATGATGTAAACCAGAAGTTAATAAAGCATTTGGAAAAAAAAAAAAAAGATCTGGTGAAGTAAAAAACCCCTGGGCTGGGATGCTAAATAAAGAGAGACCAAGTGAAAAGTCTAAATTACAAAATATTTTAAAGGAAATACAGATTAAGTTCAAGTGTACATAAGAAAACTTAAACAATAATATAAAAGTTGCCATATTGCAAACCTCCATTCCAGGAGCCTTATCTAAACTGTGTATCTTTCCAAGTGCCATTAAAAGAACTCTGGTAGGAAAAAGAAGAGGAGGAGGAAGAGGAAGGGGAGGAAAAGGAGTTGTTCAGTCATTTCAGTCTTGTCTGATTCTCTGTGACCCCATTTGGGGTTTTTTTTGGCAAAGATACTACTAGAGTGGTTTGCTATCTTCCTCTCCTGCTCATTTTATAGATAAGGAAACTGAGGTAAACAGGGTTAAGTAATTTGCCCAGGGTCACATAGCTAGTGTCTGAATTTGAACTCATGAAAATGAGTCTTCCTGATTTCAAGCTCAGGACTCTCAGGCAGCTAATAAATGTTCTGCTGCTTTGTAGAACTATATAAGCAAACTTAACATAATGCTTTGAGTCCTCTAACTCTATCTGCAGACTAAGAATTGCTCAAGTCCTTTAAAAATAGTTATTTTAACTGGGTTAAATCTGCTATAGACAAAAAGTTCATCACACCGCCACCAATACAGCCACTTACAAGTCTCTCTCAATTCAGCAAATTAGGTACTTGGAGAACAGATGCACCATCAGTCAGTCCACCATCCCAAAGCTCAAAGCCTCTCCAGTCTGAACATTAATACTCTAGTATGGTCTAGAGAACTCAGGTGTACCACCACAACATGAAGGAGAGAAAAATAATAATGCTTTACCTTTGTACTGTGATATATAGTTTACAAAAGCACTTTGATATATATTCTCTCAATGGATCCTTACAGCAACACTGTGAGGAGTGTGTAAGTTATTTTATCCCCATTTTAAATAAGAAAACTAAGGTTTGGCAAGGTCAAATAACTTGCTGACTCTCTAAAGCTAATATCTGGCAATAATAAACACAAAAGTTCAAATTTATTACAGAAGTAACATACTCCTCTATAAAGTTCTACTCCAAAGGAGATGACCCTGAGTTTTTCAAAGACTCATCCAGGATGGCATAAGGTTTGACAGTTTCTACTAAACTGAAAAGCACAGATAACAGTTCTAGCAAAGGTCTACATATCTGTTATGTACAGCTACAAACTCATCACCAAAAAGTTAATCACACGATTTTTTTTAACCTCTGCAACTCATAAAACCCTATAATAAAGCATAGAGGAACTGAAATCTGCTTCAGATCAGGGAACCTCTATACCCACAGAAACTGTAAATATTTTTTAAAAATTTAAATACAGTATGTGAAGCACTTTCCTCACAATAACCATATAAAGTAGGCAGTACAAACATTATCTACATTTTCAAATATAGAGGTTAAAAAATGTTCACATAGGGCAGCTAGGTGGCACAGTGAGTAAAGTGCCGCCATGAAATCAGGAGGACCCGAGTTCAGTTCTGGCCTCAGACACTTAACACCAACACAAAAAAATTAGCCCTGTAACCTTGGGCAAGTTATTTAACCCCTATTGCCCTCCAAAAGGCAAAAAAAAAAAATGTTCACATAGTTAGTTTAGAGGTGGAGACCAGGAGACAAACCCACATATTCTGACTTCAAGTTCAGTGCTCTACTACTTCAAGACATAATCTTTTATGGCATCAGGGTCTGAAGATCAGAAGTCAAGTTCAAAACTAAACCGTTGTCAAGAAAGGTTTAACATACAACCTTCTCTTAAACAAATTAAGAGTAGAGTCTGTGGAAAAGGACCAGACAAAGCGGGTAAGGCAAGAGTGCCTTGCATCCATTTACTTCTTTCCACTTTTGGCTTCCCACTTGTGGCATCTCAATGAAGAGCCTTATTTAAATATTTACAGAATATGTAACCAAGATTAGGAGGGAAGTGGAAAATTGGGAAAGAATTTTTACTACCAGTATCTCTGATAAAGGCCTTATTTCTAAAATATACAGAGAATTGAGTCAAATATATAAGAATACAAGTCATTCCCCAATTGATAAATTGTCAAAGGATATGAACAGGCAGTTTTCAGAGGAAGAAATTAAAGATATCTGTAAACATGAAAAAATGCTCCAAATCACTACTGATTAGAGAAATGCAAATCAAAACAACTCTGAGGTACCACACCTCACCAGTCAGATTGGCTAAGAGGACAAAACAGGAAAATGATAAATGCTGGAGAGGATGTGGGAAAACTGGAACACTAATGCATTGCTGGTGGAGTTGTGAACTGATTAAATCATTCTGGAGAGCAATCTGGAACTATGCCCAAAGGGCTACAAAAAAAGTACATTCCCTGGGGCAGCTAGGTGACACGATGAACAGAGCACTGGCCCTGGACTCAGGAGGACCTGAGTTCAAATCTGGCCTCAGACAGTTAACACAAAAACTAGCCATGTGACCTTGGGCTAGTCACTTAACCTCAACTGCCCTCCAAAAAAAAGCAAAAAAAAAAGTGCATACCCTTTGGCCCAGCAATACCACTTCTAGGGATGTATCCTAAAGAGATAATACAAGTAAGAGGAAGATCCATTTGCACAAAAATATTTATAGCAGCTCTTTTTGTGATGGCAAAGAATTGGAAATCAAGGGGATGCCCATCAAAATGGGGAATGGCTAAACAAGTCGTGGTATGTGAACGTAATGGAATACTATTGTGCTATAAGAAATGAGAAGTAGACGGACTTCATAATAACCTGGAGAGATTTCTATAAACTGGTGCTGAGTGAGGAGAGCAGAACCAGGATTAGAACACAATTAGAGACACATCTTATCTATGACTAATAACTGATAGACTGGGCTTCTCTCAGCAATACAACTCCAAAAGACTCAAGATGGAAAGGATATCCACATCCAGAGAAAAGAACTACAGATTCTGAATGCAGATTGAAGTAAACTACTTGCTCTTTATTTTGTGTTTAGTTTTGTTTAGTTCCTTCTTTCTCTTTGTTCACTTCATTCATTATAATTCTTCTTTACAACCTGACTAATGTTTAATGCAAAGATCTTTGTAGAGCCTACATCAGATTGCATGCTGCCATGAGGGGGAAGGGGGAGAAAATTTGAAACTCAAGGGACTGTGGAACTGAATGTTGTAAACTAAAAGTATTTTAACAAATTTAATAAAATAAAATTTAAATAAATAAATATGTAACAGAAAAGAGAGGCCATTCATTCTGTCTTTTCTACCAGTCTATACCACAAAACTCTTCATCATTATACACCATTCTCCTTTGCTCTAACCTAAGATAAAGAAGTAGGTTTTCTCCACACTAATGTCACCCCCTCTACTTGTGCCCAAGTGACTCTGAGAACCTTCTTTAATTTGAAAGTATAATCTGCCCCCTAATAGGCTGAATGTGGTCACATGGAGCCTGTGGTAGGAGGCTTGGTTTTCAGGAATGACCACACCTTGATGCTGTGTGATTGGACAGTGGGTCAAGAGGGTAGTTACATTCTCTGACCCAGGAGAAGACTATATAATCCCTGATTTGAGGATTTGCTTTGGGGCTCACTTTGAGAAGTGTTGTGTGATTTGACCAGATGAGACTGGGAAGCCGTTGTTGAGAGCCCCCCGGCTTTGAAAACCCAGATGTTGATGCTTCCCTCTCTGGTAACTGTGATTTGGTATTGATGTAATGGTTGGACAGTTTGGAAGTCTGTCTGTTTGATCTGTCTGTATACTCTGAAGTTCGGGGAACTGACCTTTTTCCCCTAAACTAGGTAATATATGTTTGTTTGATTAAAGTAAGCTTGTTAACCCATTTTGAGTTGCTTTACTTTTGAAAAGCAGATCTAAGAACCTGTGTTGGCAGCCACCCTGGGGATGTTGGGGTGCTTGCTGCTACAGCCCTTAACACTATCTTACTCCTATTCTCCTTAGCTCTGTCAATCTAGTTAATTTTCAACACTACCTGATGGCTCCTTCCCTGTTGCCTAGGTTTCCTAAATCTTTTATAAAAAAGAAAAAAAAAAATATATATATATATATATTCATTTGACCCTATGCTCCCCACAACCTATGTGTCTATATCTCTCTCCTCCCCATTCACAGTCAAATTTCTGGGGGGAAAAAAAGCCATCTACTCTTGATGCCTGTATCTCCTCTCTGCTCCCTTCTTAATCTGTTCCAGTTTGGCTTCCAACTTCCAAAATTCAATTGAAATTGTTTTTTTCCAAAGACATCAATGGCTTCTATCTGTATGAAATGATACAGAGTAAAGAAAGCAGAGAACAAACAAAATATAATTGAATGACATTAAAGCAATTAAGCAATGTAATTGAAGACATTAAAAGTCATCAAAAACTCAGTTCAAATATGATGAATACAGTAGTTCCAAATTACCAAAGTTAAAATACATATCCTTTACTAATTAAAAAAAAAGGTTTAACAACAAAGATAGAAAAGTTACATGTGCTGCCCACTGCAATCACAATATGCAAAAAAGCAGACAGGAGAAAGAATGTTATGTACCACAAAATAGTAAGTTTGACTAGAATGTAGAGTGCATGAAGGGGAATAACAAGTAATAAGCCTAGAAAGGTAAAAAGTGGCCAAATTATGAAGAGCTTTCAGTTCCAAAAAACCTCTGGGAAACAACTAAATGAATTGTAGTACATGAATATTATTGCACCATGACATATGATAAATATCAAGAATTCAGGGAAGCATGAACCAATCCAAAGAGAAGTCAATCAACAAATCAATAACCATGTATTAAGGACTTACTATGTGACAGGCATCAGCCTGGGATAAAACTAAAGGCAAAAAACAGTCCTGGCCCTTGAAGAATTCACAGTTTAATAGGAAAAACAGCATGTAAACAACTATTTACAAACAAGATTAGATAAAGAAGTAGATTGTAGATGTAAATATAGATGCAGATGTAGTTATACAGATGACATACTGGAGATAATCAATAGAGGGAAGGTAGTAGCATCAAGGAGGACTGGGACAGGCTTTTTGCAGAAGGGGGTATTGATTTTTATCTGGGACTTAAGGAAGCCAGGGAAGCAAGGAGACAGACATGGAAAAGAAAATTCCAGACACGGGGGACAGTCAATGAAAGGTCTTATATAAGGAATAGCAAGAAGGCTAGGATCACTGGATCACAGTATATGTGTGAGGAGTAAGGTATTAGAAGGTTGGAAAAGAAAGAGAGGGCCAGGCTATGAAGGGTTTTGAATGCAAAAAGATATTACATTAGGTCCTGAAGGAAGTCAAGGAAGTTTATAAAATGGGTGCGGGGGAGGGGAGTTCACATGATCAGACTTTCATTTTAGGAAGATCAGTCTGATAGGTGAATAGAAGATGGACTGGGCTGGAGTGAGGTGAGATATGAGGCAGGGAAACCAACAAGTAAGCAGAACCAGGGAAACAACACACTACTATAAAAATCTAAATAGAAAGAATGAAAAACTGAAAATAAACACTGTAATTATAATGACCAAGCTTGAGCTAACAGAAGATTTGAAACAATGCACCTCTTTCCCTTCTTTGAAGAGCTGTAGAACTCTAGGAAGAGAATATTATATATACTAATAGACTCAGTTTGACATCTTGTTAGTTTTGCTGAATAGCTTTTTAAAAATTTTTCTTCTTTATCTTATGTTCAAGAAATGGAGGGAGGAAAAACATTCAGAAATGAAGGTGATGTAAAAAGAAAAGATTCTAATAAAAATTTAAATAAATAATGCCAAATGGGAGAAGCTGAATTTTATCCAAGAAGTAATAAGAAGATGCTGAAGCTTCTGACACTCAGATATCAATTGGAGGATGAAATGAAGAAGGGAAAGGTAAGACAGAGAGACCAAATAGAAAACGGCTATAACAATCCAGGAAAAAGATGAGGACACCTTTAACTAGGCTAGTGCCTATATGAATGGTGAGATACATGGAAGCAGTCAACAAGATTTAGCAACTAGCAAGAACACTCCAAGGTTACAAAACCAGGCTACTGGAAGGAAATACAGTCCTGCTTCGTGAAGTGTCAACTAGACATCTCCCCCTCAATGGTGCCCATATAGAGTGGTTAATTTAGACACCTGGTTTATTTCCAATCAGTATTATTCAGTCTAGTATGATTCCACAGAAATAATGATCGTTTCTGTTATACTTGCCTGGTACATACATTTAGTCAATATAATCAACTAGTATGAATACATTTATATATATATAAAATATTTGGGAATAATTTGACAAGGTTAGACAGATTCTCTCTTATAACAGGCCCCAAACTTTAAACTACAAGATTATATGTTCACTTGCTTGTCAAGAAGTTCACTTGCATAATCATAGGAAGCTAACTAGAGGACTTAGATGACCTAATGATATGGAAAGTCCCCAGCTATTCTTGATTGTCCCTCCACCTTTATCATCCCTTGGATGGGAAACAGGTCTATGGGCACTTGGCCAACAGGCCCATAAGTACTTAACCAACAGGTGACCCCTGTCTTCACAGTGCCAAAGCTGCCCATGGCTCTCTATTGCCCAACATGGAACTAGTGAATGATGATTAGCTCTGCCCATTTTTGGACATCTTTCATCTGTCACTGACTGTAAACAAGAACTTAAGGCTCTCTTCAAAGTTTAAGATGTAGGTCTATCAAGCAATGAGACTGTATTTTACTTTGTTTCATCTGTACCATCTGGGTATCAAGCACTATAAAACAATGGCCCTGGAGAAAGAGGGCATTTCAGATCATGAGGAAGATCTAAGGTCCCATTCATTAAATTGGGCTATGTCCCTTTAATTAAAGGTTATTGGCTTGGAGTTCTGCCTCAGTGGTTTTTATTGCATTGAACAGTTTTGTGGCCCATAATAGGCATCTCAAACGCAGTAGTTCTAACACATAGCTCATCTTCCCCCACAAAAATACAGAAGGAGAAGGTAACCAACAGTGTCAAATACTGTCCACACACAAAGAATATTTGGCTCTTATGTACTGTGCTTATTTCTTAATAAGATGCAAGAAATAAAAGAGTTTACTCAATAAGACTGATAATTTTTAATTCCATTTTCTTAAACAAAAATGTGCTGTTATAAACTAGGGCATATCTACATTTCTAAATATTCTAAACAATACAAGCATAACCACTAGGGTAGAAGTAGTCTAAAATGAGGTATTAAATACTTTGATGTTAAAAAAGCGCACATGTAGGTGCAGTTACAGATAGAGTGACAAAAGAGCGGCAGAATTCAGTAAAATGCACACACATAACCAAGTAAACACAATTCTGAGCACATTTCAAAAACAGTGATGACATATTAAAAACTGTCCAAAGAAAGGCAATTGGAACAGTGAAAAGCCTGAAGTTCATGCTATATTAAGATCAGTTGAAACAAATGGGAATATTTAGCCTAGAGAAGACAAAATGCAGAAAGGAATGACAGCTGTCTTCAAGTATTTGGGGGGTTGTCACATAAAAGAAGAATTGGGCTTGCTCTTTTTCACTACAGAGATGTAGAGTTAATGTAGGGGAAAAAAGGCCTAACAGAGCTATCATCCACAAGGGGAATGTTTAGTTATTTCTTTCATTTCCGACTCTTCATGACTTCATTTGGAATTTTCTTGGCAAAGATACTAGAGTACTTTGCCATTTCCTTTTCCAGCACATTTTACAGAGAAGGAAACTGAGGAAAGCAGGGTTAAGTGACTTGCCCAGGGTCACACTGTTAGTGTCTGAGGTCTCATTTGAACTCAGGTCTTCATGATTCCAGGCCCAGTAGTGTTATATTCACTGTACCATCTAGCCTCCTTTTCACCACCCTATACTGTTTTACTTAATTAATTCAGTTAATCAATGTCTTTCTTAAAATGTCGCACCAAAACTAAACAAAATATACTAGATATGACCTCACAAGCATAGAGTTTGCCCTACCTTTTATGGATTTCTTTTAACTCAATTTAAGATTTTGCTAACTTTTCTAGCATTTATATCAAGCTATCAGCAAATACTGAAGTTGCAGCAAATTAAAACTACTGGCAAACCAGGTCTTTCCCATCATATAATTCTGCTTTTGAATATTTATATAGGTATACGTTATACATAATATAAATAAACATACATACACATATGCCTATGGCTGTGTTTATACATATGTATGTGTCTATGAGTTATCTATACATATAGATACAAACACAAATATATGTGTGTGTATATGCATGTGTGTAAATTGTATTGTGTATATATGTATATAATTGTATATAATATATATGTATGTATTGTGTAAATTAGCACAAAAGCATAGCAATATCCTAGTTCTGCTACTTACTAGCTGGTGACCCTGAGTCTCATCTTATCTAAAAAGTTAGTGGGGGGAAGAGCCAAGATGGCAGAGTAAAAACAGGTCATCCAAGCCACTCTGCCCCCAGATTCCCCCCAAACTATGTAAAAGGGGACTCTGAACAACTTCTGGAGGCCCAGCACCCACAGAACGACACAGAGAAGCTAACCTCCCACTGAGGACAGCCCAGCAGCCCTGCAGGAAGGACCAGCGCAGCGGTCTGGAACCTGGCAGCCCGCAGAGCGCAGGAGCCGAGCCAAGCCCAGGTCCGCTTGAGCCGAGGTTTTAGCCACAGGGCGGCAGGGCCAGCAGCCAGCTGGAGGAACCCCAGAACACCAGGAGCTGTGGCAACTCCAGAATTATCAACATAGACATGCCTAGGACAAAGTAAGAGGTTAGTGTCCTATGGACTTTGGGACCTGTATTTGGGGAATGCGTCAGCTCCCTCCCCTAGGGGCTAGAAGCCTCTGAGGAGACACGCCATTTTGTAGTTTTCAGAGGCAGCTCCGGCTCCCAGCCTACAAATCGTGGGGAGATCCAGCGATCAGTCTTGGGGGGTAATCGCTCTTGCTTTAACCTCCTGGATCTGGATTGTGATCTAGGGTGGAAGTTGTGGGTGGGTTTATAGCTTGCCAGAAACGGAAGTTGCCCCCCACACGTTCGGGACGAAAATTCCTCTATCTGGCCTTAAAGCCATAGTGTGGCAACAAGCCCAAAAGTCAAGCAAGTAAGTGGCAACATGCCAAGGCAAAGGAAACAGAAAAATGCAACCCTAGACTCCTATTTTGGGGGCATAGAGAGGGAAAAGGACTGTGAGGTCAGAAGTCCTGCTCCAAAAGCCCCAGGGAAAACATGAGCGGGTTGCAGGCCATAGAGGACCTTAAGAAGGACTTTAAAAATCAAATAAGAGAAGTGGAGGAAAAATTGGAAAGAGAAATGAGAAGGATGCAGGAAAAGTATGAAATGAGGGTCAACAGCCTGACTGAGAAAACAACACCTTAAAAAATAGACTAACTCAAATGGCAAAGGAGGCCCAAAGGGCAATGAGGAGAAGAATGCCTTAAAAAGTCGAATTTGCCAGATGGAAAAAGAATCTCAAAAGCTCACTGAGGAGATTCATTCCTTCAGAGTTAGACTGGAGCAAATGGAAGCTAGTGACTTCATGAGAAATCAAGATGCTGTTAAGCAGATCCAAACAAACAAAAGATTAGAAGGCAATGTGAAATATCTCATGGGAAAAACCACTGACCTGGAAAATAGATCCAGGAGAGACAATTTAAAAATTATTGGACTACCTGAAAGCCATGATCAAAGAAAGAACCTAGAAATCACCCTGCAAGAAATTCTCAAGGAAAACTGCCCTGATGTGTTAGATCCAGAGGGCAAAATAGAGGTTGAAAGAATGCACCCATCACCTCCTGAAAAAGATCCCAAAAAGAAAACACCCAGAAATATTATAGCCAGGTTCCAGAATCCCCAGATCAAGGAGAAAATACTACAAGCGGCCAAGAAGAAACAATTTCAATATTGTGGAAACACAATCAGAATAGCCCAGGACCTGGCAGCTTCTACACTGAGGGATCGAAGGGCATGGAATATGATATTCCAGAGGGCAAAAGAACTGGGAATGAACCCAGGGTCACCTACCCAGCAAAACTGAGTATTTTGTTTCAGGGGAAAATATGGTCATTCAGTGGAATAGAGGACTTTCAAGCATTCTTGAGGAAAAAACCAGAATTGAATAGAAAATTTGTCATCCAGACACAGGAAGGAAGAGATGCCTGAGAAGGTAATTGGGGAAGAGAGATCAAGGGGAACTTATCAAAGTTGAACTATTTTCATTCCTATATGGAAAAGCAATAACTGTGACTGATGATATTTTTCTCACTATGAAAATAATGGAAGAAGGGTGTGTGGTCATATGAATACATATGTGAATGTGTGTGTATATGGTTACAGTCATATATGGATAGAGGGCATAGGTCGAATTTGTTGGGAAGGGAGAATACTCAAGGGATGAAATTATGAGGTGAGAGAGGAAAGTGGCAAGAGGAGATGGGGAGAGACAGGGTAGGGTAAACTATCCCATGTAGAAGAAGGGGAAGTGGTTGCAAAGGAGGGGGAGAATAAGGAAGGCTAAAAAGGCAAAACCACATTCACATTGAATTTGGTTCAGGGAGAAAATGACATACATACTAAATGGGATATCTGAACCTGCAGCAGGATAGGGGGAAGGGGGATGAGAGGAGGGATGATGGATGGGAGGGCATCCTTGGGGTGAGGGGAGGTTGGAAGTACCCACTATAGAAGAGGGACAGGATCATGTAGGGAATGGATGAGGTGGGGGGTCGGATGAGTGGGAGGGAATTATAAGCAGCCTTGTACAATATATCTACCATGATAATGTTTTGCATAGCTAGACATGTACAACATATACTGAATTACTTATCTCCCAAGAAGGAATGGGTAACAAGGGAGGAAGGAAATGGATCTGAAATTCGAGGTCGTAACATTAAATGTTTCAAATATACATAAATATTATTATTAATACTCTTTTGCTTGTAATAGGGAGATAAGATGTGCAGGCATTGGGACACAAAGATTCACCTTCCTCTAATGGAAAAGTCGATGGGGGTATGGGAGAAGGTATGGGAGAGAGCAGATTGGAGGAAGCGATATCTTGTGGGACTACTATTCTGGGAGGTTAGGTAGGGGAATAATGGGGGGAAAATGATTGTAACTCAAAATCTGGCGAAAATGAATGATGTAAAACAGAAGTTAATAAAGCATTTGTTTAAAAAAAAAAAAGTTAGTGGGAGGGGAGGTGCAGTGAATAGAGCACCCGCCCTGGAGTCAGGAGGACCTGAGTTCAAATCTTACTAGCCTTGTGACTTTGGACAAGTCACTTAACCCCAACTGCCCTCCAAAAAAAAAAAGTTAGTGGGCTAAACTAGTTGTTTCCTTCTAGTTCTAAATCCTATCATTCTCTCTATGTGTAATAAAGTATATACATAACAGATAAGTAACAATACAAGATAGCCTATGCTCCCGAATAAGATGATTAAGGTAATTCCCAAAGCCTATAGAAGTACCTAAGGAATGAGAGGAACTCAATAAGGTTTTATTATTAATTATCAAAAGAAAACAGGGGCAGCTAGGTGGCGCAGTGAGTAGAGCGTTGGCCCTGGAGTCAGAAGGACCTGAGTTCGATCAGGCCTCAGAAACAACGCACACACAAACAAAAACCTAGTCGTGTGACCTTGGACAAGTTACTTAACCCCAACTGCAAAAAAGCAAAAAAAAAAAAAAAAAGATTAGAAAAAGAAAACAATGTTTCAGGAGTGCCATTAAGTTAACAAAACAAGTAACAGTCTATCTGTGCCAGACACAATTAAGTCTGAATTTTCCAGTTCCATGAATAAGAATATGCTACCTATCCTACTCTATTTGATGAAAAGATTAAAAACAACAAAGGAACTTGGCAGTTCTTCTTAAGCTCAATGTTAAAAGATAACTTTTTTTCAAATTGTACTACAATGATGGCTCACATAACTCAAGGCTTGTATTAAGTACATCATTATCATCATTCTTACTATAAATGAAACTAGAAGATATAAAGAGGTTGCAACTAAATGGTAGGCAAGTCACAGATTTGTCATGAAAACAAATAAAGGAGCTGTCCAAGTTGATTTCATTGTACAATTAAAGACAGTAAGAAACTGTACTTCATGGACACTTGGTTACCTTCCCTTGAAATACTCATAAACTACATGGGGAAAAAAACATTATTTAAATCAATGTGGCTTAAATGCAAACATCTATTGCAAAGGACTCTAAATGTGAGATAAGTGAACAATGAATGTACTTCCAGAGGAACTGAATAACAGACATAGCATAGACCTTAATTAAAATTGGGTCTCAGACACTTGCCAGCTGTGTGAGTTTGGATCCTGTTTGTCTCAGTTTCTTCAATTGTAAAATAGGGGAATCACAGCATCTATCTCAGGTGGTGGTTAGGAGAATAAAATAGAAAAAAAAAAAACCAAGATCTCATTATGTTTATTGTTTGGTGACTATAAAAAAAGGAATTTGATTTCTTTTTTGGGGGGGAGGGCAATTGGGGCTAAGTGACTTGCCTGAGGTCACACTGCTAGTTTTTGTGTTTAGGGTCTGAGGCCAGATTTGAACTTAGGTCCTCCTGACTCCAGGGCCAGTGCTCTATTCACAGCACCACCTAGCTGCCCCAAGAAATTTGATTTCTTAAAGCAAAACACTACCTTAGAGGGTATCTGCCAACAAAGTATTTCTCATATATATGTCAAAATCCCATAAAATTCCTTGAAGAAATAACTGCTCAGGCGTTCAGGATAACAGGCATCTATACTCCAATGTGTTGGATGGGTGTGGTCAAGAATCATAAAAGTTACCTCACAGGGTGGTTAGGATGATTCAAATGAAACAACATGTGTAAAGTCATTTTGCAAACATTAAAGCATTATAGAAATATCACCCATCATTACTGTTATGGTTGCTATTATTATTAGAAGGCTTGGATGATTGTGAAGTGCACTGCTGAAAAGAATACCAGCACCAATCATATCATTCACCTGAATGAATGAGAGCAGAGATCAAATAATTATGCAAATTATTATGCTAGTTCCCAGGATTATGTCTGCTAGTTAGGATTCCTGATCCAGGCACTAAACAGTCCTGATGGAATGGAACCTGATGGTGGCATCAAGAGAAACTGAAATGAAATTGTGGATAGCTTTGATATAAATTTCTCAAAACCTTTCTTTTGTAGCATCTGTTTATGTGTTTATGATTTTGAAAAGCCATCTTGCCATTTAACATAATGCAATTTTTCCTTCTTTCAAGGGTCATGATATGATTGTTCAAGCCCAGTCTGGGACTGGAAAGACTGTTTCCTTTGCAATTTCCACTTTGCAACATATTGAACTGGATTCAAAGGCCATAAAAACCCTGGTTTTGGCATCCACTATAGAGCTAGTCCCACAGATCCAAAACATAGTGATGATACTAGAAGACCAGATGGACTCTTCATTCCATGCCTTCACTAGAGAAATAAACATTGGGCTAAGGTTTAGAACTTGTAGATGGACGTCGTCATGGGCACCCAATGACATGTCTCTAACATGCTTAATCTGAAAAGCATATCAAGATGTCTATACTGGATGAAGATGATTAAATGTTAAACTATTTTTTGAAGGACCAGGCCTATGACATATTCTAGAAACTCAGGAGCAAATACTCTGGAAAAAGCTACTTAGATGTGCTTAGAATGACCAAAAAGTTTATGAGGGATTTTAACAGGATTCTAGTCAAGAAAGAATAGTTGACAGTAGAAAGCATTCATCAGTTTAACATAAATTTAGAACAAAAATTATAGAAGTTGCATGATCTGTTTGAAATGTTATTGTTGCTTTTCAGTAGTATCTGACTCTTTTGTGATCCCAGCTTGGAGTTTTCTTGATAAATGGTTTGCCATTTCCTTCTCCAGCTCATTTTACAGATGAAGAAACTGAGTCAAACAGGGTTAAGTGACTTGCCCACGGTCACACAGCTAGTAAATTGGGGCTTAAACCCAGGACGGCAGACTCAAGAGACTAGATTTGAACTCAGGAGATGTCTTCCTAACTCCAGGTCCAACATACTATCCACTGTGCCACCTAGCTACCCCACCAACTAAATAACAAAATTAAAAGATGCCTAGAAAAAAAAAAGATGCCTAGAAGCACAGATATGCAACAAGGATCTTTGGTTGCTATGGCCTTCCCACCAACGAGGGAAGAGAATTAAATTCACAGAATTGTCTGTGAAGGTTACTTTCCTCATAAGGGAATGACATCAACATGGTGACAGAAGACAGAAGACTAGCAAGATATCAAGACCTTCTGAAACACCTCCATTGAGGAGATACCTTTCAATGTAGCTAACCTCATCTGAAGGGCTTCTCCATCTGATCTCACCCAAGATTCTGCTCTCTGAGATGAGAGGAGAGGGAACTGGAAGGGGAGGGAAGGAGAAGGGATGAATACTTTGTCATTTTTTTCCTTTTTTTTAAACTTTGAATAAATGTCACTTTTTCAGGCAAAAGGAATTACGAATGTTTACATACACACTCTTCTTTGTAGCAAGCTTATGTCTCAGTGCTTTTCTTCCTCCAAAATACCAATCAACATTTCAGTGCTTCAGCAAGTCTGTCCTCTGATTCCCAGCAGCCAAATACTTCCTCTCAAAAGGTAACTGAACGAGTCCATTACTCTGACCATTCAACGCTCTCCCAGTTTCTGTTCAAAATTGGTTCACTGGCATGAAAAGGCTCAGTGGGCTGGCTCCTCTCCAGATAAGAGGAGCAGGATAGAGAGAAAGTAGTCATTTTTGTTGTTTTGAATAATGTTTATTGATTCAGAAAAAGAAAACACAAAATTCTGAATAAAATTACTTGGAAACTGGGGGCAGCTAGGTGACGCAGTGGCCTAGAGCACTGGCCCTGGAGTCAGGAGGACATGAGTTCAAATTCGACCTCAGACACTTGGCACAATTGCTAGCTGTGTGACCTTGGGAAAGTCACTTAACCACAACTGCCTTGCTTTCCCCCCTTCAAAAAAAATTATTTGGAAACTGCCCCCCACAAAAGACTATTAATTTTTCAAATGTTTATTAAGCACCTAAGGCACTATGCTATGTACTGAGAATACAAACACACACATACACACACAAATAACTCCTATTCTCAATGAGTTTACATTCTATTTGAAGGAAAAAACAGGTATATAAAGAAGTACAAAAGTATGGGAGAAACAGTTTTTTGGAGAGGAGTTTGGAGAGAAAAGACAAGGTCTGTTCTGGGTAAATGGAGTCTGAAATAACCATGTACTAAAACTAAGCAAATTCCCACATACAAATTAGTGTGATTTAATTCCTCTTTGCCTACTGAACAAAATACAACTCCCAACATCCAACAATTTCTCAAAAAAAGAAAACCTTTTATGATATAGTTACTTGGCTCTCTCCTTATCAGAGGATCATAAATCTAGAATTTGAAGTAATCTCAAAGGCCATCTAGTCAAACCTTTATTTTACAAATAAAAAAAAATCTTTGGCTGAGGAAGGCTAAGTGACTAGTCCAGTCTCACAGTGAGGTAATTTTTTTTGTTTGTTTTTTTGCTTTTTGGAGGGCAGTTGGGTTTAAGTAACTTGCCCAAGGTCACACGGCTAGGTTTTTTTTGTTTGTTGTGTGTTAAGTGTCTGAGGCCGGATCCGAACTCAGGTCCTTCTGACTCCATGGCTCTACTCACTGCGCTACCTAGCCGCCCCTCAATGAGGTAATTTAAGAGGTTGGGGCTTAAGCCCAGAACCTCAGATTCAAGAGTCAGTACTCTTGCCTCTGTACTACAATTCCTCCTTTTCCAACCTTATCTCACCATATTCACCTTTATCTTAGACTCTCATTAATATAGACTACCTGTTGTTCCCCAAATATTTTTCTTCTTCTTGCCTTTGCCTATACCCCAACATCTCTGACAAGGGACATTTCAAGTTAAACACTACATCCCTGAAGCCTCCTTTGATCCTTCAGAGTTAGAAATTATCCCTATATCCTTCAATAATACTTTACTCCTCTCTTACACATTTTAACATTCCATTTCCATTTTGTATTACACTTATTTGTGAACATGTCTTATCCCCTGTCCCATTAGATTTAAGGTCCTTATTAAGAGGAATACTGTTCTAATAAGCATACCTACAAGGCCTAGTCTCATAGAAAGAGGTCATTAAGTGCTGAAGTGAATTATTCATGGGATCAGGAGCTATAAAGATAACAAGCTCATTCTGCAAATGAGAAAATCAAGGCTCCAATAAATTAAGTGGCTTGCACTAAGTCATACACGTAGTAAGTGTCAAAGATGAAGCTGAAACTAGCGTCCTTTGATTTCAAGCCCAAGTGCTCTTTCCATTATACCAAACCACCACATACATCTGAATTAACAGGGAGTTTGTATTTATTGACCAAATGATGTTTTGCACTACTGTACAGAATACAGGAAAAAATGAATGCAAGTAAACATTAGAAGTGAAGAAATAATACTTGTATTTCTTTTAGAAAGAACTTTAAGGAAGGTAACATGTGAAGGAAAGAAGGAACTTTTGCGTCTAAGAGTACTTTTTAAACTGTGTTTTTAATGTGAAATTCATCTTCATATGAATTCCTGATGCCCTTACATGAAGCACTTCTGAATTCTGAATAGATCTTGAGTAATAACAAGAAAAACCTCCTTAACAACTTTCAGGAGAAGGTACACACTGAATAATCCAAGACAAGTTTTAGATAACACCACTCAAACTCCCAGACACTAATTAGTCTAGTCTGTGAACTTAGAGAAACAGTTACAAAATTTCCAAGCACCATAAACCTGTGAGTCAACTAAAACATCTTCCTATGCTGCCTAGCAAAAGTGTCCTTGTGAAAGTCACTGGGATAAAGAAACAGCAAAACTCCTAGGACTAAGGATCTAGAACTAGAAGTTATCAGAGGTCAACTATCTATCTTTATTTTACATCTGAGCAAAATAAGGCCCATACAGGTGGAGTGACTTGTCTAGTCACATAGGTAGTAAAGTGAGAGAGCTAGAATTCAAACTCTGATCCCAGGAGTAAATACTGCACTCTTTCCCCAGCAACAACCAGACTAGGATGCGTACCCCTTCTCAAAGCCTCTTAGCATTTCTTGAAAACTACCTCTCACAGGAAACAAAAACAAAAACATGATATGGTCCTAACCTAAATCCTCATATACAATATCTAAAAAGCATGGCCCAGGATCCCAGTGCACTCACACACTACAAAAAGTCAAGAACACACCTAGAACAGGAAGGGGCCTCAGAGATCATTCCATTCTCCTTATTTTACAGATGGGAAACAGAGACCCACTGAGGTGAAGAGATTTGTCCAAGGTCACACAGGTAGTTAGGTGACAGAAATAGGATTTGAACTCAAGTCCCATGACTTCAAGTTCAGCACTCTTTCTGTATCACCAGGCTGGGATTCTTAATCCTTCTCAGAGTTTCCCTGAACCTGCTGAACACCATTTCTCTCTCATGACAAGCAAAAACTAGCAAGTACTATTCAAAAGACACAGGATCTGAAGGTAGGCACAACAAATCAAAACTATTTAAAAGGCAAGGACCTAAACCTTCACTCATACCATATAAAAGCCACGGACTTGGCTAAGGGTAGATCCAGCAATTCAAACTACTTAAAAAGCAAGGACCCAAACTCTCCCAACTACTTAAAAGGCAAGGACCTTGATCTCGGGTTAGATACAGTAATTAACACTATTTCAAAGCCAGTCCTGAAGTCTTACAAACAGTATTTAAAAGACACCGATCTGAATCCCAGGATACACCCAAAGGCAAAGACCTACACCCTCATTCTGGGTTATCTATAAGATGGGGAGCTGGCTGGGGTGGTTTCAGAAATTCACACCATGTTAAAAAGCAAGGACCTATTTAAAAGGCAGGAGCCCCAACCTTCCTACGCTTTAAAAGACACACACCTGGATCCAGTGGTAGTACAACTGACACGGTTTAAAAGGCAGGGGGTCAAACCCTCTCAACCTGGATCCTAAGGGACATACAGCAAGTCACATGACTCAAAAGGCAGGGAGCCGACCCCTCACCTAGACTTTTTAAAAGACGCAGACCGGGGTCCAAGGTTCATTATTTGTTTTCAGCAGTTCAGAACTCAGCCCCCCACCCCCAGCCTCTCTCGGGCCCCCTTCCTCATTCCCAGCTCCCGGGATGAATGACAGCTCGGCCGGCCTGCTCGCTCCCGAGCGCCGGGGCGGGGGGCGGGCCCTCGGGCGAGGGGCGTCATCCCCTCCAACCCCCACTAGCCGGTCCGGCCCACCCTACGCCAGGCCAGGGGGAGGGGTGCCGGAGCGGGAGCTGGGATCCAGGCTCTCTCACCAGGTACAGGGGCGCATAGATCTTCAAGGACTCCTCCCAGGCGCCCCTGGCGATCTGCACGAAGGAGACCCCGCAGGACGGGTGCCAAGTGTGGCCGATTTCATAGCAGTTGTGAGGGATGGACTTGCTGAACGCCGCCATGTCTGGAAGCACCGTCGGGGAAGGGGGGCGGGGTGGGGGCGGGGGGAGAGGGCCGGAGAGGTTGAGGGAAGGAGGGGGAGGAAAACGAGAACCCTACGGCCGCCCTGCCCCGCCGGCTCGCGGGAGGTGCGGAATGGAGGGGAAAGGTCACGCGAGCGGGGTTACTCTGGGCCAAAGTCCTCGGATGATGAGCGCTCGGCGTATCGCAGGGCGAGGGGGAGGAACGTGCGGAGGGGGGAGGAGGCGGAGCGTGCGCGCTCCCTCTACCCGCCCCCTCCGCAGGCGCGAGCGCGGGCGCGGGCACCAGCGGCGTAATTCTTACTCTGCCCACCACCCCAACCTTGTCCGCTGGGTCGGCCCTCCACGCCGCGGGTTGAGGAAGGACGTTGGCTCGGAGCGCGCTACCCCCGCCCCCTCCGAGTTCACTGGGAACGCCATGCGGAAGCGCGCCTTCCTCATTCCTCGCCTCCCCCCGTGGTAGTCAGTATGTCTGGACGGGCTCCCTGTCGGGGAGGGGGACGGGGTAGTTCGCTCCCTTTCCAGCCCTCCCCCACCTGTTTGGGGGATGTAGCATGAAGAGCCCTAGTCCGAGAAATAAAGTAGGCTTTGCCCCTCTCTGACTGTGTCCTTTGAGGTAGTCAGCCAGTCAACATTAATTAAGTGTCTACTGTATGCCAGGCACTTACTAAGCCTTAGAGTTACTTAGAGCGGCCCTCAGAGAGCTCATAGTCTAATGGGGGAGACGCTACACAAACAACTGTGTATTAGGCTATCCACGGGATAAATTCGAACTAATCTTGGAAGGCACTAGGAATTAGAGGGGAAGGGGGCTGGGAGGAAAGTCAGGGAGGCAGAGATGAGGAGGGAAGGCATCCCAGGCATGGGGGACAGCCCGTGAAAATGCCCCAGCCCCGAGTGGGGTGTCTGCCTCCCGGACGTCACTGGATCCGAGAGTGGGGAGAGGTGGTCATCCAAGGTGAAAGAAAACTGGAAGGGGGAAGGGCAGCAATTCTCTAGGTGGTCTTGGAGGTAATAGGGAGTAGAGAGGGGTGATGCTTTAGGAAAATGACCCTTGACCGGTGAATGGAGAGATTAGCTTCGGTAAATCTAGTTTAACTTAACTTCCCCGGTTTTCAGTTTCCAATGGGAGCAGTTCGACTGTGTCTCCCATTGGTAATAGATTAAGATTTATACAGCACTTCAGGGTTTACTAAGCACCTTACAAATACCTCATTTTATCCTCACTACAGCCCTGGTCCTATATTATCTGCATTTTACTGATAAATATGAACTTCTTCTCCAGGCAGGGACCCGGTTTTTGTTTAGTGTTTGTTTTTGTTTTCCGTATCCCCAGAGCTCAGCCCAGCGCCTGGCACTGTGAGTGTCTTAATATGTTCTTGTTGACTGCCGGAGTTCTGAAGGGCTTACCCATTTGCTGTGGGAAAATTAGAGAAAGGTTCTCAAAAGAGGTGACATTAAAACAAAGAAGCAAACTACAATTTATGGAGGGGAGGGGTCTAAATTCCTACTTTGCTGAATTCTAGGGATACAACATACATACATACATACATACATACATACATAACTGGGTACCTGCCTGGAGGAGGAGTAAAGTGGAGCTAATATAGGACCAGGGTTGTTGAGAGAATAAAATAAGATATTTATAAAGTGCTTTGTAAACCTTAAACGCTGTGTAAATCTTACCTATTATTAATGGGAGACATACAACTTGATACAAACTACATAAAGATAAAGTGGAGATAATCTTGGAGGGGAGGGAATCAGAGTCCCAGTAAGCTCAATAATATCTTGGTTTGAAACTTTTTTTTACCCATCATTTAAATATCTTCAATGGCCTGTTCAGTTCAGTAGATTTTAAACTGTGAGGGTTAGAACAAACGGTGTCTATCATAATATCAGGTTTTAAGCCAGAAGGGACCTAAGGTCATTCATCTGTCCAACACCCTCCCTTTGGATATGAAAAAATGTGCCCAGAGTCACACAGGTTTACGTGATAGAGCTATAATATGAACTCAGGTTCTCAAGTCTGAATCTAACACTTCACCTCCCCTAACACACACACACACACACACACACACACACACACACTACACTGCCTTTCAACAGAGAGATCATCTGTGCTTGAACACTTGGAATGATGAGGAACATTACCATTTGAGGGAGCCCTCATTGGGCTAGTAAAAGACCTGTTTGTTGATGGGTATTGGAGTTCTTTAAACTAAAGTTCTTGCTCATGTTGAACTGGAATCTGACTGCACATAACTTCCACCCTGTGAAGCTGACTCCACCAGGCTACTTCCTGGGCTACATGACAACATTTTGAGTCCTTCCTGAAAATAGTCTTGTACTACCATTCTGTCTTTTCTTATCCAAACTAAATAATCCCAGCAATCATTCCTTTTCTAACATAAGCAGATGGCAGACTCCTACTTCACTCAGAAAATTAAGACCTTCTGCCTCCCCTCTTCCATTCTTCCAAACTTCTCAGTTTAACCTGTTTTCTTCTTTCCTCTGGTCACTCTGGAAGAGCTATCCACTCTTTATTAAACCTAATCCCTCAGTGTATGATTTCTCTCTCATACCATCCTGCTTCTTCCAGGACCTGGTTCCAGCACTCATCCTCTCATGCATCTTCAATATTTTTTCCATCCACCTACAAATTGGTCAGGTCTCCTCAGTCCAAAAAGAAAGAAAGAAAAGACCTTCCCCTTGATCCTTTTAGCCCATCCAGCAACTATCCCATATCAATGCTTCCCTTAACTGCCAAACTTCTTGAAAAAGTGCCTACACCCAATCTCAATACTTGCTCACCATCAATTCTCTCCTTAGTCCATGATAATCTGGCTTCCATCTCCACCATTGAATTGAAACTGCTCTTTGAATCTTCCACATTGTTTTCCCTAAGGCAATTGATGCTATTGCTAGGTACTGTCTCCTCCCTTGACCTCAGAAACAAAATCTCCAAAGTTTTCTTTCTATGTAAATGGCAGTCATTATTATTATTTATTAGTATTATAGCCAATGTTCCCCAAACCACCAGACCTGCTTCTAGCCTAGTTCCTGCAACCATCACTGAGGGAGAAATTGTTGTAGAGCCCACTTTCCTCATCACCAACAACTGCTGACAAGTACCACCAGATAGGCACAAGTAGCCCTGGGAGTGGTAATACCACACAGATGACTAGTCCTGTTTCTATCCTAGCCCTCACAGCTATCATCTGAGGAAATAACACCAGTGAAAAAGGGACCAGCCCTCCCTACCAAATGCCAACTAACTGCCACCCACAGGTCGGGCAAGCCAGCCTAGTTAAAGCAGCAATGCACTTCAAAGAAGAGACAGGAAACAGCATGTGTCAGGCAACTCAAACCACCAGCACCGCCTTAACCTATCCCTGATGGAGACAACCCTGACTCTGAGCCCAAGAGCCCTGGGACTAGCAATGCTTCCAGCCCAGTGTCTGCAGCCATCATCCTGGGAAGCAGCCCCAGTGGAGATGCAGCCTGGCAACTACTCCTGAAGGTGCTACAGACACAACTACTGAAGACCCAGAAAAGAAAGTTCTTGCTACCAAAGTCCTTAGCACTATCAGTTCATTAGTTTCAGTGGTTTTATCAGTGGAAATGGCACTAAATAAGAGCCACTGCCTTCTACTTTGCCTCTGTACCCTTAGGACTTGCAACTGAAACCTTGCCTATGTGTTGTTTCCCCCATTGGAATGAGAGCAAGGACTGTCTTGTTTTTCTATTTATATCCCCAGCACTTAGCACATTGCTTTGTACATTGTGTATATTGTAAGTGCTTAATAAACCATTGATTCCATCATTCATTTTAATAACCTTGGGGTAGAGGACAGGAAGCTGATCTCTATACTCCACAAAGTCCTGCAACAGTGATTCATCATGACATGTAGATGACTCTGAGTTCACGAAGGCCATACCAATGGAATACCAGCAAGTTCCGCCATGCTAGAAAGGTTTAAAATATGATCCTGGTAGCAGACTATACCTGCTTTCTAATGACCAGCCTAGCTAAGTACAAAGAAGCTTGTTAGCAGTAAGTATGCCACTTGGAGTCACCTTTTGTTAAAAATTATTTTTATTTTCAATCCAAATTCTCCCCCTTCAACCCCTCTACCTATTGAGAAGGCATGAAATGATACCCATTATACATATGAAGTCATGCAAAATATATTTTGACTTTTGCCATGGAGGGGTGGGGCAAGGGGGAGACAAGAAAAATAAAGGAAGGGGAAAAATATGCTTCAATCTGTGATCTGAGTCCATCCATCTTCTCCTGGAGATGGAAAGCATTTGCCATCATGAGTCCTTTGGAATTGTCTTGAATCATTATAATGATCAGTTGCTATGTCTTTCACAGTTGATTATCTTTACAATATTACTATCACTGTGTACATTGTTGTGATTCTGCTCACTTAGCATTAGTTCATTGACATCTTTCCAGTTTTTTCTGAAACAATTCCCTCCATAATTTCTTACAATATTAGCATTCCTTCATATTCTTATGTCCTAATTTGTTCAGCCATTCCCCAATTGATGGGCATCCCCTCAAATTCATATTCATTGCCTCTATAAGAAAAAACTTTAAATATTTTTGTGTATATGGGTCCTTTTCCTTTTTCTTTGATCTCCTTGGAATATAAACCTAGTAGTGGTATTGCTAAGATAAAGAGTGTAGTTTTATAGCCCTTTGTACCCAGTTCAAATGTGTTCTCCAGAATGGTTGGCCTAGTTCACAGCTCCTCCAACAGTACATTAGTGTATATCTTCCCACATCCTAGAGCCACTTCTTAAAAAGTCTATTAAAATAGCAGTGCTAGCATTTGTGTTGACGGGTGGGTCAGGAATATAAAAGGAAGCAGAATACCAGACAGGTTGTCGATCTTGTCAATACTGCTATCAACATACCAGTGCAGAGTCAGCTTCGTGAATGCGTGATAAGCCAAAATAGTCACTAGGATCAGATGTGGAAAACCAAGTAAATAACCAGAAATGGATGTCAAAACCATCCAAATTAGGTGGTTTATGCCACAAGAGCAGAATTAAGATCGTAGTGATTTTGAGAAGATGTGGGACAATAAATTTGTCCAGTGTGATTTCTCAGACTCTGATGGAGACAGCCCAGACCCTGAACCGATCCAGATGGCTAGAATAGAACACTGGACAGTGGATGGAGCACTGGGCTTGAATTCAGGAAGATCTGAGTTCAAATGTGGCGTCAGATGCTTATTACATGTGTTCCTCAACTATAAAATGGGGATAATAATAGCACCTAGCTCACAGAGTTGTTGTGAGGATCAAATGGGATATTTGTAAGCCTCTTAGCACAGTGCCTGGAATGTAGTAGGTGCTATATAAATACTTATTCCCTTCCCCCTTTCCTTAGTCAAGGAAATATCCATATAAAACCCTGCCTAAAGCAGGTAGTCAGTGTTACAAGCCCTAGACAAAACATCTACCTAGTAACTGAAAATTCCTTGATGTATCGTCGCCTCTAGTTCAAGCTTTTTGGGAAAAGGGACAATCTTAATTATTCTGTTTGAATCCCCTGTACCTAGCATAATACTTGGCACATAATAAGTGCCTAATAAAATTTTTTTCATTTCATTTTTTTTCAACATAGAGGGAAAAGAAGGGACATGACAGTTTCTGAGAGAGAATAAATTAGCAAATGAAATAATGTGGAAACATACATAAGGATCCTGGTTGATTGTCAGCATTTTTCATTGAGGACTTAGCCCTGTGTATCACCTTTGCCACATCAGCAACAAGCTTCAACCAGTCCCCTTCCTAGCAGATTGCAGTCACTAGAGATGAAAGTTAAGTATTATGCAGGTTTCATGATAGAATTGAGAAACTAGGGGTCACATGTAATTCCCAGAACCTATTCTAAAGTTGATGACCTTTCTATCACTTAATAAAGTACAGATGATTGGCCACATTAGCACTGGTCAATGAACAAGAATAATTCTTATTGATTGTAACCAGGATTACTAGTTTGAATGAGACCAGTCTGAGAATTTAAAAGATGACTAAATAAAAGAGAATTGAGCTAAATCTTTTCACCAGTTGTTTCTATCAGGAGGAGGAATGAGAAGAGAAATTTTACCTGATGAATATGTGCCCAATCAGTGATTGTTGCCAGGGAAAAATTAGTTATAATATATGGCAATAACCCTCATGAAGATAAAATGAAGTCGTGGGAAGGAGTCCATGCTCTTGAACCTTTGGCACTAGTCACTTAAACCTTCCTGGATCAAATATCAGTACCATCTGTGTCAATATGAGGCTGACATCACACACCTTTCCCCTAACTTGGTTGACTCATCAAATTTTCAGTTGAAACTAAGCTGAGAAATATACCTAACAGTAGATTACAAAGTCTGAATCCATAAAGATCTTGACAAGTTAAAGCATTTGGATTAAATCTAATACAAATTGAATTCAATAGGGATAATTGGAAAGTCTTACACTTGAGTGGAGGAAAAAAAAAAAAAAGAAACTTCACAAGTATAAGATAGAGGAGGAATGGATAGATAGTAGTCCTCAAAAAAAAAATCTGGAGATTTTAATAGACCCTGAGCTCCATATGAATCATTAGCAGGATGTGGCAGCCAAAAAAGCTAGTGTTGTCTAGGGCTGCATTAAAAGGGGTAAAGCTTCCAGGAATAGGGAAGTGCTAGTCCCACAGTACTCTGACTTTATCAGACTTCATCTGGAGCATTGCATTCAGAGTTGGGCACCACAGTTAAAAAGAATATTGATCAACTGGAGAGTGTCCAAAGGAGGGTAACTAAGATGGTGATGGGCCTTGAGTCCATGATATATGAAGATCTGTTAAAGATAATGGGCGTGTTTAGCCATAGCCATGATGGCTATGTTGAAATATTTGAAAGACTGCCATATATAAGAGAGGACTAGACTTGGGCAGAAGGCAGAGTCATGAGCAAAAAGTAGAAAAGAGGCCAATTTGGGTTTGATGCCAGGAAAAATTTCCTAATAATTAGGGCTGTCCAAAAGAGGTTAAGTATTGCCTGAAGAGGTAGTGGGCCTCCTTGGAGGTCTATAAATGGAAGTTGGATGACCACTTGTCAGAGATGTCATAGCAGAAATTCCTTTCATGTATTGGTGGACTGCATGGCCTTTGAAGCCACTTCCAACTTTAAAATTCTATGATTCTAGATTTGGGAAAGCCATCATCAAAGTACTCATTGCAAGTGGTCAGTAGGGACAAAGAGCTAATGCCCAGGACATCTACTCTGAAAAGAAGTGGATAGTAATGCAAATATTCTAGAATAGGTAGTCCCTACTGCTCAGTGCCAAACTCAGTAAGTTTAGCAAGACAAACATAAGGCCCAGTCCTATTGTTTCTGTGAGTTATAGCTACACAAAACTTTCTTAATACCTTATTTGGCAGCATGATGTCCTAGATAGAGTAATGAAGACCTGGGTTTGAATCCAAGCTCTGCTAATTACTACCTATGGCTCCTTGTATTGGACATTTCAAACTATGTCCCAGGAACAACTTAAACTCAATAAATCTAAGACTGAAGTCATTATCTTCCTTCTTATCTTTCCTTCCCTCTTCCAAACTTCCCTGTTTCTGTCAAAAGTACCATCATTTTTCCAGTGTAAAAAGTTCATAAGCTTGGCATTATCCTGTACTCCTCACTCTCCCTCATCTCACATTCCAATCAGTTGCCAGATGCTTTACTTTCTCACCTTACATCTCTCCCTTCTGAGCCCTTTTCTTCAGTTACACAAAAACTACCTTAGTTCAGGCCCTCCTCACTACCACTCACTTATATTATTACAATTGGCTCCTAATTCATCTCCTTGTCTCAAGTCTCTCTCTAGTCCATTCAACATTCTGCTGTCAAAGAAAGTTTCCATAAGCATAGATTTAACTATATTATTCCCTTTCTCAACCAACACCATTGGCTTTGTATTATCTCTGAAATAAAAAATAAACTCTTCTATTTAGCTTTTAAAGCCCTACACTACCTGGTCCTAACCTACCTTTCCAGCCTCACTGGTTATTACTTGCACTCTGTAATCCAGTCAGACACTTCATGTCTCATCTCTGCATCTTAGTACTGGCATTCCCACCTCACTAGGATGTACTTCCTCCTTACCTTTGCCTCTTAAAGTCTCTCTTTTCCATTCAGATGCAGCTCAGACAAAATTTTCTGCATGAAGCTTCTTCTTGTTCTCCCAATTTCTAGTATACTTTCCCCAAATTATCTGGTATTTAAGTACTTTATATATACACTTACACACACACAAAATGAGTGATATGTTAGACACTGAGGTCCTTAATTAAACTAAACTGCCAAGCATTCAAACTCTGCTTCAGAGAGCCCAGCTGCAATGACCTGGCCACAATGTTTGAATGAAAAATGTAAAATTGCCAAAAAGATTATTTTATTGAAGAACTCATACAGGGCAAGTGCTCACATGGTGGTCAGAAGAAGCAATACAAGGACACTTTCAAGTTCCCTCTTAAGAACTTTGGAGTTGATTGTGTGACATGGGAGACACTGGCACAGGACCTCTCAGCATGGCATGCCCACATCAGAGAAGGTGTTGTGCTCTATGAGCAAAGAATAATTAAAACAGTTTAAAGGCAACAGTTTAAAGGATGTGCAAATTTAGAGAATCCATCCAAATGTTCACATGGACTATTTGTGCCTGACCTGTAGTAGAGCATTCCAGGCTCATATTGATCTGATCAACCACAGTCTGACACATTGAAACTTGACTCTAGCATAGTGATGTCATTTTGGTTCTTTTCAAGAAAAAAGAAAAAAACCAACTATACACACATATGATCTATATACTTATATATAGTATTTATAGTATATATAGTAATACTTATAGTATTAACTTTTTGTTTATGTGGCATGTACTTATTATCTCCCCCTCTAGGGTGTACTCATTGTGAGTACATTGAAATGAAAAGTTTCATTCTTTCATTTGTGTGCCTAGCACCTAGCTCCATGCCTAACACATAGTAGGTCCTTAATATTTGTTGATTGATGGTTGATCTTTAAAATTAAGGAGTTGGACTAGATGAGGGCCCTTCCAACTATCAATCTATGATCCTATTATTTTGTTCTGAGACATGAAGTGACATAAAACTGGCTTATGGTTTTGAAGAGCAGCCTGATGCAGAGGAAAGAGTGCTCATTCTGGAAGCAGAGGACCTGGATTTGAGTCCCACCTCTTGTATCTGCTATCTTCATGAACTTAAGGTTATTTAACACCTGTGAACTTCAGTTGACTCATCTGTAAAGTGATGAAAATGATACCAGTACTATGCCTTACAGGTCCTTAGTGAAGGGCATATTAAATAATGACTGTGAAACACTTTATAAAACTAAAAGAAATAAGAAATGGGCCCATGATTTCATTAATATATGGAACTTCTGGATAAGGAAAATTCCTTTGCCAATTCAGGTCAGCATCTTTTGCAACTCACAGTCTTAGGGAGTTGTCTGGAGCAGAAGTATCAAATATGTAGAGGCTTAAACTTAGGGAAAACTCTGAAGCAGACTAAAATATAACTGGAAAATGTTTAATAAAATAAATAAAAATACCATACAGCACAAGTAATATTAATTTGTGGTTTTTCTAAATCAATGTGTGGCCTGCATAGGTAGAAGATTTGGGGTTGAGTTAATTATGATAGGGTGGTCCTAAAAAATAAATTTGGGTAGGGGGACATAAAATGGAGCAAATTATCTCAAACAAAAGAGGCACAAATGGAAGAACTGTTACAGTGGAGTATAGAATAGTGCAAGAAGCTTATTCTTGAAACTGGGTCAAAGAAGGAATAACATATATAATTAGTAGGGTATAAATGTCCTCTTAACTTACAGAGAAATAGGAGGGCAAGGGTAAAGGGTAATGGAGGGACTCATAGATAGGAAGATTAAGAAATAGGAGGGCAGGGGCGGCTAGGTGGCACAGTGAGCAAGAGCGCCAGCCTCAGAGTTGGGATGACCCGGGATCAAAACCGGCCTCAGAAAATGAGCACCCACATATAAATAATGATTAGCCATGTAACCTTGAGCAAGTTACTTAACCCCAATTGCTTTTTAAAAAAGAAAAAATAGGGGCGGCTAGGTGGCGCAGTGAGTAGAGCGCTGGCCCTGGACTCAGAAGGACCTGAGTTCGGATCCAGCCTCAGACACTTAACGCACACACAAACAAAAACCTAGCCGTGTGACCTTGGGCAAGTTACTTAACCCCAATAGCCCTCCAAAAAGAAAAAAAAAAAAAAGAAAAAAAAAATAAAAAAGAAAAAATAAAGAAATAGGAGGGCAAAGGGATAAGGAAGGGACTTTTAGAAGAATATGCAAATTAGGGAGGCAGTGTTCGGAAATAGATTAGATTTCTGAGGAGGGATAAGAAAAAAAAGAAAGAGAGAAAGATAAACAGTGAGGAAAAATAGGATGGAGAGAAATACACAGCTAGTAATTATAACTTTGAATGTGAATGGGATGAATTCACTCATAAAATGGAAATGGATAGCAGAATGGATCAAAAACCAGAACCCAAATATGTTATGAAAAGCACATTTAAAAATGAGAGACACACATGAAGTAAAAATAAAGGGCTGGAGTAGAATTTATTATGCTTCAGCTGATGTAAAAAACAAAATAAAACAAAACAGCAGGGGTAGCCATCATGAACTCTGCCAAAATTAAAGCTGAAATATATTTAATTCCAAGAGATAAACAGGGAAACTATGTTCAAAGATAGCATAGATAATGAAGTAATACCAATATTACATACATATGGACAAATGCTATAGCATTCAAATTTTTAAAAGAAAAGATATTAATTATAGGTGGAAATAGCTAGCAAAACTGTAATAGTGGTAAATTTCAACCTCAGGAATAGATAAATCTAACTAAAAAGAAAAGAAAAGAAAGAATACAAAGAGATGAATAGAATCTTAGATAAGCTAGATATAAGTATCTGGAGAGAACTGAACGGGAAAAGAAAGGAAAGGAATATACCTTTTTCTCAGCAATATATTTTAGTAGTACCTTTACAAAAATTGACTATATATTAAGCCACAAAAACTTATAATTAAATGCAAAAGGTAGAAATATTAAATGTATCCTTTTCACATCATAATACAATAAAAATTACATTTAAGAATCAAGGAAACACAGATTAAAAATTAATTAGAGACTAAATAGCTTAATCATAAAGAACGGATGGATTAAAGAACAAGTCACAGGGGGGACTAAGTGGTGCAATGAATAGAACACTGGCCCTGGAGTCAGTAGGACCTGAGTTCAAATCCGGCCTCAGACACTTAACACTTACTAGCTGTGTGACCTTGGGCAAGTCATAGAAACAATAAATAATTTTGTTAAAGATAATGATAATATGGGGCAGCTAGATGGCGCAGTGAGTAAGAGCACCGGCCTCGGAGTTGAGATGACCAAAGATTGAAACCGGCCTCAGAAAATGAGCACCCACACATAAATTATGACTAGCCGTGTAACCTTGAGCAAGTTACTTAACCCCAATTGCTTTAAAAAAAAAAAAAAAGATAATGATAATAATGAGACAATATATAAAAACATGGGATGCAGCAAAAGCAGTAATCAGAGAAAAATTTATATCTCTAAATGCTTACATCAATAAAATAGAGAAAGGTCAGATCAGTGAATTGGGTATGCAATTAAAAAATTAGAAAAAGAGCAAATTAAAAATTCCGCAATTGAACACCAAATTGGAAATTCTAAAAATTAAAAGTGAGATTAACAAAATTAACATAATAAGACCCTTGGATTAATAAATAAATCTAGCATCTGGTTTTGTGAAAAAATTAATAAAATAGATAAACTGTTGGTTATTATGATTTTTTAAAAGAAAGAAGAAAACCAAATCACTAATATAAAAAACCAACACCACTAATGAAGATAAAATTAAAGCAATTATTAGGGGTTATTTTGCTCAATTATGCCAATAAATTTAACAATTAAGTGAAATGGAAGAATACTTACAAAAACAAACTGCCCAGATTAACAGAACAGGAAATAGAATATCTAAATAAGCCTGTTTCGGAAAAAAAAAATTAAACTGTTCACAAATGAGCTTCCTAAGAGGAAAAAGAAAAGCATCAAGACAAGATAGATTTACAATTGAATTCTACAAAATATTTAAAGATCAACTAATTCCAATAATAAATAAATTACTTGGAATAATAGACAAAGGAGCTCTACCAAACTCCTTTTATGAAACAAATATGGAGTTGCTACCTAAACCAGGAAGAGTAAAAACAGAAAAAGAAAATTATAGATCAATTTCATTAATGAAAATGGTTTCAAAATTCCTAAATAAAATACTAGCTAGGGGACTACAACAATATATCACAAAGATTATATATTAAGACCAAGTGGAATTCATAGCAGGAATGCAGGGCTGGTTCAATATAAGGAAAACTATTAACCTAATTAATTATATCAATAACAAAAGTAACAAAAATCATTATCTATAGATGCAGAAAAAGCTTTTGACAAAATGCAACACTTATTCCTATTAAAAAACATTTGAGCCTTCTCCACCGCAGCCACAGACGCCTTTCTCCTGCTCCAGCCGATCCTCCCTGGACCATGGCCAACACCGAACGCACCTTCATTGCCATCAAGCCCGACGGCATCCAGCGGGGCCTGGTCCTGGACATCATCAAACGCTTTGAGCAGAAGGGATTCTGCCTCGTGGGCATGAAGTTTCTTCGGGTCTCAGAGGAACATCTGAAACAGCACTATGTTGACCTGAAGGACAGGCCATTTTTCCCTTGGCTTGTGAAATATATGAACTCAGGGCCTGTTGTAGCCATGGTTTGGGAGGGCTTGAATGTGGTGAAGACAGGCAGAGTGATGCTGGGAGAGACCAACCCAGCTGATTCCAAGCCAGGTACCATTCATGGGGACTTCTGCATTCAAGTTGGCAGGAACATCATTCATGGCAGTGATTCTGTAAAAAGTGCTAAAAAGGAGATTAGCCTGTGGTTTAAGCCTGAAGAATTGGTCAGTTATAAGGCTTGTGCCCATGACTGGGTCTATGAATAAGGATTTTTAAAGTGGATATATATTCTGGGCCTACTCCTTTTAGTAGCTGTGGTGTGTGTGTATGTCTTCATCACTGAGTGTGAGTGTGTGTGTATGTATGTCTCCATCCCTGAATACAACATTTCATGCCAGGGGATTGAAAGGAATTGGAACTATCGTTTTCTAAAACAACCCTGTAATCCTGTTCAGTAAAGCCTTGGAAATAAGGGGCAAAAAAAAAAAAGCCACATTTGAAAGCATAGGTATAAAAGGATTTTTCCTTAAAATTGTAAGCATCTATCTGGCAGAAATGAATGATGTAAACCAGAAGTTAATAAAGCATTTGAAAAAAATAACAAAAAAAAGTATAAGCATCTATCTAAAACCATCAGCAAATATTATCTGTAACAGGGCTAAGCCAGAAGCCTTCCCAATAAGATCAGGAGTGAAACAAGGATGCCTATTATCATGAATATTATTCAGTATTGTACTAGAAATGTTAGCGATAGCAATAAGAAAAAAAAGAAATTGAAGGAATCAGAATAGGCAATGAGATAATAAAATCATCTCTCTTTGGTATATTTGGAAAATCCTAGATATTCAACCAAAAAAACTAATTGAAATAATAATTTTAGCAAGTTTTCTCAAATATATAGGGAATTTTTCTCAAATATATAGAAATTTAAATTTATTTAAGCAAAGTTCTCTATTTATTTGAAAAAAAATTGCCAAAATTATTGTTTTAATTATCCTTTAGAATAATGGGCAAAGGATATGAACAGGTAGTTTTTGGAGGAAGAAATCAAAGTTATATATAGTCATGTGAAAAAATATTCTACAGCATTATTAATTAGAAACAATGCAAATTAAGACAACTTTGAGATACCATCTCACACATATCAGATTGGCTAAAATCATAGGAGAAAATGACAAATATTGGAGGGTATGAGGAAAAATTGTGGCACTAATACATTGTTGGTGGAACTGTGGATTGATCCAATCATTTGGGGGAGCAATCTGGAATTATGCACAAAGAGTTATAAAACTTTGTTTGTAGCCTCTGAGTCAGTAATACCACTATTAGGTCTGTTTCCCAAGGTAATCATGGAAAAGGAAAAGAACATAGATGTTCTAAAATATTTATAGCAGCTCTCTTTGCAGTGGCAAAGAACTAGAAATTGAGGGAATATCCATTAATTAGGAAATGCTTGAATTGGTTGTGGTATATGATTGTGATGAAATACTACTGTGCTGTAAAAAATGATGAACAGGTCAATTTTACAAAAACATTGTAAGACTTGTATGAAATAATGAAGAGCAAAATGAGCAGAAAAAAGAGAACATTGTGAGAACAATATTGTTTGAAGAGTAAATGTGAATGACTAATCTGTTCTGAGTTAAATGAATATCCAAATGAATTACAAAAGACCTATAAAGGAAGATGCTATTCACTTCCAGAGAAAGAACTGATATAAAGAGCTATATTTTGTATAGTTTCACGTATATATCTGTTTCAAATGTTGACCTTCTCTAGTGCAGGGTTGAAAAGGAGGGAGGGAAATAGCTTGGAACTCAAATTAACAAAAATATATATATTTTTGTTTTGGGGTTTTTTTTTTTTTGGTTTTTTTTTTTTTTGTTTTTTTTTTTGCTTTTTGGAGGGGGGAAGGTAGGGCAATTGGAGTTAAATGACTTGCCCAAGGTCACATGGCTAGTTTTTGTGTTAAGTGTCTGAGGCCAGATTTGCACTCAGGTCTTCCTGACTTCAGGGCCAGTGTTCTATTCACTGCACCATCTAGCTGCCCCCAAAATATATTTATTTAAATTAAAAAATATTGCTTAATGATGTGTTCCTGCTAACCTGTGTAGCCTTCAATGGTATGATGGCATCCTATCTACTGTAATTATCCTGAAAGCTCAAGGATTTATCCAGTTTGGAGAAATGGTCTACCACTACCATTATAGCCATAAATCCTCAACTCAAAGGACAAATCCTTGAGAAAGCTGTATTCCTTCTCAACCAAGGAAAGGGCAGTACAGATTACAGCTAAAATAAGTTCAGCCCTGGAAAGAATGCTAGACTTGGGATCAAGAGACTTGGGTTTGAATCTTAGCTCTAGCACTACTGACAAGGTGGTGTGATCATTGGCAAGGTAGTCATGTGTAATGGAAATGCAAATTTAAAGATCTTCCCTGCCCCTAGCTTAAGTGCACCTGGAGCCTGTGGTGGGAGGCTTGTTTTTCAGGGAAGCCCAAACTTGATACTTTTGTGATTGGGCAGTGGGTCAAGGAGGTTGTTACAATCTTTGAGCTAGGAGAAGGCTATATAAACTCTGATGAGGGGCTTTGCTTTGGGGCTCACTTTGAGAAGTGTTGTGTGATTTGACCAGATGAGACTCTGGGAAGCCGTTGTTGAGAGCCCCCTGGCTTTGAAAACCCAGATGTTGATGCTTCCCTCTCTGGTAACTGTGATTTGGTATTGATATAATGGTTGGACAGTTTGGAAACCTGTCTGTTTGATCTGTAAGTTCTGTAACTCTGAAGTTTGGGGTGCTGACCTTTTTCCCCTGAACTAGGTAATGTATGTTTGTTTGATTAAAGTGAGCTTGTTAACCCATTTTGTGTTGCTTTCCTTTTGAAAAGCAAATCTAAGAACCTGTGTTGGCAGCCACTCTGGAGATTTGGGTTGCGTACAGCTAGGGTGCTTGCTGATACAAAATGGAGACGAGGATGGGATCTGCTTAGTAAAAGGAAAGTATGGGGGCGGGGATAATTGTTTGTTTCCCAGTTGTGGTAGCTGTGATTCTTTGGAGCCATGGAGCAGGAGAGAATGGCCTGCATGCTGACTTTACTGAGCTTAGAGCAGGAATGGTGAGCTGCCTGCTTGGAGACCTGTGGAGAAGCCTGGAGCTGCTGCCTTCTGCTGGAGGAGAAGGAACCCAGGAGTTTGGAGTTCAGCCACAGGACAAGATAAGGACTGTGTGGCAAAGCAGGGGCACTGAATGTGTTTCCTTGCTGCATCCCACAGTTTGGGACCCAGGGGGGATGGACTTGTGACTATGGTGGGTGGGGTGAAGTGCCATGGACCCCCAAGGACCCCACTTTGGTTTTGTTGCCTAGTCCCTTCTCTGGACTTGGAAGCAGGGGCTGGATCAGTGCGAGGGGAAGGACACCCCCCCCCCCCAAGAGAACTTTATGTGATAATGCTTTGTATTTTGTGAATTGATGTGATAATGCAATGTACTTTGTTTAAGACCCAGTGGCCACTTTGGTAACTTTAGATGTACCTTGAAAATGTGACCTAAGAGATGTTTTAGTGCTAATTCAAATGTAAATTGTGTATGCTATGGGCATGAAAGATCTGGGGCCGAATGTAATGGAAATGCAAATTTAAAGATCTTCCCTGCCCCTAGCTTAAGTGCACCTGGAGCCTGTGGTGGGAGGCTTGTTTTTCAGGGAAGCCCAACCTTGATACTTTTGTGATTGGGCAGTGGGTCAAGGAGGTTGTTACAATAATTGAGCCAGGAGAAGGCTATATAAACTCTGATGAGAGGCTTTGCTTTGGGGCTCACTTTGAGTAGTGTTGTGTGATTTGACCAGATGAGACTCTGGGAAGCCGTTGTTGAGAGCCCCCCGGCTTTGAAAACCCAGATGTTGATGCTTCCCTCTCTGGTAACTGTGATTTGGTATTGATATAATGGTAGGACAGTTTGGAAGCCTGTCTGTTTGATCTGTAAGTTCTGTAACTCTGAAGTCCGGGGTGCTGACCTTTTTCCCCTGAACTAGGTAATGTGTGTTTGTTTGATTAAAGTAAGCTTGTTAACCCATTTTGAGTTGCTTTCCTTTACAAAAGCAGATCTAAGAACCTGTGTTGGCAGTCACCCTGGGGATATTGGGGTGCTTGCCGCTACATCATGTCACCTTTCAGTCTCAATTTCCTCCTCTATAAGGTAAGAATCATGCTTGCTGTAATGCCTACCTCACGGAATTGTGGTAAGGCACAAGTGAGATAAAATGCATAGGATTATGGGATGCTTAAAGTGCTATATAAATGTTAACTCTTATTATAATGAGTGAGTATCTGCACTATTGGAGGTAATACCCCCATGTATGAGATCATGGATCCAATGAAGTGTTATTATGATGATGTCACCTAATGAGGATCTCAATACCACAGCATACAGGATTCCAGCAGCATGTTATCATGTATCTGAAAAGCCAAACTACTACCTACCCCTGGAAGCATTTAAACCCCAAAGGGAGTGAGTCAATGGGAAAGTGATGAAGACCTGGGAAACAAAGAGCGATTTGGCATCTCTCTGCTCATCCACTTTGTCTGTCTGGCACTAAGCTGCAACAAAGAATAATAACCAGTGTATTTAGGTCTGTAGCAGTATTTCATTCCTCAGACTGAAATGAGAAAAGAATAAGACTTCTTAGAAATGGAAGACTCACAATAGGTAGACTTCACCTCTTTGAAAGAGGGGAGATTCTAGTAGGCTGTTGTTATAATGACAAAAAACAGGTACCCTACAGTAGATGATATCATGTCTCCAGAGCTGCCTTAGTGGCTCATAGTTCCCTTAGCTATCACTGTCACTTTCTTCTCCATTGCCAACATCTCCCTAGAATAACATGTTGTGACAAACATGGAACATATAAGCAATACAACAACAATAATAATTAATTCTATTTATCATCATCATGAATGAAGTACATTCTGAGGGGGGAAAATTTCCCATCCTTATAATAATGGTTAGTGTTGATACAGTGCTTTAGGATTCATAAATCATTTTACATATATTTTCTAATTTGAACCTCCCAAAGATGCTATGAGGTAGGTGCTATTATTATCTTCATTTTACAGATGAGAAAACTGAGGCTGAGAGGTTAAAGTGACTTGCCCAGGATTGTACACTGGGTAATGTCTGAGACGGAAATTTGTACCTAGGTCTTCTGACTTTAAGTTCAGTTAGTGCTCAAAAAAGATTCATGGAGGGTTCCTGTAGTTCTATAAATGGTTTCTTCTATTATGCCCCTTAAAGCATCCACATCCATGGAACCCTGGAGGATGAACGTTTGAATAACACAGAGGAACCAGGTCTGAAAGACTTGAAGAGACTAGAAGAGGGGTCTATTCAGAGGAAACATTTTTTCTCTCTGTCCCAGGTACAACTAGAGCCTTCTCAATAATTATGGCTACACAAAGCATGTGAAGCTATGATGAAGCTTCAGTCAATCTGCAGCCCTTTGAGGAGCCCAGAAAGAACCCTGGAAAACATATGGAGCTTCTGATTTCAGATTTAGTCAGGCTTACTCCGGGAGACTAAGGTTAGAGTCTTTGCTGCACTAAGCCCCCACGAAATCATATGAAGGAAACTGGGGATATAAAGGCAAACAAAAAAAAAATAGGTCCTGCCATCAAGGAATTTTCATTCTATATAATTTTATATGTATATATGTGTGTGTACATGTTTGTGTGTATATGTATATGCATTTGTGTATATATACATATGTGTTTATACGCATATGCATGACAATTTTGAGGAAGAAGAGAACAGGCTGTTAGTAGGGTCAGGAGAAGCTTCCCAGGGATATAGCACAGAAGCTGAGTTTGGAATTAAGCTAGCGATACTAAATGATGGTGAAGAGGGAACACATTCCAAGCATGGGAAACAGTCTGTGTAAATACAGCAACAGTAGATAAAATTTCACATTAAAAGAGCATCAAGGGAACCAATTCAGTGGGAATGTGAAGGACATGAAGGGGAGTAATACAAAATAAGCCTGGAAAGGTGATCTGGAGCCAAATCATGGAAGGTTCTAAGTACCAGGTTGAGGGGGTTTTCTTTTATTCTCAAAAGAGTGAAATAATCAAACATATAAAACCTCTAGATACATTTTTCCATTTCTACAAAAGGAAACTATGAAACTGTGAAGCTTCAAAGAACTTATAGAAAGAAAAAACTAGGAGAGAAGAGAAATGTTCTAGTCTGCTCCTGACTTCCCTCCATGCTCACTACACCAGGTACAGAGATGTTCCATCGTAATAAGAGAAGAGCATCAAAAGACTTCTTCAGTGTGCAACTAACCCCTTGGTCCTCTCTGGTTGTGGTATCATTTGGGGAATTCGATGCTCATTCATGTGGGGAGTATGAAGGGAGTTCCCCCAGATACTTCCTGAAGCCAGACAATTGAGGTTCCTATGTACTACCAGAGGATACTTTATTCCTCTTTATAAGTAGAGGACATGGTTTATAAAACTTTGAACAGTTTTGAAAGAATGTAGCCACAGTACCAGAGCTTAAACTGTATTACAAAGTGGCAAGCATCAAAACAATCTGGTACTGGCTAAGGAATACAGAGGTGGATCAGTGGAATAGATTAGATATACAATACACAGTACAAATTGACCATAATAATCTAGTGTTTGATAAATGCAAAGATCTAAGCTTTTGGGACAAAAACTCACTATTGAACAAAAAGTAGTTTGTCAGAAACTAGACCAACATCCCATACCATATGCCAAGATAATGTAAATGGGTACATGGTTTAGACATAAAGAGTGATAAAATGGGCAAATTAAGGGAGCATGCACTATTTTACCTATCAGATTTATGGATAAGGGAAGACGTTATGACCAAACAAGAGAAAGAGAACATCACAGGATATATAAATGGATCATTTTGATTACATCAAATTTTAAAAGGTTTTGCAAAAACAAAACCAACACAGCCAAGATTAGAAGAAAAGCAGAAAATTGGGGAAAACTTTAGAGTAAGTTTCTCTGATAAAGGCTTCATTTCTCAAATATATGGAGAGTTGAGTTTAATTTATAATAATACAAGTCATTCCCCAAATGATAAAATGGTCAAAGGATATAAACAGGCATGTTTTAGAAGAAGAAATTAAAGCTATTTATAGTAACATAAAAATATTCTAAATCACTATTGATTGGAGAAATGCACATTTAAAAACTCTGAGGTACCACCTCACACCTATCAGATTGGCTAATATGGCAAAAACGGAAAACCACAAATGTTGGAAGGAATATGGAAAAAATGGGATGCGAATGCATTGTTGATGGAGTTGTGAACTGATCTAACCCTTCTGGAGAGCAATCTGGACCTATGCCAAAAGGGTTATAAAACTATGACCCAGGGGTGGCTAGGTGGCACAGTGAATAGAGCACCAGCCCTGGAGTCAGGGGGACCTGAGTTCCAATCTGGCCTCAGACATTTAACACAAAAACTAGCTGTGTGACCTTGGGCAAGTCACTTAACCCCAATTGCCCTCCAAAAAGCAAAAAAAAAAAAAAAAAAGAAGTTATTTTGGGCTGCCTAGGTAGCACGGTGAGTAGAGTACTGGCCCTGGAGTCAGGAGGACCTGAGTTCAAATCTGTCCTCAGATACTTAACACAAAAACTAGCCATGTGACCCTGGGCAAGTCACTTAACCCCAAGTGCCCTCCAAAAAGCAAAAAAAAACAACAAAAAAAAAAAACACTATGACCCAACAATGCCACTTCTGGGTTTGTATGCTAAAGAGATTAAAGGAAAAGGCAAAGGTCCTATATATACAAAAATATTTTAATAGCTTTTTTTTTTTTGATGGCAAAGAATTGGAAATTGAAGGTATGCCCATCAACTGGGGAATGACTGAACAAGTTGTGGTATGTAATTTCGATGAAATATTATTGTGCTACAAGAAAGGAAGAGCAGGATACTTCATAAAAAACCTTGGAAGACTGGCATGGACTGATGCAGAATGACGTTAGCAGAACCAGAACAGTAGACACGGTAACAACAATATTGTATGATGAACAGCCATGAATGACTTACTTATGCTCAGCAATATAATAATCCAATACAATTCTGAAGGACTTATAAAAAATGCTATCTTCCTCCAGATATAGAAATGATAGAATATGAATCTGAGCAGATCAAAGCTCCCTTTTTTAAACTTTATTTTTCTTGAGATTTTTTTTGGTTTGTTTTCTTTTGCAACAGGGCTAATATAGAAATATATTTTGCATGACAACACATATATAATCTGTAGCAAATTGCTTGCCTTCCCAATAATGGGGGAAGAGAAAGAAGGAGGGAGAGAATTTGGAAACCAAATTTAAAAAAAAACAATGTTAAAGATTGTTTTTACATGTAATTGAGAAAAAATATATTTTTTTAAAAGAATGCAACCAAATGTTGGCCAAGGAGGTTTTCTCTTGCAAAAGAAGGCTTACTAATCCTCAGTGAGTAGCATAAACATTCACAATGAGAGCCAAATGGGGAGTGGACCGAAAAGCATTTGAAAGATTTGCTTCTTTGACTCAGAATTCCAGCCTTTTGCCCTGAATTTCTTCATATTGGCAGGTTTCTTTCTAAGTACCCAAGCACTTTGCTAATGTCACTGAAAGCTATTTTATGTGTTCTAATTACACAAATTACTTGCTAACTTATAAGCAAGAAATTATCTCGAAATACCCTTGTGTCTACTGACTGTTCAAGGTAAGGGAATTCACTGGAATATTTCCCATTTGCCAGATGTAATACTTTCCAAAATAAATGTTGGATGAACTGTGCAATTTATGCCATGTGAACACTTTATTTCACACAGTAATATTTTGTAGTTTGTAGGAGCTTGGACTTTTTCCAGAAGTGAATATCCTTTATTACAGAGGCCCTTATGTTTCATACTAAGAAATAAAAATCACACTTTTGGCTGCCCTTTCCAAACAGAAAGCTGTTTGGGCCAATGCATATGGAAACATATATGTGCATGCACTCAAACAAACTCTCTCAGTAGGAGGGTTGCAAGTCTACAAATAGGCTCTCTCTCTCCTGATAAAGAGGAAGGAGGCCAGAATCAAAACAAAGAAAGAAGTCAGTAAGATAAAGTTAAGTAGGGGACAGGACAGAGCATAACACTTAGGGCTAGATGCCAGTTGTCCTGAATTGAGATGAGGAATGACAGATTATGATTAAAATATTCATAATAGGGTCTGTGAGGAAAGGGGTATTCAAAAACTCTCAGTCTCCTGCCCCTCCTCACTCTTTAAGGGAGTTATGGCCAGATCCAGGCAGGCCAGAGGGCTTTGGCCTTGACAAGAAATATCCATTCTACAAAGTACCTCTAAAAAGTTTGATTGGTGCTAGGACTAATAATTCAGATATATTTTCAAGTTAATTTGTAGTAGAGTCAGAGTTCTAGTCCAAAATGAACCCTCAGTCCTACTTTGTAGTGAGCCTTTTCCCTAAGATTGCACTGGAGCCAATCCTTCCCAGTCTCCTAGGATAGATCTATATCCTGGATGGTCTTTGGAATCAAACCAACATTCAGTGGTAGAGCTGGGGATTGTCTTCCCCACAACATAATGACCTGCTGTTTTTCATGAGAGCACAGACTAATGTTTTGTTATTCCTCATGGATGTTAGTATAAAGAGGACATTAACCTGGGTGTAGCTGCTGGAATGCAAAGCAGAGGTCACCAGTGCTCCTGTGTTGCTAACTCTCAGGTTTGTTGAAATTCCAAGATAATTTGTAGGGCTTGGTCATAGCTGCTAGAGGTTGTAATGAAAGTTAAAAAGGGATTTGCTTACCAAAACCTAAATTATCAAGAAGATGTAGGGAAATTCCAAGTAAAGGGGAACAAAGTAGTTGGAAAAGAAAGAGTTTAGCTTGAAGGTCTCTTTTAAAGTGTACACGGGGTACAGCTGTAGGACTAACTAACAAAAGAGCTGAAATGTGTTGACTGACTCTAGGGATGGTCAATCTCACAAAAGGGTGACAATTTTTTTTACTCCCTTTCAAAAAGAAAAAGTCCTAAGAACCAAATTCTCAGCAAATGGTGACAACAAAGCAGGGAACACAATCAGTAGATAGCAGCAGTTTTGTGGCAGAGCAGCAAGAGGTAGATTTGGAGGCAGAGAAGTGTAACAGTGGTGGCAGAATGGAGCTGCAGTGATGTGCAGACAACTTCTGGAAGATGGAGCTGTGAGGTCTTCCAAAGGAGACTAAATGGTGAGTGAACTAGCCAAGGAATATTCCATCTCCAACCAACAGCATGAGAATCTATGTGAAATTATGCCCCTTTTCATATGGAATAATCTTCCCTTATTACTTACTTTAATCTTCTTTCTTAAGTAAAAGTTTTGTTATTTGACATGTTCTGTTGGTAGAAAATGCCTTGGATGGGAACTTTCTGTGACTACTCAGCAAGTTTGAATAAAAATGAACATTATTTTATACTAAATTATAAAAATTTTGCTTTGGAATTTCAATATCACACAGAATTTAAAGCTCAAAGAGACCTTAAAAGATTTTCTAATCTAACACCTTTATTTTGCAGATGAGGTTAAGGAACTTGTCCAAGTTTACATAGGTACAGTAAATAAATAGCAGACCCAAGGCTCAGACCTGGACCTTTTGACTCCCAATTCAGTGCTTTTTCCATTATCCTATACTATCCAGATGCATAACCAGGCTTGTATCTGTGTATTTTCACTTTAGAGCCATAGTAAAGAACAAACATTATAATAAAATATCACATTAAAAATCCATCCTGACTACCTTAGTGATCAGGCCCCCAAAGAGTGATTTTCATGCACTCCAAGGTATTCATGTTTAAATAGGATAAGTTTAAGCACCAAAAATAACTAGAAAGCTACTAAAGATCATCACTGTTTTTTCCCTTTATTGGCACTGGAATCTATTGTTTGTGGCCCAGGTCAACAAGGATCATTGTCCTTTGAATTGAAAGATTTACAAAGAAAGCCAAGATGTTCACCTGAAACTTGCCTGTTTCTTTGCAGTCACTTTTACATCTCTTCTCAGTCTCCAGAAAACATAAGTTTTGGGGAACATGGCCCCAAAGAAGAGATGTGAGAAGATACTTCCCCCAAATCTTTTGCAGAGGTGGGAGATTCATGGATGTGGAACATTGTGTATATGTTCAGATTTTTTTTGTGAATTAATGGGTTTTACTGATTCTTTTTCCTTTCCTACCTCTTTTCCTTTTTTATGGGATGGCTCTCTGTGGAAGGAGAAACAGACAGGTATAGGATAATAACACTGACACTACTTACCTCACAGAGTTGCTAAGAATATTCAATTCAAAGACAACAGCTATTGAGATAAACTATTTGACTAGCCTGGCAAAAAGCTTCTAGAAAAACTGGTAAGCAGTGTGGTAAAAATTAATAGTAGACCAATACCTTATACCACATATGTTTCCAAATGGATACATAGATATAAAAAAGTCAGATCATAAATATAAGAGAAGCCAAGAAGAAGCTGCTTTCTTGGTAATGCTAGTCACTGAGGTCATAAAGGGCATAAGGAGGATCACAAAAGATAAAATGGACAATTGTGATAATAAAATATTTACAAGTTTTTGCACAAACAGAACCATTTAAAATTAGAAAGGAAATTGTTAAATGGAAAAAAAATCTTTGCAGCAAGTTTCTCTGATAAAGATGTCATTTCCAAGAAATATAAGGAGTTAATTCAAATTTATAATAATAAGAGCCATCCCCCAATTGATAAATTCAAAGGATATGCATAGACAGTATAGCATAACTCAGAGAGATTGCAGGTTTAGTTCCATTCTACTGATAAAGCAAGTCACAGGAATATTTTGGTTTCCCAGTGCATATAAAAGTTATGTTTGTGCTATAATGTAGTCTTTTTAGTGTGCAAAAGTATTGTCTTTAAATATAGCATATAAACCTTAATTTAACATACTTTATTAAAAAATGCTAGCCATGATCTGAGCCTTCAGCAAAGTCATAATCATATTCCTGCTTGATGGCTTGATATTGACGGTTGCCAATTGATCAGAGTGGTGGTTGCTGAAGATTAGGGTGGCTGTGGTGATTTCTTAAAATAAGACATTTTCCACATCAGTTGATTCCTCCTTTCACTTGAATTCTTAGTGACCACTGTAGGGTTATTCCTTGGCCTAATTTCAACATCATTTTGTCTCAGGGAATACAGCCTAAGGAAAGGGAGATAGAAAGGAATGTTCCAGTTGGTTGAGCAGTCAGAACACACAATATTTATTGATTAGGTTTGCAGTCTTTATATAGGCATAGTTCATGGCACCTTAAAACAATTACAATAGTAATATTAAAGATCACTATAACAAATGAAAAGCTGAAATATTGAATTGAAATGTTGAATTAATATTAATTTAAAAGTTTAAAAGTTTTAAAAAGTTTAAAAAAAAGTTTTAAAAGTTTTAAAAAGTTTTAAAAGTTGGACTATTGTGAGATTACCAAAATATAACACAGAGCACATGATGTTATAAAAATGGTGCCAATGGGGGAAGGCTAAGTGGTACAGTGAATAGACAACCAGCCCTGGAGTCAGGAGGACCTGAGTTCAAATCTGACTTCAAACCTTGGGCAAGTCACTTAACCCCCATTTCCCTATCTTCCCCCCTCCAAAAAAAAAAAGAAGCAAAAATGGTATCAATAGACTTGCTCAATGCTGAGTGCCACAAACCTTCAACTTGTAAAAAAAAAAAAAGCAAAACCATTATCTGCAAAGTACAGTAAAACTAAGTGTAATAAAATGATGAATGCCTATATTCAAAGGAGAACTTTATCCAGTTGGTGAGACCAGGAGACAAGGGAGGAAGGTTTTTGGGCCTCTGTCAATCCCTCCCCACCATCTGGTCACTAAAATGGTCTTTGACTTTCTCATTTGTTCTTTTCTGTCCTACAAGCAGAGAGTGGAGTCTCTCATCTGTCCCCAGAGTTTGAGCCACAGGGATTCAAGAGACCAAGAAATTCAGGCCAGGGCTGTAGCCAGTCTAGCAGTGGCATCCTGGACTTAAATTCAGAAGAAACGGGCATTGATGTGAGCTTGTTGGGACCCATATGATAAAGGCACTGAGCTAAGTTTTATTCCCATCATATTGGGTGACATAGAGAAAATTATGTCCCTGAGGTACTAAGGAAAATGTTTTCATAGTTTTACTATATTGTTGAAATAAATACCCCTTGAAAAAGCAAATCCTATTATGTTCAAATGACTAAATTAAATTGGGGTGCTAGTCACTGGGCCCATAAAAATGGAGGGAACATGGTAGACAATGGCTTAATCTGATGGCAGAGAAAAGAGGCAACTTCAAAGGAGCCAGAGAACTCTGATGCCTCTGTGTGTTTGTGTGTTTGTGTGTGTGTGTGTGTGTGTGTGTGTGTGTGTGTGTGTGTGTGTGTGTAGTGGGAAGGGAAAGGAAGAGAATTTAACAGACTTGGTATCCACATAGAGGTCAACATTAACTATATTACTCTTATATGCCCATAACAGTAGCACAATATAAGTCTGCTTTGAACTCCTTAGTGCTGTCCCCTACCCCAATGGCATTGATGTCACCAAAATGGGATTTCATGCTCTATCCATGACTCAGTTTATTACTGTCAGCTTTTGACAGGATTATTGTAAGGCTCAAAAGAGATGATGCCAGTAAAGTAGCATGCAACTAGATAAATGTTAGTTCTTGTTTATATTATATTTTACCATACTGATTGTCTGTTTCAATTTGTCAGTATCCTTCCTAACTCCAGAATGAAACACAATATTCCTTATACTACTACTTTCAGAATTCTAGATGAATATTTCTCCAAACTTTTTTGATCACATACCCCATCAGTAAAAAAAAGTTTCTCATATTCCAAATATATGTATATTTATTTATAAATTATATACATGTATTATTATAATATCTAATATATTATCAAACAAAAATAGAAAATTTTAAAATATGAGATAAAGATGAAATGAATAATATTGATAAATAATAAAATATCTATTTTTATAATTTAAATAAAAATATTGATTTTATTAATACATTTTTTTCCTATAATAGCTACCACTTACACCAGGATTTCTGTAATCCCTTTTGTTTTCACAATTCATGAAAAATTGTACCTCTACATTGTTAAGAGTAGCTAGGATACAATGTATCAAAACAAACTTAGAAGATTAGTCAGATAGAATTTACAACTTCTTGTGGATAGATTGCTTCTTTTTTGTCTTTGCATCTCTAGTGCACAGTACTTACCACATAGCAGATGTGTAATAAATGCTTATAGAGAAATTGATCCTACAACCACTTAAACAACAAATGGGTATATTTAGTCTATTATATGTATATGTATTTATTTGATTAATCACAAATCACTGTGGTCTGTTTCTCCTTGCCTCATGGAATCTGACCCCACAGTTCGAGTTTGCTAATAGCTCTTCAAAGAGTCAGCCCAGGAGATAAGCAGTCCCCCAGCCTCTATCTTTGTTGATTTGTTGGCTACTTCAGATAAGGAACTTGGAACAAGGAAGGAAATGGAGCAAGCACAAGGTACATACCATGAAGCCAGAAAACTCCATTTGGCCTTTTTCTGGTCCAGCAGCACTAAATAGAAGCAAGATTACACTGTTATTTTTGTCTTGCACCTACGACTCCAGGCTCAACATTGAAGGTCTGATGTGAATAGCTTGGAATGCTGGAGCTGTCCTTTAAAATGCCTGCCTGACCAGACAGACACAGGAAAAGGACACCTCTGCCTGAAAGGCTCAGATAAGATCCCAGGACAAAGAATGACCATTTAATGAACAGTTTCAAAACAAGAAAGTGGTTTTTTTTTCCCTGAAGAGAAAAAAAAAGACTCTAGAGTATACTAGGAACTAAATTTGTATGCAAATTCCTGTCTGTTAGAATGAAAGTAAAATCATCAGCATATGTGGCAGTCAGTCATCCACAAGTACAATTTAGCTGGTCCTAAAGAATGATAAAAGTCTCTACCTCCTCAAGATTCTTCTTCATGCTCATTATACATAGTTAAAAAGCCAGAGGGGAGCTCTGTTCATGGAATACAGAAAAGGGATGGATGCCCCCTAAAAAAGAAACTTTTTGATGGTTCTTTTTCCTCTTCTCCCTCACAAACTGCTGCCCTTTATCCTAAGCCCAACATGTACTCTGCTCTTCATCTGAAGGTCATACTAGAGACTCCAAGTTGCAGGGAAGGTAATGGAAAAAGCACTGAATTAAAAGATAATGGCTGTATCGCCATCCAGTCACGATATGGCTGACACAATTCCTGCTGCTGCTGTCACCCCCATAAGGGACTGTCTACCTGGTCACAGGTGGCTGACCATTTGTGTTACCAATATTGACAAATTCTGTCATTCTGGGTCCATCTATGTCTATCCAGGTGGCAGTGTTCATTCCATTATTCAGCCAGCATTTCCTGAATAGCCAACGTGTGGACGATGCCTTGAAGAGTGAGTATACCAGTGCACTAAGACCAGTTAGAAAAAAAACCTACAAACAGGAAGTGCCTAGAAGGCAAGTAGAAGAGAGGCTCACTATTGAATGGGATCTATTTGAAAAAACACTCTAATTTCAATTCTATCACTCTAGGAAAATAGCAACTTCTCAGCCTTAGTTTTTCTCATCCATAAAATAGGTTAATAAACCCTACACTTCATACCTTACAAGGATATTGTAAAGATCAAATGAGATCAGTGTAAAAGCACTTAGAAAATTAAACTAGCCTTCACCCTACCTTGGCCACACCTGTCTTTGTAGTTGAAGAAGAGATTAGTTGGAGGAGCTTCTAGGCAGAGCTAAGTTTCAATTTTTGGAAGAAGTGATGAAAACTCACTGGAAAAGAGGAAGGCATTTGTAACTTTTCTGACTACTGAATGCCGGGACCTAATAAGATCCCCATTATGTACTCCAAATGGAAGGACCCTGTCAAAAAGGACCTCTTATTGCCTCTAGGATGAAATACAAACTCTTCTACTTGGCTCCAGGCTACATTTTCTGCCTTTTTTCACATTATTTCCCTTCACCAATTTTATGTATAATTGGGTGAGTCAGTCAGCATTCAGTACATACTATATGCCAGGCATTGTGCTAAGTGCTGGGGATAAAAAGAAAGTTAAAAAACAAAACAAAACAGTCCTTGCTCTCAAGGAGTTCAAATTCTTATGGGGGAGACAACATGGAAATAGCTAGGTACATACAAGATATATACAGAGTGGATAGAAAGTGATCCAAAAGGGGATCCAAATGAGCAGTTAGGGCAGGGGTGGGGAAACAGAAAAGGGCTCCTGTAAAAGATGTACTTTGAGCTGAGTCTTAAAGGAAACCAGGGAAATGAAAAAGTTGAGGTAAAGGGGCAGAGCATTCCAAGAGTGGAGGGCAGCCAATAATATAAATATGGAAGATGGAAAGTTCAAGGAACTACCCAGTAGGTATACCAATGTAGCTGAATGCTGCAGTGTACTAATGGGAGCATGATATGAGAAAGGTAGGAAAGGGATCAAGTTATGAAGAACTTTAAATAAAAAACCAAAGATTTATATTTGATCATGTATAAAATATGTAATGGGCAGCTAGGTGGCACACTGGATAGAGTGCCAGGCTTTGAGTCAGGAAGACTCATCTTCCTGAGTTCAAATTTGGCCACACTTACTGAGTTACCCTGGGCAAGTCACTTAGTCCTGTTTGTCTCAGTTTCCTCATCTGTAAAATGAGCTGCAAAAGGAAAAGGCAAACCACTCCAGTATCTCTGCCAAGAAAACCCCAAATGGAGTCAAGAAGAGACAGACACAACTGAAAAATGACTGAACAAAGAAAATAATAATAATAAGGAGTTACTGGAACTCCAAGAATAAGACAGTGACATGATCAGACCTGCTTTTTATTAAAATCACCTTGAGAGATGAATGGAGGATGGATTGGTGTGGGGAGAGACAAGGTAGGGACATAAGTTAGAAGGCTATTGCCTTCTAATTCACATTCATGAGAGAGGTCATAGGGACTGAACTAAAGCTACAGCTATATATATTGAAAGAAGGGAATAGATATGAGAGATAAAATGGTAGAAACAAGATTTTGCAACAGACTAGATATAGGGTGAATGATGTTGAGGATTCAAAGATAACAGGTCTTTTGATTGAGAGGATTGTGGTGATGTTGGTAGTAATGGGGAAGTTCAGAAGTGGAGAGGGCTTAGCAAGGAGGGGAAGATGATGAGTTCCTTTTTTGGCCTTGTTGAGTTTGAGATGCCTACAAGTCATGCATTTATTTCAAGATGTTTAAAAGGAAGCAGTAGTTCATGACTATAGTTTAGGAGATATAATATGGTTGGATATATAGATATGAAAATCATTTGCATAGAGATGATAATTAAACCTATGGGGACAGATGAGTCATCAAGTAAGATAATATAGAGCAAAAAGGAAAAAAGGGACTGGAACAGAGCCATGGTGGAGGACCCCCAGAGGTAGTGGATATGAAATGGATAAAGATCTAGTAAAGGAGACAGAAGCAACATTTGGACAAATAGGAAGAGAATCAGGAGAAAGAAGGGCCATAAAAACTTAAAAAGGAAAGGTGTCCAAGAGAAGGTGATCAATATATTGTCAAATATTGCAGATGAATGAAAAAAAAAAGAAGATTGAGATTGGATTTTGCAACTCTGGATTGGATTTTGCAGTTTCTGTTGAATGCTGAAGTCAGAAGTTAACTAAGTACAGAGAGTTAAGAAACCAGTGAAAGAGAAAAGAAGTAGAAGCACCCAGAGTAGAAAAATTTATTGGAGAAGGGGAAGGGAGATAAAGGATGGTTGTAGCCAGTAGGGATAATTGATCAAGTGAGGGTTTTTTTTTAAGGATGGGAGAGATATGGGAATAATTCTAGACCTGAAGGAAGGAGAGAGTAGATAGGAGAAAAGTAAAAAACAAAAACACCTAAACAAAACATCCACCCCAACTAATCCACTTGAAATTACCATCAATTAGGGAGCAAGTACTTACTTGTAATAGAGTGAACTATTCCAAAGCAGAATAGGAAAAGGGAACAGGTACTAGCTCTATGACCCTAGGCAAGTCACTTAACCTCTTTGCTTCAGTTTTCTCATCTGTAAAATGGGGCTAATAATAGCACCTATATGTCTCAGTTGTTATGGGATCAAATGAAATAATAATTGTAAAGCACTTAGCATAGTTCCTGGCACCTAGTAATCACAATATAAATATTAGATAATATTTATTGTTATTATTATCAAAAACTGTATTTGGACAATGTAGTTTTAATGTAACAAAATACAAAGTGAAATACTATTTTATAAATAAGAAAAAACTAAGGATGAGAAGTTGCTACTTGCCTAAAGTGATAGAATTACGATTAGAGTGCTATTAAAAAAAAAGAAAACATTAAACAGCATGAGGCAACTAGATGGTGCAGTGGATAGAGTATTGGGCTTAGAATCAGGAAGACTCATCTTCCTGAGTTCAAACCCAGCCTCAGACATTTCTAGCTGTGTGACCATGGGCAAGTCACTTAACCTTGTTTGCCTCAGTTTCCTCATCTATAAAATGAGCTGGAGAAGGAAATGGCAAACCACTCCAGTATCTTTGTCAAAAAAAAACCCCAAATGGGGTCACAGAGAATAGAACACAACTAAAAAACAACTGAAAAGTTGAAAAAAAAAAGTTTTCTTTTCTACTTGTTTTCTAGTGGCTTCCTATTTATATGTTGTTGTTTTTTCCCACCTAATTGGATTGTAAACTTCACCAGTGAATTCACTCCTCAAAGCATCTTATATACCTTTGGCTGCTCAACAAAACAATCATGCAAGCATTTGTAACAGCAAGCACCCTAGCACACCCAGGATGCCCTGTTAGCACAGGTTCTTTGATTTGCTTTGCTAAAGGAAACACAACTTTTAAAGGGATCAACAATCTTACTTTAATTACAGATAAGCAGAAAATACAAGCAGAGAAATTAGCACAGAGATTCAACAGACAGGACTCCTACTGTCTGAACAAAATAATACAACCACCTATATACACTACTGGATCAATAGAGCACAAACCTCTGAGTAGTTGGAGGCTCTTAACTAACTCAGAATCCCATCCAGGGAATCAAAAAAGTCCTTCTCATAAGCAAACCCCCAAAACAAAATCTTACCTCAGTATACACACACACACACACACACACACACACACACACACACACACACACATTTTTGGCCAATAGATTCAGAGCCAGAAGGCATCACAACCCTCAGTGACTCAGTGCCTAATTAGCTTGGTACAAAAAGGTGTGAAAGCCTTCCTACAAGCAACTCTCCCTTAATCAAGCTTCCCCTTAGGCAAGTTCCTCCCACAATGGGCTTTATGTAACTCAGCATGGGTCAGAGCTCAAGGCAGTAAGACATCTGTGATTGAACACATGTGGTCATATAGGCCTATTAATGGTGAAGATCTTCCTATTCCATTAACATTACGGCATTCCAAAGTATCATGAACTTTAAATTCCTGTCAAAGCTATGTCTTTAGGGTGGAGCCAAGATGGCAGAGTAAAAGCAGGAACTTGCCTGAGCTCCCACTCCAACTACCTTCAATACCTGTAAAATATGACTAAATAAATTTTAGAACTACAAAACCCACAAAGTGATAAAGAGAAACAAATCTTTCACTGAAGGCAACCTGGCAGGCCAACAGGAAGGATCTATTACACCAAGCTGGGAGCTGTGGTGGTCCCATACTTGGGGCAGCCCCAACCAGAGGCACAGACTGACCAGAACAGACTTCAGGAGAGTGAAGCACCACCAGCTATGGCTATTTCCAGACTTCTTAACCCATAAATGCCAAAGAGAAAGTAAAAAGTCAGTAGGGAATGCTGTTGGAACTGGGTGACAGAAGAGCCCAGTTTGGCTCCTGTCTTTGGGGTGAGAGGTGGTGGAGGCACAGTGGCTACAATTGCTGCCACATGGCTGCCTTCAGAGCTCCAGGCCTGCAGACCAAGTGACCATTCAGAGGGTAATCCCTCTTGCTTTGACCTGATTGGATCTGGATCTCAGTCTTAGGTGGTAGTCCTGGGGAGAATGTACCAGAGCTTGTGGTGGCTGTATAGAGAGAGCACCCTCTTCATAGTTCTGACAACTGTGAAAACCCCAGCATTTTGGGACACAGCCCTCTCCACTCTGGAAGCAGAGTTCTACCATGGCAAAGAGCTCAAAAGTCAAGTAATTGGCTGGCAAGATGAGCAAGCAGAAGAAGCACAATCAGACCACACAATCCTTTTTTGGGGGACAAAAAGGATTAAAACATGGAACCAGAAGAAATCAACAAAGTCAAAACTACTGCATCAAAAGCTTCCAAGAAAAATATGAATTGGTTACAGGCTATGTAGGAGCTCAAGAAGGATTTTGAAAATCAAGTAAGAGAAGTGGAGGAAAAATTGAGAAGAGAAATGAAAATGATGCAAGAAAATCATGAAAAGCAAGTCAACAATCTACTAAAGGAGACCCCAAAAATACTGAAGAAAATAACACCTTAAAAATAGACTAACTCAAATGGCAAAAGAGGCCCAAAAAACCAATGGGAAGAATGCCTTTAAAAGCTGAATTGGCCAGATGGAAAAGGAATTTCAAAAATTCACTGAAGAGAATAATTCCTTCAAAATTAGATTGGAGGGGTGGCTAGGTGGCATAGTGAATGGAGCACTGGCCCTGAAGTCAGGAGGACCTGAATTCAAATCTGGTCTCAGACACTTAACCCTTACTAGCCGTGTGACCTTGGGCAAGTTAACCCCAGTTGCCCTACAAAAAGAAAAAACATTAGATTGGAGCAAATAGAAGCTAATAACTTTATGACAATTCAAGATACTATAAAACAGATCCAAACAAATGAAAAAATAGAAGGCAATGTGAAATATCTCATTGGAAAAACCACTAACCAGGAAAATAGATCTAGAAGAGATAATTTAAAAATTATTGGACCATCTGAAAGCCATGATAAAAAAAAACATGTAGAAATCATCCTTCAAGAAATTCTCAAGGTGTAGCTAGGTGGTGCAGTGAGTAGAGCACCAGCCCTGGAGTCAGGAGGACCTGCGTTCAAATCCAGCCTGACAACACAAAAACTAGCCATGTGACCTTGGGCAAGTCACTTAACCCCAATTTCCCTTCAAAAAGCACACACACAAAAAAAGAAATTCTCAAGGAAAATTGCCCTCATATTCTAGAACCAGAGGGAAAAATAGAAATGGAAAGAATTCACTGATTGCCTCTTGAAAAAGATCCCAAAAAGAAAACTCCTAGGAATAACATAGCCAAATTACAGAGTTCCCAGGTTAAGGAGAAAATATTACAAGCTGTCAGAAAGAAACAATTTGAGTATTGTCGAAACACAATCAGGATAACACAAGATCTAGCAGCTTCTATATTAAAGGATCAAAGGGCTTACAATATGATATTCTGGAGGTCAAAGGAGCTAGATTAAAACCAAGAATCACTTACTCAGCAAAACTGAGTATAATGCTTCAGGGGAAAATATGATCATTCAATGAAAAAATAGAGGATTTTAAAGTATTCTTGATGAAAAAAACCAGAGCTGAACAGAAAATTCGACTCAAATACAAGAAGCAAGAGAAGCATGAAAAGGTAAACAGGAAAAAGAAATCATAAGGGACTTGTTAAAGTTGAAATATTTACATTCCTACATGGAAAAATGATAATTGCAACTCATTATGAGGATAGTTGAGGGGAATATATGTGTATGTATGTATGTATGTATGTATCTATCTATCTATATATATATGTATATAGAGATATATACACATACATGTATGTATAGGAGGGTGTATGTATGCATAAATACATATGTGAGTATGTGTGTGTGTGTACATGTATACATAGAGGGCACAGGATCAGTTGAATAGGAAGGGATGATATCTAAAAAATAAAATTAAGAGGTGAGAGAGGAATATGATGAGAGAAGGAGAAAGGAAGAGATAGAATAGGGTAAATTATCTTATATAAAAGAGGTGAGAGAAAACTGTTACAATGGAGGGGAAGAGCAGGAAGGTGAAAAGGAATGGGTCAACCTTACTCTCATTGTATGCTTAAGGAGGGAATAACATACGAACTCAATTGGGTATCTTACTCTACAGGAAAGTAGGGGGGAAGGGAATAAGAGAAGGGAAGATAGAAGGGAGGGCAGATTGGGCGAGAGGGTAGTTATAAGTAAACACTTTTGAAAAGGGACAGGGTCAAAGTAGGAAATAGAATAAGTGCGGGGTGGGATAGGATGGAGGGAAATATAGTTAGTCTTTCACAATATGACTACTATGGAAACATTTTATGTAACCACACATGTACAACTTATATTGAATTGCTTATCTTCCCAGTGGGGGTGGGTGAGGAGGTATAATGGAAATGCAAATTTAAAGATCTTCCCTGCCCCTAGCTTAAGTGTACCTGGAGCCTGTGGTGGGAGGCTTGTTTTTCAGGAAAGCCCGCACCTTGATACTTTGTGATTGGGCAGTGGGTCAAGGAGGTTGTCACAATCTCTGAGCCAGGAGAAGGCTATATAAACTCTGATGAGAGGCTTTGCTTTGGGGCTCACTTTGAGAAGTGTTGTGTGATTTGACCAGATAAGACTCTGGGAAGCCGTTGTTGAGAGCCCCCTGGCTTTGAAAACCTAGACATCGATGCTTCCCTATCTGGTAACTGTGATTTGGTATTGATGTATGTAATGTTGGGACAGTTTGGAAGCCTGTCTGTTTGATCTGTTTGTATACTTTGAAGTTTGGGGTGCTGACCTTTTCCCCCTGAACTAGGTAATCTATGTTTGTTTAATTAAAGTAAGCTTGTTAACCCATTTTGAGTTGCTTTACTTTTGAAAAGCAGATCCAAGAACCTGTGTTGGCAGTCACCCTGGGGATATTGGGGTGCTTACTGCTACAGGAGGGAAGAAGGGAAAGAATCTGGAAATCAAAGTTTTAAAAACAAATGTTAAAAAATTATTTTTACATGCAACTGGAAAATAAGATATACAGGCATTGGAATATAGAAATCCATCTTGCCCTAATAGAAAGTTAGAGGGGGGATGGGGGAGGATATAAGAGAGAGCAGACTGGGGGAAGGGGTATTCAATAGGCTTGCTCTCTTGGGATAGGGGTAAAGGAAAGATGGGGAGAAAATTTGTAACTCAAAATCTTATAGAAATGAATATTGAAAACTAAAAATAAATAAATAAAAGATATTAAAGCTATGTGTTTAATTGTATTTAGAAATGTGGGAGTTCCTCTATGCCCAAAGGGGCTACAAAAATGTGCATGCCCTTTGACCCAACAATACCACCTCTAGGGCTGTATCCCAAAGAGATCATACAAGTGGGAAAAGGACCTGTATGTACAAAAATATTTATAGCAGTTATTTTTGTGGTGGCAAAGAATTGGAAATCAAGGGTATGCCCTTCAATTGGGGAATGGCTAAATAAGTTTTAGTATATGAATGTAATGGAATACTCCTGTGCTGTAAGAAATGAGGAGCAGACAGACTTCCTGGAGAGACATATATAAACTGATGCTGAATGAGGATAGCAGAACCAGGAGAACTTTGTACACGATTACAGACACATAATATCTATGATGACTAACTTGGATAGACTGGGCTCCTCTCAGCAAGGCAATGCTATAAGACAACTTCAAAAGACTCATGATGGAAAGGGCCATCCACATCCAAAGAAAGAATTACAGAGTCTGAATGCAGATTGAAGCAAACTACTTGCTCTCTCTCTTTTGTTTTGTTTTGTTTCTTCTTTCTTGTGGCTCATTCCATTGGTTATAATTCTTCTTTACAAACTGACTAATGTTTAATGTGAAGGTATTTGTAGAATCTATAACAGATTGCATGTGGGGGGGAGGGGGCACAGGGAGGGAGAGGGAGAAAATTTCGAACTCAAGGAATTGTGGAACTGAATGTTGTAAATGAAAAGTAAATAAATAAATTCAAAAATTTTTAAAAAGAAAGAAATGTAGGAGTTCTTTAACATTTAAATATGTGCATTAGCTTTTTTTCAAGTTTGATTTTTTTGTTTTTAGGTCATCTAAGTTTTCCAAAGTATCTTTGCCCTGTCCCCTCCAGAAAGGAATTCATTAATACAAAGTAAAGGAAGTGGAGAAAAGTTTAGCAAGACTAAATACCACCAACATATTAGAAAATGGCCTAACAATGCAGTGTTCCGCTCTTAGTCCTCTTCCTCTGGGGGAAAAAAAAGGTGAGTATGGTACCTTGTTATATCTCTTCTACAGGGCCAAGTTTGGTCATTAACCTTTCACAACATTCAATTTCAATTGTCTTGTTCTTGGTTTTTTTCCCCACTTATATAGTCTTCGTTGATATTATTTTCCTAATTCTGTTTACTTTAGATTGCTTGAGTTTATATGTCTTTCCAAATTTTTCCTATCAGGCTCATTGTTTCTATTTTTTTTTTGCACTTAATAGGGTTTTTTCCAATTAGTCTAAAGATCATTTTCAACATTCATTTTTATAAGATTTTGAGTTCCTAAGTTTTCTCCTTCCCTTCCTTCCTTCCCCTTCCCCAAGAGATCAAGCAATCTGATATAGGTTTTATATGTACAATCATGTTAAACATATTTCCACATTAGTCATATTGTAAGAAGAATCCCAACAAAAGGGAAAAAACCACAAGAAAGAAAAAAAACAACAAAAAAGTGAAAATAGTATGCTTCGTTCTGCATTCAGACTCCATAGCTCTTTCTCTGGATATAGATAAAATTTTCTATCATGAGTCTTTTGGAATTGTTTTGGATCATTGTGTTGCTGAGAAGAGCTAAGTCTATTATCATTGATCATCACACAATGTTGTTGCTGTGTACAATGTTTTCCTGGTTCTACTCACTTCACTCAGCATCAGTTCATGTCAGTCTTTCCAAGTTTTTCTGAAATCTGCTGGCTCATTATTTCTTATAGAACAATAGTATTCCATTATATTCATATATTACAACTTGTTCAGCCATTCCCCAATTGAGGGGCATCACCACAATTTCTAATTTTTTGCTACCACAAAAGATGCTTATTGTTTCTTACAGTTCTGTCATATCATATTACATGTATGTACGTAAATGTTCTAAGCCATTCCTCAATCAATGGATATCATTTTGTTTAGAGTACATTTCTACAAAGAAAAAAAAGGCTGTCATAAATATTTTGTTGTCTATTGGACCTTTCTTTTTGTCACTGACTTTTCTGGGTATGTGTCTAGTTGTGTAATTTCTGGATTAGAAGGTATGAACATTTTAGCAACTTTCTCTGAACAATTTTGAGTTGTATGCCAGAAAGGTTATACCAATTTTCAGTTCCACCAACATTGTATCAGTGTATCCATCTTTCCATAATCCCTCTAACCAACTATTCTCATCTTTTATTGCCTTTGCCATAATATCCTCTTGTATATTAGGTAAAACCAGAGAGTTGTTCATTTCTGTAGTCATTAGTGATGGAGAATTTTTCATTGGTTGGTAATAGTTTGCAAATTTTTTTTGAGAACTGTTTATTCAAATCTTTTTTTACTACTTTCCATTGGAGAGTGGCTTCAGTCTTATACATTTCTACTGGCTTCTCACATATTTTGGATATCAAACCATTATTGGAGATATTTGATGCAAATTTTTTTCTCCAATTTATCTCTTTCCTTTTTATCCTGGTTGCATTAGTTTTGTTCATGTAAACACTCTTCAATTCCAGTGCACTAGTTTGTTTGGATTAGATGACAGAAGATAACAAAGGTCCTGTTCCGTTTATAGTAATTTATGTCAGTACTGGAGTCTTCTGATAGCTTGATTCCCATAGCTCATGCTCAGCAATGCCTTTAGATTAGGGGAATGCCTCTGAGAGAGTATTCTCAGGGAAGCAGTATTTGTTATTCCTAGGTATGTCTTATCAAAGAATCCAAGAATGTTTGAACTGGAAAGAGCTTCAGGGATCATCTCTCTAGCCCCTTCATTTTTCAGATAAGGAAACTAAAATCCTGAGGAATTAAAATGACTTGGCCCAGGGCCCACAGCCAGAACATAACAATTCTATGTCTTCAATCCAACCCTTCTGACTCTAAGTCAATTATACCACATCATCAATAATTCAATCAACAGACATTTATAAAAGTGCTTATTATGTGTCAGGCACTGTACTAAGTGGAGATACATAAAAAGGCAAAAACAGTCCCTGCCCTCAAGGAACTCACATTAGAATGGAGGAGATCAAATATAAACTGTAATCAATCAATCAGTAAACATAATAAATGTGCTTAATAAAAGCACCTGCACTTAGTACAGTGCCAGACACTGTACTAAGTATAGAGAACACAATAAGAGGCAAAAGACAGACCCTGCCCTCAAAAAATGTACAATCTAATGCAGGGACTGGTTGCCTAAGTCCAGTTTTTAGATACTATGGGTAGCAAATAATACTCATCCATCACCAATAAAGTGTGAAACCAGCAGATATGAATGACCCAAGATTAACCAATATTTTCTTCTACCAATAAACAGTGCTTCAGAAAACTGTGCTTTCTCAAAGTACACCCACGAAAAAAAAATCTTAATTGGAGGCACTTTCAAACTTCATTGGTTTTAATTCATCAGACACTAAACCTCTTGCTCACAGAAGCTATGAAGGAGACAAAGATAAGATCCAGGAGACATGATTTAGGAAATTTTGAGGAGGAGAAAGAAGATTTTCACCTGGGAGTTGTTCGGGTAATGCATCATGGAAGAAATGGCACCTGCAAACAAGATATATACAGGATAAATTGTATGAAAATATATACAAGATAAATCTCAGAGGGAAATCACTAGAAGTAATGGGACCAGGAAAGGCTCCTCACAGAAACTGGACTTTTAGCTAGGATTTAAAGAAAACCAGGGCACTTCAGTGCACAAAGGTAAGGAGGGAGGGCATTCCACATATGGAAGGCAGTCAGTGAAAATGCCTGGATTCTAAGGGCGGGTAGGTGGCGCAGTGAACAGAGCACTGGCCTGGAGTCAGGAGGACCTGAGTTCAAATGCGGCCTCAGATGCTTGACACACTAGCCATTTGACTTTGGGCAAGTCAACCCCAATTGCCCTCCAAAAAAAAAAAGGAAAATGCCTGGATTCTGGACCTCTAGTGTCTTGTGAAAAGAACAGCAAGGAGGCACTGTCACTGTATTGAAGAGTACATGGAGTGGGAGAATGGTGTATTGCAAATATTGCCATGACCCTTTAAACTGGAGTCCCTGAAGCCTCTCCCTAGTTATGGCTTTGGTTGTTTCATACTGTTCTTGCTACTTCTCTGCCCTCTTTCTCCTTTGTATTGTAGTATCACATTTCAGATTTAAAATCTGGTTTTAAACCTAATTTATTACTTTTTCTCAGGTCTTAGAATTTCTATTTGGAAGGGACTTTAAAATATGTTAGTCAATCCACTTTGATTTTTTAGGTGAAAAAACTGAGACTAAGAATAATCTTCAGGTTATTTGCCCCAGATTAAAGGGAGAGTAAGACTAAGAACCCAGGTCATGATTCCAGGTCAGTGTTCTCTTCATTATGTCATACTGGCTCTCATGTCATTTTCATGCTTGCTACCCAAAGCAGAAGCAGATTCTTTACTTTGAAATCCCCATTGGATGCCAGCCCAAGAGAACCAGGTGTTCTTGTGAGCTGGGCTAGATGCTGGTTACAGCTGTGTTGCCAAGAGATAGATTTTAATCTCCAGAGTAATGAGTTGCCCAGTGAATATTGCTGACAACACTGGGAAAGGGGTAGTAACCGAATTAGCTTCATTTAAACCAATTTGCCTATCTAAATAGTATCTTAGGGGCGGCTAGGTGGCACAGTGAGTAGAGCGCCAGCCCTGGAGTCAGAAGGACCTGAGTTCGGATCTGGCCTCAGACACTTAACACACACACAAACAAAAAAAAAAAAAACCTAGCCGTGTGACCTTGGGCAGGTTACTTAACCCCAATTGCCCTCCAAAAAGCAAAATAAATAAATAAATAAATAGTATCTTAAGGAACATACAGAAACTCTTTGGTTTTATAATAGTACATTACTTACATGGTTTACTGAATTATAGTCAACTTATTCTTGGAGGTTTTCAATTATTTATACTTTTTAGTTTCCCCCATTTTCCACCTCTTGTTGCCAGCCACTTGTACATTTCACTACTCATTAGCTCTTTAAAAAGAATGGGAACAGAGAGAGGATAAAGGAGAATCTCAAGTTAGCCATGATGTATTACAGGCCTACACAACCTATGGCCCATGGGCCACTTGCAGTCCACCAAAGGATTTCTGGTAGCCCAGAAAAATGTAGAGTTGCCACTTCGCATTCTCCTGTTTGTCATGTGACCCAGCAATCAACCATCATCAGTCTGTCTCTAGTCTAAACTATTCTGTAGCCCAAAGAATTTAACCTATTTTGATTTTGGCCTCTACCTACTGCCAATTTGTTCAGGTCTGATGTATTTAGAACAAGTACTAGATTTGATATCAGAAGACCTGGTTTCATATTCCCTCTCTGTTACGAATGTGATTTTAGGCAAATCACTTCACCTCCTTGGGCCTCAGTTTCCTCATTTTCTGTAATATAAGTTAGTTGGACTAGATAACCTCAGAATCCCTTCTAGCTCTATGATACATGGGCTTTTTAATAGGCTCTGGTCATGGGTTTCAGTGCAGAGGGGATAGCTGTATTACCTACTAAAGGGAAAAAAGTTTTTTCTTCAAAGCTAAAATTGTTTTGCACTAGATTCTACTCAATATTACATGTTCTCTTTTGCTTTTTCTCACCTAGACCCACTACTTTGGGACTTTTCTGACTTCTCCACAATGCCCCAGGAAGCTCATTATTGGGAAAACCATACCATCCTGCCAGATCCTATCAGCCTTGCTTATGACTGCACCTCATTACTGCCTCTGCCCTTCTGATTGGAGGGTGGAGCCATGAACTCTATAACCTCCATTTAAAGAAGGGGCTCAGCACAAAACATCTCATTTCCCACCTGGCTGCACTACTTTGAGATTCTATGACTTTTTCTCAGCTCCCTATTAAAGATAGCTGTGAGTGAAAATAGCTTACCACTGTTCCATTGCTTTGAGTGGCTTTGGAAGAGCAGTTTTGCCCATCAAGAGAGTGGTAAGGACCAAAAGGGGAGCAACTAGCAAAGATGTGTCTTTTTGTGGGGCAGATTGTTCTTGAAAGGACCAAGGATATCAAGGTCTATAGTCAAAAGTTGTGAGTACCCTGTACACACAGGTTCTACTCATGTGTCTGCCAGTCAGGGTTCTATAAATGTGTGTTCATTCTCCTCCACAAACACTGAGTACACTGGTAGGAGAGTGTGACCCAGGTTTATGTCTAGACTGTGATGTTTTGATTATTCCTTCTTTTGACTTCTGTTGAGTATCTGTGGCACTTAATTATTTTTACTTTTGTCTTCCAGTAAGTAAATGTTATTATTCTTACTCCTTTTTTGCTTTATCATTATTAAGTAAATGTTTCATGTTTGAGTCAGCAGTATCATGGTGATTGATTTTTATATACAGGGAAAGAACACCAATGGTGGCTCAGGAGCAATAATGTTAGTAGTAGGAGCATATCCCATTACATCAGGGTTACCCTTAGCACTATGAGAGAGTAGTAAGAGTGGCAGTGTGCCATGTTCCTCTCAAAGACCTCCACAGCTGCCAAAATGAATATAGTTTAGGAGAATAATTCATTCCCATAAGGGTGATTATGCAGGCTACAGTGAACTACTACCAACCTGCTTTCCTTTTATGTAAAATTGGTCTGAACTAGAATTATAGTCAGAAAACTTGGTTTTGAATTCCTGACTCATCTACCTGTATGACTTTGAGAGACAACCCCTCTGGGCTTCAGTGGCCTGATCTATAAAGTGAAATGACCTCTGAGTTCCTTTTCAACTCTTTATTTATGATCCTACATCTCATACTTCTTATATAGGCCCATGGAAAGTAATAGATATTTGTTTTGTTTTCAGGGAGGGAGGATAGAGCTTTATCAAGCCTATAAAAGGAAACTCTATTGGGTCAGTTCCACTGGACCAATCTGAATAAAGTTCTCTGTTATAAACAGCTCTATTGAGACTCTAGTCTAGGAATGTTAAGAAATTCTGCTCTAAGTTTCTGAGCTAATGAACTTACTACAGCAAGCAATGGTCAACATGTTCTGATCTTTGTTTTCTGATAGCTGCATCTGGCAACTTAATGAGGTAACATGTAGGCATTGCCCTTACAGTTTTACTGATATTTTTGAAGACCATACGAGAAACTGGAGCCTTTTTCTTCAGTTATTTCACATACTAGCCTATGCTGAAAATTGCCTACCTCTTGGCATGTTTTCACATTCATCAGGGAAGAATGTGCAGCAATAGAAGATATACAGGTAAAACATAGTTATTGTGGGTTGCTGAGGAGGGAAAAAAAAGATTGGTTAGGTTTAGACTTGTTCTAATTATAACTATCTGTAATGAAGTGGTTGGTAATTTGATGCAGGTTAACTAAATAGTGTAATCCCTAACCTAAATTATTTCTGGGTAGTCTATTTGACACTAGCAAACACATCACTAAAAGGGCTTGAACAGAAATTGTAGTTCAAGAAACATGTGATTCTATCATTGCTATTTCTTGCACAAGAAGACTAGGTAGACTGATCAAGCTTCTCCTCACTCTCCATCTTTACTCACCTATCAAAATGATCTTCCTAAGATGTAGGCATGTCACCCCTCCCCACCTCTACTCAATAAACTTCAGAGGTTTCTTCTTACCTTAACACAAAATCCTCTGACCTTTCAAGTTCTTCATAGACTTCTTCATAGACCCTACCTACCTTTCCAGTCATGTACTTTACTTCCCTCTATATACTCAGTGATCCAGTAACTCCGACTTCCTTGCTATTTATTGCATAAAACACTCCATGCTTTTCTGATGACTGTCCCCCATTCCTAGAATGCTCTTCCTCCTTATTTTCATCTTCTGACTTCTCTGGCTTCCTTTAAGTTCTAATTAAAATTCCTCCTACTGCAAAAAGCCTTTCTCAATCTCCTTTAATGCTAGAGCCTTTCTTCTGTGATTATCTCCAATTTATCTTCTATGTATTTTATTTGTACATAGTTGTTTTCATGTTGTCTCCATTAGATTCTGAGCAACCTGATAGCAGTTTTGGGGGGACTTTCTTTGTATCTCCAGTGCTTGGCACAATGCCAACCTGGCACACAGTAAGCACCTAAAATACTTGTTGATTAGACGGAATGAAAAAGTCATGATGGACAAATTTCCAAAAACAGTAGAGGAAAGGGCACTGGCTCTGAAGTCAGAGGACCTGGGTTTAAATTCTGTGTCTGATGCTTTCTACATGCTCTTATAAAATGAGGGAGTAGAACATGTAGGTTCTTTCCAGGTCTAAATCTCAGATTCTGAGATTAAATGTTTTTTTAAAAATTTGTTTAAAATTTATTAATTTTTAATTTAAAATATTCTTTTTTTAAATTTTGAGTTCCAAATTCTTTTCCTCCCTCCCACCACTTCCCTACTCACTGAGAAGGTATATCAATTAGTTATACATATGAAATTATGCCAAACAAATTTCTATATTAGTCATATCACAAAAAAAAGCAAAACACAGTAAGAAAGTTGTACTTCAATTTTCACTGAGTTCATCAGTTCCCTCTTTGGAAGTAGATACCATTTTTACATAATGAGTCTTTTGAAATTGCCTTGGATCATTGTACTGATCAGAGTAGTGAAGTTGATCTTCATTACAACATTGCTGATGCTTTGTGCAATGATCTTTGTTTCCTTCTCACTTCACTTTGTATCTCATAGATGTTTTGCCATTTTCCCCCCTCAAGCTCTCTTTCCTCATCATTTTCTAGAGCACCTTAGTATTTCTTCACAATCATGTCCCAACTTGTTCAGCCATTCCCCAATTGATGAGCATCCTCTCAGTTTCCAATTCCTTGCTACCACAAATAGGGCTACTACAAATATTTTTTTGTGTGTATATATGTGTGTGTGTGTGTGTGTGTGTGTGTGTGTGTTCTTTTCCTGTGCCTTTGATCTCTTTGGGGTACAGACCTAGTAGTGGTATTGCACAAGAGGTATGCACAGTTAGTCCTTTGAGCATAGCTCCAAATTTTTCTCCCAAATGGTTGGACCAGTTCACTATTCCACCGACAATTCATTAATGTACCAATTTAACCTCATCACCTCTAGCATTTACCATTTCTGATAGGTGTGAAGTGGTACCTCAGAGTTGTTTTAATTTACATTTCACTCATCTGGTGATTTAGAGCAGTGTCTCACATGAATATAGATAGCTTTCTTTGATTTCTTCTTCTGAAAACTGCTTCTTCATATTCTTTGACCATTTATCAATTGGGAAATGGCTCTTATTTTCACAAGTTTGACTCTGTTCTCTATATATTTGAGAAATGAGACCTTTATCAGAGAAACTTGCTGTAAAATGTTTTGATATTACTTCATTGTCTATGGTACCTTTTAGCAAAATGTAGTTTCCTTGATTCTTTTAATTAGGTTTGTTTTTGCCTTTGCTTTGTCTGAGATCTTGATTGCAATCCCTGGTTTTTTTTTTTAAACTTCAGCTGAAGCATAATAGATTCTCCAGCCCTTTATTTTAACTCTGCATCTTTCTGTTTCAGGTGTCTTTCTTGTAAAATAAAGAAACATATTGTTGGATTCTGGTTTCTTGGTTGTCTTAGGCTGCAAAAACGTCTCACTTGGACCTTTTGTTGTCTCTGCTGCTCTAAAATTTTGTTTGAGGAGTAATTTTGAAGTTGTTTAGAGGAGAATGTTGAGAGAGCTCAGCTGAGTTGCTGCCTGTATTCTGCCAAATTGGCTCTGTCCACCTCTGAGTTTAAATTTTAGTGTCATTACTTATAATCTATGGTACCTTGAAGAAATTACCTAGCTTCTCTTAGTCTTTTCTCATCTGTAAAAAGTGGGGGTTGGACTAGATCAGGGATTAAACTTTTTCCATTCAAGACCCCTTTTTTGAATTTCAGTACCATTTATTGGCCATTGCATGGCCTGTGAGCATGCATAGTGCAAATACACATTCTTTGTGTTTAGAACAAAGGCTACTGTGTAGTTTCCTGATGAAACATGGGTAAGCCCTACCAGAAACACCTGGGGTTCATTACACACTTAATTTTTAGTTAATTTTTGATCATTGCATGTTTGTAAATCTTTTACTGTTAACAAACTGGGGTCCCAACCCACAGTTTAAGAAGCACTGGACTAGATAACCTCTGAAATCCCTTTTAGCTACAAATCTATCTTAATAACTAAGTTCTTTTTATAGTACTTACTCTAATACCTTAAGTATTCATTATTTTGTTAATTTAGGTACAAGGGGCCATGTCCAGGTATCCTTATTTATATCTTGCCATTTGTAACAGCAATGCTACTTTACAGTTTCTGTGGGGGTATAAGGCCAATAACACTAGTACACAGGATGGCTGCTAGCATAGGTTCTTTGATCTGCTTTTCTAAAGGAGCAACTGAAAAGGGGTCAGCAATCTTATTTTAATCAAACATATATATATATAATTTTCTTAGTTCAGGGGAAAAAAGTCAGCACTCTGAACTTCAGAGAAAACACAAACAGAAATTACAAACAAAGGGCAGGTAGGTGGTGCAGTGAATAGAGCATCAGCCCTGGAGTCAGGAGGACCTGAGTTCAAATTTGACCTCAAACACTTGATCTGTATTAGCTGTGTGACCTTGGGCAAGCTACTTAATCCCAAGCAGAAATAATAGCATAAAGATGAATAGATAGGGCTTCTAATCATCTGACCAAATAATACATACATCACAGATCAACAGACAGATCCAACTGTCTGACCATTACATACATACAGTGTTACAAGAGAAAGAAGTACCAACATCTGGATTTTCAAAGTCAGGGGGCTCCTTAATGGCCACCCAGAGTCTTATCTGGCTACATCACACACACACACACTTTTCCAGTGAGTGAGCCCCAAAGCAAAATGCTAACCTTGTTGGCAGGAAGCAAGAGTATATATACACTTCTTCAGGGTCAGAGGGCATCACAACCCTCATGACCCACCGCTTAATTACAAAGTAACAAAAGGTGTGGACCTTCCTGAAAAACAAACCACCCCTAATCAAGCTTCTCTTGTTGGGTCCCATGTGAGGCCTATTAATGGGCAGAGAAGATCTTCAAATACCATTAACATTACATCATTGGACCCAGATATCTCCAGAAGAGAAAGTAAGGCTGGTGACTTTTCACAGCCCTCCCTCACTTCAATCCAATTCATTTGCAAGCTACAGCATCACCTTTCTGATGTCATGGTCCTCTTTGAGAATGAAGGACAAACAACAACAACAGTTTGGGTACATTGGTTACTATGTCCGCTGATTCTATTTCATTTTAAGAGATGATTCACTAAGGTTCTGTGTCTAAAAAAATTAAACCCTAGTGGCCAACCTTCTGGTGATGAGTCTTTCTCTGAACTTAGCCAAATTGGTCCTCGGACAAGAGACCCACAGTACATTCCTGGGCTTGAATTCAAAGCCTCTCCATCAGACCTACCATATGGTCAGACTTACTATAGCCTGTTATATACTGGTATAATCTTGGAGAGTCCCAGAGTTACTTCACCATGACAAGGTACTGGAAAAGGACAGTAGTGAAAACTGTCAGTCCTGAGCATACCTATATGTAAGGTGGCTATATTATATAATCTTTGGGGAAATTTTCCTTTCTTTCCTAAGGGAAATTTGGATTCCCAGAAGCAACAGGTGTTCAAAGCATTTTAGATGATTGCTGGCCCTTCCAGTTCTGAGATTCTATGATTCTATGACTTAAGTTATTTAACTAGGGTCCCTAAAAGCCATTTTGATCACAGGAGTATCTTTTCTGATCATACCCCACATTATCTGGGAGTTGGCAGGAAGCAAATGACTTTGCGCCAGCTTTCCTGATTCATGGTTCCCATTGTGGCCTCAAGTTGGAATTGACAAACTCATATTTCTAGAAATTTGGAGAAAGCCATATGGGTTGTGGATAATGGGGTGTGGCAGGCAGAAGAAAATTCAGAATCGGTCAATTCTGGCCTGAAGCTAGGCAATGAAAACAACAGGTATTTGTAGCAAAATATAGACAAAAAACATGCTATCTCCTATATTTTTTATTGGCTAAAGGGGTCACAAATATTTCCCAATAGTTCTTGTTAAATTGAGCTTTCTGTAATATTATGCAAAAGGACATTTTGGGCTTCCATTTTTTTAATTCCATAATTTTTTTCATTTTGGATCCTCCTATCCTAGTGTTTAGGGACACTATTTTGTGGTACATTTGTGGAAAGACACCACCCTGAAGTTGAGGCTCTTGGCAGAACCTCATTCTCGTGGGATTGTGGTTACTACTGAGTTATTGCTTAGGAATCAAGCACTAGCTTTATCCCCAGTTGGGCTTTTGCCTGTGCTTTAAATGCTGTTAGTGGTTTTATTTTTCTATCATTCCCAAATAAATATAATTAAGAGCCTTGAGAAGCATATGATTTCCGGGGATGTTTGGTAAGACTCCAGCTCACATGGAAACCATGCTTAGCATATACTGGGTTCAGTTTTGACACTCTCCAAATACCCCCACTCTATTTTGTGTCAAGTTGTCTGAGTACATATCATAGCATCTCCTGTATAATAGAAGGTGCTAAAGGGCACCTTATGTTGCTCCCTCCTCCAAATTATTTTGTGTTTACTGATCTGTGTACTGAGTATTTATATATACAGGTGCAGTACATGACATTTAGTAAATGCTTTATAAAAATTGCTTTATCCATGCTTTTTCATTCATTTATTCTCTCAGGCATTCATTGCATCGTTTCCAATCATCCTCAGTAGAATACAAGCTATTTGAGGGCAGGGACTAATTTTGTTCTTTGTCTTTGTTTTCTTCAACATGTAAGCATAGTGCTGAACTCATAGTAGGCCCTTAATAAACATTTGTTGAATGCAATTGATGATTCAAACATTTGGTAGTGAGGACTTTGAAGAAATCATTTTCTTAGATGCTATTCATCTATAGCACTCCATTACAGGATTAACATTCCCACCTTCCCCTCTGAAATAATTTTTTTCATAAATACTTTCTATCTACAGAATGCTTTACCCATTTGAAAACTGCTTTCACATAATCTCTCTTTTTTGCATTCATAAATATGGAATTTTTTTAAAAGTACTCTAATATCTATTATCTTATTTGCTTTTCAGAACAACCCTGTGAGAGAGATAAGACATATATTGTTACCTTCATTTGAGGGGGCAGAGGGTAAAACTGAGGCACAGAGGTATTAAACAAGAGACCCAAAGGCACAGTGTGATTTAATGCCAGAGCTGGACCTACAGATCTCATCTTTTGACTCCAAGCCTTCCTACAACACCACAAAACCTGTGACTTTGAGACCATTTGAAACAAAGGTATTCTCTCCTCTTCAAGTTCTTTCTCCCAAAGCAATTCTTGAGAAAGGCCACTGTTCCTGAGTTTCTTGAGTTACTTGTGCATTCCCCAAAATCAATTGTTTTTACCTCTTGTAATCACAGTGAGAAAAGGCAGCTGTTAAGTATTCAAGAACCCAGAGAGGATCTCTGAATGCCAGCAAACATTTATCTTCAAAGATAGACAGAATCTTTAAAAATCCCACACTCCAAGCCACATTTCCCAATAAAAATGATCCCCCACCACGAGTTCCAAAATAAGCCATAGGGCTGGATCCCAGGCCATAGTTCTTGAAGGAAAGAGTCATCCGCTTAACCAAAGGGAAAACTGGCAAGTTTCTTAGACAGCCTGTCTCTATTAGAGTGCCTTTGATAGTGTAGCCAGATTGGCCACAGTGTCCATCCACCTGGACCCCTCAAAAGAGGAGTCCTCTGCTTCAATCTTTCTACCAATCCTCTACTAACTCCACCCACCTACTTCCCAAAGGTTTCTTTGTACCCCTGGGAATATGGTGACTCAAATGATGAGATAAACATGCTAATCACTTTTCTTGGCAAAATCCAGTCTATGTCACTTTGGGTCTCTAGAAACCGTAGAGTTTTCCTTCCAACCATTTGACAACCCTATCCTCTTACAATCAGATTTCTGAAAACCCAGATGCAGGTTTAGCCCAGATTCTAATTTCAAATCTCCGGTTGGCTGCAACTCAGGATATGTTCTGTCTTCCATCTCCAGCTGGCCTGAAACCGTGACCTTTCCTCTGGAATGAAGACCACGCCACACTGATCTCCACATTCATCACACTTGGACTAAAATATGTACTCCTCTCTAACCCAGGCTTATATTCCAAAAAGATCAAACAAAGAAGGGTACGGTACAGAAAATGTTAGCTTTCTGCTGGGTGGAGAATTGATACCTTTCCATTGCTTTTTTTTCTTTCTTTCTTTTACTATTTTCTCTCTCCTCAGGTTTGTATAACACCCTGTCCTCTGTCAGTGTTCAATAATATACAACAAGAGAGGGCCAAAAGGAAAGTCACTCAATGCTTTGACTCTAGCTGAGGAGTAGAGTAAGCTCCCGGTTTCTAGAAGTGCCCTTAATATTTTTAGGTTACTAGGGTATCATTTAGTAAATTGCTACCTCATGGCACTGCATCTCAGCTTTTAAATAACCAGTGGTGTGGCATTTAGTAAATTATTACCTCTCTGTACTAAATGATACCTTGGGAGCTTCAAAGAGTTAATACTACACCTAGGTGTTCTAGAAGGTAGCTTAAGTTCTGAGACAATCTGGTTCAATATTGAGGGGTAATGCGGGATAGTGGACAGAATACTGAATTTGAAATATGAGGACCTGGGTTTGAGTACTGTTATCAGTGTGGTCTTGGGCAATTTCACTTAAGCTCTCAGGTCCTCAGATGACAGACACACTATGCTCATCACCAAACTCATTATCAAAACCTTTTTGTCTTGGTAAAACCCACCACCAAAGGTGTTCTATTGCCATAACTTCAAAGACCCAGAGTTATCACCATGCCAGGATGAGACAAAGGAGGAGGGAGGCAGACACTAATATAGACATTTCTTAACATTTGGAACTATTCAAATGTATATCCCAATAGGTTGCTTTGAAGTGGGCTCTTATTATTGGATGGATAGAGTGCTGAACCTGGAGTCAGGAAGAACTCATTTAAAATTCAGCCTCAGAAACTTTTGTGACTTATCTAAGTCACTTAATTTCTGCTTCAGTTTCCTCATCTATACAATGGGTATAGTAATAAACAAATATAGGTGTCATCAATGATATAAAAGAAGATGCCCTTACCATGTTTTTCCCCCTATACACTTTAACAGTGAGCCTTTTGACTTGCAGCTGAAACCTCCTTTACATGTGTCTTGTCTTCCCCATTAGAATAAGAGCTCCTACCTCTGAAACAAATTAACTTCTGGAAAATACAGGGTAATAAAAAATGGACTGTTATGCTAAACTGTTATCTAGAGTTTTAGAACTATTTTCAATATAACTTAAACTTCCAATTGAATGAAAAGAGGACATTTGAACACAAAACTTTCATTTTCATTTATTTATTTTTGCTTTATTTGGATCTTTTGTTTTTGTGAGGTAAAAGGGGTAAAGTGACTTGCCCAGGGTCGCACAGCTAGTAAGTGTCAAGTGTTGGAGGCCAGATTTGAACTTAGGTCCTACTGATTCTAGAGTCTATGTTCTATGTTCTATCTGCTCAGCCACCTAGCTGCCCCAAACACAAAACTTTTAGAGAAACCAATTGGCGTTTGCAATTTTTTAAAAGAATTAATCCAACAAAATTGTCAAATCCTACTGATTTCAATAATAAAATGGCCTGCATTTATTAATACTTAAAAAAAAAAGAATATGAGCTCCTAGACAACAGATACAGCATCCCCATGTGTACCACTAGAGGTCTTTAAATGAAAGCAATGACTATCTTTGACTATGGTTCTGAGAATTCCAGCCAAGCTATGGTGCTCTAATTCAGGCAACTTTTTTCTAATAAATCATCTAGAAGCAGTCACTCAATGCATGGATAAAGCTCTGGACCTGGAGTCAGGAAGAACTGATTTCAAATTCAGTCCCTGAAACTTATATGACTTAGTTAAGTCTCATAACCTCTATCTGCTTCTGTTTTCTCATCTTTAAAATGAGTATAATAAAAGCAACTTATTCCCAGGGTTGTTGTTTGTAAAGCACTTTGCAAATCTCAAAACCTTTGTAAAATGTTATGATGATGAGAATGAGCTTGATAAGGTTGAGGATGCCCTCTGCATGACCCAGGGTTAAACAGTGAATGGTCAAGTAGTGAGTGTAGTGGAAAGAGACCAGATTTGCATTCAGAAGGGTAGGGGGTGAATCCCAGATTTTCTCTTTACTGGTTGAATAACTTTGGGTGTCACTTTACCTTTGATCATTCCAGTTTCAGGCCTCTACAAAATGAGGGGATTTAACTAAGTGATCTCTAAGTTCCTATCAATGTTTAAAAAAAAATTACTTCCCACCCCCAAAAGAAATTTCACCGAAAGATACCAAAGAGAAACACTGCAAGGCTTGTTGCAAACAGGATATGTTTGAAGACTAGGGCCTGGATTGTAGTAGATTCTTCAGACTGCCCTACAGCATTAAGGAAGTCTATGATTCCCACTCTTCCCTGCTCAGAACATCAGGAAGAATGGAATCCCCATTCATAGACAGATATCAACACCCCCTCCCCCCAGGCCTGAGGAGACAGGGTGATACTACTTTGACAGAAAATCAGTCTGCAAGGATTTATTGTGTGCTAGGCACTATGCTAAACTCTGGGAATACAAATATAAGCAGAAAAAAAAACCAGACTGTCTTCAAGGAGTTTACATTCTAATGGGGGAAAGGTGATACATAAAGTGCACCTTAGAAGATGAAAGCAGAGGGAGTGATGCATGGTAGACAAAGTCCTGTGGAAATAAGTCAATAGTGAAGCCTTGAGAGGGATGAAGACATGCTTGGCATGGGCCTGCTGAAAATGGAGTTTCTGGAAGGAGCCAGACAATTAGAGAGAGGCCAAAGGGTCATCAGGTGCTTCCAATGTGAGAAGTAATTCCCTATGGAATGAGTTTCCAGGGTGAAGATGTATCAATGACATGGTAGACAAAGTCCTGTGGAGATGAGTCAGTATTGAAGTCTGGAGGAATAGGATGGGCCCTTATATGATTGACAGGGAGGACCGTAAGAGAAAAAAATAATCCTCTTCCCTTAAACACATAATTCCAAACTACTATACTACTAAAGTACTGACTGAATTTACTTTCCTATCCACTTACCCCTTAAACCTCTAGAAGGGCATTTTGAATAGTGAGAATACTATATCACAATCAACACATTAAGAGATGATGCGTAGCACTTTAAGACTGACACAGCATTTAATGTAGATGATCACATTTGATCCTCACAAACCAATAAGGTAGGTATGCCAATATCATTATCTTTTTTTTTTTAATTTTATTCTGGGCCTTCAGAAAAGATATTCCCATTACCAAGGCACATCTGAAACCATGGTGGACATGCAGCCTGCAAAATGTCTCTGAAGGTACTCTTGCTCTGCCTTCTCAGTAGCCATAAAAACCCAGGAAAGCAAGTTCTTGACACCAAAAATCCTTGGTATAGTCAGATAGTTCCAAATAAGAAAAAGATATGGGTGTTATAAGTACAAATGGCATTAAAGAAGATGCATTTGGAAACCATGTCTCTTTCTACTACACGCTAACAACTATGAGAGCATATATTGTCTTGCTTTTCTATTTGCATCTTCTGAGCTTTGCTCAGTGCTTTACACACAGCAATCATTTGATAAACACTTTTCCCTTCCTTCTTTCATTCATTTTTTCAACTTTGGGAGTGGCCTGGGACAAGTGATTTGCTCGAGGTCATATAATCAGTATGTATCCGAGGCTGGGTTTGAGCCCAGGTTTTCCTGGGTCAGCCCTCTACTACTCCACACTGCCTCTCATAGATTCCCATTTTACAGATAAGGAAATTGTGTTTTGTGAAATTGTGACTTGCCCAAGGTCTCACACCTAGAAAGTGAAAGTGGATGAATTTGAGGCAGAACATAAAATTCTAGACTTAAAACCAGTGAGACTTGGGTTCATATTCCTTCTCTCACAGTTACAACCTTTGTGACCTTGGGCAATTCACTTAACTTCCCTGAGGCTCAGTTTGTTCATTTGTAAAACAGAGTTGGATAAAATGGCTTCTAAGCTTCCTTCCCCATTTGTGATTCCATTCCCCTGGTTTAATGCTCTTTCTGGAATGTGATCTATGGGAAGTGCTTGATCTGGTGCCACTGTTTTTCATTTTGATATTTTGGTTTTTTTTATCCATTTCTTGACTTTAAGGTCCATTAGCTAATCTAACCTTTCCCTCCCTACCACCATCTCCCTAGCACACTAGCCAATTGAATCCTTTTGCCTGCATCTTTTGAAGTAAATGTTATTTCTCTGAGTTATCCCATATTACCAGACTATAAGGATGGCAAAAATCATTCGCAGAGTGCATGGTGAAGAAGGATGCTATGCCAAGAGGAATTTTGCCCAGGAGAGGTTTGTTTTGTTTAGAAAGCCTAAACCCCAGGAGGGGAGATGTTTACAGTATGATATGCTGACGACAGGTATAGGAAAGGCTAATCAGGCAGGGCTATTTGGTTTTCCCCAAATCCAAGAACAGGACTGCTCTCCGCATTGTATAATCTACGTGTCACCTTTCACTTTGGAACTCTATCAAAGGCAGCTCTACCCTCCCTTCCTCCCGAATTGTAGAGCCAAGCCACCCCCTCTTGCCCCACCCCCCAACCCCAATCAGTAAACAAGACACCAGGCGAGTGGCTCTACACGTACCACTGGGAAGGAACTGGGAGGGTAGAGGGGTTGGGGGGTAGTGGTGAGAAGATCCCTCTGCAAGATCCCTGAGGCTTCACCGTGAGTCCGAAGCTGAAAAACATATTTTCTTCCCCTCCCTATAAACCACCCCCCTTCCCCCCATCCAGTTTCCAAACAAGTAAACCTGAAAATGGCCACTCCTGGGTCTGGTGACCTTTTTGCTACTTTGGGGCCCGACCCTGGACCTAGCAATCTTGCTAAGCCTTGGATCTTGTCCAAATCTGTTTTTTCAGGGTGGAATGAAATGCATGTGTTTGAGCCGATATCCTTGACATTTTAGCCTGTTGCTCAAATATTTCCCAATCATCTTCAGCATTTACATTCCCAAGAGATTTTGGGAGGGAAAAGGATGCAGTCCGGCCGGCTATCTTTTTTCCTGCCTTTGCTCTAAAGAATAGCTGTTTTCCTTTAAAATTCATTCGTCCTTGATAAAGTGCACCTTCCTCCCTTCTTTGCAGGGGCAAGGGTCTACAGGTGTCAAAAATCACATACATTTTCACACTCAGTTGATGTGTTAATTGGTTCTGTTGAACTGCTTTTTTCCCTTCTTAAAAAAAAGTATTGCAAAGTATGGCAAGATGAGGAGGGGAGAAGGGGGAAATATTTTCTAAATGAAATTGATATAAAAACAATCACTATTAAAAAAAACATTCTAAAAGAATTAATCCAACCCTATTACCAAGCTGTTTTCCCCCTACATGAAAACCCATCTAATCAGTGTGAGATGGGCTTATCAACAAATGAGAAATATAACTACAGCTATACAATTACCCACATAACTGTATGTGTGTACAGAGCCTCCTTGACACCTCCTTCACAATATCATCCTTCCTAGGATGTTGCTGAGGGACAGACAATATATGTACCAGAACTAATGAAAAAAAGAAAGGTGGTAAAATGAGTGCAGTTGTTTCTAGTGCCACCTATTGGTCACAGAATAAAACTGAGCCACATCCAGTATTGTTGCCCCTTAGACTGGAGATATCCTAGACTGGGAACTTTCCAATTAAAATGATAGGTCCCTTGTTAGCACTGGAAGAGACCATTTGACAGATGAGTCCCAGAAAGCTTATATAGATTGCCCAAGACCATACAAGTTACTCTGCAAATAGAAATCTGGTCGTTCTGTTGCTCCCAGGCGTCCTGAACAGAGTCCATTGCCAGTGGTTCAGCTCCAGGGATCCATTACCAGGAATTTTAAGTTTTATTCATGCTTTCATCATTAACTTGCTGAATAACTTTGGACAAAGAGCAGCCTCTCTGGGCCCTTGTTTTCTCTTGAACTAAGGATAATTAAAGCCAGCCACTAAGTGTCGAGGTCCCTCCAAAAGCACTTGGGAACTCCATAATTTGCATAGATTGTAAGTTTCTAGAGGACAGGAGCTGGTTGTTGTATTTGTTTATTTTGTTGTAGTTTTTCTTTTTTGTCTTGTCTTTGTGCCCCCTAGGCCAGGGGTGGAGAACCTTAGACTTAAGGCCATGTGTGGCCCTCTAGATCCTCAAGTGCAGTTCTTTGACCAAATCCAAACTTCACAGAACAAATCCCCTTAATAAAAGGACCTCTGCACCTAGAAGGCCACGTGGGGCCTCAAGGCCATAAGTTCCTGACCTGGGCCTAGACCTTGGCAGGTATTCAAAAATGCTTGATGGCTTGGATTAGATGGTCCCAAATTCAGTTTCAAAATTTTTAAAAAATATTCTATTAAAAAGCATCTTGCAATGAGAAAAGTCATGTGAATAAAATATCCCTTATGTTGTGTGAATGTGATATTTGCAACATGCTTGGAAGGTAAGAGCACAAGTATGACAATGTCCTTTGTAAAAGATGAAGTTTATGAGGTCAACAGGGACATTTCAATGTAAGGGCAAAGAGACAAGGCAGGGATACAAAATATACTCATGTAATGGCACTCTGCCTAACTTTTCTGAGAAATGCTTTTACAGTTTCAAAATAGTACATCCGTGCTGGCATTAGACCTAGTGTTCCCAAGAGTCACTGAGAAAATAACCTGGAGTTTGAGTGCTAAAGATTTTAAAACTTCAGTGTTTGGTGGGAGACTCGAATCTTCCCTTCCCGGCTCCTACCCCCAAACTTCCCACCCCCATTCCTCCAATGAAAACTTCAGGAAAAAGCAAAGATTTTTTGCCCAAGAGTGACTGGAAATCTCGTAAAAATGTCTGGGCAACCAAATTTGGCTTTCCTGCTAGAGTCTTCTTTGGATTCCCTGGGCAGAAACCTGATATAGGATTTGATAACTAATGAATCAACTTCAAAGCCCTTGGAGATATTAGGGGCTACATAAATGTGCCATGAACCATCATGCTAACATCAGCTGAAAGTGGCTGTAACACCTGGGGCCAACTCGGATCAGGCAGCTAGATTGTCACATCCTGTCACCTCTCAGGGGATACTAAATTCTTCTGAAATGACTCATTCCTTGGACAGAGAGGCACAGGCTCTTAGAGGTGAAAGGGACCTGAACTGCCATTAGTCCAAGCCTCTTCCTGACCCCAAATCCCCTCTACAACAGAACTGACAAATAGCCACCCAGGCTCTGCTTAAAGACCTTCAAGGAGAGGGAGCTCATTATTTCCAAAGGTAGTCCAGTCTTCTTTTAGTGAACTCTCATTGTTGAGAAGTTGCTTGTTTTAAAATTTTCCTCTTTTCAACTTCCATCCCTTTCTTCTACTACTCCCTTCTAGGGCCAAATAAAAGAGGTCTAATCCCTCTTCCACAAAATAGCCCTTCAGAAACTTGAAGACAGCTATCAAACCCATCTGGAGTCTTCTTTTCTTCAGGATAAACATTCTCACTTCCTTTAGTGGATATTCACATGGGGCAAGTAAGCCTTTGGGGAGAGTATTGGTCCTGGAGCCAGAAGAAACTTGGGTTCTAATCCCAGCTTCCCACTTGCTATTTATATAATATAGGGAACCTGTGGGGTCATCATGTCATACAACAGAGTTCTTACCCTGATATAACCATGAACTTAAAAATATATATATATTTATAACTATTTTTCAATGTATTTAATTTCCTTTGTAATCCTAAGTGTTTTATTTTATGCACCTAAAAGCATTCTGAGGGGTCAACAGACTGAGTGCAAAAAAGGAGGGGGGTGTTCATGATGCAAAAATAATTGAGGTTTCCTGATATATAGCTAGTAAACTACAGAGGCCTCATGGATGGAAACAAGCCATGTGGACACCTACCCATGAAATAATTCCAGGATCATGAACTCACCATTCCTATTTCATCTACTCACCCAGTACCCCTATGTGGACAAAATACACCAGGATGAATGAGCCCACTTCCGTTCATAGATGATTCTAGATCTCACTCTTTTAACATCTTTGTACAGAAGAGTATCTCTTATTGCAAGTTCCCCATTATTGAGAATGACTGGTAATGAGTTATAGTGACTGCACTCTTTCCTGCTCATCATCATCCTACAAGTAGGCAAGAAGGGAAGTTCCTCCAAAAGACTTTACTTCCTTGGAATTACTCGAAGAAAACATCATGGTAAGTCAGGAGAGAAAACCAAAGAATTGGTGATTTCCTCCTGGGAGTTTAGAAGGTCCCTTCATGAACAGTGGATCCCAAAGATACAGAAGCAATAATCCTAGGGAGTTTCCTGAGACTGATAGAAATTAAATGATTGGCCAAGCATCAGGCAGAATTGAACCCAACTCTTTCTGAATGTAAGGTCAGCATACTATCTGCTATATTTATCTGCCTTTACCAGGGACCTGAAGGGCATAAACCTTTATTAAACACCTATTATATGCCAGGCACTGAGCTATGTATGCACTTTTACAAATATTGCCTCATTTGAGGCAGCCTGGCTAGTTATAATTTTCCCATGAGCACCCACTATCAGCTAATTCATACATGAATCAATAAATAATCAATCAATAAGTAACTACTTTATTCCAACCCCTGTGGTAGACACTGGAGGTAAAAGATAAAAATAAAACATGCCCTACCATCAAGGAACTTTAATTTGATTGGAGGAGGCAAATGTCTATAAATAGGAAATATCTGCAAAATAAATGCAAGGTAATTGAGGAAAGGTACTAGCAGCTGGGAGAGGGGTCAAGAAAGGCTTTACATAGAAATGATACTTAAACTGAACTTGAAAGGCAACCCAAGAACCTAAGAAATGAAGGTGGAGGGGCAAGGGAGGGAGGAGTGCATTCTAGGCTTGGAGGAGAGCCAAGACAAAGTCATGAAAGTGGATGCCTTCTCATGTGTAAGGAACCTCAAGGAGGACAGTTTGACTGGACCATCAGATACAGGAAGAAGAGTAATGAGGTGTTACACTTGCAAATACTGCCCACAAATCTCCTGAGTATTGCAGGAACCAAAACAAAAGATCTTTGGGAAATATTTGACAAAATAAAATAAAATACAACATGACATAATGTTAAGTTATGGTTTCCCAAGTTAATATGTGACCTCCAGGGACTTGTTTCTATTTGGGTTGGCTATCACTGACATACAATGATGGAACCTTAGTTTCCCGAGCTGCAAATTGCAGTTAAATGATACTTAGACGTCTATTTCATTGGGCTGTTTTGAGGAAATGCTTTATTACCATAAGATTGAGAACTGGAACAAAATCCCATCTAGCAGTTAACCTATTTGAATTACTGTTGTTTTTATTATCAATAGAATTGTACAATGTCCGTGTTGAAAAGAAATTTAGAGTTTCATTCAGTTTCACTCTCTACCTAAAATTCCATTCCATCCCTTCTATAATATCCTGATATATCTTCCTCTAATCTCCCCTCGAAGTCCTTCCGTCACAGAAAACTCAGTATTTCCTAAGAATCACTGATTGCTGAGTTGGGCCCAAATCAGCCTCCTTGTAACTTCCACCCATTGTTAAAATAGCAGTTATGCTATAATATCTGACCATCCCCAACAGTTACCTTGGCTTCCTTTTGCCTGCAACTGCTGCCCTGATCAGCATCCCCCCTTTTCCCTTTCTGGATATATAGTAACCAGTCATCAGAAGGTCTAATGTCTTCCTTCTTGTATAGAAACTTCAGTCCTTGAATGAAGACCCCTTGGACTGGAATAAGACCCATGAGAACTTCTTCACTCAACTCCACAACCTATGGAGAAAGATGAAACAGCTTTCTTTTACTAAAGCTTGCTGCTAGGGGGAGTTTCTCCTCTCTCTCTCTCTCTCTCTCTCTCTCTCTCTCTCTCTCTCTCTCTCTCTTTCTCTCTGTGAGTGTGTGTGTTTATGTGTATAGGAAACAAACTTCTTTATTGTAAGACATTGTCAATTAAGTAGCAAGCAGCATTTATTTATTGATTAGGTAGCTAGGTGGTATGGGCCCGGAGTCTGAAAGACCTAAATTAAAATCTAGCCTTAAGACACTAGCTGTATGTCCCTGGGCAAGTCACTTAATCTCTGTCAGCCTCATCTGTAAAATGGGGATAATAATAGCACCTGTCTCCCAGGGTTATTGTGAGTCTCAAATGATATAATTATAAAGTTAGCACAGTGCCTGGTGCATGGTAATCACTATATAAATGTCAGCTATTGTTATTGTTATTATTATTAATTCACTATGAACAGAGTTCTAGGTAGTAGGTTTTAGCTGATATACGAACTGCCTTTATAGTGGACTATTTTTTTATGTTGTTTTTGTATCTTCTGCATCTAGCATAGAACCTTGCACAGATAAATAGTTGTTGACTAGGATTGAGTTGAATTGGAAGGAAGACTGAGGAGACATGAATTTGAATCCTGACTCCATCATTATCCAGTTATGCCATGTTAGACAATTCACTTGCCACTTCCAGGCTTCAATTAGTCTCATCCGAAAAATGAAGAATCTAGGCTCTAGGCAGTTGTGGTGGGTGGGTGGGTGGATATTTAATCTATTGGATCCCATCCAGTTTCAAAGTTTGACAAGTACCATTACCTTTTTGGACTTAGAAATTTGACCAGTAGCTAGTCTGTGAATGTCACTGACTCATATAATAGGTGTGATATCCATAGTCACTTAGTCCTGGCTCTAGTTTCTGTCCCTGATCCAGGCCATTTACTGGTCCCTCATTGCCAGAGCTGAGGCAGGGCAGGAAATTCACTAAATCACCCCTGCCTGGAAACCCAAGACTTTCTTACTGTGGAGGTCTAGGCTCCTGCCAGTAGCTATGTGACCTTTTGCTTTCTACTGTGAATCCCTCCATATTTTTCTGCTGCTGAAGGCCAGGGCCCTCACACCCCCTTATTCTCCTAGATTATCTTTGGCCAAAAGGCCTCTTTTGCTATGCCTCTCTAACTACCATGACTTCAAATCCTAGGCCCTCCTAAACCTCAGAGCCCAGACTTTCAGTGCAACCTTAGACTGCTTTAAGACAAGCAAGTTTTTCCCTATGCCTAAAATGTCTTCTCTCTTCACCCTCTTCCTCTTATAATTCTTAGTTTCCTTCAAAATTCAGCTCCAAGATCTGCTTCCACATTGGAGCTCTTTTCTAATCTTTCCAGCTCTAATCTTCATCCCTCACCCTCCCCCTTTCCATTATCTAATATTTGTTTGTTATATGCTAATTTTGCATACTTAGACATGGATGTGTTGTTACCCCCTCAAGTAGGTAAGCTTCTTCAGGGCAGGAATGGCTTTATTTATAGCTTTGAATCACCAGAACTTAGAACAGTACCTGGGACATAGCAGGTGCTTAATGCTTGTTGACTGATGATTGATAGCAGTCAGAGAAAGTTCAGAGTAAAGGTCAGAGCACATTTGGAATTCAGTTCTAGTCCCACATTTCAGAAAGAATATTGAGAAACTAGAGTACATCCAGTAACTATAAGGTTGTCTTCTAGCTTTGTTATTTTTTCACTCTTGCCATGGGTCCTTGCTTTTTTCTATACTTTGACTTCAAAGTATGGGCCATAACACTGTGGACCTGGTCCTATAATAATTTGCAGATGAGATTGCTGAATGGCTGTAAATGATCTTTGAGGAACTTCATAGAATTGGAGGACTATAATAGAATGGGAGGGCCATAATAGAATGGGAGCTCCTTGATGGTTGAAATTGTCTCACTTTCGTATTTACATCTATAACAGCTAGCATGATGTCTGGTACAGTCAAGAGTCCTCATAAACTCTTGTAGATTGATTTACGAGTGGTGTGGGCCTAGAGAAAGACAAATGTACTAATTCTAAAGATGAAGAAGAATGTGGCTGCCCCAAAATACAGATCTGTAAGATGCAAGATTATTATTCCTCCTAAGAAGCCTAAAAGGATGATCTTTGAGCTCTTAGAAAGGGAGGCGATCAACAATTCCAAAGGACTCCTGATTAAAAATGCCATTCCCCTCCAGAGAGAGAGCTGATAGATTGCACAGATTGAAGCACATTTTTTCCCTTATTTACTTTTCTTGCTCTTCTCTCCTCCTACATGCCTAATGTGGAAATGTTTTGTGTGACTTCATATATATAATGGTTATCATATTTCTTGCCTTCAAAATGGGTTGGGAGAGGGGTGAAGAAAGAGAATTTGGAACTGAAAGCAATATTGAAAAAATTAAAATTAAAAAATAAATTAATGTACTTAAATGTTTAAAATAAAAAGAAAGAAAAGCAGGTGAACAATAAGAGTGATAGAAATAAATGGAGCATTTAGTAAACATTTCACACTGCTAAACCCTGGAGACACAAATACAAGCAAACAAGATAGTTCCAGTGCTTCCAGGAAGGAACTTCCATCTCATGGGGAAATTTAAGTCACGAATGAAAGAGGACCTTGAAAGAGGGATAAGGTGGCTGATAAGTAGGAGAAGACTTCAAGAGAGTGGATTGAGTTGTGAGTGAAATGCAGCATGTTATCATGTAAAGTCACCAGTTAGGAGAGTAGGGTCTCAGGGAGGGAGTTTCTCCAGATCAAATTTAATAGAGATAAATGTAAGTCCTGCCCTTGGATTGAAAAAGTCAACTACATAAATACCGAAAGTGAAAAAAATGGCAAGTCACTCAAGTTTAAAATGCTGAGGGGACGGTGGAGTTGAAGGTAGGGAGCTTGGCCAACCAAAAGCTCACAATGAGTTAGTGGTGTGATGTGGTGGTCCTTGCATTAATAAAATTATAGTGGCCAGAGCAAAGAAGATGTCAGTCAATCCCATTGTATTTTGACCTATTCAAGTCAAAGGATCTGTTTGATCACATCTGGAGTACTGTGTTAGCTCTGGATGCCAGACTTAAGAAAGAAATTTGACATACTTGAACCCATCAAGAGAAGAATGACCAGGGGTGGCTAGGTGGCACAGTGAATAGAGCACTAGCCCTGAAGTCAGGAAGACCTGAATTCAAATCTGGATCTCAGACACTTAAAACACTTACTAGCTGTGTGACCTTAGGTAAATCACTTAACGCCAATTGCCCTGCCCTCTCTCCATAAGGCAAAGATATAGCTAGTTGAATAAAAATTATTTTGTTTCAAAGTAAAATTATAATATATACTTGTAATTACATTTTAAAGTACATTTTCTCAGATAGAAATTATGACAATTTTTTTTCCAATCTTTGCCTTTTGGATAAAATAATAAAAATGAACTGTGTCAATTGATATGTGTGATCCTGAAAGATATTTAAAAATTCTTATCCTTTAACCAGGAGAAGAGAAGGAATAGGGCGAACTTTATGACTTCCTTCAAGTATTTGAAGGAAGGCATGTCTTGTGGAAGAGGGATTAATCTTGTTTTACTTGACCCTGGAGAGTAAGACTTGGAATGGAGGGTCAAAGTTGCAGAAGGGTAGATTTTGGCTCAGTATAACAGGAAAAACTTCATAGCAATTAAAGTGGTAGGTTCCAAAGTAGAATGGACTGGAAGGGCTATTTTTGATTGAGGAGGCCCATGGGCACTGAGAAAAGTTCCAAGATGAGGAGAAAACAAAACCACAGTATAGAATAACTACAATGCATATGGTCTGGATACTCAAAGGGCAAGCAGTGGAGCCCGGATTCAAACCAGGTCTAATACAAGAAGATGAGGAATGACTTCTTGTCAAAGATATTATAGGATTGATTCCTGTTCGGGTACAGGTTGGACAAAATGACATTTGAGTTCCATTCCAAGTCAGGTATTCTAGAATTGTATGATTCTTCTTGCCTCTTGCAGCCATTACCCTCTACTGCAGAGAAATAAGAAATCCCTATTCACTGGATCATAATTAAGGACATAATGGGTAGACATTAACTGGGTTCCCTAGAATGTGAGAGCACCTAGGTGGCCAAGTAGATAGAGCACTGGGTCTGGAGTCAGGAGGACCTGAATTCAAATTTGGCTTCAGACTCTTACTAGCTGTAAGACCCCGGCTAAGTCACTTAACCCTGTTTGCCTCAGTTTCTTCAGCTGTAAAAGAAAAGAAAAAAAAACCCAACAACAAAACATTCCAGTATCTTTACCAGGAAAACCCTGAGTCTGAACAACTTGAATGAGGGTGCTCCATGACTGAATGAGGCAGCGATGCTGACCTTTTCCCTGCCTGTATTGTTTTGTTGTGTAAGTCCATACTAAGCACCCCCTTCCAACTGGGAATGCTGGTATGAGCCCATGTCCCTGTCCCAAGACTTTGTTTTGATAGGATGACATTCCCAATTCCTGTGGGGTTTTCATCCCAAAGAATTTTTCCTAACCAAACATGGTTGTTTCTTGCATGTTATTTTCAATGAGTATTTTCTAATCAGGCCAAGGGCAGCTCTTCTGGGGGTGGAGGGGGAGGTGGGGGGGGGAGGTGGTGTCATTTTGAAATTAAAATATTCTAATGAGAATTCAAGGGGCTGCTTTCCTCCTGGGTGGTGGGAGCTAAGACTTGGTTTTGAATCTGCTGAATATGTATTAGTTGAATTGTTTCACAGGAATTAAGAAGAAGGCCCTGGGGGATGGCTACTTAAGTACCTAATTATGTAGCAAAGAGCTGCAAATGATAGGATTTTCCATTTGATGAAAAAGAGTTTTCCTTGGATTGTTGGTTATGGATTTTAATCCAGACTCTCGACCCCCAACCTATCTCCCTCTTCTCCCCAAGCTGAAGGCAACACTTAATTTAGTTACTATTGCAGGAATTTATTAGAGCAGAAAATGTCACACTGAAAAATTAACACTATTTACTAATAGTACCCCAGCCCACTCACAAGCAAAGTGAAAGCCTCTTTAAGATCCTAAATTCCCCTTTGAGGGTTAAGTTTATTGCAGCTCTAACGGGCCATCATTAGGACTCACAGGGTAAAGATCTGGCCTGTGCCTGGGACACTGGTCACAGCCACCAGGTGTCCATGGCCTGACCTTTGCATTGATTGACAGCACAATTCTTCTGTGCTGTCTTCTCCTCCGTGGGGTGGGTGATGTGTGTTTGCTTTGTGCTATGATAGCCTATGAATGTCATTGGGACAGACATCAATCAATTAACAAGTATTTATTAAGTGCCTACTACGTGCCAGTCACTGGGGAAACAAACATAAAGAAAGAAAACAAAGCTCTACTCACAAGATTACTGCGACAAGTTTAGAAAAAAAAAAGGTTTAGGCAAAATACAGACAAATGAGTGTTTTCCTTTCAAGAGATTAACTTTCAAAATCCTCTTCTGTGTGAGAAATGCTAAGGGGGGACTTCCTGTCCATTCTAAAGACTGGGGTATCTTAGGTTGAGTCCCCTTTTCAAATTCAGAAGGAAATGTGACTCCTGGGGCTCTTGCATAAAAAACAAAAACAAAACAAGCAAACAAACAAAAAATCCATGGCTGGTTACTTACTGGAGAGGAAAAACAGTTTGGTAACTTCACAGAATCTCAGAATATTAGAGCCAGAAAGGTCCTTTCCATATCACTTTAGTCCAAATAAGTAAACTGAAGTCCACAAAGGTGAGATCAACATAGCTCAAAAGGGTGTAGCTGAGGATTTGAATTCAGAGCTTTAGGATCCCAATACAGTGGAGCTACCTGCTCTAGCACTTAGTTCTGGCAGCAACTTAATCTATCCCGTCTTTGGCCCTCTCCAATTTCTTGGATGACAGCTGCCAAGTCTAGAAGTGTTAAAATGCTACCTGTTCGCCTTGCCTTTCTAGGGCAGAAATTCTATCAGGGAGGGATTGTAGGGAACTCTGACATACTCATGGATACCAGATCCACCTGATAACTTCTGTGGCTCTGCCCTCAACCTTTATCCGGGATCCTGGTAGGTGACAATTAGCCAGCATCCACACTCCTTCCCCCACAAGAGACCTGATACATGCTCAGAGAATACCAGCACCAGTCACCAAGCCTAGGATTCTCGGTTTCCACCTGAGAGGTTTCCTACCAAGAAAGAACGTCTTTTTATCTAACCTCCTCTCCCTCAAAGCCCCACACTGTATGTATATTGCCTTTTGCTTGTGACCAACCTATGAATCTTGTGGTGGACATTTTTTTTTTAAATTCTAATTGACTTTGGCAGAGAGGAAATCAGCTCCTAATGGCCTTCTCAGAAAAGGTTTGAATGCTAGCCAGACTTTAGTTGGGGGCCCCCTATTCTCCATATAGATACTCATTAACCATGCCAGGGCTGCCCTCAAAGAATTTACACTCTATTGGGTGAGATAAGGCACGAAAAGTGGAAGTGCAATGCAATACATTTCTGACCTTAGAGGCCTCAGTCCTTAGGGTTCTCATTTTATAAAGGAAGAGCCTGAGGCCCATAGAGGTTAAGTGAGAGGCATCCTTGATTGGTGATTCTAGACTCAGTCAGGAAAACCTGTGTGGGAATCTCATTCAAACATTTTCTAGCTGTGTGACCCTGGGCAGGCAAGCCACCAACCCCTCCTAGCCTCAGTCTCCTCATTCACAAAATAGTAATAATAGTAGCTCTTACCTCAATTGATTGTTGTGAGGATCCAATGAGATTGTCCTTGTGTGTGTGTGTGTGTGTGTGTGTGTGTGTGTGTGTGTGTGTGTGTGTGTGTGTGATATGGCTATTAATGTTTCCATACAACAGATGTGGAAACTAAGTCTCGGAGTTTGAAGAACCTATTCAAGGACACCTAGCAATATCAGATCTTGACTTCAGTCCAGGTCTTCTGATTCCTAAGTGGAATGTTCCTAGGACATGATAAGTACCTAAGGAGCCTTATTATACCTTATTTCCCCATTGCTCCAGTGACCCAGGGACACTGACTTCCTTGCTGTTTCTCCCCACAACGCTGTAATTTTCAGATTATGGACATTTTCATTAGTTGTCCCCTATGTCTGGAATACTCTTCCCTTCTCTTTTATATCTCCTTGCTTCTTTTAAGTCCCACCTAGAATCTTTCCTTCTAATGAGATGTCTTCCCTGACCCTCATCATGTTAATGCCTTCCCTCTGTTGATTATTTCTAGTGTATCCTTTACATTACTTGTTTGTACATATTGTTTGCAAGTTATCTCTTTCCTTAGACTATGAACTCCCTGCAAATTATGATATGTCTTTCTTCATATCATGGTTGTCTTTGAGAACGAAAGACAAACAACAACCAACAACCTATGAGTAATAGTAGTTGCCCTACTGGGGACTCAATTGATCAGTTCCAACTGGGCAGTGCAGCTCCTTTCTTCCTTCCTTTCCTCCCTCCATACTTTCCCTCTGTCCACAAAGGGAATCATACCTTTACCTGGGGGTGCTCTACCAAAAGGAATATACATTTTGATCACAAAAGCCTAGCAAGATATCTTGGGTTTAAGAGCTAGATTTCTTTTTTATGGACCATGCATTAAACTCAAATCACTTTGCCTCTCATTGATTGACCAACAATAGGTCCTAGCCCAAGCCTACTTGGTCATTGTTTGAATTCTGATAGCTTAGATTGAGTGTAAGTAGCAATTGTTTCCCGTTTTGGCTATGAACACTGAGGGTCTTCCCCTACAGATTTATTTTATTTTTTTGACTAGGTAAAAGAGGCCATCTTTTTGTCTTATTTTTACCTAACCTTAATCACTGAAGGGTGTTGCCTCAAACTGAGATATGGAAAAGACCTTAGCTTAAAAAGGCTAAGGTTTCCCACTGTATCTGGGGCCATCTCCAGTTGTTCTGATTTATATCTTGCTGTTGGACCTCCATGGCTCTGAAAGAGAGAGTTATTCTGGTGACTTTGCCACAGCCCTGACTCACTTAAATCCAATTCACTTGCAAGTGATGATATCTCCTTCCTGATGCCATAGTCCTTTTCAAGAATGAAGGACAAACAACAATCTCCCTGAGATTGGGGACTTTGTTTTGCCTTTCTTTGCACCTTCAGTTCTTAGCAAAGTGCCTAGCATAAAGTAGGTACTTAATAAATGCTTACTGACTAGTATAAGCTAAATGTAGCTCTCTGACATCTATTGCTCTGATCTTGGGAGGTAGCTTAGTATAGTGGATTGAGAGCTAGCCTTGGCTCAAAAATATCAAGGTTCAACTTTGACCTCTGACATATACTATGTAACCCTGGTCAAGTCACTTAACCTCAAAACCCTGGAAAACTCTAGTAATAGAGGATCCACATTAGTACAAGTTTCTTGTTGGGAGTTCACCATACTGATGGCATCACAAATGTGGTTTAGTATTTTTTTAAATGACATCCTGCAGATCAGCCTACTGGATTGTCTTCCAACCAGTCCAACCAAAGGGCAACAGGGCAGCCCTTCAAACAATGCCTTGGGAAGTGGTTTTGGCTACTTCCCTCTCTCCTGCCCAAGACAAACCCATTCCAAGAAGAAGCTGCACAGGATGAGTAAGCTTTCACCTCCCCATTCCCTTCCTTCCTCCTCAGTTGCAAGCAGACTACAGTAGTCCTTTTTGAGTGTGGAAAGGAGAGCTAAAATGCAGATTGCCTTGGCAACACAGCTTCCATGAAGTGTCCTTAATTTAAATTATGCAAGTCAAAAATTTATGAAGGGCCTCTTAATTCTTTACCAACTGCAAAATTATCAGCTCTCCAACAGAAACCTCTACTCCTTTCTACCTTAAACAGAATCAGGACCAAGGTGTAAAAAAACACAGATAGAGCTAAATGCTTAGGAACACAATACACTGGGGATTCTTTGAGGAGCACTTTTTTGTTGTTATTTTAATTTTCTCAATTACATGTAAAAACAATTTTTAACATTAAAAAAATTTGAGTTAAAAAAAATTCTCTCTCCCCTCCCTGAGAAGGCAAGCAGTTTGCTATAGAATTTATATGTGCAATCATGCAAAACATATCTCCACACTAGCCATGTTTCAAAAGAAAATACAGACCAAAAAGACCCCAAGAAAAATAAAATTGAAAAAAAGTATGCTTGGTCAGCATTCATACTACATCAGTTCTTTCTCTGGAGGAGGATAGCATTTTTCACCAAAGGCCCTTTGGAATTGTCTTGCATCATTGTATTGCTGAGATATTCACAGTTATCATCTTACAAAATTTCTGTTACCGTGAACACTGTTCTCCTAGTTCTGCTCACTTCGCTTTGTACCAGTTCATGTATGTCTTTCCAGGTTTTTCTGAAAGCATCCTGCTTGTCATTTCTTATAGCACAATAGTATTCCATCACAATTTTATATACCACAACTTATTCAGTCATTCCCCAGTTGATGGGCATCCCCTCAATTTCCAGTTCTTTTCCATCACAGAAAAAGCTTCTACAAACATTTTTGTACACATAGATCCCTTTCCTTTTCCTTTAATCTCTTTGGGATACAGACCTAGTAGTGGTATTGCTGGGTTGAAGGGTATATTTAGTTTTATAGCCTTTTTGGCATAGTTCCAAATTGCTTTCCAGAGTGATTGGATTAGTTCACAATTCTGCCAATAGAACATTAGTGTCTTAGTTTTTCCATATCCCCTCCAGCATTTGTCATTTTCCTTTTCTGTCATATTAGCCAATTGATAGGTGTGAGGTAACTCTTTAGAATTGCTTTAAATTGTATTTCTCTAATTAATAGTGATTTAGAGAATTTTTTTTCTTATGACTATAGATAGCTTTGATTTCTTCTTCCAAAAACTGCCTGTTTATATCCTTTGGCCATTTATCAATTGGGGAATGACTTTCATTCGTATAAATTTGACTCAGTTCTCTATGTATTTAATAAATGAGGCCTTTATCTGAAAAACTTGCTATAAAAATATTTCCTCAGTTTCTTGCTTTCTTCTAATAATGGCTGACTTGACTTTGTTTGTGGAAAACTTTTAATTTAATGTAATTACAATTATTCATTTTATAACTGATAATCTTTTCAATCTCTTGTTTGGTCATAAATTCTTTCCTTATCCACATATCTAACAAGTAAAATATTCCATGCTGTCCTAATTTGCTTTATGTCTAAATCATGTACTCCTTTTGATCTTATCTTATCAATGTAAGATGTTGGTCTACACCTACTTTCTGCCAAACTGCTTTCCAGTTTTGCCAGCAATTTTTGTTAAATAGTGAGTTTTGTCCCAAAAGCTTGGATCATTGTGTTTATCAAACACTCAATTATTATGGTCATTTACTGTTGTGTCTGGTGTACCTAATCTATTTTACTGATACACATTCTATTTCTTAGACAGTACCAGATTGTTTTAATGATTACCACTTTGTAATACAGTTTGAGCTCTGGTACAGCTAAACCACCTTCCTTCACATTTTTTCCCCATTCATTCCCTTGATATTTTTGACCTTTTATTCTTTCAGATGAATTTTATTATTTTTTATAGCTCTATAAAATATTTTTTGGTAGTTTGATTACTATGGCACTGAATAAATAATTTAATTTACATAGAATTGCCATTTTTATTATATGGGATTGGACTATCACGAGCAATTATTTTTCCATTTGTTCAGATCTGACTTTGTGTAAAAAGTACTTTGTAATTGTATTCATACAGTTCCTGGGTTTGTCTTGGTTGGTAGCCTCCCTAATATTTCATATTGTCTGTAGTTATTTTAAATAGATAAAAAAATATTTATTACTATTATTAAATAAATATTTCTTTTACTGTCTATTTCTGCAGGATTTTGCTGGTAATATGTAGAAATGCTAATGATTTTGTGGGTTTATTTTATATCCTGCAACTTTGCTAAAGTTGTTAATTATTTCAACTAACTTTTTAGTTGATTCTCTAGGATTCTCAAAGTATATCATCATGCCATCTGCAAAGAGTGATTAATTTTGTTTCCTCCTTGACTATTCTAATTCCTTCTATTTCGTTGATATAGGGTGATAATGGATACCCTTGCTTCATCCCTGATCTTATTGGGAAGGCTTCTAGCCAGTTCCTATTATAGATAGTGCTTGTTGCTAGTTTTAGTTTGATACTAATTATCATTTTAAGGAAACCTACATTTATTCCTATGTTTTCTAGTGTTTTTAGTAGGAATGAATATCGTGTTTTGTCAAAAGTTTTTTCCTGTACTTATTGAAATAATCATATGATTTTTATTGTTTTTGGTTTTGATATGATCAATTATACTGATACTTTTTCTAATATTGAACCAGCCCTGCTTAACTGGTATAAATCCCATCTGGTCATTGTAATATCCTTGAAAGCATTTTATTTAAAAATTTTGCATCAATATTCATTAGGTAAATTGGTCTATAGTTTTCTTTATTCTGTTATTGCTTTTCCTGGTTTAGATATCAATACCATATTTGTGTTGTAAAAGAAATTTGGCATGATCGTTTCTTTGCCTATTTTTCTGAGTACTTTATATATCATTGGAATTGTTTTTTTTAATGTGTGGTAGAATTTATTTGTGAATCCATCTAGTCCAGGGAATTTTTTCTTAGGGAATTAATTTGTGACTTATTCAATTTCTTTTTCTAAGATAGGCTTACTGAAGTATTCTGTTTCCTCTTTTGTTATTCTGGGCAGTTTGTATTTTTGCAAATATTCATCCATTACGTTTAGATTGTTAGATTTATTGAAATATAGTGGAGCAAAATAGCTCCTAATGATTATTTTAATTTCTTCTTCATTGGTGGTGAATTCAATCTTTTTTTTTTGACACTAGTAATTTGGTTTTCTTCTTTCTTTCTAAATCAAATTAACTAATGGTTTATCCATTTTATTATTTTTTCCATAAAACAGGCTCCTAGGTTTTTCTTTTAATTAGTTCAATGATTTTCTTACTTTCAATGTTATTACTTTCTTACTTTTTTTTACTTACTTTACTTACTTATAATTTTATTACTTACTTTCAATTTGATTTTCAGGATTTCAAATTTGGTATTTAATTGGGGATTTTAAATTTGTTCTTTTTCTAGTTTTTGTTTTCTAGTTGCATTGATCTTCTCTTTTATTGATGCAAGCATTTAAAGATACAAAATTTCCCCTAAATACTGGTTTGACTTCATCCTATAAATTTTGGTATGTTGTCTCATTGTCATTCTCTTTAATGAAATCATTGATTTTTTATGATTTGTTGTTTGACCTACTCATTCTTTAGGATTAAATTATTTAGTTTCCAATTAATTTTTAATCTGTCTTCATGGCCCTTTATTGAATGTAATTTTTATTGCATCATAATCTGAAAAGGATACATTTAATATTTCTGCTTTTCTACATTTGGTTGTGAAGTTTTCATGCCCTAATACATGGTCAATTTTTGTGAAGGTGCCATCTACCACTAAGAAAACAGTATATTCCTTTCTATACCTATTCAATTTTCTCCAGATATTTCTCATATCTAACTTTTCTAAAATTCTATGAATCTTAATTCCTTTCTTGTTCAATTTTTGGTCAAATTTGTCTTAGTTCTGAGAGGGAAGAGTTTAGGTCCCCCAATAGTATAGTTTTGTTATCTATTTCCTCTTGTAACTCATTTAACTTTTCCTTTAAGATTTTGGATGCTACATTTTTTGGTACATATATGTTTGGTATTGATATTACTTGGTCTATGGTACCTTTTGCCTTAATGTAATTTCCCTGCTTATGTCTTTTAATTAGATCTATTTTTGCTTTGTCTGAGATCATGATTGCTATACTTGCTTTTTTTTTTTTAACTTCAGCTGAAGCAAAATAAGATTCTGCTCTTCCCCCTTATTTTTACTCTACTTCAGGTGTGTTTCTTGTAAACAACATATTGTTGGATTCTGGTTTTTAATCCATTTCTTTCAATTTTATGGGTGGGCTCCTCCCACTTACATTCAGAGTCATGATTACTAGCTGTATATTTCCCTTCATTCTATTTCTCCTCCCCCCCCCCCCACCGACCACTTCAACCATATATATCCTTTCTCTCTTTCTCTTTAAACCTGTCCCTTTTCAAAAGTATATTTTGCTTCTGATCACTGGCTTCCTTAATCTGTCTTCCCTTCTATCAGCCACCACGTTCTTTTCTTATTCCCTTCCCCTCCTACTTTCCTGTAGGACAATAGGTTTTTATACCCAACAGATGGTATATGTTATTCCCTCTTTGAGCCAACCCTAATGAAAGTTAGGTTTAAGTATTGCCCCCCCCCCACCATCTTCTCCACCACTGTAAAAGCTCTTCCTTACATGCTTCTTTAATATGAGATAATTTTCCCTACTTCTCCCTTCCCTCTTTTTCCATTTCATTCTTCTTTCTCACACAATTTTATTTTATTTTATTTTTTTAATCAACCCATCCTAGTCAACTTAGACTCATCCCCTCTGCCTATGTATACTCCTTCTAACTGTGCTAATAATGATTAAGTTCTCAGGAGTTACAAGTATCATCTTCCCATGTAGAAACATAAACAGTTTAACTTTTATTAAATCCATCATGATTTCTCTTCCATGTTTACCTTTTTATGCTTCTTTTGAGTTTTATATTTGAAAATCAAATTTTTTGTCCAGTTCTGGTCTTTTCATCAGGAATGTTTAGAACTTCTCTATTTCATTATATATCCATTTCCCCCCAAGAGGATTATATTCAGTTTTGCTGGGTAGGTTATTCTTGGTTGTAATCATAGTTCTTTTGTCTTTTAGAATATCACTTTTGGGGTGGCTAGGTGGCACAGTGAATAGAGCACCAGCCCTGGAGTCAGGAGGACCTGAGTTCAAATCTGGCCTCAGACACTTAACACACACAAAAAAATAGCTGTGTGACCTTGGGAAAGTGACTTAACCCCAATTGCCCCTCCAAAAAGCAGAAAATAAAAAGAATATCACATTCTAAGTCCTCTGATCCTTTAACATGGAATTTGCCAAATCTTGTGTGATCCTGACTATGGCTCCATGATATTTGGTTTCTTTCTGTCTGCTTACAATACTTTCTACTTGACCAGCATCACAGTCATGCTTCCTCAGTCTTTGGCATCTCTGACTGGCTCTCAGAAATCCTTAGCATCTCTGGCTGGCCCTCAGACTCACCTGAAGTTTCAGCTGGTCCCCAGAATCAAAATCACCCCATCCAGGTTTTCAAAATAAAAATCATTCTCTCCAGCCTGGGGGAGGGAGGTTTGGGGGGAGGACTTTCCTCTTCAGCCTCCCCTGAAGCAGTAGCTTCTGCCTCCACAAAGCACGGTTCAAGGTCTCTCTCTCCCTCCCTGGGGCTTTTCCTTATGTACAGTATTGCTCCTCCCTTTTCAGCCTTTTCCTGTTATGTCAGCAACAGGAGTTCATGCCTTCTGTTTCTTTGACAGAGGCTTGATTAATTACTAAGTCCTAAGTACCTGTTACCTTTGCCAATACAAAGGGATCAAATTACATTACTATTACACTTGGGAGCTATGTAATTCAGCTATAACATTCCTGAAAAAGTTCATTTTGGGATCTCTTTCAGGAAGTGATCAGAGGATTCTTTCAATTTCTATTTTACCTTTTGGTTCTAGGATTTTAGGGCAGGTTTTCTTGATAAGTTCTTGAAATGTGATGACTAGCAATTTTATTTTTGTTCATGGCTTTCATGTAGTCCAATAATTTTAAAATTATCTCTCCTTGACCTATTTTCTATGTCAGTTGTTTTTCCAGTGACATATTTCCCATTTTCTTCAATTTTTTTTATTATTTTGACTTTGTTTTATTTTTTCTTCATGTCTCATGGAGTCATTGACTTTCACTTGCCCAATTCTAATTTTTAAGGAATTATTTTCTTCAGTGAACTTTTATATCTCTTTTTTCCATTTGGTCATTCTGTTTTTTGAAGAGTTTTTTTGTCAGTGGGTTTTTGTGCCTTTACCATTTGGCCAATTCTGTTTTTTGTTTTTTGTGCTTTTTTGGAGGGCAATTGGGGTTAAGTAACTTGCCTGAGGTCACACAGCTAGGTTTTTGTTTGTGTGTGCATTAAGCGTCTGAGGCCGGATCCAAACTCAGGTCCTTCTGACTCCAGGGCCAACGCTCTATTCACTGGGACATCTAGCTGCCCCATCAATTCTGTTTTTTAAGGTATCATTTTCTTCAGCATTCTTTGGAGCCTCTTTTACCAAGTTGTTGATTCTCAAATAATAATTTTCTCACATCATTCTCATTCCATCCCCTCCCCCTTTGCCACCCCCCCCCGCCCCATTCTTTCTCCTCTTCTTTTATTTGGTTTTAAAAATCTTTTTTGAGTTCTTTCAGGAATTCTTTTTTTGGGTGCAGGGGCTTGTGTCTAATTCACATTTTTCTTTGAGGCTTTGCATGTAGATATTTTGATTTCTTTATCTTCTGTTGAGTTCATGTCTTCTTTGTCATCATAGAAACTTTCCATAGTCATGTTCTTTTTTTGGTTTCTCATTTTCCAGGCTATTTCTTGACTTCTAACTTTATTTTAAAGTTAGTTTCTGCTCTCAGGGTGGAGGAGGATCTGTGCCAAATTTCAGGCTTTTTTCTGTTAATGTTTCCAGAGTTAGTTCTTGGGGTCTATAAGTTTTTGGTTCTTCTTTTTGGTTATCTTCTAAGGAGAGGTTTGTTTACTATTCTCTTTGTCTGTGCTCTGTTCTGTGATCTACCACTAGCACTTTTTTCTGTACTGGACCTGTGATCAGGCCCCAACTTCCCATTTGCTATAAGCTCTAGTGCTCCTCTTTGCCCTGGGACTGAGATCTGAGACTGTGTTTGGGCAATGTAACAGATCCCTGCCCCTTGTGCCAGCAAAGGGTCCCCTGTAATCTCCTTCTGACCAATTTTCCAACTCCCTTACAATTTGTGACCTGAGAGTTTCTAAAGCTGCTACTGCTGAGGCAGTCACTTCCAAGTCCTACTGCTGGCTTGCTGGGACTCAGCCTGTATTGCACTCTACTCCAGGCCTGGCCATCATCTTGAGATAAGCCTTTTGTGTCAACCTCTTAAGTTGTCTTGGGCTGGAAAATTGTTTTATCCCAACCTTTTTGTTGGTTCTGCTGCTCCAAAATTTGATTTGAGGCCTTATTTTAAAGTTGTTTGGAGGGGAATTTTTAACAGTTCAAGTAAATTTTTGACTTTACTCTGCCATCTTCACTCAGCCTACTTCAAGGGTCACTTTTAAAATACAGCTGTATAAATATGCATGCCATGTAGCCCAGTAGAGAGTGTGTATAGTCTTAGAGTCAGAAAGACCGGTTCAAATGTTGCTTCTGACACCTACTCGCTGTTTCATCATAGGTGAATTGCTAACCTTCAACAGTTTAGGAAGCTCTCACACAGTAAACTCCTTCCACTGATGAAATCACAGATCTACATAAAAAAACAAAAAACAAAACCTAAATGTGTGCCAAGACAGTTCTATGTTCATCACTGTCAGATATATGTATTGTGTAGTAAATAACATATGCCATGTCCAAAACTTCCTTCCAGTGGATAGGGAATGCAATTTTCAAATCTTGCTTGAGCCTACAATCATCTCCTTATTTCCTGAAACTTCCTGACTACTTGAGTAAAGATCAGTCACAAGATCCCAGATCACAAGGTCATAGAATTTCAGAGTTGAAGGGTAACTTGGAGGCCATCTAGTCTGATCTATATCTGGAAAAAAACCAACTCTCTATAATGTAGCCAAAAATATTTATCCAATCTCTGCTCAAACTCCCCCATGAGGGGAGCCCACCACCTCCCAAAGCTGCCCATCCCATTTTCGGATGGCTCTAATCATTAAGATTGTTTTCCTAACATCAACCTTAAATTTCCTTTTTTTCAATGTTCATTCATTTCTCCTAGTTTTGCATTCTGGCACTAAGCAGAAGATCAATCCACCTTCCATACGAAAGCCCTTCAAATACTGAAAGATAAATATAGGATCATATACTGTTAGAGTTGGGAAGGACCTTAGAGATATTATAGACTAGCCCTCTCATTTTATAGATGGACAAACTGAAACCCAGAGACATACAGTGAAATGACTTGCCCAATACCACACACAGATCATAAAAGAACAGGTTTTTCTTCATAAAAAAAATTATTCTTTTTTTGGTGTTTCAAACATAAAAATATTTATGTGTCTAGCATTGGGGAAAATCAAAAAGCATAAACTTTGATTTTTGTCTTTAAGGAGTTTACAACTTTATTGCTTAGAGAAGTTATTCTTTCATATTTCAAGGAACTGTGATTTCCTTAGTGTGGCTACTCCCTCCACTGACACAGATTGCAACTCCTCTATGACTTTGATGATCTTCATGAGTGACTGACTCTTTCATTAACTTGTGAATTCCTCTTCTGCTTATATTGGAACTGCTCCTGGGACTACAGATAATGCAGTTCATCATCAGACCCACACTTGAAGCTCCTTCAATTTAGTAGAATCTGTCAGGGGTTATATTTTGCTGACAAGGTCCTTGTCATCACAGGGTCATCGCCACACCTCTATGAGGCATCAGAGAAGGACTGTAGTGAAGACATCCAAGTGAAAAACTTACTAACAATACAAATATGCCAAATGCCAAAGCATCACAGACAATAAGTGCTTCTTAGAAGAGTTTCCTCCTCTATAAAATGAGTTTAACCTGGTAGACCTCTGAGATTTCTCCTAGTCTCAAGTCCATGACCTCATGTTGTTGTCCTTTGTAAGAGGACCAAAATGACATCACAATATTGGGGCCAACATAAAATGTGTCTCACTGTGGCAGATCAAACCAATAAGAGCTCCAGAAGATTCTACCACAGGAAGGGCACAAATAGTCCCACATTAAGAAAGGAGATGTTTCTGAATGTACGCAAGTCAGCATGACTCCATATATCTCAAGTTAACATTTATGCTTTAGATTACTTTGTTGTAGTCCTAACCGTCTAGGTGAGCCTGGGCAAGTCACTTTAGTACTGTGGGCCTCAGATTTCTCCTGTGTAAAATGAGGTGGGATTGACTAAATGATACCAATACCAATACGATGAACATTTATTAGGCACTTACTATGACCAATCACTGTGCTAAGGGCTAGGTATACAAATTAGAAAGTCCTTGCCATCAAGGAGTTTACAATCTAAAGTTTGTTGTTTAGTCCAGTGTCTGACTCTTTGAGACCCCTTTCTTGGTGAAGATATTGGAGTGGTTTGTCATGTCCTTCTATATCTTATTTTACAGATAAAGAAACTGAGGCAAACAGGGTTAAGTGAATTGCCCAGGGTCACACAGCTAGTAAGTGTCTGGGTCAGATTAGAACTCAGCAAGTTGTTTTCCCTGACTCTAGGCCACACGGTACTCTAACACCTAGAGAGGGAAGACAGCCTAAGGGGGGAGGGAAAGGGGGAAAGACAGACTCAGGAGAGGGAGGTTGGAGTGGAAACCAAGCTGAGCAAGGGGCAAAAGAAGAGATGGCTGGGATTTTGCACCTTCTCCAAAACTGAGGCTATAGGAGGAGTTTTTGCTCCAAACTCCATTTAGTAGTTAAAAGATAATTATTTGCATGTGGTCTCCCTCATTAGAATGTGTAAGTTTTTCACATGGCTATCTTTTTCACTACAGTCCTCCTCTGATGCCTCATGGCGGTGTGGAGGTGACCCTGTCATGACAAATGCTTTGCCAGCAAAATACAAGCCCTGACAGATCCCACCAAGCTGAAGAAGTTTCAAGTGTGGGTCCAGTGATGAACGACATTGTTTAGAGTTATGCCGTCAGGGAGCTGTTTTTGCTTCTCTTTATATTCTCAGCGCTTAGCGATGTTTCCAGCCCTTAAGAGGCCCTATTTGACTTGACTTTTACAAATGAAGTACAACATACATATTTACATAGCATTTTACACTTTAGGGTTTATAAAGCCCGCCCACCCAATAACTCTGTGGGGTACCAAGTACAAGCATTATTCCCCAAGGTAAACTGAGGCTCCTAGAGGTTTAAGCTTTGCACCCAGGATCATGCTGCTTGGTGTCAAAGCCTTCAGCAGCATTCCATGCCAGATCTCCTGACAACAGATAGAGCATGCTTTCCATTACACCTCGCTGCTTTATAGTGTAATAAACAAAACACTTTGTAAAGCCCCAAACGCTATATAAAGGTGAGTTATTGTTATTATTATCCTTATTATTAACTTGAAGGGAACAATGAGAAAAAAGGGGAGTCAACTATTACGTTTGGGGCTCAAAGACAGGGAGATGGAGAACTGGAAGCCGGGATTTAATATTTTTTCCCTTCCTCCTAGATGGAAACATCGCCCTCTTTGCACAGGTCAAGCATCCCCTCTCCCTCCCCCAGCCTTATTTAGAAATCACGTCCCCTAGACAGGAAGGGCGGCGGGCAGAGAAGCACAGAGCGTCCTGGTCTCATTTCCTTTTGGGTCCCCATGTGGAATTTCATTTCATATATTTAGGAAACCAGAGAGCAAGATGTTCGGCGGGTCCTGCTTCCCCAGTCTTGCTTCTTTCTCTCTTTCCCCATCCCCCCAATTCCCCTAATCCCTCCCTTTCTCCCTCTCCCACCCCTCATCCCCAGGCTTAGGCCGTCAGTTGTGGGGAGAGGATTCGGAGCTGCAGAGGCGATTTCTCAGGGACTAAGAAGGGTCTCAAGACTATCCAAACAGTCAAGGAGTTTTTTTGGGAGGGGAGGGAGGGCAAAGTGGGAGTAATGAGGGAGTGGAAAGAGTCAGTGGGTTAGAGTTGACAGCTGGAAGAAGCGAAGGAGGTGGAGAGGAAAGACCCAAGCACTTCCCACCTGGGAGAGAAGTGGATATCTGGGACTGGAGGGGGAGGGGCCGGCGGGGACGGAGCGACTCCGCTCCATCCCCGCCTGGTCCCTGTAGAGCCCCGCGCTCCGGGTGGGAGGAAAGTGTAGGAAGGCGGAGCGCTAGGGAGAGGGTGGGAGGGAGGAGGTGGCGGAGACTGACCCTTCTACTAATATCCCAGTCGCTCCTCCCCTCTCTCTGTCTAGCACCCCCTCCTCCCCGCAGACCCCTCCTTTCCCAGGTCGGCGGAACCCTCCTATTGGAGCTGCCTGCAGTCCGTCAAGTCCCAGCCACCGCCTCGCGAAAACAGCGCCTGGACGAGGGCTCTGGGCTGGGAGAGCCGTGTGGAGCTTCGTCCGGGGTAGGGGCGGCGCAGTGCAGTGAGGAGCAGCCCAGCGAAGTTAGACGAGGAGCGGAGCACGAGAACCCGAGAGCCCGGAGCCGGGGTGGCTGCGGCTTGCAGCCATGACCCCGGGAGTCCCCTCCTCCGCCGGGGGCTGGGGCATTTGATATCCTGCACAGCCGCTTGCAGCTGCCCCTGGAGGTGGCCACTGTCCTCCAGCTCCTGCTGCTCTCTCTTTCCCTTTCCCACTTCTTGCTTCAGCTCTCTTGCTTCAGCTCTCTTGCTCCAGTCACCCGGGAGTGGGGGCTGCTTCCCCTCCCTCGCCTGCCGGCTCTTCTTGCAAACTGGGGGTATCTGGACCAGCGGCAGGAGCCGCCGCCGGAGCCGCCGCCGCCGCCTCCTCCCCCTCCCCCTGGCCCTGGCCATGGCTCGGCTGGTCCTGGGACTGAGGGTCCCGAGGGCGTCCGGCGGTGTCTGCTTCAGCCTCCAGCCTCCGCCGCCGCTGCTGCTGCTGCTGCTGCTGCTGCTGGGGCAGGCGCGGGCTTTTGGGGACGAAGAGGAGAGGCGCTGCGACCCCATTCGGATCTCGATGTGCCAGAACCTGGGGTACAACGTGACCAAGATGCCCAACTTGGTGGGGCACGAGCTGCAGACCGACGCCGAACTGCAGCTCACTACCTTTACCCCGCTCATCCAATACGGCTGCTCCAGCCAGCTACAGGTGGGCACTGATCCTCCCAATTCCCTCCCCGTCCCCACTCGTGCCCTAAAACCCTCTCCCTTCATCTCCCCTCCAACCCCTTTGGCATAAAACAGAGGCTAGGTCTCAAACGTTCCCATTTCCGATGTCTCGCCTGATCGAGCCTCTACCTCTGCAGCCTGAAGGGAAGGGTAAAAGTCTGGATGAAAAGTGACTCCCCCTTTACTCCCCCTTCTCAGAGACTGAAAGCCAAATATTGTGTAAGTCATCTGGCCTGTTAAAGAACCCACTCTTGCACCCCGCCCTAACGTTTTTCTCCACTTCTCACCCGGTCTGGCCAAGCCCCTAATCCCGGAGAAGCAGAGTGAGGGAAGGACTGGAGACTGTTATCTCAGCCAGAGATTAGGGGGTCATCGTTTGGTGGATTGGTGCAAGAGAGTGCCTGCCACCCTAGCCAGCTGCAACTTCTATTTGAACATAAGGGTTAGTGGATTCCTTCCTCCCTCTTTCCCCTCCCTCCCCCGTTTCTATTTTATATGCAAAGTAGAAATTCCTTACAATTCATCTAAGTCAGTTAAATAAATTGTCAGACCATTTATTTTAATTCTCTTTTCTTCAATACTAACCGCAGGAGTAGGCGTTTACCAGGTTGCTTCGAGATACATACAAATCCTGTTAAACTCAGTTTCCCACATTGCAGGTACTGGCCATGCCTAGACCTTCCTCAGCCTCAGGAAGGATTTAGTTAAAGGAGAAGGAAGCCACTTGTGAAAAGATCGAAGTGGTGAAGTGGGCAGGTCATATGCTCAAATTTACTTAAAAAGTAAGAAGACCATGTTGGGAGTCAGTTCATCTGGTTTCGAATTCCAGCTCAGGCACTTACTAGTTAGGAGATCACTCCCCTAGATAGGAATGGCAAATTACTTACCTTCTTTGTCTCCTCATTTGTCAGATGTGTGGGGTAGACTGCAAAACTCCAGATCCTGTGATCCTAATTATAGGTGTCCAGATTGAAAGCTCCAGAAATCTCTAGCCTCTGGAGTGTAACATCTACAGATAAAGTAGCCAGAAGCTACTATCTCTTTACTGAGTTCACTTCCATAGAGCAGAAGTTCTTAACTCCTTTGTGTGCCATGGCTGCCTTTGGCAGTCTGGTGAAGCCCATGGACCTTTTCTCAGAATAATGTTTTTATATATGTGGGCTTACAAAAGAAACAAGAAACATAGAGCTGTACATTTTTCTCCCATCCAAGTTGAAATCTAGCCCTGAGCCCCATGAGTCCATGGACCCCAGGATAAGAATCCCTGATCAAACCAAAGAGAACCTCTATGAATGACGTGCATATATATATATTTTTTTTACAGAAGTAATTTAAAAAATGAATTTAAGCCAAGATTTACATTTAAAGAGATATTTGGGTGGGTCCTTTTCCCTGTTGAGTTGTCTACCACAGAGCAGGCTTTCTGCATTTGGGAAATGCAGAACTCTGGAGTTGGCTTAAAAGACAATTTATACCAGCTTAAGGAGTGATCCTCCAGCACTTATTTTGGAAACAACACATAGCCTGACCTCAGTGGTGATTTTGCTGGAGGAAAACGCTTCCACAGGGATATGTATTTTTAATTACATGTATGCTGGGGAAACGGCCAAGTGGTTTGAAGGACAGGACTGGCGCTCTGTTCATGTTGGAAAACAGTCACTTGTAATTGTAGCCTTCATAGACAACATCTGTAAAGGAGTCATGGAGACTGTTTATCAGGACTGGATGAGTTGAGGACAGGGACTATACTCTCCTACTGGTGACAGCAAAGTTTTGAGGGGCTTTTGGGTGGGGTTTTAAAAATACACATTTATGAAAGAGTTCCTGTGACTAAAACACTCTTGTACATGGGTCCAAAAAAGTTCAAACTGCATAATGATTTGAGGCTTATATCAAAATGTCTATTTCATTGAAAATGATCTAGGAAGAGAGGGATATGAAGATTGGGAAGTGTGAGGCACAAAGATCATTTCATTTTACTTTGAGGGATATAATGATGCGGTAGAAAGTCAAATATCTCTTTCCAATAATGGTCAACATAATTTAGACAGAGGAGTATATCAATCACTAACAAGCTTTAAGTGACTAGTATGTGGCAGGATAGAAAGGGTACAGTGGCAAGAGTGATTGGCTTGGAATTGGGCTAACTGGGCTTGAAGCCCAGCTCTATGTAACCTTGGACAAGTCTGCTAAACTCTCTGAGCTCCAGTTTCTTAATTTATAAAATGGGATTAATAAATCTTGCATGGCCTTCCTCAAAGGGTAGTCATGAGAACAGTGGTTTTAAAACCATGAAGTGCTACAGAAAAATAGAGTATCATTGATTCTTTCAAATGTGGGTCAAAGATGATTTAGAGTGGCTTGGCTTTTACTTATATATTGCTCTAAAATGGATTATGTAACCATGTCCCCCAATTTCTTTTGCTCTACTAGAATAATAATAATAATGATAATGATAATATCTTATGTTTATAAAGCAGTGGTGGAGCACTAGACTTGGAGTCAGGAGAGCTGCATTTGAGCCCTGGCTCTGCCATTGATTAGTCAGTTTGCCTCTCTGGTCTCAGTTTCCTCATCTGTAGGAATGGGATTGGACTAAACTGATTTCTAAGATCAGTTTTCAACTCCCAAATTCTGTGGGTTTATGTGGATGATTTCTGTACCTTTATCCAATTTAATCTTTGCCACAGCCTTCTAAGCTAGATAGTGCAAATATTATCCCTGTTTCTCAGAGGAGGAAACTGGGGCTCACCAAAGGTAAATGATTTGCTCATGTTTGTACAAGTTAGTAAGTAGCTAAGCCAGGACCCAAAGATCAAACTCTAGGTCTACTAATTCCAAGTCCAGAGTCTACTCACTAACCCGTAGTGCCTTTCTCTACTGCAAAGAAGTGCATAAGCTAAACTAGGGATGGCACATCATTTGGGAGAATGTATTATTTTTGTGCTATTTGGGGAAGTGGTAATGTGTGGGGAGGACCCTGAATTTGGAATCAAGTTTTCCCTGTGCTGGGGCAAATCACCTACCTCTCTGGGACTCAACTTCCTCATCTGTATAATTCAGGTCTTGAACCAGGCCATTTCTAAGGTTCTGCTCTATTATTCTACCTTAGAAGATAAAAATAAAATACAAATATGGACCATTTTAAAACATGCACATACATTGCCTGAATTCTGCTCACTGGTACACAGGTCAAGCCAAATATAATTGTTTTCTTTTATTTCATTACTCATCTAGTTCTTCCTTTGTTCTGTGTATGTGCCAATGTGCACGGAGAAGATCAACATCCCAATTGGCCCATGTGGAGGTATGTGCCTTTCAGTCAAGAGGAGGTGTGAACCTGTTCTGAAGGAGTTTGGGTTTGCCTGGCCTGACAGCCTCAACTGCAGCAAGTTCCCCCCACAGAATGACCATAACCATATGTGCATGGAAGGCCCAGGTGATGAAGAAGTTCCTCTACCCCATAAGACACCCGTTCAGCCTGGGGAAGAATGTCATACCATGGGCACGCATTCGGATCAGTACATTTGGGTGAAAAGAAGCCTGAACTGTGTCCTGAAGTGTGGTTATGATGCCGGTTTATACAGCAGGTCAGCCAAGGAGTTCACTGACATCTGGATGGCTATGTGGGCCAGCTTGTGCTTCATATCAACTGCCTTCACAGTGCTGACCTTCCTGATTGATTCATCCAGGTTTTCTTACCCTGAGCGTCCCATCATCTTTCTCAGTATGTGCTATAATATTTATAGCATTGCTTATATTGTGAGGCTGACCGTGGGCAGGGAAAGGATATCCTGCGATTTTGAAGAGGCAGCAGAACCAGTTCTCATCCAAGAAGGTCTTAAGAACACAGGATGTGCTATAATTTTCTTACTGATGTACTTCTTTGGGATGGCCAGCTCCATCTGGTGGGTTATTCTGACACTCACTTGGTTCTTGGCAGCAGGTCTTAAATGGGGTCATGAGGCCATTGAAATGCACAGCTCTTATTTCCACATTGCAGCTTGGGCGATCCCAGCAGTGAAAACCATTGTCATCTTGATCATGAGACTGGTAGATGCTGATGAACTTACAGGCCTATGCTATGTTGGGAACCAGAACTTGGATGCACTCACAGGTTTTGTAGTTGCTCCACTCTTCACTTACCTGGTGATTGGAACATTATTCATCGCTGCTGGCTTGGTGGCCTTATTCAAAATCCGATCCAATCTCCAAAAAGATGGGACAAAAACCGACAAGCTAGAAAGGTTGATGGTCAAAATTGGAGTCTTCTCGGTATTATATACAGTGCCTGCCACATGTGTGATTGCTTGCTATTTCTATGAGATCTCCAACTGGACGCTCTTCCTCTATTCAGCAGATGATTCTAACATGGCAGTTGAGATGCTGAAAATCTTTATGTCTTTGTTGGTGGGAATCACTTCTGGCATGTGGATCTGGTCTGCTAAGACACTTCACACGTGGCAGAAATGCTCCAATAGACTGGTGAACTCAGGGAAGGTAAAACGAGAGAAGAGGGGAGATGGTTGGGTAAAGCCCGGGAAAGGAAATGAAACTGTAGTATAAACACAGCCAACTTGCAAGCCCCCAAGGGGGAAATACTTGCATTTTGGTAGAAATGTGGGCCCCCCCCCCACTTTTATGCAATAACTCCATTTGAACAAGGCTTGTATGTATGAGTACTGAACACATGTTAAACAACAACAAACAGCCCCAAACACATAACCAGAATAGCATTTCTGCTGCCAGCAGTGGCGTTTTCCCAAATAGAAAGGCCAATAGAGGCTTTCAAAGCTGTGAAAAATCAAACCTCTGGTCACTTTAGCAGGTTGCAGTCCTGACATTGTATACAGACCCTGCAGCTTTAGTGGCAAAGTTGGTGCCCCTTGCATGATCAGCAGTTATCAGAGCTATGTTTTGTAACTTGCAGGGAGAAAGATTAACTTTTTAAAACCCTTTAAGATTTGGAATACTAACTGGGTCTTTCAAATAGTAATCCAAACGATAAACACTGGAAATGTTGAGTTCAGAGAAGTGTTACAAAAGTTTTCTAGTTTGGTTTTCTCAAAAGTGTATACAGCATAACTTAAACATTTTCCATGGTGCCCAGTTTGTTCCTCAGAGCTGTGCCAATCATACGCCCAATGGTGATGTAAAAATATTTCATTGTCTTTGTCAGGAAATAGGGTTGTTGGGCAAAGTGTAAAAGCACATGGAGAGTCCAGTGGATTTTTCTTGTAGGTTAAAAAAAAAACAACAACCAAAAAACCTTATTTCAGTATCTCCTATTCCAGGATGTTAGTCTTCCACTCCCTCTCCACCTCACATTTTACATTAATGACTCAAATGCATATCTTTATGCTAATTTAAAAAAATTACAGCATGACCAAGGGGGTGGGGGAATGGGGAATTAAGGGTGATTCACTTTCTGACAATCACTTAATTCAGAGAAAAACGAGATTTACCAAGTCTACTTACCTTACACACCCCAGAGACCCATTGCATTGAGCAATTAAGGCTTAATATATTTCACTTTGTGATTGCATCTCTGCAGACGCCAGTCTGGAAGGACTAAAATGTTAAGTTTCTTGGCAACTTTGTGCTCACACAGATTAACTGTGTAATTTGTGTGTGTCAATTACAATTAAAAGCACATTCTCCGACCATGACATAGTCCCCTGCCTGACTTTAAGCTATGGTCAGCTTGCATTCTCAGAATGATAGCACATTTTTTTTTTAAATGTAAGAATGTTATCAGAGAGTCTGGTCTCCTCCATTCAACAATGGAGACATTTTCCCTTCTGTAAAGGGATATAAGGCAAGCAAATTCAACTCCTTGGTGCACAATTGTTTCCTAGTAATTGGCGATGACTCTTGCTGGCTCCCTCAGAGGCAGCATGGCCTGCAGTATTTATATGGTGCTTAATGAATCTCCTGACTTCCAACAAGGACCTTGTTTGGTTAACAGGGGACATAGTGTAAACCATATAAACCTGCTGAGGGCTGAGAACTCACAGGTCTTAATTGCCTCATTGTTGACTGGCCCCATACTTTGGACTATTTGAAAACTTGCTTCACATTGAAGGAGAACACTTCAGCAGCTTCTGGAAAATAGCAGTTCTTTTGAAAAGGTAGTTGTCCCAAGCATTAACCTGCCTAAGACCTTCTTTAGGCTTCTAGTCTGCAGCATATGTATGCAATGTTTGCCATTACTGGGCATACTTTTGTTCCTTTCCATCCAGTTCATAACCAGCCTTTGATTCAGCCCCTACTTAGCAATGGCATATCATAGGATCATTTGTCTCTCTCTTTTTTTAAACAAACTGTATTCTTTAAGTAGGAAAGCCCTGGCCCCTCTGCTTTGTATAGAAATACATCCAGAGTCTCAGAATGCCAAATAAGTGGCCAGATTTTGGTGATAATCTACTCCTTTTATTGCTTGTTTCTATCAAGTATTGAACATTGTGGCTGTGGTATGATCAGTCAGGACTCTAGGAGTTTGAGAAAGGATCCTTGGAAAGGCTGGTGTGAATCAGTCTGGCTTAAATCAGAGACTGTATTGCATGTAGAATGTCAACCTTGAACTCCCTGTTCTGTACAGAAACAGTTCCCATAAATGTCCAGGGCCACCAATGCTTGCACAGGGGCAGAATCTGCCCTTACTCACGCTCTACTCCAGTGCCTAGGGAGTTGTGCATCAAATCTGGCCCAGGGAAAGGAGGAAGAACCACTCAGGAGGGAGAATGACTTAACTGAGGCTTAATATGAATGCCTGGCTGTTAGCAGTTCTGGATTTTATAACTCTTTTAATCCTAACATTTCAGTGATCTTGTGACTTGGGCAGTCTAATCCAGTAGGAGAGAATACTTGAGTGGGAAAGTCAGGAGACCAGCTTTCACGTGATGGAGTGTTGGTCATTTGCTAGGTGCTGACATGCCACTCTGATCATCAAGTCTCTTGCCTTCTAAGGTAAAAATGTGTCCAAATCCCTAGCGGTCACCTCTGCTAGCTGAGTTGAAACTCTGACCATGTAGATCACTGTGTCAACTTTCTCTCCTTCTGTCTTTCAAATGAATGACGTATTTAAGACTGAGAGCTGGTGTTCTTAATCTGTTTTGTGGCATGAACCCATCCCTCTGGAAGCAGTTTGGGGAAGCCTATGGCCCCTTCTCAGAATAATGATTTTAAATGCTAAATGGAAAAGACACAAGATTACCAAGGAAACAGTTTATATTGCAATGTTAGCATATTGCAACAAATTATATTACAATATAGTTATTAAAACATATTTTTCTTAAGTATACAGACTCTAGGTTAAGAACCACTGCTGTAGGCAGAGGGATTTGGTAGAATGATATTTGCATCTGTGTTTCCATAGTCTGTAAGTTGGCTTTTTGTTGTAGCCAGAGCCTCAGCCAGTCTATATCTGCTTTGAAGCACCTCTATTCCATTTGACATTTGAACCCAAAGAATACCTACCATGTATAGAACCCTGTTGACATAAAGGTGTACACATTTGTTTTTATCCTACTGCCAGGGATGCCATCATCACAGGATGGCTTAATACTAGCCTTGTTTGGGTCTGTTGAACTGCTTTGTCCATTTTGCAAAGTGGAGTGGAGCCTCCCTGAAAGCCTGTCCATGTGTTCTATAGACTTTTAGTCCAGTAAGGTGAGTGGGGCCTTCCAATCTTGACACTCACTCTCACCTCCCTGAGTGATTTCTTTCTTTCTTTTTTTTTTTTTTAAAGATCACTCCCTAATGTAGGAGCATGGGCAGGGGGAAAGTGGGAGAAGCAGCAGCAACCCTTTAGGAAAACCTTATGGACCATTATGCAAACAGCCTTCCTTTGCAAAGCTGGGATCTGTCTCTGCTGGTTTCAGGAAGGCCAGGTATCCTTTACCCTCCTTTTCAATTAAATTAAGCATCTACAGGGGAGATAGAAAGTTAGGATAAGGCATGGCCCCTGGCCTCTGCTGGGGGGAGAAGACAAATCCAGATGGCTTTAATATACAGTATTACATGGTAAATGCATCATACAATTGTAAACAAAGTGCTTTGTGAGTACAGGTCTGAGAGGGAAGGTAATTCCACTGGCAGACAATTCCATTTCTTTTCCTCTGTATTGGAATTCACTATGGCTTATCTTGGTTAATGTTGGGGCAGTATCTTGCCTGGCAAAAAGCCAAGACTGCTTTTCTTTCTTTGGAACTTGGGAGAAGTTGTCATCTGTCACTTCTGGGAAGACTCTTTGGCAGCTGGAGAATTTAGCTATAAAAACCAAAGCTTCTCCATCCACTTTCAGATGGGAATCTACTAAACCATTAAACCAGGCTATTCTTGAATCTCTGCTGAACTTCTTCCCTCCCTTCCTGTACCCCTCTCTCTCCTCAGGCCAGGATGAATTTCAAGGCAGAATAGAATGAGTTACTATGGAGTCTGGGCAAGCAAGGTGGTCTGCCTGAAGTTGATTCACATCCTTTTCCGCTCTTGGACTGCTGCTAGGTTAGCAGCTTGCTCAGGTATCCTGGAACTGGACAAAGGGGAAAAAAGCTTCATTTCCACGAGTTGCCTTTTTTCCTGAGATCTTCCCACTGATTCTCCCGTACACTGGAGATCTAGATTTTGATTTGAAAGGGAACCTGAAAAGCCAATGAGTCCAATCCTTTCATATTACAGATATGGGAACTGAGGCACATAGAGGTTAAGTTACTTGCCTAAAATCAGGTAAAAGTATCTAAGGCAGGATTTTAACCTAAGTTTTCCAGACTCCAAGTCTAGTACTCTATTCAGTATTCTTGGCATTCAGATCCTAAGACTGTGTTACTATTAACTGAACCATATCAAGTCCTCCAGCCCTGCCCCTTCTTCCCTTCTCTAGGCCTCAGTTCCCACATCTGTGAAATGGGGGAGATAGACTAGATCCGAAGTGCCAAACGTGCAGCCCACTTTAATATGTGTTTTTCTAAGTCAATATTCCGGCCCGCAGGGATCCTGATGTAGGTTTTAGTGGACCCCATTGAAATGATCACTGAAAACTTCCAGCTTTACATCTTGTGAGCCTAAAATTGTCTGTCACGGCAGCCACTGCCAAAGTATGAAAAAATCTCACCACTATGGCACAACCTTTGGCTGCTTGTAAAAATGTAGTACTTCTCTATAGGGTAGAAGAGCTGTGAAATCCAGAGCTGGAAGACTGAGGGGTGAACCAAGAAAAGTCTAACAAACCTTTGTATTTTGCATGCATGCTATATGGAATTGTAGAGAGAGTGCTGAAGTTGGAGTCAGGAAAACCTGAGGTCACATCCTACCTTGGTCACTAGTTGATTGGCTTCAATTAAGTCACTTAATCTATTGGAGCCTCAGTGTTATCATCTGCAAAATGAAAATAATAATAATACCTTTTACCTTCTTCTGAGGTTCAAATGATATATGATGCATGTAAAGTGCTTTATAAACTTTAAAGCCATATGTAAATCTCAGTTATTATTATTATTATTCTGTGCTATAGCAGGCATGTTAGAGGGGGCTATACTCATGCTTTATTGTTCCTTGGCAAATTCCTTATTCTTTTATTTCTTGTGTTTGGGCCCCAGCTTCTAACTTGAGTTTGTATCTTGCCTGGGAAAGGGCCTTTGCTATCTCCTCCTTAGACCCAAGATAGGGACTCTTTACAGCTGCTAAGAGAACCCTTTGCTTGACCAGGGAGTGAGTATACTGCCCATTTTTTAAAGCAGTGGCATTTATTTGATTTCACTAGAATATTTTCTCAGCCAATCTGGTTATTCTACTTCCTGCCAGCCACTTGGGTAACATAATTTACACAGCGTGAAGTAGGCCCTAGAGAGTGGGGTTGTAACAAAGGTCCTGCTGTAATGCTTTCTTTTGCTAAGGCTAACTGGCCCTGATGGCAGTGACTTGGGCCCCATTTAAGCTTCTCTTTTTTTCTTTTTCCTTTTTAAATTGGCAGAGTGTGCAGTGTTGATTCAAGGTAGACCCTGAGTAGAGAGGCTTGGCTTGAATTCATTCATTTCCATTATTGCCTGAATTTCTCCTTGGTCTTCAACAGTGTTCAAAATCACCATCATCATTCAATGTGGCATTTAAGTAGACTAGTGCTTTTGGTTTTTTCATTGCTGGGTTTATCTGTCCCCTCTCTACTTTAAAGAAGAGAATTTCTGGTCAATGAAGAGCTGATGTCCATTTTTGTTTTCAGGTGGACTTTGTTTCAGAAATGTTTTCCTCCCAGCTCTGTTGTTGACATTCTACTGCTTGATTGTAAAGTCTATGAAGGCTGAGGTCATGTCTTCCTCAGCATTTGTCACTGGAGTCCTATAAATGGAAGGTGCTTTCTCATTTTGTATTTGTTGAGTGAAAGAATGGTTGACTCAACTATTGCACCTAAGATTAGGTCAGTCACTTAAACCACTCGGTGCCAGAGTCTCTACCTGTCTCTACCTGTGGGTATTGCCTGGCTTCCACCTACCTCGCAGGGGTATTGTGAGTGAGGTTCCAGGAGTGTCAATACTGAAGGCCCTAGAGCTCCTTTGAAGGAAGGTGTTGTGAGTATTGACTGCATTTAGAAGAGGGAGAAGCTGAAATGTGACTAGCCCTACTGTAAATGGCATTGCAGCCAATAGCCAGGCAGCCATCTCTTGTATCCCCTCTTCCCACCCTATTACCAGCCAACTGGAGGCCAACCTGTGAAGGTTCTGAGATGTTGGACATAGAGGTACCAGGATGATAGTCTATTAAACATGTCCTGAATGGATTTCTGAACTTCAAAGACAGTGGACACTGATGTTTTTAGGATGTACAAAAGCATATCTGCATTAATGTATGTACTGTAAATTTCTAATTTATCACTGTACAAAAGAAACTTTGCTATTTAATTTTTGTATCAAAGGAAAATAAAGTTTTGTTTATTAGCCCTTGTGTGAATAAGGAATATCTTTTTACTTTTAACATTTTTATGCCTTGTTTGTCACCCACATTTCCCAATATTTATTTACCCCCATCTCCCTATCCCCATTCCAAAGGCTCTCTAATTACAAAGAAGAAAAAAAAAATTCAACAAAACTTGATCTGTTCTGACATATGTAGTGTTTCACACCTATAGTTTCCCACCTTTGTGAAAAAGGGAGGAAGAAGATGAATTCTCAGACTTCTTTGGGATCAAGGTTGGTCATTATATCACAGTATTCAGTTTTGCTTTGTTATTGTAGTCATTGTGTATGCTGTCTGGCTCTGCTTACTTCACTTTGTTATTTTTTATTTTTGAATTTGAGTATTTTTTCCTGATTACATGCAAAACCAATTTTTAACCTTCATTTTTTTTATGATTTTGAGTTCCACCTTCCCTCCCTTCCCCTATCATTGAGAAGTCAAGCAATTTGATAAAGATTGTGTGCAGTGAAACAAAACATGTTTCCATATTAGTAATGTTGTGAAAGAATATGCAGAAAAAAGAAACCTGAGGGAAAATAAAGTAAAAACAATGTCAATCCTCATGACTATGTTTGCACCCTCCATGTCCCAGCGTCTTATAAAAGAAAAATTTGTCCCTTCATTTTCCATATAACTTCAAATTTTCTTTTGCATTTTTTTCTTTGAGCTGTACAAGTTCTGTTTTATATATATATATATATATATATATAGACCTGACTTCAAATCCAGGTTCATATACTTACTAGCAGTGTGACCCCTAACCATAATTGCCTCAATTTCCTTATCTGTAAAGTCAGCTGGAGAAGGAAATGGAAAAACCACTCCAGTATGTTTTCCATGAAAACCCCAAAAGAAGTCATGAAGAGTTGACATGACTAGAAACAACTAAACAATAATACAACTTCTTGATTCTTCCCATGAAGTGATATGACACCTCTTGTTTTATTGCTTTTTTTAAATGAAATATCCATGAATTGATTACAAAGGTAGAGAAGCTAACTGTAATTAATTAAAAATAATAACTTATTGAAATCCGGGAAGATACCTCTTTTTTTGTTAGGCTCCTGAATGAGTTTTCATATCCTAGAGACAGAAGAGTCCTTGGAGTTCATCTGGGCCAACTCCCTGCCTGATGGATGATTCCACTTGACAACATCCTTGAATGGTTACCCCAGTCTCTGAAGATCTGTGATTCGGAACTCCCTAGACAGACAATCCACAGTTGAACAGCTCTAGTTCTTAGGAAGTTAATCTTTATATTAAGCCAAAATTAGTTTCCCTGTAGCTTCCACGTATTTGTTCCCATTTCTGCCATTTGAAATTGCACTGAGTACATCTAAGTTCTCTTCCATGTGATTGCTCTTCATATGTTTAAAGATAACTTATGAATGAAAAATTCTTAAAAGGTTGGTGTTTGCTACTGATACCGATGCTCCTGGGCATTCAGAGGGGTGTAAGTCCCTAGGTATATGGCTAATCCAAACTTTTGTATGTGTCTGCCTCAGTGCCTGGGCTGAGGATGGGTGGGAGGAGGTAAGGGGTGATGGGATTGGGTGTGACGGACAAGTAAGTCAAAGAGGGAGGCTTTTTCCCTGTGGCTATCCTCCATTAGCAGAAGGAGTAGGCAGGAGCTTCCTACTTATCTTTGGCTTTTGAGATAGTGCTGGTCTAGGAGTCCAGAAGACTTTGAGTTCAAATCTGACCTTCAACACTTATTTGCTGTATGACCCTGGGCAAATCACTTGACCTCTTTCTCACTTTCTTCAACTGAAAAATGGGGATAATAATTACCTCCTAGGGTTGTGTGGATCAAATGAAATAATGTTTTTAAAGCACTTAGTCTGGCAGGTATTTAATAAGTGCTTATTCCCTTCCTTCCCCTTTTCTATTCTACTTATGTGTTCTGGGGAAAAGAAGGGAGTGTGTGCTTCACACTTCTATGCCAGGCTAGCTAGGGTTCTGCATTCTGTGATCATTGTGAGGAAGCTTGGAGTAGTGGAAAGAATGCTGAATTGACATTTGATGACATGGGGTTAAGTATGGGGTCTGCTGCTTACTACTCTCATAACCTTAGACAAAGTCATTTAAAACATACTGGTTTTCTCATCTGCAAAATGGGAGTTGAATGAGATTATCTTCTAATGCTGTCATCCTATCATTAGAAGAAAGCTCGCCCAACTGGCACAGATCTCCTCAGTGAATGGGAAAGGGAGTGTAGTGATGAATTTTCAAACTTCCTTTCTGTCTGCTGCCTGGTTTTCCTTTAGGGCCATTGCCCAAGTTTCTGTAAGCACGACTTGATTTCCTTTAGGGCCTGAGAATGTACTTACTTCCCTCCTCCCCTTCCCCCTCTAGGTTTTATTAGTGCCATGCAAAACTCCAGGCATGTCAGGATAATTACTGCATAGCCATACCTCACAGATGGGGAAACAGGAATGGTGACTGATAGATTTGGCCACTGCATAGGAAGTGGATGACAGGGTCAGGCCAAGTGTTTTTTTAATTGCCAGTATTCTCTGGAAAAGTAGTGTCACAGTAATATTTCTAGAGACTCAAACTCAAGCTTCAAAAAAATGATACAGGGTACCATTAATGAGATAAGTGACCTTGGACAAGTCGCTTAGCTTTTTAGGTCCTCAGTTTTCTCCTCTATTCAATGATGGGACTATATAAATATTTTTAAATTATTTATTATGAAATTAACACATCAACAAACCTTCCAATATACAAAGAATATCAGTCATTCAATCAACAAGCATTTACCAATCACTTACTATGATCTAGGTGGAGTAGCTAGGTGTTGCAGCAGATAGAGCATTGGTCCTGAAGTCAGAAAGACATCTTCCTGAGTTCAAATCTGGCCTTAGACACTTACTAGCTGTGTGACCCTGGACAAGTCACTTAACCCTGTTTGTCTCAGTTTCCTTATCTATAACATGAACCAGAGAAGGAAAAGATAAATCATTCCTGTATCTTTGTCCAGAAAACCCCAGATAAGGTCACAAAGAATTTGACATGACTGCAAAATGACTAAATAACAAAATGTTCCAGACCTTGTACTAAGTGTTAGGAATATCCATACAAGAGAAAGAAAGAAATCTCTGCCCTCAAGGAGCTTACATTCTAATGTAACCAGAATTCATTAAGTGCTTACTATGTGCAAAGCACAAAGTCTAAAATTAAATACTCCTTGTCCTCAAGAAACTTACAATCTGGTTAGGAGAGACAGGATGTATGAATATAAATATTTGTATCTATAAATATAGGAGATATGGGAGATAATTTGGGGAGTAAGGGACTAACAGCTGGGGAGTCAGTAAAGTTTTCATGTAGAAAGTAGCCTTTGAACTGAGCCTTGAGGAAAAGTAGGGATTCTAAGAGGTGAAGGGGAGGAGCGAGTGTATTCCAGGAATAAGGTTCAAGCAGTACAAAGACAAGTAGATGGGAGTTCTGTTTGAGGAAAAGGAAGAAGACCAGTTTGGATGGATTAAAACATTTGTAAGTCTAAAGAACTTACAAAAGTAGGTTGGGGTCAGGCTGTGAAGAACTTTAGATGCCAAACTGAGGAGTTCATATTTTATTTTAGAGGTAGGATCCCCTGGAACTCCTGGAGTTTATAGAGTAGGGGAATGACATGGTCAGATAATTTTTTAAATTTTTTATTTTTTTGCCTTTTTTTTTGGAGGGGAACGAAGGGCAATTGGGGTTAAGTGACTTGTCCAAGGTCACATGGCTAGTTTTATGTTAACTGTCTGAGGCCGGATTTGAACTGAAGTGCTCCTGACTCCAGGGCTGATGCTCTGATCATCTTTAGGAAAATCACTTTGGCCTTTGTGTGGAGCTTTAATTAGAATGGGAAGAGATTTAATGCAAAGCAACCAATTAGTTGACCCAGGTGAGAGGCAGATAAAGGTCTGTGCCAGGTTGGTGGTTGGGTGAGTAGAAAGCACAGGTAGATTCCAGAGATATTGGGGAGATAAAAAATGACTAGATTTAGCAATTAGTTAAGTAGGGTGAGTGAGTGAGGAGCTGAGGGTGACTAGAAAGAATAAAAAGGGGAACAAAACAGAAAGGTGTACAGATGTGATATGTGTGGGGTGACAGTAGCATCTCATTCCTCTCACACAGAGCATATGGACTTCTACTGACTCTCTAGGTTGGCTGGCTCTCTCTGCCTTTCCTCACAGAGGCAGATCAAGGTTCCCAGAGATGGACCACCACCATATACATTCCAACTCTCTTAAGACCTTAAGTGTAACCTTGTAATGGGGGAATATACTCCTCTTCCTCATCATTTTAGCTCTTTAGGCCCCATTAGTGTATTTCCATTTATGCAAAATCAAACAGTCATAATAATGACATTAGAGGAAACTAGATAAAATAGTGGACAGTGAACTGATTGGAATGACTTGAGTTTAAATCCTAACTCATACATTTATGGGAAGTCACAACCTTTCAGTGTCAGTTTCTTTATCTGTTAAATGAGGACAATAATAGTCCCCACCTCACAGGACAGTTATGAGGATCCAATTTTATGTATGTATATATGCATACACACATACATGCACATATATATGTAAATGCACATGTATGTATATGTTACTTTGAAAACTTTAAAATACTAAATAAATGTTAGTTATCATGATGATGACAACACATTTAGATCTTAAATATGACCATTTACTTAACAGTAAAACAAATACAGGAATAATAAATACATCACAATATACATATAAACCTGGATCACCAATGCACACTGAATTTTTCTGACAGAGAAACATGTGAGTGAGGGAAACCCATGTGCCTCAACACTTTATGACTATGGATTTCAGGCTTTGGAATTATTGATCCATTCAGGAACATCTAAACTACAGCAAAACTGCTTCTCCTTGCACTTCTGTTCTTCACCACTTTTCAGCTGGGCGAATCTTTTTCTCTTCTCTCAAATGAATGAAGCATTTATAAGCTCTCTCAACTTATGCTCACTTAAATTTTTTTCAATTTACTATTAATTTTAAACATTCTTTTCTTTTTAAATTTTGATTTTCAGATTCTCTCCTCCCCAACTATTGCCCTATTCATTGAGAAAGCAAACAGTATGATAGCAATTATACATGTGAAATCATGCAAAACATATCTCCATTTTAGCCATATTGAGAAAAAAGTGAGAAAATTATGCTTCAATTTTCACTGAGAGTTCAGTAGTTGTTCATTCACTCTGGAGGTGGATAGCATTTTTTCGTCTCATCATCTTTTGGAATTGTCTTAGAGATGATTATATTTATCTTTCATGGTTGGTTATCATTATACATGTTACTGTGAATAATCATCTTCTGGTTCTTCTCACTTTACTTGGAATCAGTTCATATTGGTCCTCCCATGGTTTTTCTGAAACTACCACCATCATCATTTTCCACAACACATTAGTACTCAGCACAATCATATGCTGCAACTTGTTCATCACTTCCACAATTGATGAGCATTCCCTCAATTTCCAATTCCTTACCACCACAAAAAAAGCTGCTATAAATATTTTTGTACCTATAGATCCTTTTCCCTTTGATCTGTCTGGGGTACAGGCCTAGTAGTGGTATTGCTGGATCAAAGGATATGCACAGTTTTAAACCTCTTTGGGCATATTTCCAGATTGTTTTCCAGAATGGTTGGATCAGTTCATCAGTTTCACCAAGAGTGCATTAATATTCCTATTTTCCCTTCTCCCCTCCAGCATTTGTCATTTCTGATAGGTATTAGGTGTTACCTCAGAGTTGTTTTAATGTGCATTTCTCTAATTACTGGTGATTTAGAGCATTTTTTATATGAATATAGATAATTTTGATTTCTTCTTCTGAAAACTGCTTCTTCATATCCTTTGGCCATTTATTAATTGAGGAATGACTCTTTTTTATAAATGTGACTCAATTCCTTATATATTTGAGAAATGAAGATTTTATCAGAGAAATTTATAAAATATTTTGATAGTATTTCATTGTCTATGGTACTGTTTAGCAAAATGTAGTTTCCCTGATTTTCTTTTTTAATTAAGTCTGTTTTTGCTTTTGCTTTGTCTGAGATGATAATTTCTACCTCTGCCTTTTTTATTTTATCTGATACATAATAGATTCTGCCCCAGTCTTTTATTTGAACCCTATGTGTGTCTTTCTGTTTCAAGTGTGTCTCTTGAACACAACATATTGTGGAATTCTGGTTTCTAATCCATTCTGCTATCCACTTCTGTTTTATGGGTTAGCAGCTTTCATTCCCATTCATAGTTATGATCACTGATTGTGTTACCTTCTTTCCTATTTTCTTCTGTTTATCCTTCTCTCTTTCTTTTTAGCCTTTCTCTCCTCAAAAATCTGTTTTGCTTCTGACTGCTGCCTCCCTTAATATACACTCCCTTTTATCATCCTGCCCCTTCCTGCATATCTCTTAAATTTGTTTCCTCCTATCTTCCTAGTTGGTAAAATAGATTTCTATACCCAACTGAGTATGTTTATATATATTTTTCCCTCTCTGAACCCATTCCAATAAGAGTAAGGTTCAAGCATTGACCACCCCCTCTCCCTCCACTATAAAATGTTTTCCTTGTGTGCCTCTTTTACATGAGGAAATTTTCCCTATTCTACCTCTCCCCTTTCCCCTTCTCCCAGTGAATTCTTCTTTTTCATCTCTACATAATTTTTTTTGTGATTATCGCAACATAATAGACTCACACTTATGCCCTTTGTCTGTTTGTTTGTTTGTTTTTGGAGGGGAGGAGGTAGGGCAATTGGGGTTAAGTGACTTGCCCAAGGTCACACAGCTAGTTTTTGTGTTAAGTGTCTGAGGTCAGATTTGAACTCAGGTCCTCCTGACTCCAGGGCCCATGCTCTATTCACTGTGCCACCTAGCCACCCCTATGCCCTTTGTCTATCCCTAATAAGGATAAAGTTCTTAGAAGTTGCATGTATATCATCTTCCCATATTGGAGTGTAAACAGTTTAATCTTATTGATTATTCTTTCATGTTTACCTTTTTATGCTTCTCCCAAATCTTCTGTTTGAAAGTCAAATTTTCTATTCAGTTCTTGTCTTTTCATCAAGAATGCTTGGAAATCCTCTATTTTATTAAATATCCATTCCCCCACTTCCACAAAGGATTATACTTGGTTTTCCTGAGTAGATTATTCTTGGTTGTAATCTTAGCTCCTTTGCTTTCTGGAATATCATATTCCAAGCCCTCCATTTCTTTAATGTGAAAGCTGCTATATCTTGTCTCATCCTAACTGTAGCTCCATGATATTTAAATTATTTATTTATTTTCCAATATTTTATTTATTTATTTTTAGTTTTCAACATTCATTTCCACAAGATTTTGAATTACAAATTTTCTCCCTATCTTTCCCCTAACTCCACCCCAAAATAGCGAGCCTACTGAGTACCCGTTCCCCCAATCTGCTTTCTCTTATATTAAATTATTTTTTTCTTGCTTGTAACATTTTCTTCTTGACCTGGGAGCTGTGTAATTTGACTATAATATTCCTAAAAGTTTTCATTTTGGGATCTCTTTTAGAAATCAATCAGTAGATTCTTTCAATTTCTATTTTATCCTCTAGATCCAAGATATTGTGGCAGTTTTCCTTGATAATTTCTTGAAATATGATGTTGAGGCTTTTTTTTTTATCATGGTTCTCAAGCAGCTCAATAATTCTTAATTCTCTCTCCTTTATCTCTTTTCAGGTCAGTTGCTTTACTGATGAGATGGTTCTCATTTTAGTCTTCTTTTTCATTCTCTAGACTTTGTTTTTCTGTTTCTTGAAATCTCATGGAATCATTGGTTTCCATTTACCAAATTCTAATTTTTAAGAAATTATTTTTCTTTAGTGAGCATTTGTACCTCTTTTTCCATTTGGCTTATTCGGCTTTTAAAGGAATTCTTTTCTTCAGTGAATTTTTGTGCCATTTTACCTATTAGGCCAATACTGTTTTTTTTAAGGGTGTTATTTTCTTAGTATTTTTTTTTGTACCTCATTTACTAAACTGTTAATTTATTTTTCATGATTTTTTTGCATCACTCTCATTTCTTTCCCCAGTTTTTCCTCTACCACCCTCAATTTTTTTCTTTAACTTTTCCCTGAATTTTTTTTCTGGCTTTTTATCCAATTAGTATTTTTCTTAGAGACTTTGCTTATAACTATTTTCATATTATTATCTTCACTTAAGTTTATTTTTGGTCTTCCCTGCCATTGTGGTAGCTTTTTATGGTCAAGCTCTTTTTTTGTTTTTTGTCTTTTGCTCATTTTCCCAGCCTATTTGTTCACTTTGAACTTTATGTTAAATTTGGGCTATGTTCACCTGTGCTAACCTTCAGGCTTTTTTATGCTCCTGTTTTCAAAGGTAGTTCTGGGGATCTATAAGTCTTTGGTACTTTCAAAGTGCTGGTGTTCTGAAAGAAGTGTAGTCACTGTTCTCCTGGTCTGTGCCCTGGTATCCAAGAAGGGCTCCTGCTCTCCTGCAGTCACAAGTGCTAGTGCTCCCCTTGGTCCTGGAACTGTAACCAGGGTGCCCCCTTCCTTGTCATTGATCACAGGCTCTCTTCTCTGTCCTGGAACTGCAACGAAGAACTGCTTATGGGTAACAGAGTTGCCAATTAGTGCCAGTTGTACCCAGTGCTATCATTAAATCTCTTTCTTACCAAATTTATGATCCCCTTACCATTTCTGGGTTGAGAGTTCCCACAGCTGCTGCTGCTGCTGCTGCACTTATACTCACTCTTAAGAGAGTGCCTAGAAAGTATTATTCTCTTAACTGAATTAGCAGCTTCCTTTAAAACAGAGAGCTACAAAGCTTGTCAGACTGACTCTCTCTGGGCAATGCAGACAAGCTCAACTAGCCAAGATGCTGCATCATCCAATAAGCTTTTTAGCAAATAGACCTTTCCATGAATTGTTGCAAAATCCATTTCCCCTCTCAAACCAGAAGTATTAGCAGAAAGCAATATGCATTTCAGAGAGGCTTCAACTCTTTCAAGCTCTAGGTGATACTGAAGCTTTTGTAACTGATATTGAAGCTTTTGTCCAATAGGGTTTAAAAGATATCAATTTGGAATCCACTAGCTGAGTCCTTTTGTCAACTGACTGTCAGTCACTTTTTCCAAAACTCCAACAGAAATGGCCTTTTACCCTTTGCTACTTCTTCAAACTGCAGTGGCCGGTTTCTTTCATCTTCACTCTCTATTTTCAGCTGCTTAAAGCAAACTTCCTGGTCACCTTTCACTTATGAGATAAAAGCTCACTGAGTCTCCCCTATGAAATCAACCATCCTTATTTAATCATACTACAGTAATATGATTTTTAATTTTGTGAGTTTTACCCTCTTAAATCTTTTAATAGTCATATGCAAATGAGCTAAGGGACCATGATGTCCTGAAGCTCCAAACATTCTGTAGTCTTCAAAGAGATCCAATCTGATAGTCTATGCCTTTGACAACTGTATTTCTTAAAATATTATTTTTTTATCAGTTTTTGATAAATAAAAATGTTTTCTCTGCCCATTTAAACAGCCAAACTATTCCTATAAGAAAAGCATTACCCAACATCTTTTGCAAGGTGATTTGAGCCTTTGTTTTTATTCCACAGATCATTATCTGTCTCTTATGCAACCAAAATGCTCATATCCTCTCTGAAAACTGTGTTTATTTATACATAGATTTTTAGTAGCTTTTATTAGACTGAATAAAATTATTCTTATACTCCTTTCAGGTACCAAACTGTTTACTTATGAAATGGACAACTTAAATCCTTTACTGGTTGATGTAATTTTTTTTTTTTATTCAAAAGCATTCTTTTTTTTTTTTGCTTCTTTTAGCACCAAACTGCTTTATATGAAAACATGAAAGGGGTAATACCTTCCTTATGAAACTGTAACTTCTTTAAATTACAGGTAGTTTTAAAAACATGCTTATTAATCAAACGTCATGGTAACAAAATTGTCCAGCTTGTTTATATCTTCTTCTGAACTTCTTTCCCTTCAGTTTACAAAAGAAAGCTGAAGCCCAGAGAAATTAGCTAAGAGGCAATGTTGAATGAAAGAATACAGAATACACCAATTCTAGGTACTAGGAATGCAGGGAAGCAAAAAAGGACACAGTTGGTCGGCTAGGTGGCACAGTGAATAGAGTACCAGCCTTGCAGTCAGGAGGATCTGAGTTCAAATCTGGACTCAGACACTTAACACTTAAATAGCTGTGTGACTTTGGGCAAGTCACTTAACCCAAATTGCCCCTCCAAAAAGCAAAAAAAAAAAAAAAAAAAGAGAGAGAGAGAAAAAGAAAAAGGACACAATCTCTGCCCTCAAGGAGGTTGCAGTCTAATAGAAGAACAATAAGATAAGGTACAAATAATAAGGTATAATAATATTATTATATTAATAATAAGGTACAAATGACTATCATACAGCCTAGGATATGATGAGAGGGTGGTGATCAGGATTTGGATTCTGGTGACTGGTGTTTTGTGTGACCATGGACATATCCATGAACCTCAATTTTCTCCTATGTAAAATGAGGGCAACAGTCTTTGCATGACCTACTTTGAATTATGGTTATGAAGAAAGTTCTATTGAAGCTTTGAAGTACTTACTATACCAACATGATTTGTTCTTCTTGTCCCAGGTCTCAAAGCCTATGAGGAATAGAGAGAGCCAAGATTTTGACTCTTCATATTGGGTTGGATCTCTGTTGGGTTGGTTCCCTATTCAGTGTTCATTGCATTCATTTTTTTTGTTACCTTACAAACAGTCCATTTAATACAAAGTAGATTCATAAGTGAATTTAACCTTTCTTCAATGATTCAGAAGCACCTTTAGGACCTTACAATGCTCTTGGATCATCCCCATGAATCTCAAACATGGCTGTTTAGGATTATAGATGCAAAAGGTTTAAGGAGATCAGGATGAATCTATATTGATCCTCGGACATGACGTGGAAGTGACTTTTTATATGTGTCTCTATAGATCTCCAGAGTCAGAGTACTTATTTATTATGTACATAGTACATGCTTGATAAATATTTGTTGATTGATTGATTCTCATTAAAGAAAAAGAAAATTCCAGTCACCTGTGGATTTAGTAGCTGTGTGATCTTGGACTTCACCTTCACATGAACTCTCTTATCTTCAACTTCCTCGTCTGTAAAAAAAAAAAAAAAAAAAAAGGAAAGGTATGAAAAAGAAAAGGAGGGTAGGGGGAAAGGATGATAATACCAGCCTGAAATAATGTATGTGAAAGAATTTTTTAATTCAACTTAATACGCATTTATTAAGTACTCACTATATATGTGTGAGGATCATAAGGCATGTTATAAATAAGAATAATGTTAATAATTCAAATGATTTTTGTAATAACATACAATTCTCTATATCAAAGCACACCTTCACCATCAGAGAAGAAACTGAAAGCTTTCAAGAAGAAGAAAATCTCAGTGCCTATATTTTGTTGAAAAACATTTGATTCTATAGAGTAAAATGTTGGCCTCTAAAACAAGGATTCTTAATTTTGGGATCCAGGAATGTAAAAAAAAATTTTTGACAGCTATATTTCAATATAATAGATTTCCTTTGTAATCCTATGTATTTTAATGTATTTAAAAACATTATTCTGAGGAAGAATTCAGAAGCTTCACCACACTGCCATAGAGGCCTACAACACAAAAAAAGTTAAGAATCCCTTTGGGGGAGATTCTTTTCCAACAAAGTGAATCCCTTATTAAATCCATCTTAAAATTGTACAAGATTCTTTGACAGAGGCGCCTATAAAGTTCACTCTATTCAACCATACTGACAATATAAATTTTCATTGAAGCTTAAAACAGGCCTTAATAGGCCCCCCATGTCATTTACTAGTATCATTATTATAATTTATAATGACCATAATAATAATAATACATTGTAGAGTTGTTTAGATTCTGGATCAATGAAAGTTTGATGTCTATTAGGGAAGATAAAAGTTCATTCATTCCTTGGGGTATTCCCAATAGGAATCAGTTTCTGCAGTTCTCTTTTCTGTGGTATACCAAAGCCAAATTTTTCACCTTCTAATATGCCACCTCTTTGGGGGACAAAGAGCTTTTGCTTGTCCAGAGGGATACCTGATAGTTATGCCTTCACCCCTCTGAATGTTGTATAAATCATGACTTAGTTTGCATAGAGTCCAGTCATAGATTGCTCCACTGAGCAAGCAATGACCCCTAGAGCTATTGGGTTTACTCTAGCCTATGACTCAACCTTCCAATCTATAGGTCAGAATGGTACCATTTGTCAGTGCTTATAGGTGACAGGGTCCTGGGGGAAAAGATTAGTTTTTAGTTGTTTATCTAGCCCTAAGAAAGCACAACAGTTCTTGCCAGACTCAGAATTTCCGATCAAGACATACCTCCAAAAATAGCTGATTCAACTTCCATAGCAAGAGTTTTATTTTAGTTCAAACTTAATCCTTGTTTTATCTTCCAAGTAGATTTTATTTCTTGACACAGTTTACTTGTTAGCTACCATAATCAGGAAAAGGCCCTAACTGGATGACTAAATGGACCCAAGCCTTTTCCCCTTACCCTAGTCTTTCTGAATAAGTGGGAGTACAGGTTCCAATTTTCTTTTTCCTTTAAAAAAAAAAACACAACAACAGGCCTTCCACTTGGATTTACATCAGTATTTGGCTAATTTCCTGAGTGCTTCACCCATTTCCTGGACTTATTCTTCAGCAGGAAAAACATCCTCTTTCAAAAATAAATGCAAATAGTTGCAAAGTTTCTTTCTGCAAGAATAAAGCAGTTGAGACAAAATTCCCTTCAAGATACTTGGGACAAGCCTCACCTCTCCACTTCTGCCCTTGCCTTCTCTTATTTCCCCCTCCCAATATTTTTAATTATGTTTCAGCCCTAAACACAAAAGTCACAGAATCTTAACAATGGAAGGGACCTTGGAAATCATCCTGTCCAACTCCTGACTTGAAAGATGAATCCTCTATATGACACCCCTATTCTCAGCTTCAGTGGTTCCAAATATGGCAAATTCACCACCTTCTGTTGTAATTCGTTCTAGTACTGGACAACTTAGATTGCTGGGAAAGTTTTCTTTTTGCAGAACTGAAATCTCCCTCTTCTTCTAGCCCTTCGCTTCAGTTCTGCTCTCTGGAGACACATAAGCTAAGACTAATTCTTCTTTCATACTTTAACTGATTTAGTGGACGAGACACGCTCTAGTTCTTAGAAATATGGTTCTGAACATTTTCTCTTTTTACCCCTGCTGAGTGAGCCCATAGTAGAGTTACTTTCCTGAGACATAGATCTGTGCCCAAGAGTCAGTTGCTGTTAAACAAGGATTCCCTGACACCTAGTGGTCCTTCAGTGTGGAACATTTTCTAGACATTATTCTTGGGCACATGCAGAAAAGCCTGTTAATGACTGTAATTTGTTTCTGTTTTAACTGAAAACAAATGCACCCCTTTCAAGAGCTCCTGAATGCTGGGAATGCTTACAATTCCTAACTATCCGTGCACAAAATGCTAGACTTGCATCTTGCTCAGCAAAACCCTTCTTTTCTGACTATGATTAATGTTTCTCTAGGGCCCAACCCATCTCCTAGGGATAATCTATTTACATTTTAAGGGAGAATAAAAAATGTGAGACCTTGCACAGAGGGAACATAAATATATCAACCTAAGCTGCCTTTTTTTTAACCCCTTAAGGAATAACTTTCTTATACTGGTGGGAAATGAAGGTCAAAATACTTGTTGGATGACCTGAGTTCAAATCTAACTTTGCCATCTTGGAAAAGTTGCTTCATCCTCTTTGAACCTGTTTCCATCTTGAAAAAGGAGTTGTTGAAATGATTGTCTCCTTTGGAAAAATGGAATGAGGCAAACCAGATCCAAAAGCCTATCTACCTGTGTAAATCCTTGCAACACAGGGTACCTGTGGCCCTGCTAAACCCCATTACATATAGTTTTGAAATATGATTAAAGAAACATTAATGTCTTATAACATGTAGGTTACTGTGCTACCTGCTGGGAATTAAAAAATTAGAAGAGTCCCTATCCTCAAGAAATTTATATTTCTTTATGTGAAAATAAGACAAGCACAGAAATAAGTATTAGTAAACGTCTATTTTGGACCAAGACACTGGAGAAAGTGGATCTGGAGAGGTTTGTGCTCCCACAGGACCTTTCGTGGGATTGTGATGGGCTGGGAAACTGTGCAATGAATTTAGGATTGACCTGGGATCCAGCTGTGGGCCGTTGGTTAGGAAAAATGTGGATGTGAAATGACTCCAGGGACTTTCATTGCTAACTGATTTTAATTACATAGCCAGTGACTTTTTACCTACTTTTACTTTTCTGGGGGCAGTAGATGGGGCAGTGGATAGATAGGGTGATGCACCCAGAGTCAGGAAGACTCATCTTCCCCAGTTCAAATCCAGCCTCAGACACTTACTAACTGTGGGATCCTGGGCAAGTCACTTAACACTGTTTGCCTCATTTTCTTCATCTGTAAAAAGAGCTGGAGAAGGAAATGGCAAACCATTACAGTATCTTGTCCAAGAAAACCCCAAATGTGGTCATGAAGAGTCAGACACACCTGAAAAATGATTGAACAAAAAGAGTTCTAATAATAAGGAGCAATAAGAATTTTAAGGAAGAAAAAATCATTTTCACTGTTCTCTTAATTTTCAGGTTTTAGAATCTCTGGCTTCCTTCAAGACTGAGCTCAAGAACCCTGCTCTTTAGGAGGCCTATTCCAAGACCCCCAGTTGCTCGTGCCTTTCCCTCTAAGTTACTTTCTATCTACCCTTCTATGGATTTATGTTCGTAACATGTCTCACCCATTAGAATCTAAAGTGCCTTGTGGCAGGGATTGCTTTTTCTTTTTCTTTGCAACCCTGATGTTCACACATAGTAAACACTTAATGAAGACTTGGTTTATTGATTGCTTTCAGCTGGGAGGATCCATAAGGTCTTAATGGAGGAAGTGGTGTGCATCTGAGTTGTGGCTGGTAGGAAGAAAAGACTTTCAGTAGGTAAAGATGAAGACTGTGTATTCCAGGTAGGGGAGGAGGGCCAGTACTTTGGGAAGTCAGAGAAGGCAGAATGAAATTAGGAAACAGGTTTGTAGATGGATTGGAGGGAAGAAGAGATTGGGAGACCAGTTAAGAAGCAGTCCAAGTGAAATGGGGAAGGGGAAAGGTAATGGCAAATAAGGGTGGGTAGAGAGAAGACAGATTAGGGAGGGACTTGAATGCTAGGCGATAGAGTTTTGTTTTACAATGAAAATAATAATACAGGGTCAAAAGTTTCTTGAGCATTATGTGTTTAAAATTTTTTTTCAATGACAAAAATTGATTTTCTCTTTCCCTCACCATTGGGGCAAAAAATAAGAAAAACAAAACTTTTAGAAACATTTGGTTTCTCTTGTTTGATTCACCCATATCCTTCCCCCACCCCCATTTCAGAGAGATTTAATTCCTTAATATTATTATTGTTATTCCTATTACTAGTAGTAATAACAATGATAGAAATAATAATAATAAAATGAAACTAATCCCTTGAGAGTTCTGGGTTTGTTCAGTAGGACTACATTCACTTTGACCTCCCTTTCCTCATAACCCCAGTCAAGGGATAAAGGCTTTCAGAGGTTATTGTTAACAATTATTAGACTGAGTGCTCTAGAAATAATCTCTGTCTAAGAGTTTTCCCATTCAGACAATAGGATTATAGATCTAGAATTGGAGGCTATCTAGTCTACCCCTCTCATGTTACAGATTGGGAAAGTAAGGTTTAGGGAAGACAGGTGATATTCCCAAGGTCACAGATAATAAATTTCAGAAGTGGGGTGGGAACTTGGGTCCTCTGAATCAAGAGTCAGTGACCTTTCTTCTCTCTCATATGAACTTTCATTGGGTGTGAAAGCTGAGGCAAGATTAGTTGCGTCTCTGAATTGTTATTGTGCTTTCAAAATTAGTTTAAAACTAGTTCACTTTAAGAAATATGTGTTAAATGTTAAGAAATATGTTTGAAGTACCTCCCATATACAAGGCACTCTGTTTGATACTTCAGACCCAAAGAGAAAAATTATACAGTCAATGCAACATGGACAGCATAATTCAATGTAGAGTGCATAGTGTCAAAAGAGAGGGGAATTCAGACAAAGCCTTCTCAGAAAATCTGAGGAGGGAGAGATCATTTTTGTTTGGTGGGATTAAAGAGGGCTTCAGGGAAGAGGTAACATCTATACTAAATCTTGAAAGAAGAAGGATTTTCGCCAGAAGGATTCTCGAGGAACATAATCTTCCAGGAGGAAGAATATTCTTCCTTGTCCTGAACTTTAGAAGAAGATTCTACCACTTAAGGAGGAAGTATAGATGGCAGGTTGAACTGTGGCTCTGGACTTGGAGTTAGGAAGAACTGGGTTCAGATCCAGCTGTGGACAGTTATTAGCTGTGTGAATCTGGACAAACTATATCACTTCTTTTTTGCCTCAGTTCCTCCAACTACAAATGAGGATAATAATAGTATTTATCTCCCAGGGTTGTCGTGAGGGTCAAATAGCAAAATATTTTTGAAGTGCTTAGCATATAATAACAAATGCTTGTTTTCTTCCTTCCACAGTCCGGTGGAAAGAGTCAGATGATCTGAACTCAAACCCTGACTCTTCTACTTTTTAGTTTGGTGACCTTGGGTGAGTAAAGTAATTTTTAGTTCTCTGGGTCTCAGTGGCTACATGTATATGAAGTATAATTACACGATGTTAAAAACAATTCATTTTTTTAAGAAACAACTGCAGAGAAAAAAAACACAGTCCCTCAAATTCAGTTGTTTGATTGAATTGACCGATTGAACTGGCAGATCCAGTTTCCTAATCTGTGAAATGGGCATAATAATATTTGGCATACTACTTCATAGGATTATTGTAAGGATCAGATGAGATGTAAAGTACTCCAGAATTATAAGGGGCTATCTAAATATGAATGATTTTATATGTCATCTGGAAAGTATTTGCATCTTTGGTTCGTGTATTGGGAATGAAAATAAAATGAGAGAGGAAAGGATCATGGATTTGAAATTCAATCATGGCCTATCCAAGTGAGCTTTAGAATAGGGATCAATCAGATTTCCTTTCCTGAGCAGACTACGCAGGAGCAACACAGTAGTTCCCTGCCCCCACTCCCATTCCCTTTCTCCTCTCCCTCCCCAAATCCTTTCCTTGATGTGGTTATCTTCTGTGATGCTGATATCCTGGCCATGATTGATTACCCACTGCTATCAGGGGGACCCAGGAGTGACCTTCTGTGTACATTTGTAAGGAACCAGACTGGAGGGAAAAAAAAAAAACCTGAAGGTAAATTCTGGTTGGCCTGAGATAAGGCAGACATGGAGCCTTTTCCCATTAGCTTGGCAAAACAACTCCAACAATAAAAGGGCTGTAAGAAAATATTCTGCTTCCAGTGATTTAGGAGGATTTCTCTCCTTTTAGCAGTAGGGAGAGATGACATTTTCCCTTATTTGAGGTAAACAAATGCTTTGTGAGAAACAGCATGGTGAGGAGTATTGAGACATAGAAGGAAAGAGAGAAAGGAGAAAAAACAAGGCAGAGAGAAGAGGAGGAGGAGGAGAGAAAGAGAGACTAGGGAGCAGAGGAGAAATAAATATATATCTAGATAAATGTAGAGGCAGATGAAGGACAAATATTTAACTTAATAATTCCAAAAGGACAAATGAAATCACCACAGATAAGATAACAAATATTTTTACCTTCCAGTTTCTTCTATGCTAATTCTAATTTTGTCTTCTGATTTTTTGAAAAATTATGGACTCCTAATTGACCTTCTGGTCTCCATTCACTCCCTCTTTCCAATCCATTTTCCATACAACTGCTGAATTGGTATTCCTAAAGTACAGGTCTAACCATGTCATTCTTCTGCTCAAGAAGTTCTGATGGCTCCCTTTTACCTCTATGAAAAATGCAATGTACTTTGTCATTTAAAGCCTGCAAAAGGGGCAGGTAGGTGGCACAGTGAATAGAGTACCAGCCCTGGAGTCTGAAGGACCTGAGTTCAAATTCAGCCTCAGACATTTGACACTTAAAAGCTGTGTGACCTTGGGCAAGTCACTTAACTCTGAATGCCTTGCCTCCCCCCTCCACAAAACCAAACCAAACATGCACAATATGGTTCCAGACCCCCTTTCTAGCATCACTGCTTATGAGTCTTCTTTGTGTACTCCACATTCTAGCCAAATGGGGCCACTTGTCATCATTTCCTGCACACATTTCATCTTCCATTTCTGTGCCTTTTCATAGGCTATCCCCCCTCTCTAGAATGTACCCCTTCCTCTCTTCATCTGTAGAGGTAGTTAGGTGGTACAGTAGATAGAATGCTGGACCTGTACTCAGAAAGATCTGAATTCAAATCCAACCTCATATATTTACTTGATATGTGATCTTGGAGAAGTTACTTAACCTCTAGTTTACCTCAGTTTCCTCAAATGTAAAAAAAGGGGATAATAACAATCCCTACCTCCCAGAGTTGTTGTGAAGATGAAATGAAATAATTTTGCAAAGTGCTGGGAACATACTAGGTGGTTCATAAATGTTTGTATCACCTCTCTCTAGCTAAAGCACACCACTACTGTGGTTTTGCATGACTGCATATGTATAACCTGTATTAAGGTGCTTGCCTTCTCAATGAGGGGAGGAGAGAGAAAATTTGGAGCTCAAAATTTATAAAGCAAATGTCAAAAATTATATTTACAAGTAATTGAAGAAAAATAAAATATTAAATGAAACATCAAAAAAAGAGTCACAGGGGGGCAGCTAGGTGGCACAGTGAATAGAGCACTGGCACCGGAGTCAGAAAGACCTGAGTTCAAATACAGCCTCAGACACTTAACACCTAGTAGCTGTGTGACCTTGGGTAAGTCACTTAACCCCAATCGCCCTGCACTCTCCCCTCCAAAAAGCAAAAAAAAAAAAAAGAGTCACAATAAAAAGAATTAGGTAAGAAATATGGTTTTTAAGCTCAAGATTTTCTGCTTTCTTGCTGCACTACAGTGGGCAAGTCCCTTCATCTTTGTGAGACTCCCCTTTCTTCTCTGTTAAAAGGGGATGTTATAATACCACCTACCTCAGGGGGTTGTTGAAAGGACCAAATTGAATAAAGTGTGTGAACATGCTTTAAAAAGTAAACAGTACTAACAGCAGTTAACAGTTGTATGAATCATAGGAAGTAGATTATCTTGAATGAAAACACTTTACTGGGATATCCTATACACTAGATGGAGTCTACTTAGAGGAAACAAGTTTTTAAAGGCCTCCCAACTCTTACAAAATTATAAAATTTTAGAGTTAGAAAGAACTAGGTGGCTATCACATCTCATTAATGAGAAGAATTCTCCTTGTCATATGTCTTCTGGGTGATTCTACAACCTTTGCATGAAGGCCTCTTGTGAGGGAGAATCACTACCTAAGTCAGCCTTTTCTACTTTTGAACAGTTTTCATCATTAGGAATTTTTTCTGGACACCAAAACTAAATTTGTTTCATTGAAACATTTACCTATTGCCCCCCTCGAGCCAAGAACAATAAATCTAATTCCTTTTCTCAGTGAGAGTCCTTCAGGTTCTTAAAGACAATTATCACATTCCTCCAATGTCCTCTTTAGGTTGAATATCACAGACCCTTCAAGTTAACTTCATATGGCACCACCCCAAGGCCTTTTGCCATACTTCTTGCTCTTCTCTGTGTACCTGCCATCTTGTCAATGTTCTTCCTAAGTCAGAATTGAGCTCTAGTCTGAACAGGACAGAGACCAAGGAGACTATTATCTCTTTATTTTTTGAAGCTATGCCTTTCTGAAAACTGTCCGTGATTGCATGAACTTTTCTGGCATTCAGTTATTTTGTTCAGCTAATTTCATTCCTTTCAATAGTTGTATTAAGTGCCTGAAAAACATGGCCCTTGTACCCAAGGAACTTACAGTAGAGTAGGAGAGAGAAGACAGGGCCAAGAATAAGTTTAATACAAAGAAAATGTGATAGGAGAAGTACAACGTGTACAGCAAAGGTAGCAAAAGAAAGCTTGCTTATATCTGGAGAAATCACAGAAGGCTTCATGGAAGAGATGGCATCTCAATAGGGCCTTGAAGGATAGAAGGGATTTCTTATTATCAGATGGAGATAGTAAGAAATATACTTTAGACACAAGGGATACAACAATGTTAGAGAAAAATGGGTCAAATTGTGGAAATGGGCAACAACTCAGTTTGACTGGGAATGAAGATTACATCAAGGAGACCCAGTGTTTTGTAAGTCTGAAAAAGTAGGTGGCAGCCAGATAATAGAAGGCCTTGAATGACTAGATAAAGTGTTTAGACTGTATATGATAGGTTGGGGCAATCTTGTAGAATAATTTGAATGAGAGTGTAATTTATTCAGGTTACATATTAGAGGGTCTTAAGCTGGGGTTCATGGGTTCATTGATAGGTTTTGGGGGTCCATGAACTTGACTGGGAAAAATATTTCTCACTGAAAGTTAGCATTAACTACTTAAAAGCATGATTCTGAGGAGTCTATAGACTTCACCAAACTGCTAAAGTGGCCACACACACACACACACACACACACACACACACTTAAGAAACTCTTCTGTTTTTGATCAGTAAGGAGTTTTTGAAGGCCTTTGAACAGAAGTGTGGCATAATCAAAGCTATGAATTCACTATCCACATTGTCTCCATGTTATAAAAAAAATTCCAATAAAAACTGTGATAATTTTGTCCATGTAGAATTTTACTAGGTGGAGTTGCTAATTTAGCAATAAATATTTTAATGTAAAATGGTAACTCTTCAGTCAATGGCATTTTCCCCTCCCATTCTAGTCTTCCTATTTTCTCCCTTGCTCTTGTATTTTCTTATTCCCATCAAGGAATGATAGAATCTTAGAGCCAGAAGGGCTTCTGAGGTCGGATTTGAACTCAGGGGCACCAGTCTTTATGACTAAAGGCACAACACTCTGTGCACGGCTGTTTATCTCTGTGTTAGCTCACCATCATGCAGTTTCATTTCCCCTGGCCGCGTTTTACAGCAGCTCTGTTTTATTCTTTTATTAGCACTTTTTACTGTTGTCAGTATTCCTCCTCTCCCCTTGTTTCTAATCTGTTATGGATTAAAAAAACATAACCAAGAAGGTGGTTAAAACCATGTACCAAATAAACACATGGGTTCTGAGGGAGAGCATGAGTGGCTTCTTTCCAAAGAGGGAAGTGTATGAGCTCTATGAATCTTAGGATTCCTATATTAACTGCTCAAAGGCTTTGTTTTCTGTTTTTATTTTGCTTACTGAAAGGTAAGTATTTAGTAATAGTTTAGTATTAAGTATTTAGTAATAAGTAATTAGTAATATTAGGTAGCTGATAGAAATCTCAGATAGCTGAGGCTGCTGTGAAAGGTCTCCAAATAAATGAGTTATTACTGTGTCCACATCAGCAAAGCAATGGCAATATGAATGTTGCCTGGAATGTGGCAATATCCTCAGTACCTAAAAATGGATGTCATAATGGTATTCATTAAACTGAGCTTCTCTGTGTGGTCTTTCAGTGGTGGGATGATAGCAATAGGTGCCTCTATTGCTTTTTCTGCTGGGTTCTTTTCTTTAGGAGTACTATGAGATTCACAAGATGTTGCAAGTGGTGTTGGAGAGAGAGGTATAAGTACGGCAGTGGGGCCAAGGTAGGAGAAAGGGTTGGGTTTTAAGCCACATTTGCTATTGGCAAATAGGGTTAAGTGACTTGCCCAGTATCACATAGGTAAGAAGGATCTGAGTATGGATTAGAATTTATGAAGATAAGTCTTCCTCTAAGTCCAGTGCCCTATCCACTACACCACCTAGCTTTCCACTAGACCATCTCTAGTTGTCCTGATCTATATCTTTCCACTGGACCCAGATGTCTCCAGAGGAGAAAGTAAAGTTGATAACTTTGTACAGCTCTTCCTCACTTAAATCCCATTCACTTGCAAGTCATGGCATTGCCTTCCTGATGTCATGGCCCTCTTCAAGAATGAAGGACAAACAGAAAAACATATAGATGCATGAGGAAGTGATTAATATCAACCTGGATACTCAAGGGGTAACCAAAATATCTACAATTAACCCTTTATTGCTCAACATTTTTCACAATGACTTTGATAAAGGTAAAAGTGGCCTGATCATCAAATTTTCTGGTAACACAAAATTGAGAGAGATACCTAGTAGATTAGATGACAGAATCCAAAAGCATTTTGGCAGGCTAAAACAATGGATTGAATATAGTAAGATGAAAATTAAGAGGGATCAATGTAAAGTTCTGCACTGGGGTTCAAAAACTCAATTTAACAATTTAACAAGTGTAAGGTGGGGGTATATAGTTAGACAATAGTTTTATGTAAATATCATGAGGCATTAGTGAACGGTAACTTAAACAAGTCATCAGTATTGATGATATTGTAACTTACTGTGACCTAGGGGTGGATGGCCTCTGTACTTTCTGCTACCCCTTAAGGATGATTGGCTTAAGGATGATTAGAAGCCAGCCTCCAATCAAGATGAAGGGAGACTTTAGATGGGTACTTTATAATGATTGAGGAGATTGTGACTTACTGAATGATGTGTGTTGTTTAAGACTATGTGGCCACCTTAATAATAAGTTGTTATGTTATATTGTTGTGAATGTTTTGCTTTAGTTTATTGCTGAATAAATAGAGTTTACTATACTATGCAATTAGATTTTTAAAGTTATTCACAGCAGCAACCCTCAGAAGAGCTACTTGTGATGGCTTTACACATGATTAGACTTCATGTGGTGTATTACATTTAGTTTTTATAATGATAGTGGGAATTTGAAGACCTTTCCTGCCCCTTAATAGGCCCAATGTAATCATATGGAGCCTGTGGTGGGAGTAGTTTGCTGAATGAGTGGAGCAGGAAATGAATCACAGCAGTTAGAACAGAGGGAGGAGAGGACACAGGCAAAGAGACAGCTAGGATTGTGAGTGTTTGTTTGTGGGACGGCCCAAGCAGGGGGAAGACTTTGGGATGGTGTTGTTTCCTGCAGGGATAGGGTGTATTAACTTCTTTGTTGCTATGATGGATTTGGTTTTCTGGTGTTGAGTTTTGGTTTTCTGGTGTCTGAATAAATGTTTTGCTTCTGTCTTATATATGGAGAGTCTGTTATATTTTGTGATTTAGAACTATGTTGGCATATTCATAGTCACTATCGGTGCTGTGAATATTGCCTTGGCAATACAGCTTTCAGCACCATATTTTAGGAAGGACATTCACAAACCATAATGTGTCCAAAGGAGGACAGTCAGAAGTCTCCATAGTTCATGTTATATGAAGAACAGTTGAAGGAACTGGGGATGTTTAGCCTGGAGGAGGGAAGACTTTCCCATGAAAGCTGAAACACACCAGTTTTTTTTAGCCCCAGGGAACAGGACTATGAACAATGAGTGAACATTAAAAAGAAGCAGGGCATGCCAGAGGTAAGAAAAAACTTCCTAACAGAGCTTTCCCAAAGGAGAATAAGCTACCTCAGAGATCTTCAGATCTTTCAACAGGGACCAAGTAGTTATTTAGCCTAAATGCTATAGGACTTCTGGTTCAGGTACCATATGACATACATGGCCTCTGAGAGTGGGCCTTTAGTAGTAGTAAATGGACAGTGAAGTGGCAAAATGGAAAGAGAATAAGACTTGGCATCAGGAAGGCCCAAGTTCATCAAGGGTTGTTGTGAAGGTCAAAGATAATGTAGAAAATGGGTGTAAAGCACTTTGCAAACCTTAAAACACCATAATAATGCTAGCTATTATTATTATGTATACTTTAAGATATGCTTTACATATCTCATTTGTTCCTCACAACTTTGTTAGGTTGGTGCTATATCAGCCCCATTTTACAGATGAGCAAATTGAGGCTGAGAGAGGTTAAGTGACTTGCCCAGGGTCGTATTGTCTGAGGTAGGACCTGAATTCTATCAGGTCTTAGTAACTACAAGTCCAGCACTCCATCCACTGAACCATCTAGCCACCTTTCCCACTGTGAGTTTCTATGAATTTAAACTACTGTGCAGGAGCTAGTTATTTTCAAATCAGTGATTATATTTGACTGAATTAAACTATACTGGTTTGCATTTAAATGCTGATTCAGGTTATCATCTCCAACTCACAGGAAATGAGACTCAGACTGAGAGGCTTTACCCAAGAATACATGACTGGTGTGAGGTCACCAAGTCCTCCAGGTACACGCGGCTCACAGCAACTTAGGCTCAGGGCTTGGAGGACATAGTATGGCATAGCCTTGGTCACTGACTCAGGAGCTCAATGTCTACTTCCTCTTTTTGTCAAATCATTAAAAAACCTGATTATGCAAGGCATAAATTCTGGTCTCCAGCCAGACGATTTAATGCTTTTTTTTTTTTTTTTTTGCTGCAAGCTGAATTTCTACCATAAAACTTACCTTCAAAGCATGATCAGAAGCAGATCCCCTTTTTTCTTCCCCCAAGGTCAAGTATTTTTACAAACTTCTACAGTTACAGAATCCATTTCCTGCTAAACTGAGACAAACCAACCACAGGATCCTGATTTAATTAACACACTTAACCCACTTCACAAACACACAGGAGTAGAGTCCTGGAGGGATAAGACCAGGGCAAATCACCAATCCTGAACTCTTCCCCTTTACTCTCCCCTCCACCCAAAAATACATTCAAATATTTGGAGCCAGGAAAAATGAGGTTAAAATGCTAAAAAAATACCTCACATTTATCTAGTGCTTTGAGATTTACAAAGCACTTTCTTCATAACAGCTATTCAGAAGAAGATAGAATTTCTGTTTTTATCCCTCCTCCCATCTCTTAGGCATATTTCATCAGTGTATGGAATTCCTAGTGAGGAAACTCTCTCCATCTATGAAGATCAGCAGCTCTTCCACAACTTATGCTCTTAGAGATTAAGTAATTTGTCTATTATTCTATATTATTCTATATTAGAAGCATGACTTGAAACCAGATCTTTTTGATTCTAAATCCTTCTCTCATTCCACTGTACCACACTATTTCTCAGTATATTATTATTCCTGTTTTACAGATGAGGAAACTAAGACTCCACAAGTCCAATGTCTTGCCCAGGAATACAGAGATAGTGTTGGAGGCAGGATCAGAACTCAGGTTTCCTGACTGTACATTCAAGCTATGATCCTAGGAATGAAATTATGCTGCTGAGAAAAAAGAATAGATTTGAAGGCAGAGTATCTGGTGCAGATCCTAGCCCCACTACTTACTACCTACCTATGTGACCTTGGGCAAGTCATTTAAATTCTTTGAGCCTCAATTTCTTCCCCTGTAGAATGAAGGGCTTGGACTAATTGACCTCCAAGGTACTTAAATCTATAATCCTAGTAGTATAATTTTCCTTTTTACATTATAACACACTATTTCTCTAAGGGAACCAAACTCAAAGAGAGAAAAAAGGAAAGAGAGGTCATAAAAGGGTTAAGATGAAGGTCAAAGGCAGCCAGAAGACTGAGTGAAAGAAGCAGGGACAGTTTTACTTTGTTTCTTAGACAATGTTACTGGTAGATTTTATTTATGTGCACACACACACACACACACACACACACACATATATATATACACATATGTAATATTAATATGTGTGTAAATACACAATATAGTAATGTTATAGTATAATTAACATTACAGTATAATAATATAATATAGATTATAAAACAAGATAATATATCAATGGCATTATAAAACTATATATTATTATGATTCTATTATATTAATTTCTATTATATTTATATTATATAACTTGTATAGCACCATATATTATGTTACATGATATAGTACATATTATATGGCTATATATATATATGTGTGTGTGTGTATACACATACAGATAGCTGGATACATAGATTTAGTCTCATTTCCACTTCAAGCCAGGAATTTACACACACACACACACACACACACACACACACACACACACACGTTTGCAGATCCCAGGTTAAGAATTCCTGATCTAGTCCTACCCTCCCATCTTATATAGATGATGGAACTGAGACCCAGAGAGTTGAAGGGACTTGTCCAAGATGACAGCACTGTCTTTCAGGGCCCAGGTCAAATGCCAAGCCTTCCCTGATTTTCCTAACCAGACTTTCAGTTCCCTCTTCTGAACTATATATCTCTTTGTTGGGATCTCACCACACCATCTACCTTGTACTATCTTTATTTATATAAGCAAGGTGCCCCTTCCTAGACTGTAAACTGCTAGAGGATAAAGACTGGGATGTCGTCATCTTTGTTTACTTCCTTCCTCTCTCCCACTATCTATCCCAAATCTAAAGTTTTGCACATGGTAGGTACATAATAAATATTTGTTGAAATGATTTGAATGTAGTCAAATAGTGTGAATTAATTAATCAGATCCGTTGCAGGAACTGAGAGCAGATTTTGAGGGTCAAGTGGATTTCTACACTGGTTCAGTTATCTGAGGACAGATTCAACACAATGGGGACCTTGGGCAAGTCGCTTTTTTGGGGGTAGGGTGTCTCAATTTACTCATCTCTAGAATAAGGAATTGGGCTGGAGGATTTTTGGAAGGCCCCTTCCAACTCTAAAATTTGATAAGGTGTCTTTCAGCTCTAACAATCTATGTTCTAAGGGCTCTTCTACCTTTAACATTCTATATTTTCTATCTTAAAACTCTTGTTTTACCATCCCTTACAAATTTAGCATTGTATGTTTTAATATTCTGTTTTCCAAAGTTCCTTCCATCAGTATCATTGTATGATTCTCTCTTTCTCTCTCTCTCTTCTCCCTCTCTCTTCTCTCTCTCACTGCAATGAAGAAGGAGAGGAACTAATCCTCCCTCCAAAAAAAACAAATTCACCCCCCCAAAAAAAAACCCCCAACAACTTTGCCCACTTCTCAATTTTGCATGGGCTGGTTTTTCTTGGTGATGGATGTAGGAGCTCATGACAGAAACTGTAATATAACAATACAGACCAGCTTTGAACCCAGTGTCTCTTCCTCCCCCCACCTCACCAAAAAGAAAGTTTTAAAAGTTTAGCCTATTGCCCTCTCCCCTATCTTGAGGAAAGGAATTTTGCCCGTGGGAGCTGTCTCAGGTGCCGACTGCTCAGCCCTGCATCTCTCTCTGACCTCTACTGGGCCTCCCCTTCGCATTCCTGCATCTAAATCAGAATTAGTCAATGTTTCACTCCATTCTCTGCCTCCCCCCTCCTGTATCTTCAGAGGCTTGTGAACCATTAACTACCATTAGTGCCCTTTCCTCTCTCCCCACCCCCAGTGGCTTCACCCTGAACTCAACCCAGCACATTGCCATTGAGCATCAATGATCTGCCAGATCTGGCAGCCCCTATAGACTCCCTGCTGGGGTCTAGGAAGCTGCCCTAACACATTTTAACATGGCTGGTGATTTTTTAAGGCATTTTATTCAACGTTCTCTCCTGCTCATATACCAGGAAATTCACCTAAAGGTCCATGTCTCTGGCAAGCAGGGCCTTCCATTCACAATGTTTCTAATGTTTCCTATTACTTCCTAATGGTAAAGTGATAGTAAGCCTCAACAAGTCAAGAATATGTCTGTTATCAGTTCATATTAACCTATGTGGGGCAGTGATCACAGCAGATAGTGTGTTGGCCCTGGAGTCTGGAAGATCTGCAAAGTCTACCTCTGACACTTATTAGCTGGCTGATTCTGGATAAGTCTCTTTGCCTCTCTGATCCTCAGTTTCCTGATCTGTAAAAGTAAGGCAACAATACCTGTCTGTCTCTCTCATGAGGCTATTGTGAGACTCAAGTGAGATGATGAATGTAAAACATTACAAATTGTAAAGTTTTATATAAATGCTAGTCAATGTCATTAGTTAAAGGAGACCCTAGGTTAAGTTATGGTCTATTGGAAAAAGCCCAGGATTAGGAATCAAGTAAGCCAGTTTCCAATACTAGTTCTAACCCTAGGTATATCATAGAAGGTCACCTAACCTTTATGAGTCTCAGTTTCTTCATTTGTAAAATGGGGATAATAATACCTGCATTACCTACCTGCCAGAGTTCTAGTGGGCAAAGTATTTTGTAAACTATAAATTGTAATATATAGGCTGTTGGACCACAAGTTGAGAGAGATGGCAAGGAACATTTTTCTTTTTCTTTCTTTTTTTTTTTTTTTGAAAGGGGGAGGGCAGGGCAATTGGGGTTAAGTGATTTGCCCAAGGTCATATGGCTAGGAAGTGTTAAGTGTCTGAGGCTGGATTTGAACTCAGGTCCTCCTGACTCCATTCTATTCAGCTCTATTCACTGTGCCACTTAGCCACCCCCGGCAAGGAACTTTTAATAAAATACTTTATAGGTCATAGAATTACAGAATTATAAAGCTAAAAAGGTCCCAAGAAGTCATTGAATTCAATGCAAGAATTCCTTCTTATAATATCTCCAACAAGGTGCTATTGAACTTTTGATTGGATACCTCCACTGATGGGGAGGGCAGCTAGGTGGCACAGTGGATAGAGTGTCAGGCCTAGAGTCAGGAAGACCTGAGTTCAAATCCAACCTCTGACACTTGCTAGATTTGTTACCCTGGGCAAGTCACTTAATCCTGTTTACCTCAGTTCCTTCATGTCTGTAAAATGAGCTGGAGAAGAATATGGCAAACTTAGCATCTTTTCTAAGAAAACTATAAATGGAGTCATAGTCAGACATGAATGAAATGACTGAGCAACAATGATAGTGATGGGGAGCTGATTGTCTGAGGTGGTAGTCACATTTTCAGATAGCCCTGATGGTTAAAAAGTTCTTTCTTGTTTGGAACTGAAATCTGCCTCCCTATAACTTGCACTTATTGCTTCTATCTCTGTCCTCTGGGACCAAGTAGCAGCAGCTTGCTCCTTCTTTCAAAGGGCTGATGTTCAGTTATTTGAAGATAGCTAACATATCCTTCTGAAGACACGTGCAAAAGACAGACACAAGCATCCATGACTGTGACAGAGGAAAACTAGAAAAGAGTAATTAGCAACAATGACCTCATTTTATAGTTGTAAAGACTGGCCTCAGAGAGTGAGAGTAATTTGCAGCTAGCCACTGGTAGAGGCTAGACAAGAACTCAGTCTTCTAATGCCTAATCTTAGTGTTTATTAGAGAACACCGTGCCCCTGCTCACTAGTTTTGGTTGGACAAGAGGGAAATGAACAAGGATTGTGTTAGAGGTCCCTATTAGCTGCTAAAAATTTTCTTGTTCAGATAAGGGATATTATCATAGTAATGTTCAGGCTGGGTGAGCTGGAAATGACCGGAGAGTGGGGGGAGATGGGTTCCCTGAGTGAAAATATTTTCATTCATTTCAAAACATTCCCAAAGATTCCTGACGAATGTGTCTGAATGTTTGGTTAAAAAACAACTTTCCATCCCAGGTGACTGATTTTTCTTCTGCCTGGAGACCAGCTGGAAACGACCAGATGACAAAGCCTCTTTTTCCTCCTGCTGTTCTTTGTTGTTATAGGTCATTTAAATGTGCCCCTGAATTAAAATTAGCCGGAAGTGTCAAGTCCTCCTTAAATTGGATTTGCATTATTTCTTTGGAATGAAAATGGGCAGTCTCAAAGCCTTTGCCAGGAAAGAATGGGGATTTGGCAAGTCACAAACAGGCCAATTTCCCTTATCAGTATCCATGACCCTTAGAGTTAATGGCACCACTTTCCCACTGTGGAAGACTTGCATTATTAATAGCTAAAACAACAGCTAGCATTTAGATAGCATTTTAATGTTTGCAAAGCATTTTACATGCTTTGCCCTTATAACCACCCTGTGAAATGGAAGCTATTATTATTGTTCCCATTTTATGGATGAGGAAACTGAGGCAGAGTGGTTTAGTGAGTTAACCAGGGTCAAGACCAAGCTAGTGTTCAAGGCAGGATCTGATCTTAGGCCATCAGAAATTAAAATAAAAGAGGCCTCAATTGAGGGCCAGGCAAGCTGGGTTAAAATCCCAGGTCTGATGCTTTTTACTTGTATGACCCCATGAAAGCCACTTAGCCCCTTCACATTCCAGTTTCTTCCTCTGTAAACTGGGTTCTTGCACTACTCATCTTACATGGTTGTTGAAAGGAAGATGCTCTATAAACTTTGGAACTTTGCTATTATTTTGTGCTATTACCTCTGTGGGTTAGTCCCCTCTGCTTCCTCCTCTGTACAATGAGGGAGTTGGACTGGTTAAAATCTTTTCCAGTTTTAAACCTTCTGATCCCATGTCTGAACATTGCCACTAGCAGAATTTCCAGAAAGAATACAAACTCTTCTAACAGGATGGAAAAGAAAGTCAGTGAACCTCAAAGCAAACACCAAATGAAATGTTTTGATCAAGATTATTAGTAAGATTTCCTTTAAGACATCCCTGATTCACAGTCTATGAGAACTGAATGAGTGTGTGTGTGTGTGTGTGTGTGTGTGTGTGTCTGCATAAAGAGGAAGCTGTGTTTCTGAGTATGAAAGCCTCAGTAAAAGGGGGAAGGTCATATGTTTATAGGAAATTTAATCTGAATGAAAATTATATTGGCTATTGGCTGCCAAAACAACCCAACTTCCATTAAAGTCATCCTCATATGCCTCACTTCACTGTGGATGTGACTGAGGGCTCAGTGTAGACAATGCAACTGGACCAAAAGCTCTAGCAAGTCTTATCAAGCTAGAAAGGGCTTGAATGTTAATAATTAAGGATAAGGTGCTTATTAATACTTATAGCTACCATTTAAATAGTGTCTTAAGGTTTGCAAAGCACTTGACATGCGTTTGATCTTCACAAAAATCCTATGCTATCATCTCTATTTTTGCAGAGAAAATTGAAGCTGGGAAGTTAAGTGACTTACCCAGGGTCACAGAAATATTAAGTGGTAGAATTCAGATCTTCCTGATTCTAAGTCTAGCTGCTCTGCCTATCTACTAAGTCCCTTATCTTCTTGGCTTTGGTTATAGAGTGCTCTCCCTAAAGATCCTGAGAGACAGGGAATACAGATATTATTATGCCCATTTAATGTGTTATTATTTATTTTTTAGCACCTCTATAACATTAGTGAAACTATCTTTTCCTCTCTTTTACTTGAAAGTGTTCATTATGGAATGGCCTGTATTTATAAAATAACAGAGCTGGAAGGGACCATGGAACAGAAGAACAGAAGAAACAGCATATTAGAGCTGGAAGGGGCCTAAGACCATAGACAGTAGACTCCTACATGATCATCAAAGAAAACAGGATTTCAAACTGTAAGAATCCATATAGGTCACAGAAGAAGAAGGAGACTTAGATCCAAAACTGGAAGAGAAATTAGAGGCAATCTAGTCCAACCCCTTCATTTTATAGATGTGGAAACTGAGCCCCAGAGAGGGGAAATGACTTGCCCAATTTCACACAAGAAGTAAATGGCAAAGCCAAGAACTGAATCCATGTCCTTTTACTCTAAATCCAGAATCCTTCTCACTCTTCATGATTTGAAACAATTCCGAATTACAAACCACTTAAAAATGGTTCATCTTTGTTGAAAGAAGTAACGGTGAAGATAAGCCAAGATAACGAAGAGAATTCAGTAATGCTTTAGAATTTGCTTCATGATATGCTTCTATTGTTGATGTGGTGATAAGGCATTTGGTGCTTTAGGATGGCATCCCCAGCAATTCAAACCATACACAAGTAGCCTTGCTCTGCATGGCTTACTGTAATGTGCTCATCCTATTTTTTGAGTTAAATATTTTAAATGCACAATGGAAGTTTTCTGTTTGAAGGGATTCTGTAATGGATCTGTTTGCAAAAACAACCCCCCCCAAAACACAGACTAATTTATTTGCTTGGTAAATACAGATTTTCATATACTGGCTTTAGTCAATAGGAAATGTATAAAAAGAAGTCAGCCTGCAAATCTTTAACTTGGAAGAACCTAAGTAACTTACTAACTTCCTTATCTCATTCCCCTGCTGACTTTTCCCATTTGGGAACAGATGCTATCAGACATGCATAATAGCCTGAACTTCTAATTCATGCCTTCTCTGACCTCACTACTAGTTTGCCTCAAACCTTCCCTAAATGAGGGTGGCAAGGACATTGATGTTTAAAACATTTTTCAGGTTGACTGTTCTAAGTAAGAATTAGAAGGCTGAAGAAGATTTTTTAAATTGCTGTAAATATCCAGTGTGGCCATACTTCCTTATGTGCCTTCTGTAAGCCTGTCTCTGGGATTGAGGATGTGACTGGAAGGAACCATATGTGAAGGTTTGCTTAGGGATTTATCTCTACTCTTGCCTTACCTGAGAATGGGCCTTTGCCACAGAAGACATCCTCGGTTTTGGTAGGCCAGATTTGACCTTATCTTGCTGGGTTCCAGGCTGCTACCTCACTTCCTGGACATCTATTTTTAGCTATGCCACTATGCTAAATAATTCTCCCACCCTTCTCCCCCTCTTCCTCAGCTTTCAAACTCTCTTTTATTTTATTTTATTTTTTTTTGGAGGGCAATTGGGGTTAAGTAACTTGCCCAAGGTCACAAGGCTAGGTTTTTGTTTTTGTTTGTGTGTGCGTTGAGTGTCTGAGGTTGGATCCGAACTCAGGTCCTTCTGACTCCAGGGCTGACACTCTACTAATTGCACCACCTAGCCGCCCCCAAACCCTCTTTTATGGATTGTCTCCTCCCATTAGAAAGTGAGCTTCTTGCTGCGGCTAGGTGGCACAGTAAGTAAGAGCGCCACCCCCCGAGTGGGGAGGACCTGGGATTGGTTCAGCCTCAGAAAATGAGCACCCACACCTAAAAATGAGTAGACGTGTAACCTTGAGCAAGTTACTTAACTCCAATTGCTTTAAAAAAAAAGTGAGCTTCTTGAAGGCAGAGATTGTCTTGCTAGTTTGTTCAGTTATCCCTCCAATACCGTGGGAATTAGGGGGATGGTGGTTCCTTGATCTGGAAAATTTTTGGCCCTCCTTAGTACCATAGAAGAAGTCTGAATTATTTTGGTATTAAAAGATTAAATATGTTGATATTGTACAATGTTACACATAATATTTTATGAATTTCTGAGTTTCTAACCTTTTTCTGTGTCATCTTCTGGACTTTGCATATTGTCTGTGACTTCTGTAAAACTCATCCCAAATTCCCATTTTCCCATTTCTTTTTCCAACCCTTGATATATGGAAACCATGATGGGAAAAGTCACAATGTAGAAGGGGTAACCGTATTTTTATCCTCTGCACTTAACACCTAGTACATAATACATATTTAATAAATGCTCCATCCATCCACCCATCCATCCATCCATCCATCCATCCATCCATCCATCCATCCATCCATCCATGCATCTGTCTATCTATCTATCTATCTATCTATCTATCTATCTATCTATCTATCTATCTATCTATCCATCCAACCATCTATCCTCTCTTGCCTAGCAAGTCAAAATATCTGGGAAAAGAGGTTTGCTGAATGTCTCAACACATTTACCATGGACCAGTAAGTGTTTTCATATACACCTTAGATCTGGAATTTTGGGGCACCCAATAGAATTATATTTGTAAATGGTCTCTACCATATGTTAATTTTTATAATCTTTTTTCCTTCAGTCATTTTTTTTAAAAATGAGGAACATTTGTGGTTGGGGAAGAGCATCAACTTGATGAATATGAAATATGTAAAGACACATTAAAGAACATCATAATACTACTTTCCATGGATAGGTGGTATCTGACTGAATTTTGGAAACCTAATTCTTGTCAAATCTCACCAAAGCAACAAAAAGAATTGAATTGAATTGAATTTCTCCAGTGGAAGATCGGACTTTATGTACCACTATTACTTTGATCTTGGCAAATAGGTTTCCACTGATGATCTTACCCCTTTTCTGAATTTCCTTATTCCTCTCAAGGGTCCTAACATTCTTCGAGCTTCCCATGTTCAAGACCACAGAATTTCTCTGCTCCTCCTACTCCTTCATCCTCTGTATCCAGTGAGTTTCCAAGTCTTGTTGAGTCTTCCTCAACATCTGTGACATCCATCTCTTCTCTCATCACTTCTCTCCTGGACTATTGCAATAGACCTATCAAAGGTCTCCCTGCCACTAGTCTCTCTACTTTCTTTAATTTATCCTCTGTACAGTTTCTGATGCTTCTTCAAGTAGTCTGACTATACCGCTTCTCTGCTTAATAAACTGTAGTTGCTCCCTATTACCTTAAGGGTCAAATACAATAGGGATTCTTAACTTGTAAGTCTGTGAACTTGTTTTTAAAAAAATTTAATAGCTATAATTGAATATAATTGGTTTATTTCACAATTGTGTACATTTTGTTTTATGCATTCAAAACGTCAGAAGGGGTCCATGACAAATATACTTTAGTTAAGAACTCTTGAAATGGAAACTCCTCTGGTTAGCATTTAAAGCCCTTTGCAACTTGGCTCCAGGCTATCTTTCCAGGATTATTATATGTTACTTCCCTTCCTACACTGTATAGTTCATCATACACAACATCCTGTCTCTGTGCCTTTGTACAGGCTGTGGTTCATGTCTGGAAATTTACTCCCTTCTCACCTTTGCCCCTTAGAATCCTTAGCTTCTTTCAGAGCTAAGTTTAAATACCATCTCCTATGTGAAGCCTTTTCTGATCCCCTCCGTTATTAGTGGGGAGATTGTTTGAATTGCCTTGTGGCTCAGTGGATAGCACACTGGGCCTAGAATCAGGAAAACCTGAGTTCAAATCTGGTCTCAGACATTAGTGCATGACCTTGGGCAAGTTACTTGACTTCTGTTTGCCTCAGTGTCCCCATCTGTAAAATGAGGATAATAATAGCATGTACTGGGGTGGCTAGGTGGTGCAGTGAGTAGAGCGCCAGCCCTGGAGTCAGAAGGACATGAGTTCGGATCCGGCCTCAGACACTTAACACACACAAACAAAAACCTAGTCGTGTGACCTTGGGCAAGTTACTTAACCCCAATTGCCCTCCAAAAAGCAAATAATAATAATAATAATAATAATAATAATAGCATGTACTTTTCAGGACTGTTGTGAGGATCAAATGAGATAGTAATTGTAAAGCACAGCGCATTTGTCTGGCACACACAGTAAATGCTATATAAATGTTAACTATTATATATGTGTATATATGTATAGAGCTGAATATATTGTATATTGTGTTATATATAGTATATATGTGGTATATATTGTGTCTCTCCTGTATAATCCTTGAGGGCAGAAACTGTTTTGTATTTTGACTTTGTATCTCCAGTGTTCAGCATGGCCCAGATCATAGAGCAAGTAATTAGTAAATGTTCATGAACTGAGTGATTGATTGTTTGATCTGGTCACCTGATGTGATGTGGTCTTCTATCCAGGCTAGGCTGAGAAATGACTTTTGAGCAATCCATGGAATCAGACTGAGGACGCTGTTGTGCAGACCAAATGAAAAGGTATGTTGCAGATAATGGATGCTTTTGAGAGGAAGAAATATTGGCAAACACCATCCCTTCAGGGCTTATCTGGGACCTTCTGCTCTGTGGTTATTTTGAAGTGCTAATGCACACAGCCACAAGATGTCGCTATTGTTCCTCAATAATAAATGGTTGGTCCTCCCTACATTACTGCTTGAAAGGGATTGTAATCCAAACCCTTAATTTTACAGAGATGGAAACTGAGACCCAGAGAGGGGCTCAAGATTATACAGTTAATAAGGAAAAGAACTAGAATTTCCACCCAAGGCCTCTAGTATCTTGTGTTCTTTCCACTATAGCATGGTCATATAGTCACTCATACCAACCAAGGAACTGGGTTTTCAACACAAGGTACCAAAGGGTAAGCCCTGGTGGGAGCCTTTGGTTTTACTTTACCTTCATTCATTTCACAAGAGCCTGTCGACATTTGCTTGCTTTGAACAACTACAGAAGAAGAAGTCTTTAGCTTTATCACTTTCTTTAAAGCATCATCCCTACTTCATGGAAGGCACACTCAACTTCATTAATGGATTCAGGAGAAGAGTGTGTTGTAGACCACTGTCCTCATTTTATGGAGGAGAAAACAGAGGCCCAGAGAGGTAAGAGGACTTTTCCAAGGTCAAATAGCTTGTAAGGATCACAGCAGTCCTAGGATTCAGGTGTCCTGATTCTTAACCTTGTGCATGTTCCTGTAAACCTCCTGGAATAGGAAAAAAAAAAAAAACTTAGCTAAGGTTCCTTCCAGCACAGATACCCTAAGATTCTTTCCTTCCTATTCACAGTCATCCACTGTGATATGTCTCTCTGTCAGTCTCTCTCTTCTTCCCTCTCCCTCACTCCTTCTCTCTGTCTTTACCCCTCTCGACCTCTGGTCCTTTCCTCCATTCTTATTTCCATCCTTCTTTCTCCTCTCTCTTTCTCCCTCCCTTCCTCTCTACTTTCCTCCTTTCTTCTCCTCCTTCCTCTCTCCCCCATTTTCTCTATCTCTTTGCTGTCTCTATGTCAATGTCTATCTCTGTCTTTGTCTCTTTTATTGTGCCCAGTGGCGCTTATGGGCAAAACTTTTTTCATTGTTTTTCTATATTGCGTTGTATTCTTAGTTATTGTAAAAATAACCTAATCATAGTTAGGTCCCAAAATGACATCTGTAGTGAAACTGACAGAGAAAGAACCTAGCATTCCTGACTTCTAACTCTGGTTCAACCCTTACCTTGCTGTTTGTTCGAGGGTGTCACCTTAACCTCTCTGGGTCTCAGTTTGCTCATCTGTGAAATGAAGAGTTTGAAATATATGTGAATTGGAAGGGACTTTAGCAATCATTTAATTGATTCCACTTTCTTTTTTTTTTCTTTTTGGAGATGGGGGAGGCAGGGCAATTGGGGTTAAGTGACTTGCCCAAAGTCACATGGCTAGTAAGTGGTAAGTGTCTGAGTTGGATTTGAACTTCCGTCCTCCTGACTACAGGGCCAGTACTCTCTTCACTGTGCCACCTAGTGGTCCCACCACTTGCTTTTCAATTGATGAAACTAATCTAGTGTGAGAATATGACTTCCCTTAGGTCAAATAGAGCAGGTGCTGTGTTCTCTAAGTTTTCTCCCTATTTCAACATTCTTTGATTCTATCTGTGGTTTATTCTTTTTTTTTCTTTTTGGAGGGCAATTGGAGTTAAGTAACTTGCCCAAGGTCACACGGCTAGGTTTTTGTTTGTGTGTTGAGTGTCTGAGGCCAGATCTGAACTCAGTTCCTTCTGACTCCAGGGCTGGCACTCTACTCACAGTGCCACCTAGCCGCCCCTGTGGTTTATTCTTAATGCTCACTACTGTTGAATTAGATGAGAAGTGTTGTTTGTCCTTTATTTTTGAAGAGGACAAATGACATTACAGAGTGATGTCTTGACCTGTGTGTGTGTGAATTGAATTTAGGTGACACAGAGTTGCACAGTTATCAACTTCTTTCTCCCAGAGTCATCAAAGTCCAGTGGCAAGATATAAGTCTAGATAATTGGCAATAGCCTAGGATACAGTGGGTGACCCTGGCATCTTTGATGCTTGATCAAGCTTTATGCACTCTATCTTCAGCCACCTTCATGGCCGTGGGAACAAATTGTTCTCATCACCCATTCAGTTGGGGGAAGTATTCACATAGTTGGGGTTGAAAACCCACTGACTCACTGAAGTGTTTGGGATCCAGTAGAAACCCTCAACCTGGTTTAGCCCATCTGCTGAGATGAAGCCACAAGTGAGAGGTGAGTGCCTAGTAGACACGAAAGATGGATAAATAGCTCTGAAAAGGACTTGACAAGCCCTTACACCAGAAGTGCTAGTCATCCTGAACACCCCATGCACTCCAGTGATGGGAAGTGTATAATCCAAACCTGTCCTCTAATTTGTACATGATAACTAGTTCATGTTCTTTGTAAGTCATTTGGTGTAACGCCAGTGTGATACCTATAGTAGCTGCTATGAATATGAATATGCATGTGTATTTCCAGGGTAAATTTGTAAAATATAATAAACTCTCTCCCTCAAAGGTAAAACCAAAATATTTATTTGGGACATCATTAGAAAACTAGGAGGTAAGATTTAACAGGGTGTTTATCACTAATTTAGGGGGTAGAGACATCTTAGACCTTTCTGTCGGGCCTCCCCACAAAAACAAGTTCCCCTAGACAAATTCCTCTGCTCACTCACAACTTGCTTTTCTCTCTGTCTTGCCTGCTCTCACTCTCTCCTCCTTCTTGGGCAAGCTCCTCCCAGTCTGAGCTCTGTGTGAGCCAGGCTCCATGTGATCACAGGCTCCAGGTGTTAGGCCTATTAGTGGCAGGGAATATCTTCCTATTCTATTAACATTACAGTTGGTCAAAAAGTATTTATTAAGCACTTAGTATAAATAGTTTGAATAACCTAACAAGACTCTCCTTTTCTTGATTTTACTTAAAAATTACTAAAGAGTCATTGTAGTATAATAGGTAGAGTTTTGAGATTGGAGTCAAATAGATCTGGTTTCAAATCTCACCTTTGATACTATGTGACCCTGGGCAAATTGTTTAACCTCTCTGGGCCTCAGGCAACCTCCTCTATTGGCTACACACTTAGAGCATTTGCAAACTTAACAAGGGTTGGTTCCCAGGGGCAATGGGAAAACAACTCAGCAAAGAACTTGACAAAGGAGACCAAATCAAACTGGAATGGTTAGTCTGGAAGAGACCATTTGCTGGCAGTCATGTGTGATACTGAGAAAGAGATATACTGTCTTCAAACACATCATATAGGAATGTTGGAAATGAGTTTTCTTCTGACTCCAAGTCTAGCCCCGTTTCCATTGCATCACAAGAGACAGTGAGGCATAGAGGATAAAGTCAGCTTTGAGACTAGCAAGGTCTGGGTTCAAATCCTGCATCTGAAACAAATTAACTACTTGACCCTGGGCAAGTCACTCAAAGCTTTAAGCAACTCTCTAAGATTGGAAGTTTCTGAGAAAAGTACATACCTGAATTAGTAGAGGAGTTTCCCTATATCAATAGTACTGCCCTATCTCTTGCTCTCTTTGTCTCCAAAGGGCTTAACTAGGAGCAATGGGGGGAAGTTACATGGTAGCAAATTTCTATTTATTATAAAGGAAAAACTTCCTAAAATTAGAGCCTCCATAAAGTGAATAATATATGAAGTTAGTGTGGTTCCCATCATTGGAAATGTCCAAGTGGAGATTGGATGATTTCTTATAGGTGTTACAAGGAAATTCCTTAATGAGCATAGGTTCCATTAGGTGATCTCTGCAGGTCCTTTCAGCAATTAGATTTTCTGATGTTATGTCTCACTATTAGCCAGACTTGAGTTGGCTTTCTCATCATAAGCTTGTCCCAGTTCTCTGAGGATCAGAGACACCTCAAGGAAGAGATTTCTTTCTTCACTCTACCACATATTCCTGGTGCTCTGGTGGGGTGAATATAGAAATCTTTGTGCAATGACATGGAAGCAGAAGATGTAGTATTATGTATGAGGAAGCTATTAGACCAGTTGAAGTGGAACACAGAGTGTGTAAAAGGGAGTAATGTAAAATAAGACTGAAAAAGGATATGGGAGTCAGATTGGGGAAGGCTTTTGGTGTCAAGTTGGTGTTGACATCTTTGATTTTAGATGTGTGAAGGGAATTATGATTTTCAAATTAATCGATATGATATTGTTGAGCACAACTCCATGCTCCCCTTCCCCTAATTGATCTGTAAGCAGACAACTCCACCCTCCCCTTCCCCTAATTTGTCTGTAAGCAGGCAACTCCATGCTTTCCCTCCACTAATTGATCTGTGGGTGGGAGTTTTAGCCTAGGGTAAAATCCCTGCTCCATTCTTTCCCTTGCCCCCCTTCCCCTACCAGGTGGCCCTCATTTCCACCCATTCTGGGTTCCCTGTCCCTCATCCTAGGGTAAACTTCGAGGTGGGAAATTCAAATGTACACTGACCAATCACTGATTATAGTTTCGGCTTACATAACCTGGCTATTGAATCTCTTTAAAAACCAGCACACAGTCTGTGCCAGCACTGTCTGATTTGGGTAACCATGTAACCCCGGCAGTCCCACGGTAATAAAATCCACTTCCAAATTTTAATCTCGGGGATCTTCTGTCTCACTCAATTATGCTCTTCATAATATAAAATGAATATGCTAATAATTCTGATTTGTTAAGAATAGCCTCTTCTAGTTTATGAGTTAGAATTAACAATACAGCTTGAAATGATCAATCAAATGTTTGACAATGTTCCCACAACCACTGTGTTCTTGGGCCTGTGTACCTTAAGTGAAGGGAATCAAAGATTGTAGAACCTGTTTTCATCACAAAGCCCAGGTCCTGTGACCTACCAAGTAATGACCCCCAAAGACTTGAGCAATATTGCTCCTACAGAACTTCAGAATTATTGTATTGTCTTCCACTTGTGAGCTTGTCATGGGAAACCACTCTGGCCCTGGGAAACAATAGTTTGTAATCCATTTCACTTCCTCCCTTCCCATTGTGATTTACTATATAATAATTATGTATATAGTCTCTTGCAATTCTAAATCCTATAATCTACTAGTATTACGTATATAATTCAACTTTAGCAAGGTGGAATTCTGGTCAGGAGAATTTCTGATTTGCAAATCTCTTCCTAATAATGAAACTAATTAATGAAACAGCTATCTGATTACTGGCACTTTGTCTCTGACCTGCTGTTTTGTCATTCTCAGGTTAGAGACTGGCTCAGTAAGATCCTATTAACAGATGCAATAGGGAGCCACTGAGGATTTTTGAGTAGGGATGGGGGAGTATATGTGTTATGGATAGATTAGTGTTTTAGAAAAATCAATTTTGTAGCTGTATGGATGATAGATTAGAAAGGGGAGATACTTCAGGCAGAAAGATGAATTAGGAAGCTATTGTAATAGTCCACAAGAGAGGTCATGAAGGCCTCAAACAGTTTGATTGAAAGGGGATAAAAGGGACAAATGAAAGAGAATATGTTGTGGCAGGATTTTGAAAAAAAATATTTTTTTATTGAGTGAAAAATTGAATTTTTTTCCTCCTCCACTCTCCCCACTAAAGGGGTGATAGGGTGGGGGGTAATGGGGAGAAAAAGCCAAAAAGCCAAACTCTTGAAACAAATATGCATGACCAAGTAAAACAAATTTCCACATTGGCCATATCTCCAGAAATATATATCTCATCTACACCCTGAGACTAACGCTCTCTTGTCAGGAAATGAGTAGCATGCTTCTTTTTGTATCTTCTGGAATCATGTTTAATAATTGTGTTGATCAGAGTTCTTATGACTTTCAAAGCTGTTTTTAACCAGTGAGAGTTAGGCTTAGGAGGCAGGGTGGTACAATGGAATGAATAACTAAAGCATTTATTAAGCTCTTGCTCTGTGCAAAGCACTGTGCTAATTGCTGAGAATAGAAATAGAAAAGTAGGACAGTCTCTGCTCCCAAGCAGCACAGATCCTAAGGAAGGAGACACCATCTATGGGAGGCGGTCCTTAGGGTAAAGTAAAGACAGTAAAACACATGGTTATATCTCTTCTTGAATGTCATCTTCACTGATAAAATGATATATTTCTGAAGCACTTGCCTGTACCAAGAACTTTGATGGCAAGAACTTTCTTTTCTGGGTCCCTGGTAGCTATGAATGTAGCACCTGCAGGGGCAGTGGCCAGGCTCCATCTCCATACAGTCTGTTTCCCAGGATCATGGCAGATGATGCTGGGATGGAAGCACTGCTAACTACAAAGCTCTTTGGCTCAGTGTCCTGGAATGTATCCATCAGGGTCTGAGGAAAAGAAAACTTAACTTGGAGTCATAGGACCCCAAACTGAAATTTAGTCTTAGCCCTTACTAGCTAATTACTGGGACAGTTAGGTGGCATAGTGGATACAGTGCCAGACTTTAAGTCAGGAAGACTCATCTTCATGAGTTCAGATCTGACCTTAGTTTCCTCATCTATAAAATGAGACAGTTAGATGAAATGAGATCAAAGTTCCCTTCCAGTTCTAGATCTATGAAGTTGAAGAGATGTGAGCTATACAAATATGGAATGGGCTACTTCCAAGAAGTAATGGGGCCCACCTTCCTGGAGGTCTTTAAGCTAGAAGGGGAGGAAGAGGATCACTTGATGGTGTGATGCAGGGCAGAATCTTTTTCCAGGTATGGGTTGAACTAGATTGGTGGCTTCAAACTAATATAAAAAGAAGGGCTACTAAACTGTATATAAGGATACCTGTGGGAGGCACATTAACATTACCTATGTTCTATTGTATTTTTATTTTGTCAAATATTTCCCAATTACATTTTAATTTAGTCCCAGTTACACTAAGAGTGTTGTGGCTGCAATGGGCTAGTGGGTTTTATATTCAATATCTCTGGGCTAGGTAACCCTTGGAGTTACTTCTTTTTTTTTTTTAAACAAATGCTTTATTAACTTCTGTTTTACATCATTCATTTCTGGCAGATTTTGAGTTACAATCATTTTCCCCCCATTATTCCCCTACCCAACCTCCCAGAACAGCAGTCCCACAAGATATCACTTCCTCCAATCTGCTCTCTCCCATACCTTCTCCCATACCCCCATCGATTTTTCCATTAGGAGGAAGGTGAATCTTTGTGTCCCAATGCCTGCACATCTTATCTCCCTATTACAAGCAAAAGAGTATTAATAATAGTATTTATATATATTTGAAACATTCAATGTTACGACCTCGAATTTCAGATCCATTTCCTTCCTCCCTTGTCGCCCATTCCTTCTTGGGAGATAGGTAATTCAGTATATGTTGTACATATCTAGCTATGCAAAACATTATCATAGTAGATATATTGTGCAAGGCTGCTTATAATTCCCTCCCACTCATCCCACCCCCCACCTGGTCCATTCCCTACATGATCCTGTCCCTCTTCTATAGTGGGTACTTCCAACCTCCCCTGCCCCAAGGATGTCCTCCCATCCATCATCCCTCCTCTCATCCCCCTTCCCCCTATCCTGCTGCAGGTTGAGATATCCCATTTAGTATGTATGTCATTCTCTCCCTGAACCAAATTCAATGTGAATGTGTTTTGCCTTTTTAGCCTTTCTATTCTCCCCCTCCCTTGCAACCACTTCCCCTTGCTTCTTCTACATGGGATAGTTTACCCTACCCTGTCTCTCCCCATCTCCTCTTGCCACTTTCCTCTCTCACCTCATAATTTCATCCCTTGAGTATTCTCCCTTCCCAACAAATTCAACCTATACCCTCTATCCATATATAACTGTAACCATATACACACACATTCACATATGTATTCATATGACCACACCCCCTTCTTCCATTATTTTCATAGTGAGAAAGATATCATCAGTCACAGTTATTGCTTTTCCATATAGGAATGTAAATAGTTCAACTTTGATAAGTTCCTTTTGATTTCTTTTCCCTGATTACCTTCTCAGGCATCTCTTGCTTCTTGTGTCTAGATGTCAAATTTTCTATTCAAGTGTGGTTTTTTCCTCAAGAATGCTTGAAAGTCCTCTATTCCACTGAATGACCATATTTTCCCCTGAAACAAAATACTCAGTTTTGCTGGGTAGGTGACCCTTGGGTTCATTCCCAGTTCTTTTGCCCTCTGGAATATCATATTCCATGCCCTTGATCCCTCAGTGTAGAAGCTGCCAGGTCCTGGGCTATTCTGATTGTGTTTCCACAATATTGAAATTGTTTCTTCCTGGCTGCTTGTAGTATTTTCTCCTTGATCTGGGGACTCTGGAACCTGGCTATAATATTCCTGGGAGTTTTCTTTTGGGGATCTTTTTCAGGAGGTGATCTGTGGATTCTTTCAACCTCTATTTTGCCCTCTGGATCTAAAACATCAGGGCAATTTTCCTTGAGAATTTCTTGAAGGGTGATTTCTAGGTTCTTTCTTTGATCATGGCTTTCAGGTAGTCCAATAATTTTTAAATTGTCTCTCCTGGATCTATTTTCCAGGTCAGTGGTTTTTCCCATGAGATATTTCACATTGCCTTCTAATCTTTCATTTCTTTGGATCTGCTTAACAGCATCTTGATTTCTCATAAAGTCATTAGCTTCCATTTGCTCCAGTCTAACTCTGAAGGAATGAATCTCCTCAGTGAACTTTTGAGATTCTTTTTCCATCTGGCAAATTCGACTTTTTAAGGCATTCTTCTCCTCATTGCCCTTTTGGGCCTCCTTTGCCATTTGAGTTAGTCTATTTTTTAAGGTGTTGTTTTCCTCAGTCAGGCTGTTGACCCTCATTTCATACTTTTCCTGCATCCTTCTCATTTCTCTTTCCAATTTTCCTCCACTTCTCTTATTTGATTTTTAAAGTCCTTCTTAAGGTCCTCTATGACCTGCAACCCACTCATGTTTTCCCCTGGGGCTTTTGGAGCAGGACTTCTGACCTCACAGTCCTTTTCCTGCTCTATGCCCCCAAAATAGGAGTCTAGGGTTGCATTTTCTGTTTCCTTTGCCTTGGCATGTTGCCACTTAATTGCTTGACTTTTGGGCTTGTTGCCACACTATGGCTTTAAGGCCAGCTAGAGGAATTTTCGTCCCGAACGTGTGGGGGCAACTTCCGTTTCTGGCAAGCTGGAAACCCACCCACAACTTCCACCCTAGATCACAATCCAGATCCAGGGAGGTTAAAGCAAGAGTGATTACCCCCCAAGACTGATCGCTGGATCTCCCTACAATTTGCAGGCCGGGAGCGGGAGCTGCCTCTGAAACCTACAAAATGGCATGTCTCCTCAGCTGCTTCTAGCCCCTAGGGGAGGGAGCCGACGCATTCCCCAAATACCGGTCCCAAAGTCCATAGGACACTAACCTCTTACTTTGTCCTAGGCATGTCTATGTTGATAATTCTGGAGTCGCCACAGCTCCTGGTGTTCTGGGGTTCCTCCAGACAGCTGCTGGCCCTGCCGCCCTGGGGCTAAAACCTTGGCTCATGAGGACCTGGGCTCGGCTGGGCTCCCCACGCTCTGCGTGCTGCATGCTGCCAGGTCCCAGACCGCTGTGCTGGTCCTTCCTGTAAGGCTGCTGGGCTGTCCTCAGTGGGAGGTTAGCTTCTCTGTGTCGTTCTGTGGGTGCTGGGGCTCCAAAAGTTGTTCAGAGTCCCCTTTTACATAGTTTGGGGGGAATCTCGGGGCAGAGTGGCTTGGACAAGCTGTTTCTACTCCGCCATTTTGGCTCCCTGGAGTTATTTCTAATTCTTGACATTCTGACATCCTGAGATGGTATTATCACTGTTTTACAGATGGGAAAATTGAGGCACACAGGTCCTAGGTCTCACATGGGGTAGCAACAGAGTCCATTTTTTAATCCAAGTCTCTTCACTTACACACTTCTGTCTCTCTGGTAAGGGTATTCAATAGCAATGTACATGAAAATAATATCCCACCTCCTCCTTCCTTTCTCCATGTAACCAATTTTATGTTACAAAGCATTAAATTCCTTTCTTGTTGCACACACTTTCTGCAAGGACCAGGCACACCCTGGCTGTCAAAAATGACATAATTAAAGAAAGAAAAAGCCCTTTTAAAATCTCTATATGCACTCCCCAAGACTTTGTTAGATTGCTTCCAAATGCTTGATTTTCTTGCCATTGCCCTAAGGTTCATCTTACTAAGGATTTTTCAGTTTTTCTTTTTGATTGCTTATTTTTAGGAATCATAACTTTATAGCTCCAAAGACTTGGGATCATAGAATCATAGATTTAAAGCTGGAAAGCTTTAAAATATATATTTAAATATAAATATATAAACATATAAGCCCCTTCCCCATACCATATTCCAGTGGAAGAAACAGGTTTAGGGAATTTAAAATGGCTTAGCTAAGGTCATGTAACTAATTGTGGCCTACCTAAGGTTGTATAAATAATCGATAGAGTTGTGATGATAACTCAGGTCTCCAGATTTGCAGTCTGGTCCTCTGTTGTACATATGACAAAGACCCTGCTCTCCAAGAGTTTATCACTGAATGATACCAATTCCAACCTTTCTGGCAGGTTCATTCCTGATAAATAAGAACTCTTACTGATTTTCTTTATTTTTCTTTAAAACATGTATAGCTTTTCTTTTTATGTCACCTTCTTTGTTGAATAACTCTATCCCTCAATCCTTCCTCAAAGTATCTTCCCTTGTAATAAAAGTATGGCAAAACTACCAACACATTAATTAGGTTTGACTATACATAGAGTATCACTCTTCTAGTTTTTAAGGACCTCCAAGGAAGGTAATTCTATAGCTTCACTTAGGAACTAGCTCTAATCTTAAACCATTCTCTATGTTATCATATCTAATCTATAGCCCTCATGCTTCAGGTAAAGCCTGGTTCTTCTAATTTTCATTTAGGGAGAACTAGAAACCAAGCCCTGGGAAAGAAGCTCTCTGGGTAAACTCTTCATACCCCATAGAATCATGAAATGGTAAAGCTGGAAGGCATACAGGGAAGAAAATATCGTTGTAAGAGGAACTGCATCTAAAAAGTAAAACCTTGATAAATGTTCAATGGATAAATTAATTTTAAAAATTGTATATATATATATATATATATATATATATATATATATATATATATATATATATATATATATATAAGCTGGAATGTTATGATCCTAGAAATATATTATCAAGAATGCTGAAGTACAGAAGGAACTGAAGCTTACATGGTAACTGGATCTTTTCGTTGTTTCATTGTTTCTAGCTAATATTGAATATGCAAAGTTCCCCTGTCCCTGAAGATATATGGGCCCAAGACAAGAAATATGGTTTAATACAGATGATTAAAGATAGAAATCAAATAGAACTCAAATTATAGCATCTTCCTGGAGAAAAAAGGTACATAAGCCAAACTATGGTCCTTAAGAGTAAACAAAGTATTTCCCCAGTAATTGATAACTCATTATTCAACCAAATGCAATGCAGAAATAAGAAGTAACTTAAAAAAATGTATTTTATTTTTTTAAATTGGCAAAAATCAGTCTTTTCTTTCTCTCCTATTCCCACCTTCCTACCAACTCAGAGCAAAAGAGGAAAAAAAAACTGTTATAAACATGTATAATAAAGCAACACAAATTTCCACATTGGCCATATCCAAATATATACAGAAATATGTGTATATATATATATATATATATACACACACATATTTCTGTATATATTTGGATATATATATATATATATGCCTCATCCTGAATTCTAAGTCCTTCACCTCTCTGTCAGGAGGTGAGTAATAGATTTCATCCTTAGTCCTCTGGAATCCTAGTTAATGATTACACTGATCAGAGTTCCCAAATCCTTTAAAATTGTCTTTACTGGGGCTCACTGTGAGAAGTGTTGTGTGATTTGACCAGATGAGACTCTGGGCAGCTGTTGAGAACCCCCTGGCTTTGAAAACCCAGATGTTGATGCTTCCCTCTCTGGTAACTGTGATTTGGTATTGATGTAATGGTTGGACAGTTTGGAAGCCTGTCTGCTTGATCTGTTTGTTTCTCTGTCTTGTAAGTTCTGTCTGTATACTTTGAAGTTTGGGGTGCTGACCTTTTTCCCCTGAACTAGGTAAATGATATATGTTTGATTGATTAAAGTAAGCTTGTTAAAAAAAATAAAATAAAATTGTCTTTACCATATTGCTGTCATTGTATAAACTGATTATTCTCCTGGTTCTGTTCATTTCACTCTAAATCAGTTCATATGAGTCCTCCTAGATTTCTCTGAAACTATCTCATTCATGTTTTTTTATAAATACAATATTATTATGTCACATTTATATACCATAGTTTCTTTAGCCATTCCTCAATTTATGGGTGATCCTTCAGATTCCCATTCTTTAACACCTCAAAAAGAGCTATAATTTTTTTGCATACTCTTAGAATTTGTTTTGCTTTGGATTAATCCTTCCATTAATTTACCCTTCTTCTAATATCCCCTTCTTCCTTCCCCTTTCTCTCTTTTCCTTGTTGAGAGAGATACATTTTTGAACCAAACTGTATAAACGTATCCTACCCTTCCTTTGACTTGTTCAGATTAAAGAAAAGTTCAAATGTCAGTCACTATCCTCATACCCTTATTTGTATATATATCTACTTGTTCACCATGGTTATATGAAATAGTTTTCCCTAACCTTCCCCCCCTCCATTTCCCTTAGTATATTCCTCTTTTCCTCTCTTTCCATATTTATCTTATGATCATTATGGCATAAAAAACAATTTTCAGGCCTTCTGTAGATACTGATGATGGTAGGGTTCAGTGAGGACATGTATCATTTCCTCATAATAGAATAAAAGCAATTTATCCTTGTTTAATCTTTTATCATTATTTGTTCATGTTCACCTTTTTATGTTTCTCTTAACTCCTGTGTTTAACTTCAAAGTTTCTATATAGCTCTGTTCTTTTCATCAGGAATATTTAGAAGTCCAGTATTTCATTAATGCTCCTCTCCCCTCCCCACCACCCCAGTAGCAATATACTCAGTTTTGCTGGTTAAGTTATTCTTAGCTGTAAGCCTATGTTGTTTGCCTTCTGGAATATGATATTCTAATCTCTTCATTCCTTAATGAAGTAGTTATTAAAACATGTGTGACTGTGATTAAGGCTCAGTACTTAAGTTTTTTTTTAGCTGCTTGTAGTATTTTTTGAATTTGGAAGCTCTGATTTTTGACTATAATGTTCTTGGAAATTTTCATTTGGGGACTTCTGTCAGAAGGTGACCAGTAGATTCTTTCTATTTCTACTCCTGGTTTAAGAGTTATGGGCAGTTTTATTTATTTATTTTTTTTTAAACAAATACTTTATTAACTTCTGTTTTACATCATTCATTTCCGACAGATTTTGAGTTACAATCATTTTCCCCCCATTATTCCCCTACCCAACCTCCCAGAATAGCAGTCCCACAAGATATCGCTTCCTCCAATCTGCTCTCTCCCATACCTTCTCCCATACCCCATCGACTTTTCCATTAGAGGAAGATGAATCTTTGTGTCCCAATGCCTGCACATCTTATCTCCCAATTATAGGCAAAAGAGTATTAATAATAGTATTTATATATATTTGAAACATTTAATGTTAAGACCTCGAATTTCAGATCCATTTCCTTCCTCCCTTGTCACCCATTCCTTCTTGGGAGATAAGTAATTCAGTATATGTTGTACATGTCTAGCTATGCAAAACATTATCATAGTAGATATATTGTACAAGGCTGCTTATAATTCCCTCCCACTCATCCCACCCCCCACCTGGTCCATTCCCTACATGATCCTGTCCCTCTTCTATAGTGGGTACTTCCAACCTCCCTCACCCCAAGGATGCCCTCCCATCCATCATCCCTCCTCTCATCCCCCTTCCCCCTATCCTGCTGCAGGTTGAGATATCCCATTTAGTATGTATGTCATTTTCTCCCTGAACCAAATTCAATGTGAATGTGGTTTTGCCTTTTTAGCCTTCCTTATTCTCCCCCTCCTTTGCAACCACTTCCCCTTGCTTCTTCTACATGAGATAGTTTACCCTACCCTGTCTCTCCCCATCTCCTCTTGCCACTTTCCTCTTTCACCTCATAATTTCATCCCTTGAGTATTCTCCCTTCCCAACAAATTCAACCTATGCCCTCTATCCATATATAACTGTAACCATATACACACACATTCACATATGTATTCATATGACCACACCCCCTTCTTCCATTATTTTCATAGTGAGAAAGATATCATCAGTCACAGTTATTGCTTTTCCATATAGGAATGTAAATAGTTCAACTTTGATAAGTTCCTTTTGATTTCTTTTCCCTGATTACCTTCTCAGGCATCTCTTCCTTCTTGTGTCTGGATGTCAAATTTTCTATTCAACTCTGGTTTTTCCTCAAGAATGCTTGAAAGTCCTCTATTCCACTGAATGACCATATTTTCCCCTGAAACAAAATACTCAGTTTTGCTGGGTAGGTGACCCTTGGGTTCATTTCCAGTTCTTTTGCCCTCTGGAATATCATATTCCATGCCCTTGGATCCCTCAGTGTAGAAGCTGCCAGGTCCTGGGCTATTCTGATTGTGTTTCCACAATATTGAAATTGTTTCTTCCTGGCTGCTTGGAGTATTTTCTCCTTGATCTGGGGATTCTGGAACCTGGCTATAATATTCCTGGGAGTTTTCTTTTTGGGATCTTTTTCAGGAGGTGATCTGTGGATTCTTTCAACCTCTATTTTGCCCTCTGGATCTAAAACATCAGGACAGTTTTCCTTGAGAATTTCTTGAAGGGTGATTTCTAGGTTCTTTCCTTGATCATGGCTTTCAGGTAGTCCAATAATTTTTAAATTGTCTCTCCTGGATCTATTCTCAGGTCAGTGGTTTTTCCCATGAGATATTTCACATTGCCTTCTAATCTTTCGTTTGTTTGGATCTGCTTAACAGCATCTTGATTTCTCATAAAGTCACTAGCTTCCATTTGCTCCAGTCTAACTCTGAAGGAATGAATCTCCTCAGTGAACTTTTGAGATTCTTTTTCCATCTGGCAAATTCGACTTTTTAAGGCATTCTTCTCCTCAATGCCCTTTTGGGCCTCCTTTGCCATTTGAGCTAGTCTATTTTTTAAGGTGTTGTTTTCCTCAGTCAGGCTGTTGACCCTCATTTCATACTTTTCCTGCATCCTTCTCATTTCTCTTTCTAATTTTTCCTCCACTTCTCTTATTTGATTTTTAAAGTCCTTCTTAAGGTCCTCTATGGCCTGCAACCCGCTCATGTTTTCCCCTGGGGCTTTTGGAGCAGGACTTCTGACCTCACAGTCCTTTTCCCGCTCTATGCCCCCAAAATAGGAGTCTAGGGTTGCATTTTTCTGTTTCCTTTGCCTTGGCATGTTGCCACTTAATTGCTTGACTTTTGGGCTTGTTGCCACACTATGGCTTTAAGGCCAGATAGTGGAATTTTCGTCCCGAACGTGTGGGGGGCAACTTCCGTTTCTGGCAAGCTATAAACCCACCCACAACTTCCACCCTAGATCACAATCCAGATCCAGGGAGGTTAAAGCAAGAGCGATTACCCCCCAAGACTGATCGCTGGATCTCCCCACGATTTGTAGGCTGGGAGCCGGAAATGCCTCTGAAAACTACACAGTGGTGTGTCTCCTCAGCAGCTTCTAGCCCCCAGGGGAGGGAGCTGACGCATTCCCCAAATACAGGTCCCAAAGTCCATAGGACACTAACCTCTTACTTTGTCCTAGGCAAGTCTATGTTGATAATTCTGGTGTCTCCACAGTTCCTGGTGTTCTGGGGTTCCTCCAGCCGGCTGCTGGCCCTGCCGCCCTGGGGCTAAAACCTCGGCTCACGTGGACCTGGGCTCGGCTCGGCTCCTGCGCTCTCCGCGCTGCCGGCTCCCAGACCACTGCGCTGGTCCTTCCTGCAGGGTGCTGGGCTGTCCTCAGCGGGAGGTTAGCTTCTCTGTGTCGTTCTGTGGGTGCTGGGGCTCCAGAAGATTTTCAGAGTCCTTTTTTACATAGTTTGTGGAGAATCTGGGGGCAGAGAGGCTTGGACGAGCTGTTTCTACTCCGCCATCTTGGCTCCGCCCACCGGGCAGTTTTATTTTTAAAGATTACTTGAAATATATTATCTAGGGTCTTATTTTGGCCATGGTATTGAGTCTGAAGGTTTAAAAATTTTTTTCCCTTCCATCTGTTCTGCAGGTCAGTTATTTTGACTACGAATTACCTTACATCTTAAACATTTTTGTTTCTTAACTTTAAATATACATGTATATACATATATGTATATATGTGTGTATATACATAATACATACATATACATATATAAAATGTTCTCATGGAGTCATTGATTCCTATTTGATCCATTCTAATTACCAGGGAATTTGTTGTTTTTGCAAGATTTTGTACCTCTTAAGCCAAACTTTTAATTCTGTTTCCATTTCTTACTTTGATAGATCTCATTTCTTTTCTCTCCCCCCACCCTCACCTTGTACTCTAATTTCATTGACAAGAACCTTTGAGATTCTTTTTAAATCTTTCATCTTTTACAGGAATTCTAGTTGGATTTGTGTTAATGCTGTGTTTTTCTTTGAGGCTTTACCTTTAGGTATTTTGTAGTCATTCTCTTCTTTTGGGTATGCGTCTTGAGCACCCCTGCCACCATGATAGTTTTCTTATGATGGCATTCTTTTTTTATTTGTTCATTCTTTCATCCTACTTTCTGACTTCAGATTTGATGTTAGGTTTTGGCTCTGTGCACTTTTGGTGGGAAGCAAGGTCTGGACTAGTCTGGTTGCTGCTTTCTTGGAATATTAAGTAGTGTGTTGTTCCAAAATTTGAAGGACAATTCAGGGTGAGAACCTGTAAGCTTTCAGTGCCCTCCAAAATGGTTTGATCCAGGGCAAATTTTGATTGCTGCACCTCTGATCTAGGGTCTGCAGGTTTAGGTCTGAGCAAAAGCAGACTGCTGTTGGCCTCAGCCCTTCTGGGTCAACTAGGAAGCTCTCCTGGTTTTGGAGAACTGCAGGCTCTCCTTTTGTCTGATATTCCTGGTCTGGTTATTTTTCTGCAGGCTTAAGACTGGTCTAGGAACTGAAGCAGAGACCCTACTTTGCTCCTGGGATCTGAGCCATACCACTGCTGCTGGCATCTGAACACATTCCTTTCTGAGTACACTGTCCAAGGCCTGAAGTTGCTCTTTGCCCTGGACTTCCACCTTCGGCACAAGTCCCTTCCTCAGTCTGCCCTAGATCTGTGACCTGAAACTGCATAATAGGTTACAAAGCTGCCAATAGGCACCTGGTCCCATCCCAGTGCCCCGTTATGGGTCTGGGACCTCCTCTTTCCTAGCCTTTCCCCAGACACTGGGGTATTCTGTGTGTGGCATGTTCCTGGCTAGAGGACATGTTTGGTGAGGTAATGTATATGTTCAGGAAACATACATATCCAGGAAAACTTACTTTCCTAGGGTAGCAGCCTCAGTAGAACACTCTTCTTCACCTCATGCTGCTTGCTTTCCTGCAGAGCCACTGATGTCATCTGCTGATTTGATGATGTTATCAGGTGGCAGGAAGTTGGTGGCACAGCAGCTAGAGTTCTGGACCTGGAGTTAAGACAATTTGAATTCAAATCCAGTTTCAGACACAAATTGTGTGATCCTGGGCAAGTCACTTAACCTCTGTTTGCTTCAGTTTCCCAGTTTGTAAAAGGTTCCTCAGAATAGCATCCACCTTCTATGGTTGTTGTGAGGAACAGATAACATAAAATATCCAAATTGTTTCATAAATCTTAAAGTATTTATGTAAAATATAGTTGTTGTTTTTGTTATTATCTTCACTACACATTGATTGCTGGGGTCCTTTGGGTATCTGTTTTCTCTACTTCACTGCCATCTGTTGGAATTACTGCCAAGTCAGTTTTTCTCAGTGTTTTTGGAGTTGTACCATGTTCTTTCCTCTAAAGGGAAGGAATCTTAACTATTTTAGCTCTTAGACCAGGATCTAAGTCTCAAAGAAGATAATGGATATAGAACATTTTGCAAAACTTACAGTGCCATATGTTGTTGTTATTCAGTCATTTCAGTCCTTTCTGACTCTTTTATTCAGTCATTTCAGTCCTTTCTGACTCTTTGTGATCCCATTTGAGGTTGTCTTGGCAAATATACCAGAGCGGTTTGCCATTTCCTTCTCCAGTTCTTTTATAGATGAGGAAACTGAGGCATAGAGTTAAGTGATTTATCCAGAGTTATACAGATAGTAAGTATCTGAGGTCAGACTTGGACTTAGGAAGATAAGTTGTTCTGACTCCAGACACACCACTCTATCTACTGTGCCATGTTAAGTGCCCCTAAAGTACTCCATAAAAGTCAATTATTAGTCTTCTTTCACCAGGCCTCCGATTTGGTGATTATTTCATGCCCTGAGCCATGTACTTCTTGTCTGCTCAGCTGAGGTAATACTTATAGAGGAATACAGGTGTCACCCAGTCCCTAACCCCATTGATATGGGACTTTCTCCCTATTGGTGGAGCTCAATGTCCCACACTTGCATGGGGAGAGCGGTGGAGTTGGTGAGAATGTAGAGAGGAGAATTTTGGTTTTTTCAGTTCTCTTGAAGTCTCCAAGTTCTTCAAGCTCTTAAGTTTCTTCAGGCTCTTTGGGCTCTGTGATCACTTTGGGCACTTCTGGCTTCCAGCCTAGAGAGAGAAGATGGAAGATGCAAACTCTACTTCAGGATGCTGAAGGAAAAGACTTTGGGAAGAAGCTAACATGGGAGGAACTGGAATTCTCCATCACATCTCTATCCCCAGCTTGATGTACTAGAGGCTTTAGAGAATTTCCTTTTGGGTGAGATCTAGAAGTCTTTTGATAGACTGGTAAATGATTAACAATTGGGCTATACAGAATTTTAAGTTAAATATATATTATTTATACTTCTCAAGTACTGATAATCAGCAAAACAATAAATCAGGGCCTGATTTGTAGATTGTTGATATCTGAGGTATAAGTGTTCACACTGAAGATTTAACAGTCACTGCAAGCTAGAACTGGCCCCAGCACACCCCTATTTTAGATCCATGTGATATTTTAACATTTTTGTGATTCAGACCCAATCACTCAAAGAACATCAACTGATATTTATATGGTACTTTGAGAGTTAATGTGTCCTGATAGAGGACATGCCTTGGAATCAGAAAGACTTAGGTTAAAACCTGATCTCTGACATATACTAGCTGTATGACCATGGGGAAATTACTTGTTCTTAACCAACAAGTTATTAAACTGAGATTCCATACCTATGATTTCATCAGTATAGAAGCCTCTAAGTTAAAAACTCTATCCAACAATCAGCAGTATACATATGTAACTTATGTGGTGGGTGAAAGATGAAATGACTGAGGAAACAAAGGTTTGATCTTTGAGCATATCAATTTATTTATTTATTTTTTTAAAAAAGCAATTGGGGTTAAGTAACTTGCTCAAGGTTACACGGCCAGTCATCATTTATGTGTGGGTGCTCATTTTCTGAGGCCGGAACCGATCCCAGAGTCAGGATGACCTGGGCTCTTACTCACTGCGCCACCTAGCCACCCCTACATATAGATTTATTATGCAATGCATGTCAATTGCCTAGCAAACTTGGACCAGGCCTCTTCTCATCTTAGGGCTGGATCGTGAATACAAGAAGAGACAGACTTTTACACATTAAAAACAATCAACTAAGGTCAATTAGTTAAAAGGAAACAATATCATATTAGGTAATCTGATTTCTAATTGGAGGAAAGATTAGGGACTTTCCAAGTTGGGAGGGGGAGAGAGAGAAGAGGTACAATTCCCTGGATTCAGAAAAAGAGGTGTCCTATTCTGCCTAAGTGTCTGTGAACAATCAAAGGAACATGGAAACAATAATTGATTGGTAAGTGGGGGGCCAATTTTCAGATAAGACATATGGGTTGCTTGAGGTGTACAATTGTAAGAAAATGGCTTAAATCAGTCTTCGAATCTGATCAGGTTTCTGGTCAGCATAAGAAACGTCCTTGGTTAAGGGTCTCTAAGCAGTAGGTAGGGGAGGTCCCCCTTCCCAACCAGGCAGGGCTAAGTTCAAATACTGCAATAAGATTTTGTTTCAGTCCCCACAATTGAATAAAGTTTTCTCACAGGGCAGAGATTAGACTAGACCCATATTGAATAGAAAAGGAACTGAGCTAGCTCTAGAATTGAGTCACAAGATGGAGTCAGTGTGGTTCAATGAACTCCCACAATTAACCACTTGCTGTGCTAATCTCCTCAATTACCTCACATATAGGAGGAAGGGAGGAAGGGAGAAAAGATAGAGAGAAACAGAGAGAGACAGAGAGGAAGAATGACAGAGAGAGACAGAGACAGAGAGACAGAGACAGAGAGACCCAGAGAGGGGAGAGAATATGCATGCATACAACTGTATATGTATATATCCATATATACACATAAAATAAAAATAATACTATCTATAAATTATTTAATATCTATTTTGATGTATACATATACATATGTGTATATATATAATAATATTTACATAAGTTAATGGCAGCATGGTATAATGAATGGAAAAGATCATTGGCCAGAGACTCCAGGTTCAAATCCCGCTTATATAAATTATAAGCTTTATAACTTTATTTCAATTAACCTCTATGGCTTCAGTTTCCATTTCTATAAAATGAGAGAGTTAGACTAGACAACATTGGAGGTCCACTTTTATGAAACAAAAGATATAGCATATAAAAAGATAGACAAATGCATGCTAACTTGAAAAGGAAAACAATATTGACAACTAGGGAACTTGGTTGAAGCTTCTCGCTGGTTATGACTTGAGTGGAGACTTAAAGGAAGCTAAGGATTGGAAGAGGCAGAGGTGAGGAAGGATTGCATTTCAGGTATGGGGGCCAGCCTGTGCAAAGGCATGGAGATAGGAGATGGAATCCCAAGTTTAGGGAACTAAAAGGATGCTAACATGGTAGAAAAACAGAGTTTGTGAAATAGAGTAATGTGAAATAAATCTGGTTGTTGGTTGTGAGAACTAAGTGAGATAAATGAGAAAGTACTTTAAAAACTTTAAAGTGAAAGACATTTTGCTAGGTGCTAATGATACAAAGGAAAGAAAGGAAAAAGCCCCTACTTTCGAGGAGCTTATATTTTACACAAGGAAGACTGGCCAATGAGGAGGCAGCCCTTGGAGCAGTGGTGTCAAATTAAAATAGAAACAGAGCCTCTAATCCATACTTAAGTGTCATTATAGGCCATATATTGACAGTTTAAAAAATATATTATCTATGTTTTAATGCATTTTTATTTATTTTGTGAAATATTTCCCAATTACATTTTAATTTGGTTCCAGAATGTTTGACCCCTCTGCCTTAGAGCATTCCAAAATACTTTGCTTGGTACCAACCCAAATGGAGGCTTAATGAGTCTGCTTCTGGGCATGTATATTTGTAAAACCACGAATGAGCAGCTTTCCAGAGGATGGCTGCCATGAACAGCTTTCAAGGTTCTGATTACATAGTATATAGTGAACTCTCTATTCAATAACAAATCAGAGCAAAACATTCATAGAAAATCAAGGTACAGCATTCACAATATTACAACTTATCACAGAAAATCAAAGTACAGCATTCACAATGACATAATAACTCAACAACTTATCACTAAAATGGCCACATAGTTTTCACCAAAGTGGTCACATAGTTTTGAACAAAGTACAATCATTTAGTCAATCAATCACTTAGTAACTCAATCATTCAATCATAAAGTACAAAAGGTCAAAGTCCTCCACCCATGGGGCACACTAAGTTACAAATCAGTCACTATTCAATCAACAGTCACTATTCAGTCACCAGTCACTACTCGGTACCCTCTTAAGGGGTAGTGGAAAATACACAGGCCATCCACCCCTAGGTTACAAGTAAATCACAATTTCATCACTACTCAGTACCTACAGAGAGGTCTTTTCATGTTGACTCAGGGCAGGCTTTCAGCTTCCATGGCTCCTCTTCCATGGTCCCAGCTTCTGCCTGAATCTAACCAACTGCCACCTGAGTTCAAAGGCAGACAGCTCCCAGTTCCTTGTCCAGCTTTCCTTGCAGTTCCGGCTCCACATTGAAACTCAGTGTCCAGTCCATCTCAAATCTTTCACAGTCTCTGTTCCTGGGAAGACAAGGTTTAACAAAGCCACAAGAACCTTCATACACATTAAAAAAGCCACAACAACATTTATATGGAATACCAACACCACAGTCATGCTTCCTCAGTCTTTGGTAGCCCTGGCAATGTAATGGTAATTGAATTTGAAGATTCCTTTGTATTGCTAAGTAGAGGGGGTACTTAGAACCTAGTTTCAAATTCTGTTAAAGAAACAGAAGGTATGAACCCTTGTTGCTTATGTAACAAGAAGGGGCTGAACAGGGAGGAGCAATACTGCATATAAGGAAAAATACCAGCTGGGAAAGTCAGAACTTCTTGGGATGAACACCTTATGGCTGGGATGCTGCTGCTGGACTGGAACTTGCATGGAGAAAGTGATTTTGATTTTGAGCATGAAGCTGCTGAAGACTTATGAGGGCCAGCTGGAGCTGCTGAAGACTTCCAAGGGCCATCTGGAGCTGCTGAGGATTTCTGAGGGCCAGCTGGAGCATGACTGTGGTGTTGGTATTCTGTACAAATGTTGTTGTGGCTTTGTTTATGTGTATGAATACTCTTGTGGCTTTGTTAAGCCTTGTCTTCCCAGGAACAGCGACTGTGTATTTCTTGTATTTGCTGATCTCGAAGGGGCACCATCCTCTCTTTTTACTCTCTGCTTCTCCCACTAAACACTAATTAGATTCTTCTGGAATGACTGATCAATTCTTAATGCCCACCCTTGATTGAGCTACAATATATAATACCTTTTGGGGGATTTTCTTAATGCTGTAAGTACATTAATGTAAGATTGTGAGTTGTTTTTAGTTAAGTTTCTTGAGACTACATAGAAAGCCCCCACTTTCAATCACCTCCTTAGGTTGACAGGTTATTTTTGCTCAGAGTGCTCAGTTTTGAAATTATATCTGGCAGCCACCCAATTTGGGAATTCTCTGATCATGGGGGGGCTGCTATTTATTCCAGATTTTAGAAATCCTGGGAGCCTAGAGGTTACTGTTGCCTGATGGTTGTGTCTTCTCACTTTTCTTATTTTATTTTATTTTATTTTATTTTTAAACAAATGCTTTATTAACTTCTGTTTTACATCATTCATTTCCACCAGATTTTGAGTTACAATCATTTTCCCCCCATTATTCCCCTACCCAACCTCCCAGAATAGTAATCCCACAAGATATCGCTTCCTCCAATCTGCTCTCTCCCATACCTTCTCCCAAACCCCCATCAACTTTTCCATTAGAGGAAGGTGAGTCTTTGCATCCCAATGCCTGCACATCTTATCTCCCTATTACAAGCAAAAGAGTATTAATAATAGTATTTATATATATTTGAAACATTGAATGTTACGACCTCAAATTTCAGATCCATTTCCTTCCTCCCTTGTCACCCATTCCCTCTTGGGAGATAAGTAATTCAGTATATGTTGTACATGTCTAGCTATGCAAAACATTATCATAGTAGATATATTGTACAAGGCTGCTTATAATTCCCTCCCACTCATCCCACCCCCCCACCTGGTCCATTCCTACATGATCCTGTCCCTCTTTTAGGGTACTTCCAACCTCCCCTCACCCCAAGGATGCCCTCCCATCCATCATCCCTCCTCCCATCCCCCTACCCCCTATCCTGCTGCAGGTTGAGATATCCCATTTAGTTTGTATGTCATTTTCTCCCTGAACCAAATTCAATGTGAATGTGGTTTTGCCTTTTTAGCTTTCCTTATTCTCCCCCTCTTTTGCAACCACTTCCCCTTGCTTCTTCTGCATGGGATAGTTTACACTACCCTGTCTCTCCCCATCTCCTCTTGCCACTTTCCTCTCTCACCTTATAATTTCATCCCTTGAGTATTCTCCCTTCCCAACAAATTCAACCTATGCCCTCTATCCATATATAACTGTAAGCATATACACACACATTCACATATGTATTCATATGACCCCACACCCTTCTTCCATTATTTTCATAGTGAGAAAGATATCATCAGTCACAGATATTACTTTTCCATATAGGAATGTAAATAGTTCAACTTTGATAAGTTCCTTTTGATTTCTTTTCCCTGATTACCTCTCAGGCATCTCTTACTTCTTGCGTCTGGATGTCAAATTTTCTATTCAAGTCTGGTTTTTTCCTCAAGAATGCTTGAAAGTCCTCTATTCCACTGAATGACCATATTTTCCCCTGAAACAAAATACTCAGTTTTGCTGGGTAGGTGACCCTTGGGTTCATTCCCAGTTCTTTGCCCTCTGGAATATCATATTCCATGCCCTTCGATCCCTCAGTGTAGAAGCTGCCAGGTCCTGGGCTATTCTGATTGTGTTTCCACAATATTGAAATTGTTTCTTCCTGGCTGCTGGTAGTATTTTCTCCTTGATCTGGGGATTCTGGAACCTGGCTATAATATTTCTGGGAGTTTTCTTTTTTGGGATCTTTTTCAGGAGGTGATCGGTGGATTCTTTCAACCTCTATTTTGCCCTCTGGATTTAAAACATCAGGGCAGTTTTCCTTGAGAATTTCTTGAAGGGTGATTTCTAGGTTCTTTCTTTGATCATGGCTTTCAGGTAGTCCAATAATTTTAAATTGTCTCTCCTGGATCTATTTTCCAGGTCAGTGGTTTTTCCCATGAGATATTTCACATTGCCTTCTAATCTTCATTTGTTTGGATCTGCTTAACAGCATCTTGATTTCTCATAAAGTCATTAGCTTCCATTTTCTCCAGTCTAACTCTGAAGGAATGAATCTCCTCAGTGAACTTTTGAGATTCTTTTTCCATCTGGCAAATTCGACTTTTTAAGGCATTCTTCTCCTCATTGCCCTTTTGGGCCTCCTTTGCCATTTGAGTTAGTCTATTTTTTAAGGTGTTGTTTTCTCAGTCAGGCTGTTGACCCTCATTTCATACTTTTCCTGCATCCTTCTCATTTCTCTTTCCAATTTTTCCTCCACTTCTCTTATTTGATTTTTTAAAGTCCTTCTTAAGGTCCTCTATGGCCTGCAACCCGCTCATGTTTTCCCCTGGGGCTTTTGGAGCAGGCCTTCTGACCTCACAGTCCTTTTCCCGCTCTATGCCCCCAAAATAGGAGTCTAGGTTGCATTTTTCTGTTTCCTTTGCCTTGGCATGTTGCCACTTAATTGCTTGACTTTTGGGCTTGTTGCCACACCATGGCTTTAAGGCCAGATAGAGGAATTTTCGTCCCGAACGTGTGGGGGGCAACTTCCGTTTCTGGCAAGCTGTAAACCCACCCACGACTTCCACCCTAGATCACAATCCAGATCCAGGGAGGTTAAAGCAAGAGTGATTACCCCCCAAGACTGATCACTGGATCTCCCTACAAATTTGTAGGCTGGGAGCGGGAGCTGCCTCTGAAAACTACAAAATGGCATTTGTCCTCAGCAGCTTCTAGCCCCCAGGGGAGGGAGCCGACGCATTCCCTAATACCAGTCCCAAAGTCCATAGGGCACTAACCTCTTACTATGTCCTAGGCAAGTCTATGTTGATAATTCTGGAGTCCCCACATCTCCTGGTGTTCTGGGGTTCCTCCAGCTGGCTGCTGGCCCTGCCGCCCTGGGGCTAAAACCTCGGCTCATGCGGACCTGGGCTGGGCTCTGCTCCTGCGCTCTTCGTGCTGCACGCTGCCAGGTCCCAGACCACTGCGCTGGTCCTTCCTGCAGGGCTGCTGGGCTGTCCTCAGTGGGAGTTTAGCTTCTCTGTGTCGTTTTGTGGGTGCTGGGGCTCCAGAAGTTGTTCGGAGTCCCCTTTTACATCGTTTGGGGGGAATGTGGGGGCAGAGTGGCTTGGATGAGCTGTTTCTACTCCGCCATCTTGGCTCCGCCCCTCTGTCTTCTCACTTTTCATTCTTTGCCTAATAACATATTGATTTGACCTGTTAGTCAAGAATAAGCAGCATCTTTCTTGGTTTAAGCTCAGACACCAGAGGAGACATGGCTAAACTGATGAAGGGAGAATTGTGGCCAATTTTCTAATTTTCCACATTGGTCAAGTTTGGATTCTTTTGCAAAGACCAACTTTATTCAAGTATTGAAGCCAGCCAATCACAGAAAGATAGAAACTTCAGACTTCTAATCTAGACTTGATGTATATAGGACCTTTCTCTAAGTTTTTGAGTTAGTCATTATCATTGGGTCAAAGTTTATAAAGAGTTTACTTACTTCTGTATATCATAATTTCAAATTGTTTTCCAGAATGGTAGAACCAATTTATTACTCCACCAATAGAGTATTTGTGTGCCAGTCTTTTAGCAGCCCATCCATCATTGCCTATGTCTATCTTTTATAATCTTTATCAATTTGCTTGATGTGAGGGGAAACCATAGCATTGTTTTAATTTGTATTTCTCATCTTATAGCTGCATATTTTCTCATGTTAGAAATGTATATTTCTCATATGATAAAGCAACTTTTTTCATATAATTGTTGATCATTTTAATTTCTTCTGGAAATGCTTTGTTCACAAGCCTTGATACTTTTTCTATTGTGTGTGTCTTCTTGATTACTATCATTCAATAAATATATTACCTGAGGATGCCCCCTGCTAGAATTAGGAGAGTGGGCAATTTGCATAACTTTGTAAACTGTAAGCACCTATTTTTTCTTTCATGCTTCCCCACAGCAATGGCTTAATAAACTAAGAAGAACTCTATTTTAAACAAACAGATGGTTGCAGTGTAAGACAGAAGTGTAAATATGATCCCAAATCTGTGATTTCATTAATGGCAGTCTATTTCTGGACATCAGCTGAAGTTCTGTTTGTTTCCATAGCATTCAATATCAGCCACAGTATCAACATGTTCCGTGATCTTGATTTGAATAGCACTATGTATAATTTCTCCCCTTTTGTAAAAGAGAAGGTTTCTTAGGAGAATCGGGGGGAAAACTGCAAACAGAGAACTTCAGTGAAATGATTTCCCAAAGTTGGGCTATTTTTCAAATTTTGTTTTGTTTTGCTTTGTTTTTCTGTGCCAGATGCCATAAATGAGGGAGGGAGAGCTACCAAAGCTGGACTGGGGGAGACAATTTCCTACATGACTCTGAATCCAATCCTACAAAATGTAGGACCATTTCCAAACAATAAATCCCAAAATGTCAGAACATAGGACATATAATCTGGAGCAGAGAATCTTGGCCTTTTTTGTGTCATGGACTCCCTTGGCAGTCTGGTGAAGATTATGGATCTCTTCTCAAAATCATGTTTTTAATACATAGGGTTATAAAGGAAACCAATTTTATCAAAATACAGTTATCAAAATTATTTTTTTAACCCAAATTCATAGATGCCTGATTTAGAGCCCCTAGTTGAGACAAGAGGCTACTGCTTCTTCTTTCTCATCTGTAAAGAGTGTGGAGGACGCTGACCATCTGAGTAATCTTGAGTGAGGTATAACATCAGCCTTATATCTGAGGCCCTGACTTATATAGTACTAAAACATAGAATCGCAGAATTTCAGTTTGAAGTGACCTCAAATGCCGTCTAGTCTAACCCATATCTGTACAATCCCTCTACAAAGCACCTGACAAGCCCGGAGACAACTCTGCCCTGTTATACTCATAGAAAAGATAACAACATGTACTCTAGACAAGGAGGCTCTGAGGAAGCTAGGTGGTGCAGTTGTGAGAGCACTTGACCTGGGGTCACAAAGACCTGAATTCAAATCCAGTGTCAGACACTTATTAGCTGTTCGAACCTAGGCAAGTCATTTGACTTTTCTCTTTGTTTCTTTAATATTAAAATGAGGATATTAATAGCACTTTCCTCCCCCCCCCCCCAGGGTTGTTGTGAAGATCAAATGAGAATATTTATAAAGGCTAACACAGTGCCAGGAACATAGTAGGTACTTAATCAATGGTTGTTCCCTTCCCTTCTGAGGTAGTCTGTTCGACTTTTGGATAGCTGATTATTATGAAATATTTTCTTATATACAGCTGTGTCTGACCACAGAATTCCCTCCATTGCTTTTAGTTCTGTCCTCTGAGTGTGGAGCAGAGCAAATCTACTTTTTTTTTTTACATGATAGCTCTTTAAATATTTCAAGATTACTATGAACCTCCCCAGGCTATACTACTCTAGGTTAAACATTCCTAATGGTTTCAACTGATGTTCTCCTATGGCACAGTCTCCCATTATTCTGATTACTTTCCAGGAGATACATCTAGCTTGTTAATGCCCTTCCCTATCTGGGGAGCACGATGTTAGCATTTGCCTAAGATATTATAGCAGCTCCTCTCCATGACTTTTTAAAAAATATATGTGCAATTATGTTAAACATATTTCCACATTAATCATGTTGTGAAAGAAGAATCAGAACAAAAGGGAAAAACCTCTGGAAAGGAAAAACAAAGAGCAAAAGTGAAAATAGTGTGCTTCAATCTACTTTAGACTTCAGAGTTGCTGAGGCACCAAGAAATGAAATGATTTGTCCAAAGTCATACAGTCAATATATGGGAAAGGTAAGGCTTCAACCAAGGTCTTCTTGGCTTCAGGGCTACCCTCTGTCCACTATGCTGTATTGTCTGGATGTGGTTAGGATTTTCCATCATGAGTTTTTTTTTTTCTCCATGACTTTTTAAAGATCATTGATAGTAACTCAGCTATCACATACTTAAATCCTTCCAGTACACTGGAGGGAACACCAATTAACTTGAGTCTGTGTTCCATTAATATTGTCCCCTATTCCCAAGCATTGGTCTTATACTTTTATAACATCAGTCATACTTTTGTTCTTTTGGCCCTCACTGCCTGAAAACAGGGTATGTTATATTTCATCCCTTTTCCAAGGTTCTCTGGTTCCCTCAAGGGGATTGCAGTAGGTGTCTAGCTTCTACTATTGGCTTGAGTTACCACTGATTGTGTTCCCCCAGTTTTAGGGGTCCAAGCACCCCAGGTCCAGTTATTCACTTAATAGTCAGATAGCTTTTACACAGGAAAATTTACTTTAAATGTATAGCAAGAACAAACATACATGTCCCTCTGACACCTGGGAAGGGACAGACTCCTGCTTATACCACATCAGTGTCTGGGGAAGGGAGAGGGATTAGGTTCATTGTCTGTATGTACATATTACTAGTCCCACATGTTTCCAAGTACCCCCCTCCCTCCCCATTGTGTCCTGGCACTCTGGCTTCTTAGGGCTTCCCTCCTGGTCTGTGAGCAATGTCTGGCCTGGAATCCTGGCTCCCAAGAATTCCAGATCCAGCTGCTCTCCTCCTTGCACTTGGGACTAAAAAAGAGAAATGAAACAGACCAACAACCCACACCGATTTCTCTGGGCTGTCGGGGTTAAAGGGAAGGGAGATGGTCATCCAGCTTAGTGTGTGGTGCCCATCCTGTGGGTGAGTGAGACCTTCTTCACCCTTGAATCTCATTGGAAAGAATGAGAGTGAGAGTGAGAATGAGGCTGTTATTGTGTAGGCAGATCATGTGGACTTAAAGATACAGCCAATTCTGGCTATGCAGCAGAAATAGTGGAAAAAGGCTGCCTCTGTCCACTTGGTAGGGGAACACAGAATGGCTTCTCCCAGAAGCCAGTCTTTGACATCATCTACTTGGGTGCCTCCATCTTAGGCTATATAGACATGTGTCAAAGCCCCGTTATACCTTCATTCCTCTTTTTCTTGCCTCAGCTGCAGGTTTTAAAATGCTATTTTGTTACCCTTATCAAATTGTTCTGGGTTTTAGGATTGCTAACAGGACTCTTATTAACCTTCACTCACTTGCTCTTGTTTCTATCTTCTGGATATACATGTCTTTTAAAAATTATTCCATTAAAGTTTAATGTTGACCTTTACTGTAATCAACTAAACTTGTTCAGTAACATTTAAATTTAAATCAGTAACTCTCAACGGTAGAGACAATATGGCATAGGGGATAGAGAGCCAGACTCGGAGCCCAGAAGACCTTAGTTGAAGCCTTACCTTTCTCATATATTGACTGTATGACTTTAAGTTGCAGAACAATTGCTAGTCTGCACCATTAGAAGGGATTTCCTTGCCCTCTCCCGATGAAATCACAGCTCTAGCATAGGCTCCCAAAGTGGGTGATACTGCCCAGCTGGAACACTGGAGCAGTAGTATCCTCGGGTGCAATTGGGGGGCATTGAATAAAAATAAGGGGGTGGTAGAAGCATAAGGAAAGAAGAGAAGATAAGAAAATTTTGAAAGATCGTTCATACATGTTTCATCTGTTGTGTAACAGAGTTAAAGTTGTAGTGATTGCATTATTTTCCAAACAAACGTATGAAATGCAAGTTATAACCCATCAGGGGTCAAGTCCACCAAGAGGTCTTTACAAGCAAGTGTTGGCAGGCGAGCATGTCTCGAATTGTTGGGAAGTCCAGCATGCATTGGCAGGAATATACCCCTGTAATGACTTGTTTACAATATGATACTATACAGTTACATGATGCAATATTACATCATCAAAATTTCAATGCAGGAAAACTTCCACAAATTTACAATAAATATTCCTGTGTGAAACCTACTTCTGGTCATATAGTGGCCCAGAGTTTGGAAGCCTTGGTTGGCATTTTTATATGGCTTGGTAAGCCCTGAGTTGGTGCCTTGGTTTTCCACTTTCATTACCTTTATTCATTAAGAAGATTATTATAGTTGTACTTAGCTTCTCTGGTACAACTTTAAGTCACTCTTTTTTGATGTGGAATCTCCATTGCAGGGCTCTGGGCCCATATATTCCTGGCCTAATAAGGATAAAATTTTTACCATTATGGATCTACTATTATTAACTACTCTTATTATTATGAATAATTAAAATAATTACTATTAAACATATTAATAATATACTTTTATTATTTCTGCAAAAATTAGTTGCTATTTTAAGAAAATACTCTAACTCACCTCTTTCAAAGTACTCAACCCAAATCAAGTGACAGCTTGTAGTAATCATAAAATTTAGGTCTAGAAAGGACTTTAGAAATGGAATAGTCTAGTCTTTTTATTGTAAAAATGAAGAAAGAAAAGATCAAGTCTGGGGTGGCTAGGTGGCACAGTGAGTAGAGTGCTGGCCCTGGAGTCAGAAGGACCTGAGTTCGGATCCAGCCTCAGACACTTAACAGACACACACACACACACACACACACACACACACACACACACACACCTAGCCGTGTGACCTTGGGCAAGTTACTTAACCCCAATTGCCCTCCAAAAAGCAAAAAAAAAAAAGATCAGGTCAGCCAAGATTTAAATTCAGTTGCCCATATTTCAAGTCCATTGCTTTTTATTGGAGGTTATTAGTAACACACCACTTCCTGATTGCCTGTTGCTGTAGGTATTTTTGCAGTTCAAAAATCCTCTTACCTGTTCTCTGATGACTAGCATTCTGACTTGTACTGCATTGCATCTTGGTTTGTTACTCCAGATTTCTCTCTTGCATCTACTGGCTTTGCTGACTTGGACCCTGGTCCCCATTCTGGCTGGTCACTCCCTCCTTCGAGTATGTATGAACCAGCTTGGCCTGGGATCCTTTCTCTCTACTATCCATCCCAAACCTCAAATATGTATCTATATATCTGCACACACACGCATGTATGTATGTATGCATGTATATATATCCTCTTAGCATAAGCCCTACCTCAGCAGGAATCACGTTGCCTGAGGCAGCTCTTTGCTGCCCTCTGCTGCCAAACACCACCAACTCTAGGTCTACCTTAGCTGGCTCCTTTGTCAATTCTGTTAATTCTGGATTTCCATGGATTATGGTGCAAGGAAAGGAAGAAAATGAAGTGGGCAGCTAGCTAAAAAGGAATGACTTGTGTAGGGAGAATAGAAAAGATGAGAAGAGATGAAGTTTGTTGGTTTGAACAAGAATACTAGTTATGAGACCTAACTGCAAAATCCTCCAATTACCACACTGATTACTAGTCCTAATGTGTAATATGAAAAAGAGGTAACATTTTTTTAAAACCACATCTTTATTGATATATATATTTTTTACATTGCTGAAATTTTCCATTGTACAGAGGTAACATGTTGAAAGCTACAGGAAAAATCCTGGGACAGGAGGAGGGGGCAATACTACATTAGTTCCCCCACTATTCTGTTATCATTGATATTGGTCTATATCATTTATGTAGGCAAAGTCCATTTATATTGTTAAGCAAAATATATTTGCCGACCCAAGTGGAATAGGGAAGATAAAAAAATAGGGACAACACCATTCAGAAAGTATTGACCCCATTTATGAGTATATATATGTTGAATACAGTCCACTTCCTCTGAGTCATTGGGTTTGAGCCAGGGCTGGAGGCTGGGTACTGCTGCACTAGCCCAAGGAGAATTTGATCCAGCAAGACTCATTCTCAGTTCTCCTGTGAGATTAGTCTGAATGGGAATCACTTGGTAACAATTTGAAATGGAGTTTGTTAGAGGAAAAAAAAAAACCATATCTTTGTCTAGGCACAGATTTGAAATGGGTGACAGATGTTAATGATGAGAGTCTGAACAGATGTTTGGGGGAGCATTAACAAGAGGGCTACTACCACCATGCAGGATATAAACATGAGCCCTCCTGGCAGGCTCTGAAAGGATGGCTTGTTTATTAAACATTCTCTCCCACAACTGCTTGGTGAATTGTGACAAAGATGAATGACCGGATATTTTCATTCTAATTTGAAAATAAGGCAAGTGAGTACTGTTGGTTCTTTTTTTGGGGGTGGGGAAGAGGAGGGTTAGGGAAAATAGGGGTCAAATCTCTCTGAAGAATAGGAGAGTCTGTGAAAGTAATCTCCTTTCCTCTATATTTTCCTTGATTCCTCAGTTAGAAGAGGTGGACAACACTATAGCTTTTTCTTCCCCACAAATTATTTGCATCCTGAAATTGGATCTGATGCAAGCTGACATATGGAAAAGGGACGATTATCATAGGTAGGCTACATTTAGGATATTTTGAGAGTCATTTGTAACTTTTGTAGGATGAAAAGCCTCCCCAAAGGTCAAAAGCAAGAAGATAAAGGAAAAGGGAGAGATCCATGAATGTTAAACAATGACAGCATTAAAATACCTCCTATTTCACCCAGTTCATAAAAAGCTGTGAACCCTGCAGTTAGAGTAACTTATAATCATAAATTGGATTGAGAGATGGAAGGAACCTTTGAGATTACATAGTCCAACCCACTCAAATTTCCTTCTATATAAGGAAACTGAGACCCAGTTGAGTTAAAGTCCTTAGCTTGTCATGCACATAGTCAATGAAATGACCTGCATGAAGTCACAAGGGTAGAAAAGGGAAGAGGTATGTGTGTGTGTGTGTGTGTGTGTGTGTGTGTGTGTGTGTGTGTGTGTGTGTAATTGATCTAGACCACTGGTTTTATTTTGTATAGAGAACTCCCAATTTAGGTCATCAACTTGTCTATAATTTATAGATTAAGGGAATTGTCTGGGAGCACTGAGGGCTTAAATTACTTGTCGGTGTGGTACAGTGGAAGGAATACTGGATTTGGAGTTGGGGAATCTTAGTTCAAATCCTGGCTGGGTGTAATCTTGTGTAATCTAAGTCACTCAGCCTCTGTGCCCCCAATCCCTCATCTATAAAAGGAAGAGGCTGTATTATATGGCATTTATGTTCCTTTATAGTTCTAAATCTATGATCGATTAATCCTCTATGTCAAAGGCAATATTTGAACTCAGGTCTCTGTGGGAGCAAGATTGGCCCTCTGTCCACTAAATCATGTGGTTTTTACAAAGAAATTGTTGTTGTTCAGTTGTGTCTGACTCTTCATGACCCAATTTGGAGTTTTCTTGGCCATTTCCTTCTCCAGCTCATTTTTCAGTTGTGGAAACTGAGGCAAACAGGGTTAAGTGACTTGCCCGAGGCCACATAACTACTAAGTATCTGAGGCCAGGTTTGAACTCAGGTCTTGATTCCAGGCTCAACTCTCTATCCATTTTGCCAGCTAGCTGGATCATAAAATAGATCACAATCTAGTCCAACTCCCTTATTTTACAGATGAGTAAAGTGGGGCCTAGAAAGTTTGAGTATCTTGCCAAAGGTCACACAGGTAGATAGAAATAATAATATCTCCCACCAAAATCCTCATCTGATAAGGCAGAAGGGCATGAGACCAAAAAGCTCTTGTGGAAGGTTTATCCTTGGAAAGGAGAATAATCTTTTCCTTTTCTTTTTTTTTTGTGCTTTATAATAATATTTTATTAAAATTTTTTCTTCAGTTATATGTAAAAACAATTTTTAAGCCAGTCAACCAATAAACATTTATTAAGCACCCACTACATGCCAGGCACTACACTAAGGATAAGGAGCTCAGAATATTCACTTAACTTTGTCCAAGAAAGCAAGCTTGGGGCAGTCAAAAAAGAGAAACCAAGATAAGAAACTACTCATTCCTCTTTGTGAGTGTATTACCTGCAATGGCAGCCTCATTGGAGAGAGATGCATTGAGAATTTAGAGTGAAGAGACAGAGAGACAGAGTCAGAGAGAGGAGAGTAGAGGAAGAAGAGGAGGAGGGGAAAGAGAGAAGAAGCAGAGAGAGGGAGAGGAAGAGACAGAGAATCAGAAAGAGACAATAGGGAAAGACAGACAGAGAAACAAAGTGAGGGAGACACATACATACAGAGAACTCAAAATTGTTCTCTAAAATTTGAGGATTGAGATGAGAAGGTGAGGGAATAAAGGGTCCAAGGAGCAGAGGGGCATGTTAAAAGCAATTTTGTTCCTCAAATGATTAATGAGGTATCCTCTGAGTGAATGATGAAAGATCTTCAAACTAACCAGATTTGTTTCTCCAATTCACAAAATTCTCAATAGAGTCATTTTAGGGGGGGGGGCAGAGGATGGCAGTCAGCTCTCAGAAACGTTTTGGCTCATTCACAGTGCCTGAGATAATTATCAGGGTAATTCAACAAGAAGTCAATTGCCTTTGCACCAATTGCTTGGATAATTATCTCAATTTTCCACTTAAACCAGGTGGTAGAGACAGGAATAGGTGTGTCATTTTTCTGAAGCTGATGGATGATTGTAGAAGGGTTAATGTACCACAGAACTTGGGACTGGATAAAGACTTGTGGGAAAAGAGAAGCAGCCAAAGACTTCTGAAATAATAGAATCCTGGTTAAAGAAAAAATACTTCTCTAGAGGACAAAATAAATTGGGAGAAGGTGGGGGGAAGGCATGTAAAGTAAGGAGACTGGGCCATAAAATTGTAGATTTAGAGATGAAAAACTTTTAAGTCCAATCCTCTGATTTTATAGATGAGCAAACAGGCCTAGGAGTAGCTAGGTGTCAGAGTGGATAGAGGACTGGGCATGGAGTCAGGAAGACTCATCTTCCTGAATTCAAATTTGGCCTTAAATACTTACTAGCTATATGACCCCTGTTTGCCTCAGTTTCCTCATCTGTAAAATGAGCTGGAGAAGAAAATGACAAAACACTCCAGTATCTTTGCCAAGAAAACTCCAAATGGGGTTGCAGAGTTGGATATAACTTAACAACAAACAGTCCTATAGAGGTTAAGTGATTTGTCCAAGGTATAACAGGTGAGAGAGGACTAGAATTATGGTTTAGTTATTTTTCATAAATTTCTCAAGTCCCCACTGGATTATTTCTAATGCCCAACAACACATCACAAATGGGAACGAATCTTTGGCTCAATTTTGTTAATAGTGTATATGTAGGGTGCTCTAGTGGAAAAAAGACAATAGCCTGAGAATTGGAAGACCTGGGTTTGAATCCCAGTTTTCTCATAGTAGTTGGTTGATAAAGGACAATTTACTGACACTTCCTGAGCTTCAGTTTCGTCATCTCTAAAATGAGGACAACAACAGTAGCTTTCCTTACCTTACAGGATTGTTGCTAGAATGGAAGGCAACAATGTGTCAGGCACTTTGTAAGATGTAGAGCATTGTCTAAATATCTGGTATTAGTTGCTATCTTCTACTTAACAGTGTTGTGAGGAAGCTACCTTGTAAATTGCAAATCACTTTAGAATCAATTTAGAAATCACTTTATTTTCTTATCATCTATTTCAATTAGTAGGGGGCATTTTCTATGATGCTGGCAAATGTATGTCTCTTTTATGCTTATTAGATTAAAATACTTTGAGATACCTTAAAAATGTAACTCTAAGCATTTATAAATTGTATTTTATCCAGTATGGATTTGTTCTGCATGTTTTGGTTAGAACTAGCCACTCTTCCTGACTTCATCTTAAACATAATTTCCATTTTCAAACCTAATTCAGCCCATGACTCTCCCAAATTTTTAGACCTTGCCCCAATGGGGGTATCTTTTTAACTTCCCTATACATTTCATCTCTGCTCCTCATCTCCATGCCCCTCCCCCCCTTGTAATGGAAGCTCTTTGAAGTCAGGTACTATCTTTCTTTTTGCTTGTCAATTTCATCTTCACAAAGTACATGTTTGATGATGCCACCTTCATATTTAATACACTCTAGTGGCTCCCTTTTGGGGGTATAAGAAGACTGGAAAGGGAGGAAAGGGCTATGTTGTGAAGGACTTTGAATACCAAACAGAGCATTTTATATTTGCTTCTAGAGGCAATAGGAAGATACTGGAGTTTAGTGGGTGGGGATGACATGTTCAGACCTGTGTTTTAGGACAGTTACTTTAGTAGATGAATACAGGCTATATTGGAGTGGGGAAAGACTAGAGGCAGTTTAACCCACCAGCAGACTATTGCAATGATCCAGACATGAGATGATGAGGGCCTGTACAAGAGAGGTGGCAGCATCAGGGCAGGACACATTCAAGAGATGTTTCAAAAGTGAAATTGGCAGGCCTTGGCAACAGCTTGGGTAGGGGCATAGGGAGATGAGAGATAGTGAATAATCATGGATGACTCCTAGATTATGAGCCTGAGGGACTGGGAGGATGGAGTTTCTTTCTACAATAATAGGGAAGGTAGGGGAGGGAAGGCAGGTTTTGGGAGAAAGACAATAAGTTCTGTTTTGGATATATTGAGTTTAAGATGTCTCCTGGACATCCAGTTCTAGATGTCTGAAAGGCTGTTGAAGATATATTGGGGCAGGAAAGATAGATTTGAGAATGATCAGCATAGAAATGGTAATTAAATCTATGAGAACTGATGAGATCACCAAGTGAAGTAGTATGGAAGGAGAAGAGAAGAGGCCTGGGATAGAAACCTGAGGGACATCTGGAGGTGGATCCAGCAAAGAAGACAGAGGAGTGGTCAGATAGGGAGGAGGAAAACCAGGAGAGAGTAGGGTCCCAAAAACCTAGAGAGAAGGGAGTATCAAGGAGAAGAGGGTGATCAACAGGGTCAAAGGCTTCAGAGAGATGAAGAAGAATGAGGACTGAAGAAAAGTCACTTAATTTGGCAACTAAGATCATTAGCAACTTTGAAGAGAGCAGTTTTGGTGGAATGAATAAAGTGGGAAGCCAAACTGTAAGGGGTTAAGAATAGAGTGAGAAGAGAGAAAGTGGAGGCCCTCATTGTAGACAGTCTTTTCAGGAGTCTAGCCACAAAAGACAGAGGAGTTATATGTAATATATAGTAATGATGGAAGGATCAAGTGGAGGGTTTTTTGGACATATTTGTAGACAGCAGGAAATGAGCCAATAGACAAGGAGAGCTTTAAATTTAGTGAAAGAGTTGGGGCAGCTAGGTAGTGCAGTGAATAGAGCACCAGCCCTGGAGTCAGAAGGACCTGAGTTCAAATCCAGCCTCAGACACTTAACGAAAAATCTAGCCATGTGACCCCGGGCAAATCACTTAACCCCAATTGCCCTCCAAAAAGCAAAAAAAAAAATTAGTGTAAAAGTGGCGATGACAGAGGACACAATCTGTTGGAGATGAGATGGAATGGGATCCTTTGAACAAGTAGAAGGTTTAACTGTGGGAAGGATATCTCATCATGTGAGTCAGGGGTGGAGGAAAATATAGTGGCAGAAGGCACCTGAGTTTTAGATAATGAAGAGGAGAGAAAAGGGAGTTCAGGTGAATGCCTTCAATTTTTTTTTTTTTTTGTGCTTTTAGGAGGGCAATTGTGGTTAAGTAACTTGCCCAAGGCCACACGACTAGGTTTTTTTGTGTGCGTTAAGTGTCTGAGGCCAGATCTGAACTCAGGTCCTTCTGACTCCAGGGCCAGTGCTCTACTCACTGTGACACCTAGCCACCCCCAAATGGCTTTAATTTTTTTCCTGTAAATTATGAGGCAAAATTCTCAGCAGAGGGCTGGGCAGGGGGAAACATGGGAGGTTTGAACAGGGGTAAAGAATTTTGGAAGACCTACATTGGAGAGTGGGATTGTGAGTTGATAAAGAAGTATAGTAGAATTTCCTAGCAGCAGTGAGGGCCCTGTTGAGGTTATGTAACATAAATTTGTAGTGGATCCAATCTGAATATGATTTTCTCCAACTTTGTTCAATAGCATGTGTGTAGGATCGAAGACAACGAATGGTGGGAGGCGATCCAAGGTTGAGGCTTGACTGGGTGGAATTGGTAATATGATAAGTGGTGCAGTGATTTAAGAGAGGAGGAGCATATAGATTTGAACTGGTTCACCAAGGGGTCAAGATGGGGAGAAGAGAAGAGTGACTAGTTCAGGGGAAATGGCCTTGGAGAGAACTGAGGGGATTGGAGGTCATGGTGTGGATGAAGAGTAGAATTATGTAAGGGAAGGAGGAAAGGGAGAGGTGAAAGGCCAGTAGATTATGGTTGGATGAGGGGATTTTTAGAATTCTTGAGCATGGAGGTGGTACATTTGTGAGTCTTGGTAAGATCAAGGGTATGACCATCTTCGTGTATGACTGAAGGTGATGAGTAGGTTGAAGAACTGAATGATTAGAATATTTGAGGAGAAGTCAGTATGTATGTTGAAATCCTCTAGTATGAGGGAAGAAGTTGGGGAGGAGAGAAAAACTAAGGCAGATATTAAACTCGTTGAGGAAGGAAGGGGATTGACATGTGGGGGTGGGGCATCTGTAGATAAAAACAATCAGGATTTTGATTGGATGGCAGATAAGAATAGCATGAACCTCAAAGATAAGAGAGGTTACTGAGTGAAGTAGGAGGAAATGTGTAAGTGGCAGTGGTGAGCAAGGGTATTCCAACTCCCTATCTCAACCAGTGAGCTGAGGAATGAATGAAGGCGCAGCTAGTACTGGAAGGGGTGGTCAGGGAGGTTGTTTCATCATGGGAAAACCAAGTTTCAGTAAGGGTAGATGTACTTAAAAACTTATATGTTTATGTACTTATGTATTTAATTACATTTAAATTATGAACTTAAATACTTTTATACTCATATATTTTTATAGATGCTTGGTCCTCAAAAAATGAGGGACAAGGGGAGGCTAGGTTGCGCAGTGGTAGAGTGTCAGCCCTGGAGTCAGAAGGAACTGAGTTCGGATCCTACCTTAGGCACTTAACACACACACACAAACAAAAACCTAATCGTGTGACCTTGGGCAAGTTACTTAACCCCAATTGCCCTCAAAAAAGCAAAAAAAAAAATGAAGGACAAACAACTTAAGTTTTTCTCAATTATCTTAGTGCCCAAGTACCTATGTAACTGAGTGCCTTATATCTAATTGCCTAAGTGAATAATAAGTATTTTATATACCTAATTCCCTAAATGCACAACATGTCTATGTATCTAAATACCTAAGGGCCTAATATGTATGAATTTAAGCATTAAATACTCTAAGTGCCTAAGTTCTTAAATAAATAAATTATATATTATACCTGTATAATCAAAGGCTTATTACACCAGCATAAGTTAATTATTATGTCCATATATTGACACATTACATAGGATATATATTTTGTTCACTACACCCACATGTTAAAGTTAATTACAATTGCTTATGTAATGAGTATATAAGTGCATAAGTATTTAAGTAGCTAACTATATGTGTATATAAGAACCTAAGTGCATATGTGAATTAGTATATAATTAAGTATTTAAATGTTTAATATATAAGTTCATAAGTACCTAAATATCTAAGTACCCAAGTAACTAAGTATCTAATTAACAGGTACTTATGAAGCTAATCAGATAAATTCCTAAGTACATAAGTAATTACATAAGTAAATTATATTTTATAGCTATAAAATAGGGTTTATTATGTTAGCACAATAAATGGCTTAAGTGGCCAGTGTGATAAGTTAATTTATTATGCCTACCTGATAAGCCATTTATTACATAGGTTATATAGTTTGTTTATTATGCTGGTGTTCTAAGCCATTTATTACACCTATGTTGGTTGGTTGGTTGGTTGCTCGAAGAAAACCAAAATGATATCACAATGTCAAGGCTCAATGTACAGTGTATCCAGCTATCACTGATCATAGGCCAGGCACAAATAGTTTGTATAACCATTTGGGAGGTAGATGGCTCTAAATCTGTGAACTACTAAAATTCTGCTTTACTCATATTACGTAGTGCTGTCTTTGATGAGGACATTCCATGCTGGATGGTGTCTCCTATGTCTCACAATCCATACCAAGATTCTTCAGAGACCTTAAGAGTATCTTTGTATTGCTTCTTCTGACCACCATGTGAGTGTTTGCCCCATACAAATTTTCCATAAAATTGATTGATTTTTGTCCTTCCTTCTCTCTCTCTCATTTGCTTATTTTTGGAGGGGCAATTGGGGTTAAGTGACTTGCAAAAGTCACATGGCTAATTGTGTTAAGTGTCTGAAGTCAGATTTGAACTCATGTCCTCCTGACTCCAGGGCTGGTGCTCTATTAACCATGCCACCTAGCCATCCCCTTCATTCTCAAAGAGGACCAAAATGACATCACTATGCTAGAGTCAAGTTACAGTGTGTCTGACTGTGGCTGATCAGACCAATATGAGCTTGGAATGTTCTACCACAGGTTGGGCACAAATAGCCCATGTGAAAATTGGGGGTGAGTTCTTTAAATTTGAGCATCCCACGTTTCATTTGAGGTACTTCAATTCTTCTTTGCTCATGGAGCCTAGCACCTTCTCTGATAAGGGTATGCCATACTGGATGGTCCTGTACTACTGTCTTCCACATCACACAATCAATTCCAAAGTTCTTAAGAAAGACCTTGAGAGTGTCCTTGTATTGCTTCTTCTGACCACCATGTGAATGCTTGCCCAGTGTGAGTTCTCCATAAAATAGTTTTTTTAGCAAGTATATGTTTTGCATTCAAATGACATGGACAGCCCATTGGAGTTGCGCTCTTTCTGAAGTAGAGTTTGAATGCCTGGCAGCTTACTTTGATTGTATTAATTCCATGAAATAGTCTTTTGTGTAAGCATGCATTTGGTATTAGAACTACCTGGTCAGCCCATTGGAGTTGTGCTTTCTGCAGTAGAGTTTGAATGCTTGGCTGTTCAGCTGGAGAAAGGACCCCAGTGTCTGGTACCTTATCCTGCCAAGTGATCTTCAGAATCTTCTTAAGACAATTCAAATGGAAGTGGTTCAATTTTCTGGTATGGTGCTGGTATCCTGTCCAGGTTTCATGGGTATGTTGTTCTATTCTTTGTCTTTCATTATTTTTTGCCTTTTTTTTTTTTTTGAAGGCAGGGCAATTGGGGTTAAGTGACTTGCCCAAGGTCACACAGATGGTTTTTTGTGTTAAGTGTCTGAGATCGGATTTGAACTCAGGTCCTCCTGACTCTAGGGCTGGTGCTCTATTCACTGTGCCACCTAGCTGCCCCTGTCCTTCATTTTTGAAAAGGACCAGTGACATCAAGGGGGTGATGTCTTGACTTGCATGAATTGTATTTAAGTGAGGCAGAGTTGCACAAAGTCATCAGCCTAATTTTCTCTTCCAGAGTCATCTGAGTCCAGTGGCAAGACAAAAGGGCCTAGATATGGCCAAGGATAAAGTGGATGATCTTGGCATCTTCAATGTCTGATCAAGCTCTAAATGCTCCACAGCACCTACTTTATGGATGTTGGAACAAATTGTTCTTAGCTGCTCATTCTGCAAGGGAGGTCTTCACATGCTTGGGGTAGACACTCCTCTAACTCATGAAGTCAGCAAAAAACTCTATAGACCTTCAGTTTGGTAGGCAGTCTGATACCTTTTCTCTCCCACACTTTCTTTCAGAGCCTCTATACTAGCAAGCACCCTAGCACACCCAAGGATGACCTGCTAGCACAGCTTCATTGATCTGCTTTAGAAAGGAAAAACAGCTTTAAAGGGGTTAACAATCCTACTTTTAATTACATTCACTAATTCAGGGAAAAGGTCAGCACCTTGAACTTGGAGAAAATACAAGCAGAGAAATTAGCACAAAGACCAACTATCTGAGTAAAGCAATATTGCTGTACACTTTACATACATCACTAGATGAGGGAGCACAGACAACATCTGATTAGACAGAGGGCTCTGAACTACTACTACTACTAGCTACTGAGAGTCTTGACCAGGGAAACCAAAAGATCCTTCTCATGAGTGAACCCCCAAAGCAAAATACTAACCTCCTTGAACAAATAACAAAGGCTAAGTCTCTGATTGGCTCAGAGCCAGTAGGCGTGACTCACTTAGCACAGCTGTGAATTATCAGGGTTCAAAGGCTATCAATCCTTCAGATGTTCACAATTTAGCCTGAGACTGGGAAACTGAACTCCAAAAATAAAACAATACAAATCCCACCTTGCTTGCACTTGTATCCTCCCAAATGCTGAGCTAGTTGTGGTAATGCATGCTTTAACCTTATCATCTATATGGACATCCCTGGAAAGCATCCTGCCAAGACAAGTGAATTTATCCACAGCAATTACAATTTCTCCATTTGCTATAGTTCATTGTTCTATGTATGTATGGTGCAATGTTGGCTGGTGGAGAGCCTCTGTTTTCTCGGTGTTAATTGTTAAGCCAAAATTAGCACACGATCACATGGGTTCTATTTTGAAAAGGGGTTTATACCAATGGAGTAAAGCAGGGTTGTGTGCTTGCTCTCATGCTTTTTAGTATGATGTTTTCAGTGATATTGTCATATACCTTCAATGAAAACAAGAACAGTGTCAAGGTCAGCTGACAGTAAATTATTTGAATTGAAAAGTCTACAAGCCAAGACTAAAGTGGAGGGAGAGTTGGTGCACACTTTTTGTTCACAGATGATTGTGCACTCAATATAGCCTCTGAGTCTGATATGCAAGAAAGTATGAATAAAAAGCATGTAAGTACATAAAATATTTAAGTATACAAGTTTTTAAGTACATATTCACATAAGTATGCAAGAACATAATTATTTAAATACCTTATTACCTAAGGGTATAAGTTTATAATTCCCTATGTACCTAAGTATGTGATTACCAAAATAAATATGTGCCTATGTTCCCAAATACTTGGATTAGTAAATTCTATATTATACCTAATAAGAGACTGAGGCCCAGAGAAAAGTTATTTGTCTAAGGTCACAAAGTGGCAAAGCCAGAATTTGAACCAGGGTCTCTGACTCCAAAGTGAGCATTCTTTCAACTAAACTGATACTATTCTGAAAGCTATTTTAAATGCCACACAATCTGGGTCTCTTATTCTCAGGGGCTACTACTGTTACTACTACTACTACTACTACTACTACTACTACTACTACTACTACTACTACTACTAGTACTACTAGTAGAAGTGCTAATCCCTTTAAAATTATTATCTCATTTTATCCTTACAAAACTATGGGGGGTAGGTACTATTATTATCCCCATTTTACAGTTGAAGAAACTGAAGTTAAGTGACTTGCCCAGGGTCACATAGCTAGGAAGTATCTGAAGCCTGATTTGAACTCAGGTCTTCCTGACTTTAGGACCAGTGCAGTATTCATTAGCTACCTAATGGGAAGGGTCTGGTTTTCAAAAACAGTCAGACAAGCTAATAGATTATCACTAATTTTCTCCTCCATAAACTAACCCAGGGGTGGGGAACCTGCAACCTCAAGGTCACAAATGACCCTCTAGGTTCTCAAGTGCAGCCCTTTGACTGAATCCAAACTTAACAGTTCAAATTTCCTTAATAAAAGGATTTATTCTGTAAAACTTGGACTCAGACAAAAGGCTGCATCCAAGGACCTAGAGGACCACATGTGGCCTTAAGGCTGCAGGTTCCTCCTCCTTGACTGCTAACCTTTTTTGTGTCATGTACCCATTTTTCAATCTGTTGAAATCTATGAACCCCTTTTAAAAATAAAATTTTAAATGCATAAAATAAAATACATAAAATTACAAAGGAAACCAATATATTGAGATACAATTATCAAAATGTTTTTTTTTTTTAAGTTTGTAAGGAGCGGCTAGGTGGCACAATGAATAGAGCACTGGCCCTGGAGTCAGGAGAACCTGAGTTCAAATCTAACCTCAGACACTTAACTCACAAAAAACTAGCCATGTGACCTTGGGCAAGTCACTTAACCTCAATTGCCCTCCGAAAAAGGAAAAAAAATAGCTTGTGGACCCAAGGTTAAGAGCCTCTGACATAAATAATGGCTGATTTTTCTACAGTATTTTAAAGTTAGCAAAGCATTTCAATTAGACCCTCACAGCTAGGTAGGCATGGCAGCCATTATTTTCTCCATCTTATAGGTGAGAAAACTGAGGCTTTGGAAAGGTTAAGTGACTTGCCTTGAATTGCAAGTGTCAGAAGTGAAATGGATTCAAGTCCAATTCTTCCTGGTTGGAAGTCCAGCACTCAATTTGCTTTATCTCAGATTTTCTTGCTCCAAGGGAACCATGAGAATATCTATGCTTTGAATCTTCATTTACATATATAGATACATATGTGCATACATACATATTTTATATACATATATGCATATACACATACATATATACATACGTGTGTATATGTTTCACACACACACTCACCCCTTATATATGTGTATGTGTCTATTAGAATTGAGTGTCAGTTCCCAGGCACACTAAAATAATGTTCACTTGAAAAAAAATGAGGAGGAAGAGAAAGCTGTTGGTCTATGTCATAACTTCAATTAATTGAAATCCCTTTTCAAATTCTGGCAAATTGAGGTTTCCCGTGCTGTGCTCACTGGAAGTTTTCTGTTTTGTAGATGGAGGGGACTTTTTTATGTGTGGCCTGAACAAAGGTGGACTGGCTTCCCTGTCCTATAAGTGACCTGTGGCTGGGGTTTTACAATTTTACTCCCAGGTAACTCTTATTCATTGCTATCTTACACAAAGAGATTTGAGGAAGAGCCAGGTGACAGTTGTGGCTTTCATTATATAGCTCTGCTTTGAAATATCTGTTTTTGGAATCAAGAAAGATTTGCTATTCCTGGATGAGGTTTAAAGGTAGAAGAGACCTTATCCTTGGGTTAGGTGCACAGACTGGGAGGTAGATGGCTAGACAGCTTTTGGAGGTCTCTTTATGTCAAAGGAATCTGTAATAGTCAATGGTTCTAATAGAGAATTTTATAGTATCAAGGGCTGGGTTATGAAAAGTTAAATAGCAAGGGAATATTTAGTTGGGCTGGATCATTAATGTTGACTTGGTGCTGTAAGTTGGCAAAGTCTGTGAGGCAGTCAGCCGGGCCCTGGGTAATAGCTGTCCTAACAGCTGCCTGAAGCCTTCTGCTAACTTTTTAACTAAAGAAGCTTAGAGCTCATCTGCAAGCCCTACCTTGCTTGGTAGTCAGATTTAAGACTTTCCTTGTCTTTTATCAGGCTTTCTTATTGCTTCCTTCTTAAGCTTCTTAAGGCCCAAAGTTATTTGTATCACTAGTAGTCAGAATAATGTTATAGGTAGTAGATGTTCAATAAAATTTAGTTGAATGGAAATGCCTACCAGCCTAGGAACTTCCTTATCTTTGAGATCTTCTCTCCTGATCAGGGGCTAGCTAGGTGGAACAGCAGATAGAGTGCCTGGCCTGCAGTCAGGAAAACTCATCTTTCTGAGTTCAAATCCAGCCTCGGCCATTCAGAACCTGTGTGACTCTGGCAAGTCACTTACCTTCTGTCTATCTCAGATTTCTCAACTGTAAAGTAAGGATAATAATAGCACCAATCTCCCAGGATTGTTGTGAGGATCATTGGAAATAATAATTATAAAGCACTTAGCACATAAATAAATAATATACATAAATACAAACAAATACAAAAATACACATAAACATATGTATATATATACATATATATATATAAATTATATAATATACACACACCCATATGGCACATAGCACATATAAATGCCAATTCCCTATTCCCTTTCTCTTAACAGTGTGGTGTGCTTTTGAGGGATTAAGGTTTATCACTCACTTTCACAGAGTGGTTTTTATTTAAACTAAGTATTTGGCTCCTCCAACCCTCTGCCCCCAATAAATAAACAAATAACTAAATGTTTCTGAAATGCCTGTGGTTTTTTATTTGGAAGTGGAATTTTCTGGGAGCATATACATATAAATACTGGTGGTTTTAAATCCTGTGTGTTTATTTCTGTACCTTGTGAGCAGACAGGTCATGTGCATTGCAACTGGAATGAGGCATGCCCAGTTATTTTGTTTTAATTTCTATTTTGGGGAGGAACCCTAATTGTGCCAGAACAGACACGTAAGAGGAGGCAGCAGGATACAGATAAAAGTGTCCTGATTCTGTTGGTTACTAGCTGTATGACCTGAAGCATCCTTGAGGATTTAGATCCTTAAGGATTTAGAATAGAAAGGATAATTTAGAGATAATCTCATTCAACTTCATTATCTTATAGTTGAGGAAACTGAGGTCCAGTGGGTTAAGTGCCTTGCTCAAGGTTACACAGATAGAAAGTAGCACACTCATGATGTTGGGGAAAGGCACTGAAACTTTCTGAGCCTCACCTTCATTTATAAAATGTAGTTTATCCTTGTCTCATGTACCTCCAGCAATCTTTTTTGTAGATGAGAAAACTAAACCTGATAAAAGTTGTTATTCTTCCAAAATCATTCAAGTAAGGACCTGGTTTTGATGCAGAATCATAGGATCTTGGAGTTGGAAGGGGCCTCAGATATCATCTAGTTCGGATTTTTTATCCTGGGGTTCACAGACCCCCAAGGGATCTGTGGATAGATTTCAGGAGATCTGTAATGTCAAAAAGTGTGTCAATTTTAATAATCACTTACTGAAATTTAGTATTTTCTTCAATTATGAAATTAAAAATAATTATTTTGAGAGGACTTCATAGGTTTCACCAGTCTGTCAAAGGGGTGCATGACATAAAAGGGTTGACACCTGATCTATCCTAATTCATTTTTGAATGGGAATACAGTAGACTATATTCTTTTTTTATTAATTAATTAATTTTTAGTTTTCAACATTCACTTCTTGATTTCTCAATATTTCCCCCTTCCCTCACCTCCCCCCTCCCAAAGTCTACGTCCAGTCTGATATATGTTAATAGACTACATTCTTAACAAGTCACCAACCACTCTTTGTTTAAAGACCTTAGCATTCTTTGTTTTATATCACACTTTTTTTGCTCAAGTAGAGACATTGTTAGAATTGACAGCAATTTCTTCATTTATATCTTCATCATTTTCTACAGGGTTGCTCTCCTGGGCCTCATATCTTTAGAAATTCATCCTTCTACAAGATGGCATCAACTCTGAAACTCATACTTTCATAGTACCCCCTACTGGGAGGGGGAGCCCTCTCTCCCTATGATTGGAGAAGGTGAAGGATGGACATTGGGGATCTCTCCAAGATCCTCCATTTAAGGAGGGAACCCATGGAAGCCTCATAATTTCATATCCAATTGCAAGATTTCATATTATAAAATATATATGGGTATATATGTATATGTACTTATATATTATATATGTATATAGTCTTCCCCTGTCATATTGTGAGCTCTCTGAGAATTTTCCTTTTTTCATATCTCTAGTTCTCAGCATAGTCCCTGACATATAGAAGAAATTTAATAAATGTATGCTGAGTATTGACTGATTGTATAATGGAAATATCATCTGTTCCGGTAACTTCAAAAGTTGTTTTATAAATCAATTAAAAGGAATTTTGGTAAAGATGGAATAGTAAAAAAGCTACAGTCATAATCAGTTTTCTTTTCTTTTTTCTTTTTGGAGGGCAATTGGGGTTAAGTGACTTGCCCAAGGTCACATGGATAGTTTTTTTGTTAAGTGTCTGAGGCTTGATTTGAACTCAGGTCCTCCTGACTCCAGGGCTGGTGCTCTATTCACTGCACCACCTAGTCATCCCTATAATCAGATTTCTTTCAAACTACCTCAAGAATAATAAGAAATTAGCAATGGAAAGAAAAGGTCATAAAACCAAAAGAAATGAATAAAAGGAAACTCCACTAAGGAAATGTCCTCTAGATAAGATAGTACCGTAAGTCGTACTCTGAGCCAATGGCAGGAACCAAGGGTCTCGAAGCCAGAGTTTAGTGTCTACTCTTCTAAACCTCTAATCTGGGTTTGGGTCATGATTCCAAGGTGGGCTTGGCACTGGTGTCATGTAGTGCTATATCAATGGGGAAGGGCATAGAGGTCATGACTTCCCAGTTTGGTCTTCACATCATACAGGTCTTTGCTGAGAAAGAAGGGCCCAGAAACTTTGTATCAGTTAAATTTGTCAGCTTCTCTCTGAGAGAAGCTTTGGCTTTGGCTCCTGCACTGAGAAATTGGTGTGACAATAACACCAGCAGTTACAAAGCTATCACAAGTTCAAAATCAAGTGTGTGTGTGTTACTTCAAAGAGACTAAAATAATGAGAAAACACAAGAGAAGTCCTAAGACAATAAAAAAATACTGAGTTAAGAGAACTGCAGGAACTCTAGAAGAAGGGAATAATTATGTAAAAATTACAAATAGAGTGCAAGAAAAGAAAATAGATTGGCTATGTTGATTCTAAGAGTGGGTATAAGACCTCCTAGAAGAAATTAAAAAATGAAATGAAAGAAGAGTTAAGAAATTGAATGAGAGCTCTTAAAGGAAAAACTTTAGAAAACCTTAACAAACAAATGGACAGCCTGAAAAAATAGAATAATGGAGATAAAACTCCAAAATTCAGATTCAAAATGCAGTAGGAAATAAAGCAGAAAGTGAAAAGACAGACATATTGGAAGAACATGGAAGAACACCTACCATCAAAATCAGTTGATTTTAAAATAGGATGAGGAGAGATAATGTAATAATCATTGTAATCCATGAGACAAAAAACTTGGGTATTGTACTTTAAGAAATCATAGAATAAAACTATCCAGAACTGTTGGAACTGGAGTACAAAGTGAAAATGGAAAAATGGATAGAGCTCATACTTCACCATTTAAAAAATCCTTAACTAAACACACTCAAGAATGTGACTGCCCAATATTGCAAATAGTCAGTAAGACAAAGGTCACCAACCAAGGTACCTCAGTCAAAAGCATGTTCGATGGTTCAGCAGCAGAAGATAAAAGACCTAGAGACAAACACAGGACACAAAATGAAAACATTTGAACAACTTGGAAAGTCTAAATGAAGATCGAATTAAATACATCCCCCAAAAAGACTATTGCCTCTTCAGAAGTCTAGTGGTCAATGAAGGAACAAAGAAAGAGAAATTACCAGGTACAAATCCTGTGATTCTATGATTTACAGAGTCATACAACCTGTAAATGTCAGGTAAGGTCTGAAATCCTGGTTTTGCTGCTTGCTATTTGTGTGACCTTCTCAGGTCTCTTCCAGTTCGAGTTCCCCTAAGTCAGATTTTCTGATGCCAAGACAAATATATTTCCTACAAAACTGAGTTGCTTTTTAGTTCCCATTAAACTAATGCAGTTAGGTGGCTCAGCAGATAAAGCACTGGGCTTGGACTCAGGAAGACCAGAATTCAAATTTGGCCTAGACACTTACTAGTTGTGTGACCCTGGGCAAGTCGTTTAATCTCTGTTTGTCTTAATCCACTGGAGATGGAAATGGCAAACCACTTCACTATATTTGCCAAGAAAACTCCATGAATAGTATTGGCATGATATGGTCCAGGGGGTCACAAAGAGTCAGACATGACTGAACAACAACAATCTTGCAGCAGAAAACGGATAGGAGAGAGCCCTCTCAGAACATCATCAAAATGAGTATTTTTTTTTCTAAAAGTAACAGAAGAGCTGTTTTATTGGACACAAAGCTTTATCTTTTAAGTAGCATTTAGAAAATGAAATCTGTGTCTTACAAAAAGGAAGCTTAATTAATTGAAGTGAAGAAATGCCAAAGCACAAGTAGTTTTTGATATTCATATTAACACAACAAAAGGGTTTTTGATGACTTGGAAGGCTGAAAGATTATCCATCTAGCTTTTCTTCCCTTAGATTCTGGTTCCTCTGTTCCCTCATTCCCCTTCACTTGCAGTGCTGGCATATAGTAAGTAAATGCTATGTAAATATTAGCTATTATTATTATTATTATTATTAAAGATCAGTGTAATTTATCAGAATTTAAACTACTTCAGATTAACTAGAAAATCTACCAGGGGACATTAAGAATAATAACATTAAGATTAGATACAGGGGGCGGCTAGGTGGCGCAGTGAGTAGAGTGTTGGCCCTGGAGTCAGAAGGACCTGAGTTCAGATCCAACCTCAGACACTTAATGCACACACAAACAAAAACCTAGCCGTGTGACCTTGGGCAAGTTACTTAATCCCAACTGCCCTCAAAAAAAAAAAAAAAAAAAGGAAAAAAAAAGATTAGATACAGGGCTCTGGATGTGGTGGCATACATCTGTAGTCCGTACCACTGGGGAGGCTGAGACCAGTGGGAGTTTTGGTCTAAGCAGGGGTAAAGTTGATTGAGTATCTGCACTGTCAGAGACCAACATGGTGAGCCCATGGGAGTGGAGATCCAACATGCTGCCTACAGAGAGATGAATAGTCCAGGCAGGAAGGTCAAAACTTTCATGACAATTACCAGTGAGATTGGGCCTGTGAATGGTTTTTCTATTTCCTGCCTGAATGAGATAGGGACACCCACTCTTCCTCTCCTTCCCCCACCCCAATATAAAGGGAAAGATGTTTTCTTCTCTTATTTGTTGTCCGATCTTTGATCATCTGGCCAGGGATATAACGGCCTTCTTCACCAGAATACTCAGTGTGGTACAATGGGAAGAATATTGAATTTTGGAGTTAGGAGACCTCGGTTCAAATCTGACTCTTCCAGTCATTGCTTGTGGGATATTGTACAAGTCATTTTAATTAATTAATTATTAATTAATACAATTTAATTTGTAAAATGGAGATAGTGATATCATCTATGTGCCAGGGTTGTTCTGAGGAGAAAACGAGATAATATCTGTGAAGCACCTTGGAAACTTTAACGAGCTATACCCAGGTCCTTATTAGCACAGAAAAAGAAATTCCCTGACATGGCAGCAAGTATTTGAATTTGTAATCTTTGAAGTTATAATTATGTAAAATATATTCATTAGTTCCAGACTCAAGAACATTTGCAGTACAAATTCAAATAATGTGACCACTTCAGAAGATTCTTTATTTGCATTAATTGGGACCTGGCTATAAATGCTATCATTATTTTATTATTATTATCTCTAACTGATAAGCCAAATCCATTGCCTCCTTATTCCACTCCATCTTTTCTCACTCTCTTAGCTGAAACCAGATTACTATTTTTGCATGGATCACTTTCTTCTCTATTCTTAATAATGTGGAGAAGGTAGGTTCTGGCCTTCCCAGTGTCTAAAACAGGGAAAGCAAAGAATGCTAAACTTGGAATCAGAACTGGGCTCAAATGCCATCTCTACTACTCACTACATGTACCCTTAGGCAAGTCATTTCTTCTTTCTGGGCCTTGGGTTACTCATCTGTAAAGTGAGAGTGATGGAACATATGATCTACGAACTAATTACCAGCCTATGAGTCCATGAAGAGCTGTGACCTCATTCTTGCTTCTCTCCTTGGCTGTCCCAGCAAGGGAAAGGACCCAAGACTCTGTTGGTCACAGAGTTGGCTTGGGTCTCTTGGCTTCTCCTTCTGAGGGAGTCACTATGCTAAATTTCCCAGGCAGAACTTGTGGTTTACTCCCTTCTTGCTAAGGACACAGTTCTCCTGGTCTCTGATGATTCCAGCTCTGGGCTATCTGAGAGGTCAGAAGGGAAATCCTACTTCTGCTTCCTCTAACTTCTCTCCACCCACCTTTTTGGTTCTCAGCCATCAAATTTACAGTCTTGTGACCCACATGCAATTTCCAGGAGTACCTCCTGACATTTCACCATGCAGAAAATAACTTTGCTGATCGCAATAGCTTTATGAGGTTTGATTTCCTTAGCTGTCCAACAAAGTCCTGCCCTGGTGCTTCATTGTGGCCTGGAAGGAAATCTGAGATGTCTAAGACAATGCCAGTGGAGCCCAGGCTCTGGACAGTCTTTTTTTTTTTTTAAACAAATACTTTATTAACTTCTGTTTTACATCATTCATTTCCGCCAGATTTTGAGTTACAATCATTTTCCCCCCATTATTCCCCTACCCAACCTCCCAGAATAGCAGTCCCACAAGATATCGCTTCCTCCAATCTGCTCTCTCCCATACCTTCTCCCATACCCCCATCGACTTTTCCATTAGAGGAAGGTGAATCTTTGTGTCCCAATGCCTGCACATCTTATCTCCCTATTACAAGCAAAAGAGTATTAATAATAGTATTTATATATATTTGAAACATTTAATGTTACGACCTTGAATTTCAGATCCATTTCCTTCCTCCCTTGTCACCCATTCCCTCTGGGGAGATAAGTAATTCAGTATATGTTGTACATGTCTAGCTATGCAAAACATTATCATAGTAGATATATTGTACAAGGCTGCTTATAATTCCCTCCCACTCATCCCACCCCCCACCTGGTCCATTCCCTACATGATCCTGTCCCTCTTCTATAGTGGGTACTTCCAACCTCCCCTCACCCCAAGGATGCCCTCCCATCCATCATCCCTCCTCTCATCCCCCTTCCCCCTATCCTGCTGCAGGTTGAGATATCCCATTTAGTATGTATGTCATTTTCTCCCTGAACCAAATTCAATGTGAATGTGGTTTTGCCTTTTTAGCCTTCCTTATTCTCCCCCTCCTTTGCACCCACTTCCCCTACATGAGATAGTTTACCCTACCATGTCTCTCCCCATTCTCTTGCCACTTTCCTCTCTACTGAGCGCAAGCACCCCAATTCCAGGTGCTGCCAATATAGGTTTTAGATCTGCTTTTCAAAAGGAAAGCAACTCAAAATGGGTTAACAAGCTTACTTTAATCAAACAAACATACATTACCTAGTTCAGGGGAAAAAGGTCAGCACCCCAAACTTCAGAGTTACAGCACTTACAGATCAAACAGACAGGCTTCCAAACTGTCCACATTATATCAATACCAAATCACAGTTACCAGAGAGGGAAGCATCAACATCTGGGTTTTCAAAGCCGGGGGCTCTCAACAACGGCTTCCCAGAGTCTCATCTGGTCAAATCACACAACACTTCTCAAAGTGAGCCCCAAAGCAAAGCCTCTCCTCAGGGCTTATATAGCCTTCTCTTGGCTCAGAGAATGTAACAACCTTCTGGACCCACTGCCCAATCACAAAGTATCAAGATATGGGCTTTCCTGAAAAACAAGCCTCCCACCACAGGCTCCAGGTGCACTTAAGCTAGGGGCAGGAAGATCTTTAAATCTGATTTCCTTACATCACCTCATAATTTCATCCCTTGAGTACTCTCCCTTCCCAACAAAATCAACCTATGCCCTCTATCCATATATAACTGTAACCATATACACACACATTCACATATGTATTCGTATGACCACACCCCCTTCTTCCATTATTTTCATAGTGAGAAAGATATCATCAGTCACAGATATTGCTTTTCCATATAGGAATGTAAATAGTTCAACTTTGATAAGTTCCTTTTGATTTCTTTTCCCTGATTACCTTCTCAGGCATCTCTTACTTCTTGCGTCTGGATGTCAAATTTTCTATTCAACTCTGGTTTTTTCCTCAAGAAACTCAGTTTTGCTGGGTAGGTGACCCTTGGGTTCATTCCCAGTTCCTTTGCCCTCTGGAATATCACATTCCATGCCCTTCGATCCCTCAGTGTAGAAGCTGCCAGGTCCTGGGCTATTCTGATTGTGTTTCCACAATATTGAAATTGTTTCTTCCTGGCTGCTTGTAGTATTTTCTCCTTGATCTGGGGATTCTGGAACCTGGCTATAATATTTCTGGGAGTTTTCTTTTTGGGATCTTTTTCAGGAGGTGATCTGTGGATTCTTTCAACCTCTATTTTGCCCTCTGGATCTAAAACATCAGGGCAGTTTTCCTTGAGAATTTCTTGAAGGGTGATTTCTAGGTTCTTTCCTTGATCATGGCTTTCAGGTAGTCCAATAATTTTTAAATTGTCTCTCCTGGATCTATTCTCCAGGTCAGTGGTTTTTCCCATGAGATATTTCACATTGCCTTCTAATCTTCTAATTGTTTGGATCTGCTTAACAGCATCTTGATTTCTCATAAAGTCACTAGCTTCCATTTGCTCCAGTCTAACTCTGAAGGAATGAATCTCCTCAGTGAACTTTTGAGATTCTTTTTCCATCTGGCAAATTCGACTTTTTAAGGCATTCTTCTCCTCAATGCCCTTTTGGGCCTCCTTTGCCATTTGAGCTAGTCTATTTTTTAAGGTGTTGTTTTCCTCAGTCAGGCTTTGACCCTCATTTCATACTTTTCCTGCATCCTTCTCATTTCTCTTTCTAATTTTTCCTCCACTTCTCTTATTTGATTTTTAAAGTCCTTCTTAAGGTCCTCTATGGCCTGCAACCCGCTCATGTTTTCCCCTGGGGCTTTTGGAGCAGGACTTCTGACCTCACAGTCCTTTTCCCGCTCTATGCCCCCAAAATAGGAGTCTAGGGTTGCATTTTTCTGTTTCCTTTGCCTTGGCATGTTGCCACTTAATTGCTTGACTTTTGGGCTTGTTGCCACACTATGGCTTTAAGGCCAGATAGAGGAATTTTCGTCCCGAACGTGTGGGGGCAACTTCCGTTTCTGGCAAGCTGTAAACCCACCCACAACTTCCACCCTAGATCACAATCTAGATCCAGGGAGGTTAAAGCAAGAGCGATTACCCCCCAAGACTGATCTCTGGATCTCCCCACGATTTGTAGGCTGGGAGCCGGAAATGCCTCTGAAAACTACAAAATGGCGTGTCTCCTCAGCGGCTTCTAGCCCCCAGGGGAGGGAGCTGACGCATTCCCCAAATACAGGTCCCAAAGTCCATAGGACACTAACCTCTTACTTTGTCCTAGGCAAGTCTATGTTGATAATTCTGGCTTCTCCACAGTTCCTGGTGTTCTGGGGTTCCTCCAGCCGGCTGCTGGCCCTGCCGCCCTGGGGCTAAAACCTCGGCTCAGGTGGACCTGGGCTCGGCTCGGCTCCTGCGCTCTGCGTGCTGCCGGCTCCCAGACCACTGCGCTGGTCCTTCCTGCAGGGTGCTGGGCTGTCCTCAGCGGGAGGTTAGCTTCTCTGTGTCGTTCTATGGGTGCTGGGGCTCCAGAAGTTTTTCAGAGTCCTTTTTTACATAGTTTGTGGAGAATCTGGGGGCAGAGAGGCTTGGAAGAGCTGTTTCTACTCCGCCATCTTGGCTCCGCCCCCCCTCTGGACAGTCTTATAAGGGTTGGGAAATGGTTTGAATTTCTGTTGCCTGAGGATTTGCTGCATCCAGATAAACTCATCACCAGAGAGTGAGGTCAGAAGGTGATGAATGGTTTTTGGCTAGAGAAACTCATGTATACCACCAACGAAGGCATAGAAGGGTTGTGATCTGTCCTGGTGGAAGGTTTACTCATATAGATGAGGTCACAGATCTCTGAGGTATTTGAGGATTCTTAGTAGTGTTTCTATACCTCAGTTTTTTTCATGTAGATAACTACTATCTTAAAAAGATTTTTCTTACTATCTCATACTTCAATAATTACAGCAGCAGCAAGAACCATAATAATACCCAGTGCTTTTAGGTTTTAAAAACACGTTATTTCATGTAACTCTCACAACAATTCTGGGAGTTAAGTGCTATTATTACCACACATTTTACAGATGAGCAAACTGAGGCAGGCAGCTTAGTGTCACAGAGGTAGTATCTGAAACCTTATTTGAACTTATGTTATCCTGACTCCAGGTCCAGTGATCTATCAACTGCACCATTTAGTTGTCCTTAATAATAATAATAAAAATAAATATACTATACTATCAAGTGAATAAGAAAAAGTAAGCATTTATTACGTACCTACTATGTGCCAGGCAGTGGGCCAGGCACTGAAGGTATTGATAATGAAAAAATGAAACAATCCCTATTCTCAAGGAGTTTATATTCTATTAGGGGTGATGGCATTTTTATATTATCATATCATATATCATACCATATTATATACAATACAAAAAACACAAGACTATGAAATACAGGGTGGTTGGGGAGGGAGAGAACTGGCAGATGGAGGGGGAATCAGGAAAAGCTTCATATAGAAGGTGCTGCTGGATTTGTATCTTGAAAGAAGAGATGAATTCTATTATATGGAATTGAAGTAGGAGTACATTCCAAGTTTGGGGGGACAGTAAGGTAAAAACAGGGAGATAACACATATAAAACACTTTGCAAACCTTAAAGTGCTATGTCAATGCTAGTAGCTAGATCTATGATTCAATGATCTTTACTCCTGGGACAATTAAGTATTTATTCATTGATACAGACCAATCATGCATTTAGTGATGAACTACTATGTTAGCTACCCAAATAAAGAAAAATTCAACCTACATATTCCTTCTCCCTCTCTATTCCCACAAATATACATTTCATTTTAGGATTCTCTAAATCCTAAATTAGGAAATCCTCACTGGGTACAATGGAATGTAAGTTTGATCAAGAATGAAGAGTCCTAGGTTCTTCTGCCCAATCCAGGCACCTCCATTATTCTAGGATTTGGAAGGCTGACTGTTGTAGCCAATGGAACCCTGGTCCTAGATAAGAAGATCTGGAATTGAATTTTGTATGTCTCTTAATTGTTGTGTGACATTAGGTAAGACACAACTCTGAGTCTTAATTTTCTCACCTCTAAGATCGGGATACTCAGATGCATTACTGACTGAATGGTGCCTGCAGGGCTACTATGAGGAAAGCAATTTTTAAACCTTAAAGTTTAGAGATAAGAGCTATTATGACTCTTGTCAAAGGACATGCTATTTGGAATTTTATACTCTCAATCAAATAAAACCTTTGTGCATGTTGGGGGTTCATAACAATTATCCTTTCCATCAGTGACATTCACAATTCAGTTTTCAATAAGCATTTATTAAACCCCTGCTGTGTTCCAGGCACTGTATTAGATGCCAACAATGGATCTTTAAAATAGTACAGATTCTCATTTGTTTGTGATGATTCCAATATCTTCTTCTTTGGAAACCTGAATGGTGAATAAATAAGCTCCCGGAGTCCTGTGATTCTGTGACATCCTCCAAAATATTGGTAACTGAAAACAAATAATATTGAGGTCTTCTTGTGTCATTCATTGATGTCACTGATGAGAAGAATAGTTGCTGTGGACTCCAAACATGCCTGAAGGTTTATATTTTTGATTCTTTGAGCCTGTTTCCTCATCTATAAATGGGGTACTACCCAGTTCATTGAGTTGATATTATGAAAGATCTTTATAAACCTGTAAATTCTATAGAAGTGTGTAATATTATTATAAAACCTACTTTAGCATTTTGAAACCCTTGACTCCTGGGCCATGGGGGTCTAGAAGGTGGGAAGCAGGTTAGAATTCTTGGGCCAGGATTATTTGATTCTTTTGAGCAAATCTGGAACATTTGCCTGAGTATGCATGAATCAGGATGGCTTGGGAGTGATTCCTCAAGATTATACCATATGCTGTACAATAAGAAATGAAGAGCAGACAGATTTCAGAAACACCTTAAAAAACTTATATGAACTGATGCAAAGTGAAATGAGTAGAACCAGGAAAACATTGTACACAGTAATAGTGACATTGTGTGATCATCAACTATGAATGACTTAGTTCTTCTTAGCAATATAATGATCCAATTTAATTACAAAGGACTGATGATGGAAAAGAACTAATGGATCCTAAATGCAGATCAAAGCATACTATTTTCACTTGCCTTATTTTTTTGTGCTTTTTCCTTTTTGCTCTGTTTCTTCTTTTACAACTATGACTAATATGAAAATGTGTTTTACATGATTGCACATATATAATCTATATCAAATTGCTTACCATTTTAGGAAGAGTGAAGGGAAGAGAGGGCAGGAGGGAAATTTGGAACTCAAAATCCTGTAAAAATGAATGCTAAAAATTGTCTTTACATATAATTGGGGAAAAAACTATTAAAATAAGATTATATCATACGAGCAGGGCTATCAATGATCACATGAACTGCAGGTCTATATGAAGAGGTTCTCCTGAAATCCCAGGAACTTCAAGTGTTTTCCTTCTTTCAGGGGTAAGGTATTTGGGATGGAGAACCACCAGTCTTTTGCAAAAGGTGGTATTTGAGCATACAGGCTGTCCATCCCTTACTCTTACTATTTGACCTGCTTACCTCCTTTTCTGCTCAATGGTACTAAATGAGATGACAGAAGATTGACATCATTCTTTTGGCCTATTTATTTAAGGTGTGCCATATCAAAAGTCTGGAAAGGGAGAGGCTAAGTGGAAATTTAAGCTTAAATATTGCTGACTACCTTGGAGAATATTATATAGTTTAGTGAAAAGAGCACTGGAATTAGAATCAAGAGACTTGAGTTTAAGTTTAAGATTTAGAGAAAGAAAAGACCTTAGAGACCATTTAGTCTGACCCCTTCCTTTTATTGATGAGGGACCTGAGCCCCATGAAAATGACTTACCCAAGGTCATACTGGTAATAAGTGACAGAGTCAGGATTTGAGTCCAAACCCAGTATTCTTTTGACTGTTCCATAATGTTTCTTATTACATGCAAATGTAGTTCACATCTGGAGAACTTCTGGTTTAATTACTAAATATTTAATTAAAACAATTCTAAAATATCAATATAAACCTAATGTTTAATTTTTTAAAAACTCAGTCATTTCAGTAAAAAAAAATAATTTTATATAGATCTGAGTTAAGCCAGTCAATATTTATAGACAGAATGATGAGTCTACTGAATTTTTCAGTTTTGACCAGTGTTAGCCCCATGTAAGCACAATGATGTGATACAACACCATTTGTTCAGAACCCACAATGTTCACCAGGTACTATTTTTTTCCATTTCTCTCTTTTTTTTTGCATGGGGGACTATTTTATTAAAATTAAAGTATGAGATTTTATGTAAGCTCTGGGATTAATGTGTGAAATATTACTTAAGTATGCAGTAACAAGGCAGTTCAATATCTTCATCTGTAAAATTTGGATAATAATATATAGTGGATATAAAATTAGACCTGCAGGCAGGAAGGCATGGGTTTAAGTTTTGCCTCAAAGACATACTGTGTGACCTTGGGTAAGTCAATTTCTTGCTGTTCCAGGCCACTCTCAGACTATAAATTACAAAGGAATTGCCAGTTAGCTTCAGTGGACAGAATTTCCATATTAGGAGTTCCCCATATGGAGGAAGTTGTAGGTGCAGGAAATCATAGGCCCATAGATCTATCATTTGAGAATGATATTCACTAGTTCCCAGAAAAGCACTTTACAAACCTTTTAAATCCAGGAGCAATTATTATTAGGCAAAATTATTTTTACTTGGCAAAAAAATCTTTATAAACTTCCCAGTTCTGTAGAGGAGCAGAAGCCAAAACCTGCTGATAGGTCAGACACAGATTTAGGACTGTCATTTGTAGTCACCCAAATCACAGACAAAAAGTTACGAGGGACTGCGTAGTAGGCCTGTGAGTGACTTCAGAAACTTTACAAACAGGAGCTACTATTATTATCTAATTCTTCTCTCCCAAAGGCTGTGGTTTTGATAGTGCTCCAAGGGTGGGGACCACCAGTGAATTTTGCTGATTCAACCTCTTGCATACAAAGAAGGCCTGATTTTATCTCTGCTTTCCTTCAGTTCTGTCTCTTTTGTTTCCATAGTTCTAATCCAGAGTGCTATCTTTCTCCAGGTAAAAGCAGCATTTAAAAACATTCTCAAGTACAGAATTCCCTTTCAGTTCACTCCCTCCACTCCCCATTCTAAATTGACCCAAATCCTGTTCTTGATCAGAATAGAAAAAAGTCTTTCAGTTGAGTAGTGAGTCCCGAGACCCGACTTTCACATAACTGGCTCTAATCTGCACAACTGGCCTGTTCTTTTTCGCAAAGTGTAAAGTTCAGTTATTCTCCACAGCTCCCATTCCCTTTTCCTACAGACCCTCAAAGCTGGATGGACCCAGCTTAAGTGGTTTGGTACAAGTGGCCTGGGAAGGAGACAAGAAGTCTGGGAATGACTGAGGGCAAATTTAGGGTTGAGCTGTTTACATGAAGGAAAGCATCAGATTCAAGTGCTCTGACACATTTAGTAGGTTTAATTGGGGTTTCCAGCTCACAACATTGCCGGTAAACCTTGGTGGTGTACCCAGCATGTTCCCTAAGCTGATGGAGCCCATCCAAAAAAGGTTATTAGTAATGTAATAATAATAGTTCATATTGGCAGGAATGTATTTGCCTTGTGTCTCACATATATAATCAAAAACATTGAAAGAGGTTTGGGAGGGAGAACACTGCCAATGTTATCACACCGAACTAGATACCATAGTGAGTGGCTACAGTGGAGTCAGTAGTAAAACTCATGGCTTCAGATGTCTGTAAAATTGTCCAAAGTTCAGGCCACATGGGAGGTGAGTTAGAAGCCCTAAAGCAAAGAGGTAAATTTGACCTCATAATTATCACTGAGGCTTATTGAGGTGAAACCCATGTCTGGAACATGATTCGGATGGTTATATCTTATTCAAAAGAAACAGGATAGGTAAGAGAGGGTGGAGGAGAGCTAGTATTACATATAAGAAGGTATTTGATGGAAGAATCAATTTTGTCATCTGAGTACAATACTTAGACATTATGCTTCTGTTCCAAGGCTTATGATCTATTTTCCAAAGTCATCTATTTCCTCTTTCTGTCCAGCTATACTCAAGACAGCAGTTTACAGCCTGTATGGGGGAAATAATGTGCACATAGAAAATCAAATACAAATACATATAAAGAAATTTCTGGGGAGGGGGTACAGGTCTAATATGAAGGGCAGTTTGTTAACAATAGAAGAATGTGTGTTTAGGGGAAGGGGTTCAGAGGTCACAGTGGAAGGGTAAAGACAGAGTGATATAGGAAGAATAGGGCAGACATGGATGGATATGAGGGAGCAGAGAATGGTAGCTGAAAGGAGAATTTAGGCCTAGGCAAGCTATGCCTCAGCTCAATCCAGATTGGAACAAGTGTCTCCTCTGCTACATATCCAGCACGTGGTAACACAGCCTGTGCTTGAAGCCCCCAGTGAGGGGGAGCCCACCATTTCTCAAGGCAGCCTATTCTACACTTTGAATAGCTGTAATTGTTAGGAGGTTTTTCCTGATAACAATAACATCCTCCCGTAGCTTGTAGTTCCACCATCTGGAGCCATATTCCCTCTTTCACATGACAATCCTTTAAGTACTTGGGGACAGCCATCATGTCTCCCCAAGGCTTCTCCTCTCCAAGCTCCTGCCCCCTTGTGGTGAATGTATGGGAGGATCTATATGAATGCTTCACCAGGTGGGCAGGTGGATGGATTTGCAAGCTCTACATTGGGGAATACCCACAGGAATGTATTACAGATCCATTGGGTTATCCAAAGGGATATATGACACAAAAGGTTAAGAGCTTCTGGATAGAGGATGGAATGTCAGACTTAAAGACAGGAAGACATAGGCTCAAATCAGCCTTCCTAGGCTTACTGGTTGTATGACCCTATGTAAGTCACTTCATAGAGATAAATTTAGCACTCATTTCACAGGATTGTTACCACTATTAAATAAGATCAGATGTCAAGTACTTTGTAAAGCTAAAAGTTCTGTCCAAAAGAATATAAATTTTGGTTGCTTATATTCTGTGGGGGCTAGATTTTTTTTCTTTCTTCCCTTTTTCTTTATTCTTTTTTTTTTTTTTTAAGCTGGGACAATTAACTCTTTTGCCTCATGTAGTTTTCATTATGATTTCTTGAAATATAACTCTGGAAAATCAGGCTTTGATAAAGTCCATTATAATTCAAATGGAGTTATTTGATTATGCCTTTAAACCCAAATGACTCTGGTTTTCACTCATTGGCCAATAGTAGGTCCCAGCCCAAGTCTCAGTTGCTCATTGTTTGGATTTTGATGGCTCAGGGTAAGTATAAATAGCAATTGTTTCTGTTCTGGAAAGAAACTCTGAGGGTCTTTCCCTCCCAGATTGTTTCTTTTGGGAAGGCAAACTAGGCCATCTTTTGCTTCAATTCTCACCCAACCTTTAATTACTGAGTGGGTGGTGCCTCAGACAAACTGAAACCTAGAAAGCCCTTAGCTTAAAAAGGCCAAGGTCTCCACTGCATCTTGGGCCATCACCAGTGTTCTTGACCTATGTCTTGCCATTAGACTCTAATGACTCTGGAGGAAAGAGTGAGGCTGATGATTTTTCACAGCTCTGCTTCACTTAGGTTCAATTCACTTGCAAGTCAAAACATGGACCTCCTGATGTCATTGGTCCTCTTTGAGACTAAAGGATGAATGGCAAAAATATAAATCCCAGTGTCTATAGTTATAATTACTGTTGTATTTAAATTATTAAAATTTGAAAATATCATTTGTGTACAACTATTTCATAAACACATTCACTAAGAAAATTTTATTAGGCCTTTCACAGAGCTACAAGACTTTTGGAGAGTTTTATTTTATATTCCTCAATGTTATTTTTTTCTCTTTGGAAATTCTTTAATAGCTTGGTCACTTTGTGAAATTGAATTCTTTAAAACCTTTTTTCCTCATATTGCTAATGTGTATATTTTATGTTTACGAAGGTAATTATGTCCCTTAAGCTCTCAGCTTTGATAGCATATAATTGCATATATAAATTCTGAAAATTATTTTTATTTCTCTGTGATGAATTCATCTTGCTAATTTTTAAAGTTTTGGTGATTTGTTTTACATCTCCCTTTTGATAAGTTTAGCTAAAAATTTATTGACCATATTCATCCCTCCCCCCACAAAGAACCCACTTTTGGTTTTGTTTAGCAATTCCTTAATCTTTTGTTTTCCATTTTATCTATAGCTCAATTGGCAAGATCTCTACTTCTACATTTATTTGGGTTTGTTCATTGATGTTCTAGGTTTTAAAATTGTACACTCAGTTTATTATCCTCTTTTTCTATGCTGTTAATGTTAATTTTTCAGAGAATAATCCTCTGAGGATTGCTTTAGCTTCATCCCCCAAATTTTACAATGTTACTCAATAATTATAATTTTCTTTCACACATGTGCTAATTGTTTATGATTTGTCCTCCCAACATCAATCAATCAATTAATCAACTAGCCTTTATTGAGCACTTCCCATGTGTCAAGACACTATGCTAAGAAACAGTCCCTGAACTCAAGGAGCTTAAAAATGAATATAAATGCCATTATTATTGTTGTTATTAGTATAGTTTTAATGGTGGGGGAATAATCTCAGAGGGAAGGCACTAGCAGTTGGAGTACTGCAGGAGAATGAGGAAAGGCTAGTTGCAGAAGATTTTGCTCTAAGTCTTGAAGGAAGTCAAGGAAGCCAGTAGATGGCAGTGAGGAGGAAGAGTATTCCAAGCATGAGGGATAGTCAGTGAAAAAGAAGAAAACTGGGAGATGGGGTGTTGTGTTCAAGGAACAGCAAACAGGCCAGTATTAGGGGACATGGAGGAGAAAAGTGTAATAAGCCTGTAAAGGGACGAAGAAGTCAGATTGTGAAAGACTTCAAAACCAAACAGGATTTGACATTTGATTCTGGAGCTAATAAGGAACCACTGGAGTTTTCTGAGTAGGGAGATGACTTGGTCAGATATGTACCTTAGCTAGATCACTTTGGCAGCTAAGTGAAGGATGGACTGGAGTTTGGGGGTGGAGAAATGTCAACTCTTTGAGTAGAGAGAAGGGTACATATACAAGAAATGTTGTGAAGACTGACACATTAAGACTTGGCAATAGATTGGATGTGTAGGGTTGTTTAATTGAAGAGCAGAGAATGACACTGAGGTTGTAAACCTGGATGATGATGAGATTGGTGGTGCCCTTGAGACTAATAAAGAAACTGGGAGAGGTTGAGAAGAAAGATGAAAGTTCCATTTTGGAAACTTTGGAAACTTTGAATTTTAGATCTCTATGGGACATCCAGTGTAAGATGTGGACGTAGATATTTGGTGGTATGAGATGAGAAGTCAAGAGAGAGGTTAGAGTTTAATAAATACGTGTGAGAAGCATCTGCCAATAGAGATGCCAATTGAACTCATGGGAGTTGGTGAGATCACCGTAAGAAATAGGATAGAGGGAGAAGAGAAAAAGGTCCAGAACAGAGTCTTGTTAGTGGATAAAACCTGGAGGAAGATTCAGTAGATTCCTGAGGAGCACTCACACATAAAGGAGAAGAACCAGGAGAGAGGAGTGCCATGAAAATCTAGAGAAGTTTTCTAGAATAGGGTGATAAGCAATGTCAGACACTGAAGAGAGGTCAAGAAGGATAAAAATTGAGAAAAGATCATTAGACTTGAGAATTAAGAGATGATAACTTTGGAGGGAGTATAATAGTGTTGATTGGTGATAGTTTATGGTTTAGGTAAAGATTAACATATACCTTTGAGTTTTTTAAGCATTTCTTTTTATTTTTTTTTTGTTTGCTTTCTTTTGGAGAGGGAGGATAGGGAAATTGGGGTTAAGTGACTTGCCCAAGGTCACATGGCTAGTATTATATGTCTGAGGTCAGATTTGAACTCAGGTCCTCCTGACTCCAGGGCCAGTGCTCTATTTACTTTGCCAACTAGCCACCCCAAGCATTTGTTTCATGGAGAAAATAAAAAGCTATCCTATACCTGATAGCTACTACTTTGTACATTAAATTGCCTTTCTAGAAAGAACCATATTAATTCCTTTTGGGAAGACCCTAGACATGAGCCAAATGAAATTTTGTTTGAGACATTTTCTGGTTAGGATGGGATGTAATAAGCCAGAAAGTGTGAGAAAAAAACCTGACTCTGCTCCCTTTTCCTTTCTTTGGGTCCTGGCTCCTCCATGGCTAAACCTGATCTGTTAGAGAGTGGGAGTCACACTTGGCAGAGAGGAGCCCTCTGTGCCATGGGGGAAACAGTCATAAGGAGGTTTTGCAAGTCAAATATTCTGTTTTGTTCCAGTGGCAGTGGTTGTCTTCCATGGGAATGTTTCAAATGCTTTTCTTGTATTGAAGGTCCACATTTTTCATTGATGGTTAGGCACTGCTTTAAAGGCAGCTATTATGGATTGCTGCTTGAATGCCTTTGCTTTTTGGAATATCCTATTGCAATCTTTTATCTCTCATGGTAGCAGAATAATACAAAAATTTCCAAATTGACATTCCTTTATAGCTAATGGCCTTTATTCTGGCTACTTGATGTCTCATACTGAAATTGGATTATTATATGTCTTGGAGTTATAAGTTTTTTCTCTAGTGGTAGTCTGTGAATTTGACTAATCAATACTTTGCTGCCTGTATTCAAATGTTCCATGTAGTTTTCTTGTATTATTTGCTATAATATAGTATTGATGGTTTTGAATTGATCACTTTCTTATTGCAGGCTTAATATGAGTCCACAATCAAGAAAGTTAATGTGACCATAAAAGAAAACTATATTGTCCAGAAGGAGGAAGGTATAGGCCTGCTATTTTCATATCTGGAAAATTAAATGTACTACATTTTTTTTGGAGGGCAGGACAATTGGGGTTGACTTGCCCAAGGTCATAGAGCTAGTGTGCTAAGTGTCTGAGGCTGAATTTGAACTCAGGTCCTTCTTATTCCAGGGCCAGTGCTCTATTCACTGTGCCACCTAGATGCCCCAAATGTACTGCATCTTAAAAGGGGCATCGATAAATTAGAGCTCATTCAAAGAGGGGCAATCAATATGACTAGATATCAGGCACAGGCAGCTAGGTGGAACAGTGGGTGCAGCACTGAGTCTGGAGTCAAGAAAAACTCTCTGTGAGTTCCAATCCAGCCTCAGACACTCACTAATTGTGTGATCCTGAGCAAGTATCTTAACCCTGTCTGCCTCAGTTTCCTCATTTGTAAAATGAACTGGAGAAGGAAATGGCAGACCATTCCAGTATCTCTGCCAAGAAAACCCCAAATGGGTCACAAAGAGTCAGACATGACAGAAATGACTGAACAGCAACAGATAGCATGCCAAATGAGAGTCAATTGAAAGAATTGAGGGTTGTTTACTCTGGAGAAGAGAACACTTGGGAGTGGGGATATGATTTTTAGAAAAGTAGAAAGAATGCTTAATGTGGCATCAAGAAGACCCATGTCCAAATCTCACATTCTGACACTTTCTATCTGTGTCCATGGGCAAGTTGCTTAATGCCTCTGAATAACAGCCTCCTCACCCATAAAGTGAGGAGACAGGTAGAAAACACTTCACAGAATTTTTATGAGTCTCCAGTGAAATAATGTGTCAGTCAACAAGTCCTAGGCACTTTGCTAAGCACTTTGAATACAAAGGGCAAAAAGTCCTTGTCCTCAAGGAACTTACAGTTTAATGGGGGAAACAACATGCAGATAACTAGGTATAAACAAGATATAGATAAGATAAATAAGAACTAATCAGTAGATGTAAAGGCACCCATGTATGTATGTATGCCATGTATGTATGTATGTATGTATGTATGTATGTATATGTTTGTGAACTTTAAAGCATTATACAAATGTTTCATTATTATTTTTCAAATGCCAGAAAGTCTGTTACATGGAAGAAGGATTAGACTTGGCCCCAGAGGGCAAAGCTAGGACCAATGGGTGGAAATTACAAGGAGGTAGATTCCATTCCATGTAAGGAAAACTTTCCTAGCAATGAGAGCTGTTCCCAAGTGGAATGAGCTGTCTTAGGAAGGAGGGCACTGGAGGTCATCAAATCAAGACTGGGTGACCCCTTCTGAGTGTTTGGATTCAGCCTGAGATGGATATTGGATTACATCGTTTATGAGGCAGGACAGTCTATCACTTTGACTGGTGTGGGGTAGCAGGAAAAGAACCAAAATATCAAGGAGCAAGATTTCTTTGGGTTTGGTTTTCAGAAACCTGCTTCCCAGGCTTCACTACAGACTACCTTAAATTAGCCACCAGAGGGCATGGTTGGAATGTAAGAGAAATTGAATGCAGCTGCAGGCAAGGGGGAAAATCATTTCAGTATTTTAATATTTCAGACTGGAAAGGATCTTAGAGCTAATCAGTTGTAGACCCCTCATTTTATACATGAGGAAACTGTGCCCTAGAGAACTAAAGTGACTTATCCAAGGTCAACTAAGACATAATGACTGTTAAGATTTGAATCTGTGTCCTGGACTCAACCCAGAACTTTCTCAGCTACTCCATGATTAAAGAGAAAGATTTTTATTAAAGGTATTATTTCCCAGGTCAGAGTGACCTTGGGTTGCATGAGGAGTGTAGCAAAGTAAGACTGAAAAAGGTTACAAGAGATTTTCCAGACTCAGACACTAAGGGTACTTCCCCTTTGTCATTTATTTCTTAGTGTCATAGAGGAGTGTGTATTTCAAAACTGTCAGAAGAAAGGTATTTCGTTGTTTAGAAATGCCATGGCAACCATGGAGATTTTTATTTTTTGATTTTTGGAGGGGGGAAGGTAGGGCAATTGGGGTTAAGTGACTTGCCCAAGGTCACACAGCTAGTTTTGTGTTAAGTGTCTGAAGCTCCATTTGAACTCAGGTCCTCCTGACTCCAGGGCCCATGCTCTCTATTCACTGTGCCACCTAGCTGCTCAGAGATTTTTTTTTAACACAAGCTGGCTGTCACAGAGTTTTCAGGACAGAGAGCAAATAGAAAGTTAGGTCCCATCTCCCAGGGACTGGGGAAACTAAAAAAAAAAAAGATTAACCACTGAAGGTCAACTGTAAGTAGAAATACTTTAGAGAATCATACAATATCAAAGCTAGAAGGGAGTTAAGAGATCATCCAACCCAATCATTCTCATATAATAGATGAAAACCTAAGAAATTAGAGATGAGGAAGCTAAAGTAACAGGATATATGATGATGAGGGCATTTTAAAGAAAATCTGGTGGTGTTTTATGGAGGCAATGTGGACTAAGTCAGGAGACCCAAATTCTAACCCAACCCCAGAAACATACTAGCTGTGTGATCCTGGGCAATCACTTAATCTCCGTCTGCCTCAGTCTCTTTATCTGTAAAATGAGAATAACAACAGTACCTGTCTCCCATGGCCATTATGAGGATAAAATGGGATAATATTTGTAAAATGCTTAGTGCAGTTCCTGGCACATAGTGAGAGTTCAAGAAATGCTTGGCATCCTCCTCCTCCTCCTCATCATTTATGGGACCTTAGGCAAATTGCTGAGTCTCCTTGGGTCTCTGTTTCTACATCTATAAAATGAGGGGGTCAGAATTAGATGATATCTGAAGGTTTCCAGGTCTAGAACCCTAATCATGTCAAAATCATTTCCCCTCTATAAGCCTCATTTTACTCATCTACAGTAGGAGGGGGTAGGGCAGCAAGGTGGCACAGTGGACAGAGAACTGCGCCTACAGTCAGGAAGATTCCTCTTTGTGAGTTCAAATCCAGCTTCAGACACTTACTAGCTGTGTGTCCCTGGGCAAGTCACCCTGTTTGTCTCAGTTTCCTCATCTATAGAATGAACTGGAGAGGGAAATGGCAAACCACTCCAGTGTCTCTGCCAAGAAAACCCCAAATAGGGCTTCAGACATGACTGAAACAACTGAACAAATTCCAGATCCAGCTTCAGATACTTGCTACCTATGTGACTCTGAATAAGTTACTTAATTTCCCTCTGCCTCAGTTTCCTCAGCTGTAAAATGGAGATAAGAAAAGGACCTACCTCACAGGTGCATTGTGAGGATCAAATGAGGTAGCATCTATAAAGCTCTTAGCACAGTGCCTGGGACACAGTAGGTACTTAATAAATGCTTGTTACCTTCTCTTTCTCATGTGACATATAAAACAAACATGATATTCAGGTGTGACATGATATAGGTACTTTATAGGAATAGTTTTCAGGCTGGGACTATAAAGTCTTCCTTGACTGCTCCTCTTCTCTCTATACTCCCTATACTTCCAAATAATTTTTCTTATATTTTGAATTTTCGACAACCTTTAAACCTTGGCCATAAGGTAGTTCAGTCAATATAGAGACTGAGTAGAATCCATGGTTCTCATTGAAGGGACCCAGTTTGTGAGGTGGGGTTTGGGGATGGAGGGTTGGGGTCAAACAGGTAGTCAATAAATATGTATTAAGCTCCTATTATGTGCTAGGCACTGTGCTAGGCCCTGGAGATACAAATACAAAAAAGAAAGAATCCTGGCTTTGTCAACCAGACTGAACAGGCCTCTAACCTGTGGATGGCCAGGGCCAAACAGAGCAGGCTAGAGACAAGAGAGTGAGGAATCAGCAGACGTTTAATTTCAAAGTGAGGGAAATGGCTTGCAGGCAAGAAGGGGATCTAGACACATGTGCCACCCTTAGTAGGGGACCTGAGGCAGTATGGGGAGATCTCAGTACTTAGATGTGCAGGGAGCTATAGCCTTGACAATGAGGGGGTAACAGCAACAATGTTGTTTGATTCATAGCAGAGCTTCATGACCAGAATATGGGTACTTATCTGATCTTGTCCAAACTCAGAAAACACCTGACATTGGTCAAAGCAATAGAATAACCATGTGATTTTGCCAGAGAGTGAGAATGTCCAGAGAGTAAATGCAACGGATTGTTGTCATGCCAAGCTCAGGGCTAAGCCTACTTGCTGGGCCTTAGCTTTGGAGAACAGGGTGTCTCCTAATATCTTGACACCTTCGAAGAGCTTACAATCTAGTGAGAGAAGGCAATACATAGAAGGAAATTAAAAGATTGAAGGGCATTTTGGAGAAGTCCAGAGGAGGGAATTCTGAGAGGAAAATGAAGAGATGACCAGGCTGGGCTCTCTCCCTCCTGAAATGGAGGCTGGGGGAAGAATTCTCCACTCCACCCTCTCTATTCAGAGAGGTCCAGGAGCAAAGGGTACTGAGTAGGTGTGAGTACCAAGGCCAGAGTGAGGTGGGGTTTGTATCCATGAAGTTCCTTTGTAGGGAGAGGTCAGAATTTCAATTGGAACAAGCCAGGATTGTAGCAAACAGACAAAACAAAACTGCACAGATGAGTCATGGAAGCTGAAATGGCCAGAGGCAGGAGGCTGTGCCTGAAACAAAAAACAATATCAGCACCAGGGATTGGAATTAGGCTGAGAGGGAGCTAGGGAGAAGTGAGGGTTAGGGAAGCATTTTCCACTCCACCCTCTATTCAGAGGTATGCCAGGGGTATAGAGTACTGATAAGACCTGGGTACCCAGGGGAGGTCTGGAGTTCAGCTTAGACCAGCTGAGTACTTATGGTTCAATGAAAAGAAACTGAGGCTCTGGAACTTAGGGGAGGACCAGGTTTCAGATCTGGCCTTGATTACTTACTAGCTAGGTGCTAACTTTGGGCAAGTCACTTAACATCTTTGGGACTCAGTTTTCTCATCTGTAAAATATTGGGGGCTGGACTAAATGGCACCCGAAGTCCCCCATTTTATAGATGAGAAAATGGGGACAGACAGAGGTTAAGTCACTTTCCCAGGGTCACAGAGCTACTAAGTATCTGTGGCTGGGTTTGAACTCAAATTTTTCTGACTCCAATCCCAGGCTGCTATCTACTGTCACCCAGGTTGGGCTAGACTAAGAATTATTATAATTTGTAATAGCCCACCACTCTGTGGATACATGTTGGTTTTTATGTTTGAGATGGGTCTCAACTACTGGTTTCTGTTGGAAGTGCCTCTCACTAGAGACCTTCTGTCCCTATTCCCCTCATTGTTCTCCATGGCAATAGCACAGTCAGCAGGGCATTAGACACTTCAGTGACTGTTACAAAAACAAGGTACCAGAGGCAAATGCACATTGTTTAGTGAATCTGCATTTTGGGGGTAAATGATTCTGCTCACAAGGCAAATATTCCTTTTCACAGGTGGCATATGGGAACCATTAGGAGGCTGTGTTGATGTACTTTTCAGACAGTCATTTAGAGAAGGCTCATCAGCATTAATAGACTTTCTTACTTTCTTCTCAATCACAGAGCTCTAACTAGTTTTAAAATAGTCAACCAATCAGCTTGGGTCTTCATTTATTCTGATTCCACAAGCCATTTTGGGAACTCTTCAAAAGAGAAGTATTTCATATGCTGATGAAGGAGAACAAACTATATTAAGCCATAGTTGTTTCAAAGTTGCAAACAGTCTCGTTTATGTAGCCTTGAGACCTGAAATAGAAAATGTCTAGTGAAACAGTAGCACACATTTAGAAGGCAGAAGAAAGACAACAACGTTTCCCGAAACTCAAATCATTTATAGAATAGGAGACAGATTTTTAAAAACATGTAACAAAGAGAAACATGTTGGAGATGACTAAAACCAGCATCTGTATTATGTACCATCTTAAAGTATAGTTTGATAGCAGATTCAAATGACCATGAGAACCAAATGGCATTTCTATATATAATAATAAAACTAGATAATAAAATCATTACATCCCAGAGGTGGAAAGCTCCCCTGCTTGTCCAAGCCAATATTCATCTGAAGAATTAATTCCTTCTATTACACTGATGACAAGTTATCATCTGATTTCTACTTGAGTGCTATTAGTAACAATAAAGTCTTATTCTAATCAGAGAAGCTTGCTCTATTTTTTTGGATAGGTTTGAGTTTTAGGGATTAAAATTCTTCATTTATTTAGAAAATTAAATGATGTATCAGATCCCATTGGGTTAGGAAGGCTTACGTAGAGTCATGGTGATGGAGTATCCCTCTGTCATTTGAGGACCAGGCTGACTAATTTCAGAGAGGTCCACAATGGCTTACATTAATCACAGGGTGATGAATTTTTCAACCACTGTCGCTCTTGAAGATCATCCATTTTTGGTACCTGAAGATGTAATTCATTTGGGTCTAGAGATATGATTTCAGTAACTGGGTCTAGACATTTTCTTACTAGCTTCCTACTTCTTTCTATCTCCCTCTTCTCAGTCCTTTTCAGTTCAAAGATTATTCTTCTTGATATAGAAAACAAAATTAGAATTCATTAACTCTTCCTTTTCTGAGTGTATTTAGCCTAGATAAGACCGAGGGGGAACATGATGTTGGTCTTAAAGTACATGAAGGATTCTTCCCTGAATGAGGAACTAGATTTATTCTTCTTGGTCCCTGAGAGCAAAATGAGGAGTAATGGGTAAAAGTTGCAAAGAGGCAAATTTAAGCTTGATGTCGAGAATAGCTTCATAATAAGAAGGACTATCCAAAAAGTGGAAAGAATGATCTGCCTTGGGAGATGATGTGTTTACCACCACTGAAGGTCTAAATTAAAGACTGGATGAACAGTTGTTGGCTAAGTTTTAGAGAGAATTAGTTTTCAAGAATTTGTTGGCCCAATTGACCTCTGAGGTCCTTCCCAACTCTGAGACTCTGTGATACTTATTTGTTGCAAATCATTATAGCATCCTAGGATTTCGAGCTGGGTGGGACCCTAGAGGTTATTGAGTCCAATCCTTTAATCAGGTTTTCATATGTAATAGACTAGAGGGTCTTCATCATTCTGATTTTCCTCCATGAACATCCTCCAGCCTATCAATGTCCTCTCCAAAAGGGGGTACTCAAAATGCAACACAACATTCAAGACATGGCATGACCATGCAAAATACAATAGCTCTAACCATCATCACCTAAGCCCTAGAAACTATGCCTCTCTTAGAGAAGTCTAAAATCACATTATATATTTCTTTTTTTCCTTTTCTTTTTGGCTGCCACATCACACTGTTGACTCATCTTAAACTACTTCCCACACACACCTTTTGCTTCCGTCCTGTCTCTCACCTACCATATGTATTTGGGATGAGTAGGCAGTTTTGGAGTGTGAAATCAATCATTTTGAAAGGTAAGTGTCTGGAGGATTGCTCATCCTAAGAGGCTGTGAGCCAAGGCCCAAATTTCTTGGCTCCCTAAAAGTGACATTTTCAATTAGGAACTGGAGACAGAGCCTGGAGGATACAGTCCAATAAAGGAGATGGGATGAAAATTGGGGAATTATGAAAAGACAGACAGCCAGCCCCTCCATGGAGCTGGGAAAGGCAAGATGTACAACTACATGATGAGGCAATTAAGGAAATGACAACTATGTTGCAGAGAGGATTCCATATTTATATGAAGAGGGTAGCTATTGAGTTGGGCAGAGGCAAAACTACAAGAATGGACCTGAAATAAATGCAGAGAAGGAGAGTCTTTTAAGGTGAAGTCTCTTAATTCATTCATTCATTCATTCATTCATTCATTCATTCATTCATTCATCTGCAAATCCACTCAGCCATTCAGCCAACTAACCTATATTGACAATATGCAGACCACTATACTAAGAGGTGGAAGTGGGCATGGGGAAGTGTTTGTGTAGAAATAGAATTAATAGTCACCTCTCTTAGAAAGCATCTAGTCTAGATGTTAGAGAACCTATACATATGGTTTCAGCAATCTCTTCTAAATTTGAAACTATGTAGCTGACCATTCCAAAAATTATTTGATTCTATGTAGCTGACCATTCCTTTCGACCATTATTACCTAACCCTCTTCATCCAATACCCAGTAAACACTTGTTAAATACATATTATAAAGAGACATATTTAACTGTTGAGTCAAGTCAACAAACATTTATTAAATACTTACTATGTGTAAGGAAATGTGAAGTGCTTAGAATATATAGAAAGACTTTCCTAGCTCTTAGGAAGCTCATATTTTAATGAGGGTGATGGCATGCAAATATATACATACAAGATATGTACAATGCAAATGGAAGGCAACCTCAAAGAGAAGGGAAATGAAAAGGCTTCTTGTAAAAGCTGAATCTTGAAGGAAGCTGGAGAAGTCAGAAGTGAGGAGAGAGAACATTCCAGGCATGAGGGTCATGTATCAGCCAGAGAGATTGGGTCATGGATTGTGTGGAGGGGAGTCTACTGTAAGAAGGCTCAAAAGATAGGAAGGGTCCAGGTTTATAATCATGATATCTATGGAGAATTTGTGGGGACATAACCAGGATATGACTTAGTGGAGAAATCATGGGACTTGGATTTGGATGGACCAGGGCTCAGATATCACCTCAGGTACTAGCAAAGTGACTATGGACAAGTCACTTCAAGTATCTGAGTTTTAGCTTCCTTGTTTTGTAAAATGAATATGATAATAAACAGCACCTATATTACAGGGTCAACTAAGGAGCAAATGAGTTAACGTGTAAATATACATTGCAAACTTGAAGCATAATCCATGTGAACTATTGTGATTATTAGTTATCAGCTGGTATTTTCAGCCAATAAAATTTGTAGAGTGCTGATAACAGGATGACCTCCTTGTTTTGAAACCTTGGATTTAGAAGCTCTTCAGTATCCTAAGTCTCAGTTTGATTCTGTTAAAGGCCTTAGCTTGAAAAGGCCAAGGTTCCTCACTGCATCTCCAATTGTCCTGATCCACATCTGGCCACTGAACCCAGATCTCTCCAGAGGAGAAAGTGAGGCTGGGGACTCTCTCACTGTAATCCAATTTATTTGCTTGTCATGGCATCATCTCCCTGATTCATGGTCCTCTTAAAGAATGAAGGACAAACAGCTTCTATTGTGTGAATCAGGGTGTGGCATTCAGATTAACCCCTGAGTTATCAGTAACTCAGTGATCTCAGACTTTTTCTCTGCTCTTCTATTTGGGGTTTAGGGGTGAGAAGGTGATCACATAGAATCTTAGAGCTGGAGGGACCTCAGAGGTCATCTAGCCTGGGCCCCAGTGACCCAGAGTCTATTCAAGTCCTTGTTGGAATAAGTCATGTGACAGCACGTTGCTCTGTGTGTACACACAACACAAAAGACCATAGAAGAGCAAATGTGGAAAGGGCCCTGAAGATCACCTAGCTCAACCCCATCATTTTATAGAGGGGCAAACGGAAGCCCAAGGTCACACAAGGTAGTCAGGGCCCAAGTCAGGACTCAAATCCATTTTCCTACTTAAATCTAGTGGGCTTTCTACTGTATTACTATAACCTTTACCTAGTAGAAACAAACAAGCTAAGAAAAAAATCCTTGTAGTAGGTTAATGCCACCATTCATATTCTTGCATAAGTGTGGCTGGTGTTGTCTTCCTCTATTTATATGTTTTAATGAGAATTTCTCCTTCTCCCTTTGCTAGACATTTTATTCTTATTTTATTAGATTGGAACTTGGTGCCTTTCAAAGTTGTCCTTGCTGTTTATGGCAGAAAGGCTCTGGTCCTTTTAATAGGATGACAAGGGGAGGTTGTAAATCATGTCAGAGAGGTCACTTGGTATTTTTACCCTTCCAGATACAGACATGCAAATACCATAGGGACGAGTCATTGAGACCTTTCTGCTCCTTTAGAGTCTTGTTTCTCCAAGAAAACATCTTACTGGGAAGGCAAAAACAACAGTACCAACTCTTCTTGGGTGGTTTTAAGAGCCAGTTGATATGGGTTTTCTCCTGAGATCTGTCATCTTACTGTGAAAGCAAAAATAGAAACAGCAACTCCTGTTAGATGGTTTTAAGAGCCAGATGATATGAGTTCCTTCTCTTGAAAAGATCTGTCCCTTCAGTCCTTTCCCTTCTCTGAGGCAAGGCTGTCTCAGAAGAAAGAAAGAATATTCATTCATTCCTTTTAAAACATTTATAAAGCACTATTGTAGAAGGGTGTGGGTGGGGATGAGAAGTGGTTCTTACCCTCAAGGAGCTTATAATAAGGTAAGGAAAATAAATCAAATACCCAGACAACTATAATAGAAGTGCTGAACATGTGGCCTTCCACGGCTACGTGAGGATCCCAACACTCCCATGTGAGGCTCAAACCAGATTAAAATTCAGTTGGGAAGTATTTAGCCAGGCAAATAAAAATGCAATAACTAGATAATATTACATTTTAAAACTAAGTCAATATTTAGCCTCCAGGGATCCTTATGTAGGTCTCCCATTTCAAATTTAAATTTGATATCACTGGACTATAATAAAAAGCAGAATATAAAAAAAATGCCACAGGAGAAGTACAAACTATGGGGCTTCTGAAGAGGGAAAGATCACACACAGTTAAGGGGAATAGGGTGTAAAGAGTACATAGGCTTGGGACTCAGAAGATCTGGGTTTGAATTCCACTTCTGATGTTACCCACCTGGGTTACCTTGCACAAGTCACTGAACTTCCCTGGGCTTTGGTGTTCTCAATAAAATGAGGGTGTTGTACCATGTGACCTTTGAGATCCATCCTAGGTCTATCTATGATCCTATGACTTAGAGCAGAGCACAGAACCTCAGAGCTAGAAAGAAAGGTCATTGGGCCCACTACCTGTATAAAGTCTCCCTTCTGTAACATCTTAGGGTGGTAATTCATCCATCCTCCACTAGAAAACCTTCCATGGGAGAACCCTGTGCCTAATCTGAGCATCCCATTCCATTTTTGGGCATATCTAGAAGTTGTGAAGTGTTTTTTTATATCAAGTCTCAATCTGGCCTTCCATAACATTAGTAAATTGCTGAGGGGGGAGGGTGAGGGAATAAGTATTTATATAGCACATGCCAGGTTCTGTGCTAAGAGCTTTACAAATATTATTGCATTTGATCCTCACAGCAGCTCTGAGAAGTAGTTGCTATTATTTTCCCCATTTTATATTGAGGAAACTTGAAGGAGAGACTGAGGTTAAGTGACTTGTCCAGGGTCACACAGCTAATAAGTATGTGAGGATAGATTTGAACTCAGGTCTTCCTGACTCCATACCCCAGAGTTCTAACCATTGTACAACCAGTTGCCTCTAGGTTATCTTATTTTTAAAAATGCCTAAATTAGAATCTCTATCTGTATCATACCTGACAAATGGTCTTTGTACAAAGGCCTCAAGTGAAAGGAAACCTATTAACTCACGAGGCAACCCATTCCACTTTTAGATGGCTTGGTGAGAAGTTTTTCCATCCATTGCCCCTAGTTCTATTCTTTGGGTCCAAGCAGAGCAATTATAATCCTACATATTATGTTTCTTGTTTATTGTTGTTAAGTCACTTTCCAATCTTGCCTGACTCTCTGTGACCCCATTTGGGGTTTTCTTGGCAGAGATATTGCAGAGGTTTGCCATTTCCTTCTCCAACTCATTTTACAGATAAGAAAATTGAAGTAAATAGGCATAAGTGACTTGCCCAGGATCATACAGCTAGTAAGTATCTGAGGCTAGGTTTGAACTAAGGAAGATGAATTTTTCTGAGTCTAAGCCCAGTGCTCTAGTCACTGTGCCATCTAGCTGCCCCTTCAAGATAGTTACCCTATGCTCCCTAAATCTTAAGGTAAGTCCTTAAAACTGGACCATGTCTAGTCATACTGACCTATATTTTGCCATTGGACCCAGATGGCTCTGGAGGAGAAAGTGAGGCTGGTGACTTTGCATAGCCCTCTCTCACTTAAATCCAATTCACTTGCAAGTCATGGCATCACCTTCCTGTTCTCGTGGTCCTCCTCGAAAATGAAGGATAAACTACCACAAGAAGTCTTAAGAGAGACTTAGAATTGGACAGGACCTTAGGAGTCATCTAGCCTGATGACTTCATTCTATGTTTGAGAAAACAAACATTAAGACTAAAGGATTTGCTCAAGGTCACAAAGATATTAAGTGGTAGATCCCGGGGGTGGGATAGGATTATGACAGATAAAGATGAAAGGAGGCATTCCAGGTCTGGAGCATGGCGCACTCTCCATGGTTATCAATAATTTCTTCTCCTCATTGCCTTTTTGAGCCTCTTTTGCCATTTGAGTTAGTCTATTTTTTAAGGTGTTATTTTCCTCAGTCAGGCTGTTGACTCTCATTTCATACTTTTCTTGCATCTTTCTCATTTCTCTACCCAATTTGCCCCCCACTTCTCTTATCTGCTTCTTAAGGTCCTCTATGGCCTGTAGCCAGCTCGTATTTTCATTTGGGGGTTTTGGTGCAGGAGTTCTGACCTCCCAGTCCTTCTCCTGTTCCATGCTTTGATCCTCTTTGCCCCCAAAATAGGAGTCTAATGTGAATTTTTCTGGATATTTTGTTTCCTTTGCCTAGGCATGTTGCCACTCAATTACTTGACTTTTGGGCTTGTTGCCACAGTAGGACTCTGCCACCAGACAGGGAAGCTTCCATCCCAAACGCTGGGGTTTTCTCAACTGCCGGAGGTATTAGTTGGGTGCCCCCTCTCTGAAGCCTCCACACACTCTGGCAAGGTGGTCACACACCCCAAGACCTCCACCCCAGACCTCAACCCAGATCCAAGAAGCGTAAAGCAAGAGTGACTATCCCCAGACTGATCGCCAGATCCCCCTACAGTTTGCAGGCCAAAAGCTGAAGCTGCAACATGGCAACATAGCGCGAGCTGTGCTGGCTCCTCAGTGGCTTCTCCCCACCCCCCCAGGGGAAACAGGGCACACACTCTCCCAATCAGTCCCAAAGGCCGTAGGGCACTGACCTCTCACTTTGTCCTAGGCATCTATGTGTTGATAATTCTGGAAATGCCACAGCTGCTGGTGTTCTGGGGTCCCTCCAGCAGGCTGCTGGTCTGGCTACCCTGGGGCTAAAACCTCTGACTCATGAGGGCCTGGGCTTGACTCCCAGAATACTGTGCTGGCTGCTCCCTGCCAGGATGCTGGGCTGTCCTCAGTGGGAGGTTAGCTTCTCTGTCATTTTGTGGGTTCTGGAGCTCCAGAGGTCATTCAGAGTCCCCCTTTTAGATAATTCTGAAGTGATATTGGCTGGAGTCCCAAGGAAGTGCTTTTTCTACTCTGCCATCTTGACTCTGCCCCCTATTAATAATTTCTTAATTAAAAAATCTTATGCTAATGCATTGTTGGTGGAGTTGTAAACTGATCCAACCATTCTGGAGAGCAATTTGGAACTATGCCTAAAGGGTTATAAAATTGTGTGTACCCTTTGATCCAGCAATACCACTTCTAGGTTTATATTTCAAAGAGATCATAAAAATGTGAACAGGATCCACATGTATAAAAAGATTTATAGCAGTTCTTTTTGTGGTGGCAAGGAATAGGAAATTGAGGAGATGCCCATCAATTGGAGAATGTCTGAACAAGTTGTGGTATATTAATGTAATGGAATACTATTGTTCTTAAAGCAATGGTAAACAGGCAGACTTCAGAAAAACCTAGAAAGACTTACATGAATTGATGTTGAGTGAAACGGGAAGAACCAGGAGAACACTGTACACAGTAACAGCAACATTGTGTGATGACCAACCTTGAAAGACTTAGCTCTTCTCAGTCAATGCAAGGATCCAACACAGTTCCAAAAGACTCATGATGGAAAATGCTATCCACATCCAGAGAAAGAACTATGGAGTTTGAATGCAGATTGAAGCAGACTATTTTCTCTCTTTTTGTTTCTTCATTCTCGTGGTTTTCCCTTTGGTTCTAATTCTTCTCAACATGACTAATATGGAAATACATTTAATATGATTGCCCATGTATATCCTATATCAGATTGCATGCCATCTTGGGGAGGGGGAAAGGGAAGGAGGGAGAGAAAATTTAGACTCAAAATCTTATGGAAATGAATGTTGAAAACTAAAAGTAACTTAAAATCTATATAATTAAAAAAAGAAAATCTTATGGCCTTTCTCAATCCTCATTCTTTCTGACTTCTCTGCAGCATTTGGCACTACCATCTGCTCCTCCCAGATACTCTTTCCTTTCTAGGGTTTTGTCACTCTACTCTCTCTCGATTTTCCTTGTCTTTTCTTCTGGTTCATCACCCCTATCCTTCCCTCTAACTTTGGATATATCCCAAGGTTTTATTTTCTCCTTTCTCTCTTGGGGACCTCCTAATTTTCCATTCATTTAATAATCATTTCTATGCTGACTCCCAGGTTTATAGATCTAGCCCTAGTCTCTCCCCTGACTTCTAGTCTTACATCACGAGATGTTTACTGGGCATTTCATATTATAAGCATCCCCAATTCAACATGACCAAAATAAAACTCATTATACTTTCCTCCTGAACCCACTCTGTGCCCTGAATTTGCCCTGTTTCTGAGCGCTGAAGACCTCAAGATCAGAGAGACACTAGAGTGAAGTCGTAGCAGGCTCTCCTTGCTGGGTCCTGACATAGAATCTGCTTCCTCTAATCCATGAACTTATCCACGAGAAATGAATCAGCCATTGTAACAAGCAATTTTAGATCCCTGCAATCCTATTACAGGACATGAAACAGAAAAAAAATTGGCTGTAGAAATTTCTGTCTATTCCAGACCCCAAGTCCTTGCCACATATTTTGGAGAGTTGCTGAGAACTGTGTCCAGAGTTCCTGAGCTGTTCATCTAGTGTAGTGACTGGCTCTTCTGAACATATGAGCTGCCCCCTATTCATATTTTCCATCCTTCTTTGCCTTTTGGCAGGAGGAGTGACCACAGTAAATAAGACAAACCAAACTGTGTCCACCTTTGAATTCCTGAGTTCAGAGAAACCTATGGGCTTCCTGGGTTTGGGAAAAACTGGAGTTATGTGCATACATGGTATTATTTGATTAGATAGTATTTATTGCTTTTATTGTTCTTGTGTTAAGAGTGAAACACTATAGTTGAACGTGTTCTATTTCCTCCTTTAAGAGGAGTTTCCATAATGCCAAGGTCACATGATTAGGGTTCAGTGGAATTTCACAAGGCCAAGAAAGAAGGCAGGGTTTTGCCTTATGTATATGCTTATATATATAGGAAGAGAACAACTTGACTAGGCAAGCCCATACTAACTTCTACCCTTTAGACTGCTAGGTAGCATATTGAATAGGATCTGGAGTTTGGAGTAAGAAAGACCTGAGTTTGAATCCTGCCTCAGATATTTACTAACTGCTAATATTTAATTTCTCTCAACCTCAGTTTCCCCATCTGTAAAATATGAGTGTTAGACTTCCTGCCTTAAAAATCTCTTCACACTAATGCATTAATATAGCCGCCCAGAGAAAGGTAAAACTTGGGGATAGAAGATTTTCTACTTTTTTGGAACCATAGAGAGCTGGGAACTTCCCCAATACTTCTGTTTAACAGAGTGGAGGGTGTTGTCTTTCCTTTTGAACGACTTGTTATCAAAAACTATTGATGACGCTGTGCCATAGAATCATTACCACAAAATAATTTATGCTTTCTCTGCCTCAGACTTCAAGTAGCTCACAGTTTAGATGGGCATTCAAACATCTCCAAGGATTCACACAACAGGGGAACACAGAAAAGTTACAAAATGGTGAACAGGAACAAGAGGCACCAATCCCTCGAACCCCTAACCCCCAGGCAAACTCTTCTGCCAGGAAGTTTCTCATTCTCAATTATAACCATCTCTGCAACAGTAGTATAATAGGGGAGCATAGAGCACTAGCTACAAGCAGTTCCACATGAGAGGACGTGGGCACCATCTACCCTTATTGGCAATAGCTGCTTTCTTCCCATCCCCATGGCTGAACTGCCCTGATGCTTCCTATATGACTGGAGCAGTACCTTAGAAACAGTAAATAAAGGCATAGCAAGGCAATTATGGAAAGAGACCCAGACTAGGAACAAAGAGGCCTGGATTTTCATCCCGACTTTACTGCTTGACTTGCCATGTGATCCTGGACAGTGATTGGAGCCTATCTGTAAACTGAGAATATAACTCTTGCCTACTCAGGTCACACACTTGTGAGGAGCAAATGAGATAAGCTTTGTAAACCATTAAGGGCCTATGCAAATAGAACACATTATTACATTAAAATGGAGTTTTAATTCTTTCCTATCTGAGGGAGGTGAAGGAGCTTGGGAAGAAAAACACGATAGATTGAGAGATGTAAGGGAGACCAAGTTCATAGCTGAGGAAACTGAGGCCCAGAGAGGTTAGGTGATTTGCCTAGAGTTACACAGTAAATAACAGAAACAGGCTTTCAACTTGGTCTATTCATGTGCTTTTTACTCTCTAAGGTTTTTAGAGTACCATAAAAATACAAATACCATTAATACCACGAAACATTAAGGTTATCCCCATTTTAAAGACGAGGGAACTGATACTCTGAGCATTAAGAAAACTGCTGAAAGTCACATTCCTAAGTCTGAGTGTCCCCACCAGAGATGGGACCAAAAGTCAAACATCGTAACTCCATCCAGAGCTCTTTCTGCTATGACTTTTCACCATAAGAGAGCAAAGTAACATTGCTCCCAGTGTGGAGGGGCACAGAAACACTTTTTTTTATGGGCTCAAAGGAGGCAAAGAAGAATGACCAATGAACAGACTTTTTTCTCTTTTCTTCTGAAGGCTGATATATTTAATATATTTACATCAGCTCCCAAACTCCTCTAGAACAGGGCTTCTAAATCTGGGATCCATGAACTCAGATGAGAAAAATTACATTTCTGTTTCAATATAATTGGTTTCCTTTGCAATCCCATATATTTTATTTTGTGCCTTTAAAAACATTACCCTGAGATTTAATCTATAGTCTTCACCAGGCTATCTAAGGGATCCATAACATAAAAAAGATTAAGAATCTGTGATAAAGATGATCCAAATCCAAAGAACATGACCTAAGTCGTTTCCAGCGGTGGAGAACCTGTGGCCTGGAGGTCACACATAGCCCTCTAAGTCCTCAAGTGTGACCCTTGCTGAACCAGAAGCTTGGATTCACTCAGAGGATCTCACTTGAAGACTTAGAGGAAACTGACTTGCTCAGAGTCACACAGCTAGTGTGTCTGAGGTCAGATTTGAGCTCAGGAAGATGAGTCTTCCTAATTCTAGGCTGGGCCCTCTACCCACTGGTACCACCTAGCTGCCATTTTTTCCACTACTCAATGGAGCTCAAAATCCCTGTTGGTTCTTTCTGCTTTGTAAATCATCATTGTGGGTTCCCATCAATAGAGATCTTCTAGTAGAGAACATCCTTGCTGAGGATGTTGCAAAGGGATTGCCATCCTGGCATGGGTTGAATTAGATGACAAATGAAGCCCATTGTGCTTCTCTGAGATTGTGAAATCTGAAAATGGCAAGGCAGGATATTGAAACAGAAAGACCACTGACTTGACACAGGAAGACCTGAGTTCCAGGGTAGCTTTGCTACTTACTTGTTCTGTGACCCCTGGCAAATGATTTTACTTCTCTGAGTTTCGGTTTTCTCATCTGTAAAATGGGGACTAACTACCAAATGGCATGATTTTGAGGAACTTATTCCTTAAGAGCTTTGTAACAGCAAAGAGCTTTGAAAATATAAGTGATCATGTGATCTCAGGATCATCATTTAGAGCTGGAAGGGACCTCAGAGGTCATGGAGTCCAACCCCCTTCATTTTTGACCGATGAGGAAGCTAAGGCTCAAGAAGGTGACCAAACAGGCAGTTAGCACTAGGGGCCACATTTGAAACCAGGTCCTCTAACACCAGAACCAGGGAGTACTCTTTTCACTGTACTACTTATAGAAGAGATTGTTATTACTATTGGGGAAGCAATTGAGGTTAAGTGACTTGCCCAAGGTCACACAGCTAGTAAGTATCTGAGGCAGGACTTGAACTCAGGTCCTCCTGACTCTAGGGCCCATGCTCTATCCACTATACCAGCTAGCTACCCTGAGATTATTATTCTTAATGAGAAGTAGCATGTTATAGGGGAGGGAGAACTGGCCTCAGAGTCAATGTGAGTTGGATTCACGTCCTGTCTTTGACAAATGCTGACTTGAGCAAGTTACTTAATATTTTATCTCTCCAAGAACCCTTCTAATACTTCAAATGGAAGAGCAATCACTGCTCTGCTCTGGTAGAAGGAATTTCATTGTTTGGAGTTCCCTATACTGATGAAATCACACATCTCAATAAAAACAAGAAACAAAAATCATTATGTTCTAGGGCCTAAAAAAGAATGGCATTGACTCAGCCACTCCTCTTAGAAGTTCCTGTCTGGTTTTCATGGGAATCTCTGTATCTAGGGAGGTCTCGGAGTATTTGTGGCAGGCAGGAAAGGGCCAGCTCAGATCTTGTGGGATAAGTAGAATGTCTGTGGGCTGGCCCTGACAGTTATTGAAAACCATTTCCAGGCCTGACCTGAAAGCTCAGAGGGAGGGGAGTCCCCTTTCCCAAGGAGTGGGGAGGGCAAGAAGCCAGGCCTCAGGAACATTTCCCTGGCTTTGTGAGGAGAACCACTCCAGCAACCTGTACCAACCAATTCCCAAACGAATCCTCATTCCACTGCACTGTCTTCTCAGAGAAATACAAGGTTTTGGCGCTCTTAAATCCCATTTTTTGGTCGTTGCCATCAAAACATTTTTTGAAATCCACACTTATGTAGCATTTTATGATTACAAAGTAGTGTAGCCCTTGACTCAAAGTTGGTGGTATAGTGGATGGAGACCTCAGTCTGAAGTCAAGAAGATCTGAGTTCAAATCCATCCTTAGCTGTGAGATCCTAGGCAAGTCATTTGACTAATGTCTGCCTTAGTTTCTGTCACTGTAAAATGAGCATAATAATGCCACCTTCTTGGCAGGATTATCCCTAGATAATATTTGTAACAAGTCCTTAGCATGGTGCCTGGCAAACAGTTGGTGCTATATAAATGCTTATTTCCATCCTTCTTCAATAGCTGGCTAGAACTTGAGAGAAAAGTGATCCTGATTTCCAGCTTTAAGAGAGAAGACACTGGGCTCCAGATTTTCTTCAGGTCCATGAAGGGAGAGAAAGACTCGGAAGAAACTGATATGTAGAGGATCAGGCACCTTGTTCATGTTGGCCTTTTCCCAAAATACATCTCTCCCTTCTGGTACCTGAAGAAAAGCTCGAACCCTGTTTCTTCTCTCTCAAAGCTGGAAGGCAGAAAACCAGGATTTTTCTTCTCTCTGTCTCTCATAAAGACACAGGGCATTGAGTCATTAATCTTCACCAATGAGACTACACTTATGCAAATGGGCTTTGAGTTGTGGGTTAAGGTGTTTATGATTGATTGCATTTGACCCTCACAACAACAAATGATATAAATAGTCAATAAACATTTATTAAATGCTTACTGTATGCAAGGGACTATGCTTAGTTCTGGGAATACAAAGAAAGGCAAAAAACACAACCCCTGCCCTCAAAGAGCTCACATTTTAATAGGGGAAGCAATACCTAAAGAATATATATTCATATATGTAGACATATCCATATGTGTAAACATATATGCATCTATACATATGGGGTGTATATCTTCTTGTGTATATCTATTTCTAAATATCTCATAGGGTATATAAGGGAATAAGCATTTATGTAGCACCTACTATGAGCCAGGCACTGTGTTAAGAGCTTTACAAATATTATCTCATTTGATCTTCTATCATTAACTTTATTTTACAGATGAGGAAACTGAGGCAAACAGAGGTTACATGACTTGCCTTGTATCCCACAGCTTATAAGTGTCTGGGGCCAGATTTGAGCTCAGGTCTTCCTGAAATCAGGCCCAGTGTTTTATTCACTGTACCACCTAGCTGCCTCATTTAAAATGCATGAATTAACATCTATTTATGGGCCCATGTGAGGTATACTGATTTATCAATGAAGATATAGAATAATTACAGCATGCACCTTTTCATGAGCAGTTTTATTATTTAAAACAGTGAGTGCTATAGAGTCGAAATGATTGTCTAAATTTGGAATATTATTATACTCCATGAAGAGGGCCACTCCTTGCAGTGGTACAGCTGGTGAGAGCACAACTATTTTCGGTTAAAGAGGGATCCCCCTAACTATCATCCTCCCTTCTATTTACAACACTATTTATCAAATGTTCCAGGAATATGGTTTATGCCCTGAAGGCTCACTTCCCTTCTGCACTGCCCTAAGTCCCTCAACACAGCACAAATATTCATAGATTCATTTTTCAGGGGAGTGTTTGTTTTTAAAACTCCATTTGATAGCTAGTACCCAGAAGTCAGAATACATTAAAGAGCCTGCTATCAATCCCCAGTAATTCACATTACCAACCCCCCCCCAAACTCAAACCTAAAAACATTGCTCTTTTCTTGCAAGAGCATGTGTCAAAGAATAAAACACTATGAATAAAAAACTATTGTAGATTGGAACTCGGTTTTGATCATATATTCCCATATCCCATACAATATATCTCATTCAAATGCACTTGGTTGTGTAGGTTATTCATAATTAATTTCATTTTATTCTGCATATTTCACTGTTATCTTAATAATTTTTTGTGTTTAGGATAAGTGAAGTTCTCCAAAGATAGGGCCCAAGGGTAGGCCTCCTACTTGTATGGCTCTATGACTGCTATTACAAGTTGTGATGGCCTTTAAATGCCAAAAAGGATTTTGGATTTGATCCTGGAAGTAATAGGGAACCTCTGGAATTTATTGAGATGGGGTGGGGGTATGTGACATGATTAGACCTGTTTATTGTTTCCATATTTTATGTGAGGAAGCTGAGGCCCAATGATATAATAATGATTAAAAATACTAATACTAATAGTTATTATTTATATAGCACTCTATATATGACTTCATTGGACCCTCACAACAATTCTGTGCGGTAGTCAATGAAAATATTATTTTCCCTGCTTTTCAGGTAAGGACGGTTCAGAGACTTGTCCAGGATCCAAAGCTAACAAAGGCAGGATTGGAACACAGGTCTTCTGACTCTAAGTCCAGAGTGTTTTCACTAATTAGTAAATCAGGCCTCATCAAAGCTCTCTGCCACAAAGCATTACAGGACTGGTTTGACATAAAAATTAGGCAGCTGGCCTAATCGCTTAATTTTAATGGCAACTTTTAGGGCCCCTCTCCTTACCTCCCCCCTTCTCCCCACTCCCAAAAGTCTATTTTTGTCCCACTCTGACCCAAGTTTACTTTCAAACTAATCCCTACAGAAAACTGGCCAATGGGAGTTATCCACCCCACCCCCAACCCTAACGGATATTTGCATTCCATTACAAACTCCCAAAGATCAAAAAAAGTTTTTAAGACCGAAAGGAATGAATGAATTTCAAACAGTAGGATTTTAGGGCCTATGACAGTCAATGACCAAAGGACTTCTGGGTGGTGTGGTAGACCACCCCCCAGGAATTCCTTTCTTGCCATTCACCTGAGGTGGCCTTTCAAAAGCCTTTCAAATCATACCCTAATAGCCAGGCATTAGCTCACTGGGTCTCTGGCCACAAACACCCTGAATCTTTGGTTCAAATCCATCAACAAGCACTTATTAAATAATTCTATGCTCTAGGTCCTAAGTTAGGTGCTGGGATGTGAGGACATAAGTGAAATAATTCTTGACCTAAAGAACGCTTATATTCTAACAGGAGAGAGGAGTATATTTGCCTATATTAAAAAAAATTTACAAATATGTGTAACCTGGGGTTCAAGACAGGTACATTTGCATAAAATGCATTTGCATTCCCACTGGTGGACAGAATGTTGACTCAATAGCAGCTCAGTAGCAGCTTTATGCCTGAGTGGAAGAGCAATGATAAACCATGCCACCCCAAGCAAGCTGAGCTCACCACAGGCTTTTACAAGTGTGTCCCTGCTATTCTCTCAGGAAGAGACTGAAAAATTGACAGAAGAGATAAGGAATTCTATGCATGCTCTGTACTCATTCAGAATTCATAGTCACATTGTAATCATTCCTGAGAGAAGGGGTCAGGTCTGGAAAGAACCTCCCTCTATTGGGATGGTGTTCACCTGTCCGAGTTTGAAATGCTTTAGACATGAGTTTGGTTTTTTTCTTTCCCATACACATCACCATCATCTCAAGGCAGCCTACCTAGGATTCCACTTTCTCCTAAGTATATTGGTTTTAGTAAGAAAGAATAATCCTTAGAATCAGTGCAATTGCAAGCTCATAGATGAGAAACAGAAATGAAGTCACTTGCTTACAGTTTATAGTTGTCAAAGTCAGCAGTAGAATTTCCTGACCCTCTCCCCTGCCTCAGTCGCTGTTTATTTGATTGATTCATTGCCACCTTCCAAATATGGGTGTGTTGGGGGGGGGGGCAAGTTTGAGCCAATTCCTCCAGATTCCAGATAGTTGATTGTTAAATTATTAGTGTGAGCATTTGGATTTGGGAAATCAGCAAATGTTGCAAATCAGGACTTGATTTATTGCTTTGTTGATTGTCTTGATAAAGGAAGGGCTGGAGAGGATGGTAAGAAGGCATGTTAAACTTAAAAGTATATCTGGTATATAACCCCCACCCCAGAGCAGGTTGTTAAATATTTACCAGCACACAATAATAAGGCATTACTGTTTTTAATTTAAATACTTTCCAAAGTATATTGATGCCAATTTTCTGGTCATAAGGTAAAACCTTAAGGTTGTTTGGATCTTTCCCACGGTAATTAAGTTTGCAATTTTTCTTCTGAGACCTCCTTGTTCATGTCCTTTATAATAAAATAAAGAGCTAGCATATATGTAGCAATTTGAGATTCACAAAGTGCTTTGCAAATGTTATCTCATTTGTTCTTCAAAACAGCCCTGGCAGGTAGACGCTATTATTATCCCCCTTTTATAGCGGAGGAAACTGATGCAAACAGGTTAAGAGATTTGCCCAGAGACCCACATCTAGGAAATGTCTGAGGCTGCCTTTGAACTCAGATCTCCTTACTCCAGGACTAGGCCTTGGAATGCCAGACAGAACATTTTGTATTTGCTCCTGAAAGCCACTGGAGTTTATGGAGTGGGGATGTGTGTGATGTGCTTAGATCTGTGTTTTAGGACAATCACTTTATGTGTTATTATATATGTAATAATATATAATTTGGATGACTAGAGGATGAATTGAACTGGGAAGAAACCCACCAGCAGGCTATTGCAGTAATCCAGGTATCAGGTGATGAGGGTCTGCAACAGAGTGGTGGCAGTGTCAGAGGACAGAAGTGGGCATGTTTGAGAGATGTTGCAAAGGTGAAATTGGCAGGTGTTGGCAATAGCTTGGGTATGGGGGTAGGGGAACATGAGAGATAGTGAACAATCCAGAATGACTTGTAGGTAATGAGTCTGAGAGACTAGTGTTGCCCTCTTCAGTAACAGGGAAGGTAGGAGGGGGAAGTTTGGGGAAAAGATAATAAATTTTGGTTTGGACATATTGAGTTTAAGATGTCTACTGGACCTCCAATTCAAGATGTCTAAAAGACAGTTGGAGATGCAATATTGGATGTCAGCAGAGAGATAGGAGCAGGAAAGATAGATTTGAGGATCATTAGCATAGAAAAGGTAATTAAATCCATGGCAGCTGATGGGATCACCAAGTGAAGTAATATGAGAAGGCCCAGCACAGAGCCCTGATGGACACCTATGGTTAGAGGGTGTAATTTGGAGGAAGATCCAGGCAAGGAGACAGAGAAGAAGCAATCAGGTAGCAGGAAAACCAAGAGAGAGTTGGGTCCCAAAAACCTAGAGAGAAGAGAGTATCAAGGAAGAGAGCATGACCAACAGTGTCACATGCTAGAGAGGGGTCAAGAAGAATCAGAACTGAGAGAAAAGCATTGTATTTGACAACTAAGGGGTCATTACCAACTTTCCAGGGACAACAGTAGAATGATATGGTGAGAAGTTAGATTGTAAGGGGTCAAGAATAGAGTGAGAGGAGAGAAAGTAGAGGTACCTACTATAGATGGCCTTTTGGAAAAGTTTAGCTACAAAAGGCAGGAGAGATATAGAATGATACTTAGCAAGCATGGAAGGATCAAGTCAGGGTTTTTCAGGATACAGGAGACATGGGAATGTTTGTAGGCAGTAGACAATGAGCCAGTAGAGAGGGAGAGATTGAAAATCAATGAAAGAGTTGGGATGGCAGAGGATGGGATGGAATGGGGTCACTTAAACAAACAGAGGGGTTAGTCTTGGTAAGGAATAAGGTCACTTCATTAGTTAAACAGAGGTAAAGGAGGAGAATGTGACAGAAGGCATCTGGGCGATAAGAAGGGACAAAAGGGAGTTCGTGATGAATGGTCTCATTGTTTTTTTTCCTGTAAAATAGGAAACAAGGTTCTCAGCTGAGTGAGCTGGGGAGGGAGACCAAAGGTGAGGTTTGAGGAAGGATGAAAAGGTTTGAAAAAGTCACTGCGGAGAGTGGGATAGTGAGTGGAGGAGAGATATATAGTAGCATTTCCTAGCAGCAGTGAGGGCCCGGATGAGGTTATGGAACAAATTTGTAGTGGACCCAGTCAGAACAGTTGTGTGATTTTCTCCATCTTCCTTCAGCAGATTGTGTGTAGGAGAGAAGGCAACAAATGGTGGGAGTGATACAAGGCCAAGGCTCAGCTGTCTGTAATTGGTGATAAGGGGAGTGGGGATTCAGGAGGAGAGGACGGTATAGAGAGGAATTGGTTCACCAAATCAAGATGGGGAGAAGAGGAGAGAGTGGCTAGTGCAGGAGAGATGGCCGAGGAGAGAATTGGGGAGTCCAGGGATTGGAGGTCATGGTGCAAATAAAGAGTCGGGTTATATAAGGGAAGGCAGAGGGAGAGGTGAAAAGCCATAGATTATGGTTGAATAATAGAATTTCAGAATTCTTGAGCATGGAGATAGTACATTTGTGGGTGATGGCAAGATCAAGAGCATGACCATCTTTGTGTGTGGTTGAGGTGGAGTGGAGGAATAGCTCTTGGGAGATAAGTAGATTGACGAACTGAGCGGTTAGTGAATTAGAGGGAGAATCAATATGTGTTTAAGTCACCTGGTATGACAGCAGGAGTCAGAGAGGAAAGAAAAATTGTAAGCTAAGTATTGAGGAAGGAAAGGGAGTGACTTGGTTGGGGGTGAAGGATCTGTAGACAACAATAATCAGGATTTTTATTGAGTGGTAGAAATGAATAGCATGAACCTCAAAGGAAGAGAAGTTACTGAATAATGCAGGAGGGGGGAGAACCTGGAAGTGGCAGTGAGGAGTAAGGAGTGCTCCAACTCCTGTCTCAACCATCACATTAAAGAGGATGAGTGAAAGTGCACCACTGGAGAGAAAGCGGAGGATCTGTCATTGGGGAAGGCAGGTTTCAGTAAAAGTCAGTGGATGGAAGAAGTGGGGAAGGAACATATTTAAGATGAAGGGAAGTTTGTTGCTAATGAAATAGGCATTCCAGAGGGCACAGTGGAGACTAGGCAGAGTTACAACGAAACTTTGTGGTAGAAGGGTTGAGGGGGATGGGAATGAGGAACTGGGCAGTAGGGTGCATGGAATGGAGTTTGGATGATGAGCTACTGGAGTTTGGAGTCACTGGGATGTGAACAGTATGTTTATCATTGAATAGAAGGCACCCCCCCACCATTAAAGGACAGGTACAGCTATATGCCTTTATTGTCATTGAAAATATTTACTTTTTTCAGCTTCATCTTAAAAGCCTATGACCTAGTTATATTAACCACTGCACTAGGATTTGTAGGCTCATAGATTTAGAACTGGAAGGGACCTTAAAAGCCTTCTAACACCCTTCTCTTACAGAGGAAGAAACTAAAGGCTAGACAGGTTAAGTGATATGTCTAAGGTCACACAAGCAGCTGAGATTCAAACCCAAACCCCTCTATATCACCCTACTTCCTGAGTATCCCCATTTCATAGTAAATTCACTGCACTCTAAAAGTTGATTATCATTTTTGACTTATTGCATTGGTTGAGAGGTTTCCACTTTGCAAGAAGGTGAAATTAATATACATGGCATTTCATAAAAGGAGATCCTCTTTATAACATGAGTGTCAGGTTGGGTGTGGAATGATCTTCCTGAGCCAGTGCAAAGCTATCCTCAGTAACACAGACATGGACTTGAGCTTAGAATTGTGTGGGAGCCCCAGCAGGCCTGGAGGGAGGCCACTACTCTTTGTTGCACTAACTATGCCTCTGGCAACCTACCTGGAGAAAGCATCACTTCCCTAGAATTTTCAGGGCCTTTGGAGGCACAGGGTGTGTGCCTATTGGTTTAGTTATTGACAACAGATTTGGCTTCCTGGAAAGAAAGAAAGAAGGCAGGAGGGAAAAGAAAGAGAAAGGAATACAGAGAATGTCTGTAACAACAGTGCTGTATTTGAATGTGCTCACAAAAAAGTAACAATAAAACACATTGGAATGGCACCCTGAGGGGCAAGTAGAAGGACTATCACTATGTAACTCCTTAGATTTTTCTTTCTTCACTGCCATACATTCATGAGGTGCTGAAGTGGTAGCCATGGCAGCTAAGAGTAAAAAATATGTAAATAGAAAATAAGAAATCAGTCTCTCAGTTACATATAGTAATTATTCATATTTTAAAGCATTAGCCATTGCATTAACCCGATCCACCTTGTATTCCCTCATTTTAAAAAAAAGTATCTGATATAGTCCATGTCCCAGGGCACACTGGTAAAAGAGACCATTTTAGAACTAGATTAAAAGTCCTACTGTGTGTACTTTCCTAATGCACCATCCAAGGGTTTTCACCATAAGGGTGAGGAAATGAAAGAACAATGTGTGGACAAATTAAGCAAATACAGTTCCTGTGAAGCCCAGAAATTTATCTAAGAAGGATAATTTCCATTCATTAAGTCAATTTGTCCATCCCCAAACAAGGCATTATTTTGGCTACAGTTTGTCTAGTACCGCTCCCATTGTTTCTTGGAATTTAATTAACTTCACATGATTCTAATGAAAAGAGATGATAAATTCTGGATGAAAATCTTGTTGGGGAAGGGGATTGTGAAGGGAAAGTCAGTAATTCCTTCCTGGGCTTAGTGACTATCCATTGGGAACCAATGGTAGCTTAGGCTAAACATGGTAGGCTCATTGGCACTGAGGATGTTGTCCTAGTTAAAATTCAGTTAAGTGGCAAGAACTGAATGAAATGGTACAAACATACCTTTGCCTGCTCTGGGGCAACTGGAAGATGAGCAATGCTATGCTGCTATGGTATATGGGAAGGAATCAGGTCTAATTTAAAGACAAGTCTGAGGACCTAGGTTCAAATTTTGCCAAAGACAAACATTCATATTATGACTTTGGGCAAATTGTTTAATCTTCTTGGGTCTCAATTTCCTCACTTGTAAGTGAGGAGTGAGGGAAAAAAATCACATGACCTTTGAGGCCCCTTCCAGCTCTAAATCTATGATTCTAGTTTCTATTAAATTATATTTGAATTTATGTATAAATACTGCATATAAACAACTTTTTTTTTGCCTTTTCATTTCTCTAAGGACTAACAAAAAGAATGCCTCAAGTTCAACATACCATCACCACATTCCCCTCTAGTCCTTTCACTCATTAGGGAGGCTGAGAATGACCTGATACCATTAGGGAACTGGACCTAACATGCTTGAATGCCATAATGTAGGTGGGATACATACTTGCGTGGATTTATTTCTCCTTATGCTATGTATTTAATACAAACTAATGAAAGTCTAGATGGATCAAACCCAAAGACCTTGGAAGACTTTAAAATTAATTTAGCACATGAACTTAAAAAAAACAAAACCAACCCAACCCTATGCCTTTATTTCTATCAAAAGATATGTCTTTGAATTGTTCACATGATGTGATATACGTATCATCTTTCCAAACAGTAAAGCCAGCCATCTTGTAATTTTAGGGATTTAAGAGAAACACTACAATACCCACTCTAGGCAAACACATGTACACATGCAGACATATACATAGATATCCACACAGACATCGCATAGTCAGTCACACTCACCCACACACTCACATGTGAACACCCAAACACAAACACACACACGCACACTCTAATGACACACTCTAATGACAAAGTTTGGCCTTTCCTAAAAATAAGTACAATGAAGATCATTAAGTGCTGCTGGGCAGAAATATTCTTCTCACCCCTCCCTACAATCCACATAGTTTCCTTTAATCCAATAGCAAATCTGTGCGTATTTAAGTGGGGTGATGCGAACGGCCACATTGAAATCCTGTGGCGAGCCATTCATGTCCACCCACTGGTGTCCTGAAAAGATGCCAATAATTTTGCGCTCCCATTTCTGCTGCTGTCTCTTCCACATCCTCACATACACTCCTGACCCACTAGCTCCAGGCTGGGCATCACACTGCTGGTAGAGGAGGTCATATGTCTCATCTTTGACATCACAGAAGCGGTACACCAGATTTCCTGGCCGGTCATTGTCATAGCCAGAGAAATGGATTCGGCCCCCGGGCAGGTGCTTGGCAGGAGGGCTCACCCCAATCTTCATGAATTTTCTCTTATGGGGTTTTTTGAGCTCTAAAAGTGCATAGTCATAATCCATCCCAATGTCATTGGCATTCCCTTTGATCCAACCCTTGGGGACATGGGTGCGTTTTACTCGAATCCATTGAAATTTCATTTTGTCAGGGATGGCGGAGTTGGAGACGTTGGTGGTCCGACTGCTATCTTTCACCTTGGGCCTTAGGAAGCCCACTCGAAGTTTCTGGGCCCCCTTCACATAGGTTTTGCCATCATGGACACAGTGGGCAGCAGTGAGAACATGTTTCTCAGCTACCAGGGTGCCAGTGCAACCAGTCGACAGCTTCACAGATGTTGAGAATGGATAGTTCAACAAGAAATCCTTGCCAAAGATGCTGAATCTGCTGTCATAACCATAAATCTGTCGCTTCATTCGAGACCGGCCCCTGGACTCTGTCTCACTTCGCTGGACATAAATGCCAACCTCTGTCTCTGTGCGGCTGCCATTGGCATACAGTGTTTCATAAGACAAGTATTGTTTGACTTCTTCATATGTTGGCAGAGGTGAACCCTTGTGGCATTGGGGCCCACAGGAAGATGACACTTCCAATTTGGCTTCAGCGACAAACTCTGGCTTGTCTAAATTGTGGGTGGATTGGGGCAAGATGATGGGGACTCGGTAAGCTGGCCAAGTAGGCTTCCAATGAGTACTGTAAGGGATTACCTCCTTGATGGCACAAAGGAGGAAGAGGAGGAGTGTTGGCATGATGGCCATGCTGAGCACTGCTCTGTGGAGAAAGAGAAAAAGGGAGGTTAGTAGGGCAAGTGGTTCCAAGTTGATTCATTGTTTAAAGGACCAGGCAACATGCTTTACATTATTTATAAAGCCTTAAAAAAAGCCCTAATCTGGAATCAGGCTACAGAGAGCAGGCTTTAGATAATACAATGCAAGAACTTGACCTCAGAGATATTCACAGGGCTGGTTGTCCCAGCTGACGTGTAAGCTTCTTCCTTTCTATGATTCAGATGCTGCCTTAGACCCTTACTGAACTGTGGATCTTGTCTCAACTCTGACACCATTAATTCGAAGAGGCTTCCTTCCATGTACTGTGATGTGAGATGTGAAATCTCTCCATTTTCTAAGGCAATGTAATTCATTCATTCAACAAGCACTAAAGTTATTTACCATGTTCCAGTGCTGGACCAGGTATACTAGGGAAATAAAAATCAATACAAAGTGACTATCTTCAGAGATTTTTTATTTTACTTTTTGGAGTGGGGAAGGCAGGGCAATTGGGGTTAAGTGACTTGCCTAAGGTCACACAGCTAGTAAGTGTTAAGTGTCTGAGGCTGGATTTGAACTCAGGTCCTCCTGATTCCAGGGCCAGTGCTCTATTCATGGCATCACCTAGCCACCCCTCAGAGATCTTATAATTTAATGCACTGGGGCAAAGGAAAGGCACACAAGTAACTGGGATGAGAAGAACATGATAGTATGCAGGAAAAATCCAGTCATTGTACTATGAGAAATCTGAGAACAAGATCATTTCTACTGTGGGGGGTGGGAAGCATGCCATTCAGAGAAAGCATCATGGAGGAGAGAGCAGCTGATAAGGAGCAAGAAAAACTTGAGGTTGGGGAATGGTGGAAAGATCATTGACTTGGTAACCAGAGGACCTGGGCTTGACTCCAGGCTCCACTGCTGTGTGAACTTAAACTAGGAGCCACATCTCTAGGTCTCAGTTTTCTCATCTGTAAAATAAGGTAGTTGTACTAGATTACTTCTCATGTCCCAATCAGCTCTAAACACCAAGATCAAATTTCTCTTTACTGTCCATCCTCCTCCCTCCATGAAATAAATGTCTATTGCATTAACCTAGAGACTGGATTCCCAACCATATTGTAATGAGCATGTACCTGAAATGCATTTCCTCCTTATCTCAATCTGTTGAAATGCTTTTGGTAATCCAGTGAAATTTCATGTCTGTGCCTTTAAACCGGCCATCTCCCTGTTACTGGAATGTTCTCTCTTTCCTTTCTACTCTGGGAATCCTTTATTTTCTTCAAGATTCAGCTCAAGTACCATTTTCTACCTGAAGCTCTTCCTTATCCCTGAACCCAACCCCCCTCCCCTCACACCTAGATTGTATACACATGTAAACAATATATAGTATGTATACATATTGTGTGTGTATATGTAAGTATGGGTGTATATACATAAACACACATACATACACACATACACACATACATACATACATATAGTTTCCCTGGCTAGATGATAAGGTCCTTGGGGCAGGAACTGCTTCACTTTTGTCTTCCTATCTCCCATGCCTAGTATAGTACTTGGCACAGAGAAGATACTTAATAAGAGTACCTAGGTGGTGCAGTGGAGAGAGCTCTGGGCCTTGAGTCAGGAAGACCTGAGTTCAAATCCATCCTCAGACACATCTCTGTTGTTTTTTTTTTCAGTTTCCTCATCTGTAAAATGGGAATCATAATATAGTCCCTGCCTTCCAGGTTATTGTGAGGATGAAATAATATCTATAAAGCACTTAGCACAGTGCCTAGCATGTAGTAGGTGCTATAGAAATGTAAGGTATTATTATCATTAAATGCTGGTTGACTGAATGGAGCTATTGCAGAGAGTAGCAACAGGCTGGGATAACTTTTAAGATGAGCTTTGAGGTAAATCCAGATATGTGAGTTAGAGAAGCCTGGAGGCTTCCTTTTCCAGGCCCCACTCAGGGCCACCTCCTCCATGCTGAAAGTATTCTCTCTTTCCTACATCCAACTTTCCCAGTGCCCTATGTCTAGATTTCTTCTTTGCTTCAATTTCTTTCTATCTTATTCTTATTTAGGTACATATCCTATCTGTTCTCTCTCCTCCCCTCCCATTAGATTATATGCTACTTAAGGTATTTCTGATACCCAAGAACGCCTAGCACATAATAGGTATTACAAGGATGCTTGTTGAATTGAATGATTAGGCAAGCATTTCTCATTTCCCTAAAGTCTTGAGATTAGGATAAGAAGAACGGAGTTTGGGCATCTCAATTAGAAGTGATCAGGATGGGTGGGAGGTGAGATGGGGCAACAAAGACAATAAAACCCCCTTCAGACAGACTCTTGCCTGTGGAAGCATTCTGCTAACATTTACCCTGGAAGTTCTTTTCTGTAGAGACTCCTGGAATGCTATGAAGAGGGGGTGTGGCCAAGAGGGATGGTGACAGAGTAGCCCATGATTGCATTAACAGGTCTATATTTCTACCAGGTTAAGCTTTGATGCTCATTGGTTAAGGACCCTTGCCTTAGGATTTTGGAATAATTTTGACGGTGATATCTGCTTTTCTTGGGGAAGGAGAATTAAAGGGAAGGAGAATTATCATAGAATAAATGCCTCAATGATTAGGGCTAGGCTATAGCAAAAGAGAATTGTAAATGGTCCATTTGTTCAGATTCTATCAGCAGGGCATTGTGGGAGCAAGCATTTCCCATGGAACTTCATTCTTGGCCAGCTGCAATGACCAATGACCTCATGAATGCCAAAGATAATGACTTTTTCTCATCCTCCTCCTCAATATCTCTAAAGCATTTGACATGGATGATCACCTTCTCCTTTTGTGACATTGCTCTCTTGGTTCTTCTACCTTTGTGACTGCTCCTTTTTAATCTCCTTTGCTGGATCATTCCATAATCACTCTTTAATTGTGGATATACACCAAGTCTTTGTCCTGGGTTCTGATCTTCTCTCTCTAGGTTTTCTCTCTTAGGGACTTTATCAGCTTCCATGGGTTGAATGAATATGTCTGTACTGATGAGTCCCAGATCTACATCTCCTAAATAAATATTTTCTGAGACCAGGGTGCAACTTTAACTGCCTTCTGAACAGTTGAAATGAAATATACAATGGCTATCTCAAATTCAACAGGTCCAAGGTAGACCTCACCATCATCCCCTTTAACTGTTTATCAATCACCTTTATTACTTTGTGAAACCATCATTCTTTCAGTCACCCATGTTTTCAACCTTATTATTATCCTTGACTCCTTAGACTCACTCATGACATACATTCAATCATTTGCCAAATTTGTCATTTCTACTTATACTTGGGGCAGTTAGGTGGCATAGTGGATTGAGTTCTAGGTCTAAAGTCAAGAAGTCTTGAATTCAAATTTGACCTTGCATACTTTTTAGTTGTGTGACCCTGGAGAAGTCACTTAACCTCTGTTTGCCTTAGTGTCCTCATCTGTCAAATGGGGATAATAACAATACCTATACTTAGCAAAGTACCTGACACATAGTAATCACTATATAAAAGTTAGCTAATTATTATTATTACACCACCTCTCATATATGTCCATTTCTCATATAGCCACTATACCAAATTAATTTTTCTCATGACTTCTCAGGACTACTGAAATATTCTCCTAATTTAACTCCCTGATTCACATCTCTCCTTAATATAATATATACTCTGCAAAATTATCCAAGTGATTTTCCTAAAGTACAAGTCTGTCTATATCGAGATCCTATTCACTAAACTCCAGTCACTCCCTATCACAGGATCAAATACATACTCTTTTATGTAACACTTAAAGTTCTTCATAACCTTTCCCCAAATTAACTTTCCAGCCTTATTACATGTGGAATTTCTTAGAATTTCCTACTTTCTCACTTTTGCCTTTTAGAATCCCAAGTTTCCTCCAAGGGTCATCTTAAATGTTACTTTCTAGGAAAGTCTTTATTGATGCCCCCAACTGGTGTTTTTCTCCCCCTCTTCCATTACCTTGTATCTCCTTTATATACATAGACACACACATATATACATGTATATACACAAACACACACACACATGTTGTCTTCCCTGGCTAAATTTTCAATTCTTTAAGGGTAGAAGTGTTTTATTTTTGTCTTTGTATTCTCAATATCTAGCACAGGGCCCAGCACATAGTAGGTACTATATAAATGATCCAATATTCAAGAAGGGATTGTTGTTCATCTTTCATTGTCTAAAAGAATCAATGATGTCTTGACTTCCAAGTAAAGTGGATTTAAGTGAGGCAGAAGTATAACTGCTAGCAAATAAATCCAAAATCTACCAAAGGCTGAAAAGGATGAGTTAGGTCTATATTGTATGGAAATTCCCCCATCATATCCAATTTTTCTTTGTAACTTTTTAAAAGATCAAAATAATCCACCAATAAAAGTGCTAAGGAAGTTTGAACTGGGAAGATGCTTGAAAAAACCCACGCTAAAATTTTTTTGTTGTTCTTCAGTCATATCTGAATCTTCATGGTTCCACTTGGTGGTTTCTTGGCCAAGATACTGGAATGGTTTACCATTTCCTACTCCAGCTCATTTTACAAATGAGGAAACTGAGGCAAACAGGGTTAGGTGACTTGCCCAGGGTCACATAGCCAATAAGTGTCTGAAGCTAGATTTGAACTCAGGTCTTCCTGACTCCAGGCCTGGTGCTCTATCCACTATACCACCTAGCTGTTCCAGCTGTCAAAAATGAGTTTATAATAAAAAAATTATTTTGTGCATATAGAGTGCTTTCCAGATTACAAAGCACTTTCTCTTATATCTCTGTCATACAGGTAGCATAAACATAATTTTCCTTATTTTACAGATGAAGAAACTGAGGAAAAAGAGAGGTCAAGTGACATACACAATATCATACAATTAGTAAATGGAAGAGATAAGACCCCACCTCAGAGCTTCTAAGAAATCCAGGGTTCTTCCTATGCTTCCACCTTTAACTAAAGCTATTTAGTTAACTAATACTCCATTATCAGGCATTTTAATACCTTTAGGATATAATCTCACACTGATTAATTATAATTTTATTAATTATAATCTGATTAATCATACTTCAGTGGATCTGTGATCTTTTTATGTGTGAGATAAAAATTCCTGTAGATTATTCTCACCTTGTATTTGTTTGATATATATCTTGTAATTCTCTGGGAATATAGTGTAATGTCCCAGTAGAATAGATATACTCCTTGAGGGCAAAGACTTTCCCACCTTTGGTTTTTGTAGCATCAGTTTCTAACACAAAGGATCTTAGAATCATAGTTTTGGAGCTGGAAGGGACCTTATTGTCATCTAGTCCAGCTTCTTAAAGTTTTGCCCCACGAGACCCATTTTCAAGTTATGAGGGGCAGTGTTTGTTGGCATTATGTGGCCTGAGGGCATTTGCAAAGTGAATGTGATTTGTGTTCAGAACCAGGGCTGAAAGGAAGTTGCCTGATTCAACAGGGGCAAGTGCTGCCAGAAACACCTCAGATTCATTATGTTTGATTTTGAATTAATTTTTTGGTCCTCATGAGTTCAGAAACCTTTTACTGTTGCCAATTTTTTTTGTGATGCTATGGGGGTGTGACCCACAGTTTAAGAAGTGCTGTGATAGTTCCTCATTTCACAGATGAGGAAGCTGAAGTGATGTGCTGAAGGTCACATGATTTATAAGTGGCAGATGCTGGATCCAGACCCCCATCCCAGAATCCAACACTCTTCTTACTGGACCAAACTGCTTCTCCAACTTCTTTAAGTCTCAATAAATAATGCCTGTTGATTGAGAACATCTCATCCTGTGTTACTCAACCATTCAATCAATTAAAAACATTGATTAAGCACCCACCTTGTGCTAGTCAATAGGGATACAAATAGGAAGAATGAAGTAACCCCTACTTTCAGTGACTTTACTCCAACAGAGTTAAGAGATACGCATATGTGTGCATATGTCTATGTATGTAACTGGCACCTGATGAATGTGCAGACCTTATAAGCTTGTTCTGCTGATATAACTTGTATACATGTTACATGTACATACAGAATAAATTCAAATAGATAAAAAGCAGTTAAATATAAGATAGTCGGGGAGAGAGGAAACTAGCAGTTTTATCTATGTGAACATTCTTCAAAAAAGGATCTCTCTGATATTCTGAGGACCTTCTCCTATGGATGCTGTCTTGTATGCAGGTCTTATATGTATCCTGACTCTTGCTACCTGACCAATTCACCTCCCCTTCAAGCTGCCCAAGTCCCTGATGATCTTTTATGCCTCTTCTTGTGTGTAAGCCATCACTGAACACCCACAAGGCAACTTTCCATTGCCTTTTGATTCACTATAATTCAGTAGGTGCTTCTCAAGGTAAGCCTCACAAATACAGAAGAAATTCATTTGAAATATGTAATTATTAAATTAACCAGAAGCTTGGCTGATGTTCACCTTTGTTAATGAGTTTCACAGTTAATGAAAAACAGGCTATTAAGCAAATTAATAGACAGATATTGAACAAAGGGAACATCAAATTTTTTTGAAGGCCAAGGTCATATACTTTAAAAGCCCCAGTTTATACACACACACACACACACACACACACACACACACACACACACACACACACACACGAAATTAACGAGGAATTTGCAAATTTGCAACTAGAAATCTACAAATTTATTATACCCCATTCTTCTATATCCACACTAGCAGGCTGGATTGATTTCTTATTGAAATACCATGGTAGCACATTTTTTACTGGTTCCAGTCACCATATGAATTTGCACCTGATTAAACTGAATTTCTTTAGGAATAGACTTTAATTCATACTCTCCCTCACTTCAGGCTGCTCTTCTACTCAATCATCTGGTTTCTAGTACTGTTTTTGCCACTAGCTATCTGTGAGATTATGGATAAGTTTATTTACATTTAGGACTCAATTTTCTCATTTGTAAAATAAGGAGGTTGGACCCAGTGGTGGGGATCCTGCAATTCAACCCTCTAGGTCCTCAAGTGCAGTGTTTTCTGAATTTTGGATTCAGAAATGGTACTTCCCTAGTGGGCCACATGTGGCCTTGAGGCTGCACGTTCCCTACCTTGGTAGATACTCTTACCATCCTTACTTCTTAAAAATTTGAGTTCAGATGAGGGGCTTGTCTTTCTCTTTGGTTACTTTACCTCTCTCCCCAACCTCTTAATATGGAAACGCCCTCTCCTGATATAGACGGACTAATTCCCCCTATAATTTATAGTTTTGGAGAGTTGCCTGGGGCAACAGAGAGGTGAAGCCATTTGTCCATAGTCACACAATCTGTAGGAATCAGGACTGGAACTAAAGTCTTTCTAATTTCAAAGTCCACCATCTATTCATATTGCTTCTTAAATGACCCAATCAGTCCCTCAAATCTAAGGCAGAAGGTTATTAGTCCCAAACTTGGGTCTAACTGGTCTGTCAAAGGCCAACAAGTTTGATATTTTCTTTTTTTTTTTTTTTTTAAAGCAATTGGGGTTAAGTAACTTGCTCAAGGTTACACGGCTAGTCATTATTTATGTGTGGGTGCTCATTTTCTGAGGCCAGATTCGATCCCGGGTCATCCCAACTCCGAGGCTGGCGCTCTTATTCACTGCGCCACCTAGCCGCCCTGTATTTGATATTTTCTATGTTCAATATTTACACTATTAATTTTTTTAGCAGCCTCTCCCCCTACAAATATCTGGATTTATTTCTAGGGGAATTTATTCTAGTTCTAGGGGGTTTGTTAAAATTGTATTAATAGCCATTCAACTTGTTTCTGGATTTTTAATTTCATCTCCCAATAAACCACTCACAAGTACCCTAGAACATTCCAAGGGTCGGCTTTGTCCTTGATCTCTACACTCTTGGTTGGTTACATAGTCACTTTGTTTACAAACATAGTCTGTCTTGCCCTTTTCAGCCTTGGGTGGTTTACTCAGCACTAACTCATCAGGGTTATGGAGGGTGGAGGCAGCAGGAAAAAGGAAAGTTTACATTGTTAACGGATCCTACACTGCGGGTGATCTGGCTTCCTCAATTTGTCCAGAAAACCTGCAGATTTCATCCAGAAGAGGGCAGCTTTCAGGAATGTGAAAGGAGGTTATGCTTAGATATGCCTAGGAAAATGTATTTTAGGGAAAATAATTTATCTGTCTCTGTCTACTCTAGGATTTCCTCAAATTGATTCATTCTTGCCCTCAAAGACCCTTGTAACACAGTGATCCTCATTGTGACTAACGCACGCGCGCACACACACACACACACACACACACACACACACACACACTACAAAGAGGGCTGAATTTAGAGTAAGAGGAACTCTGCCATTTACTATCTTATATAACCTTTGAATGACCAGAGGCATGGTTTGGGCCCTTCGTTTCCTCCTATGAGAAAAATGAGAAAGTTGTTCTAGGTGACTCCTAAAGTCCCTTCTAGCTCTATATATCTGCTTTCCCTCAGGTACTCATACATCAATTATTGTTATAATAGTAACAGCTCACACATAACAGCTACCTTACAGTTTACAAAGTTATCCGCTCACAGTACCCTATCAAGTAAGTATTGCCAATATTTTATGGATGGGGAAACTGAGGCTCAGATCATCCCCTGTTGTTAGTGCCCCCTCCCCCCCAACTTCCCATAACTTTTTATTCATTTTGTATCTTACTCTACTTTCTGGATTTAGGAGGATCTGTTGTATCTTCTCAGTCAAATCTAAACTTTTGGAAGGCAAGAATTGTCTCACTTTTGAATTTGTATCCCTAGGCTTGGCATAGAGCTTGTATTTTTAAAGCTTGTTGATTAATCAGAAAGCCAAAAGGGACAAGAACAGGGACTGGACCTGTGATCTCACAGATATAAGTGAGATAACCAGGTGAGGGAACTCTTTCTACCTTCTCAGCAATTTTGAATCTTAGCTGCCTAGCATGGAGTGACTTGCCCACAGTCAACACAGTCAGCAATGCCAGAATTGTAACAACAACAATAACAACAAAGGATTCCAATCCCACTATTTTTAGATTAGTCACCAGGGGACAAATGACCATTGTCTTCATTTTAACTAACTTTAGGCAGACCTATTTTTCCACTTGAAAGTTTATACTAATATAAAATAAGCTTTAAACAGGATTGTAATAACCCTATTTCCAATTCTAGCATCAAAGTGGCACTCATGAGTTAAAGAAAATAAGAGAGAGACTAAAGGGATGCTTTTGAATGAATCATCTTATAGCAAAGGAAAGCATGTTTTATAGAAAGAATGGCAATTTCCAAATCTTATGACCAATCCAAGTTTTCCCGAAGAAAACTGTGGTCTGTGTGGTTTCATTTCCAAGTCCAAGGCTTTGCCAGAAGTAGTTACTTGATATACATACATACACACTCCAATGTTTCTCACTAAGTACTTTCATACAATACTTTATCTTTAATGACAAAAGACAAGCAAAATGGAAAATTTAGCTAAGCAAATATTTTCTTAATGCAACATCCTGTACTACAGAAAACTTTACCTTCCTAGTTTTATAAATCTGATTCATTTAACATATATAACTGTGACAGCATCACAGAATGATAGATTTAGAAGCGGAAGGGACCTTACAGGTATGGTCCAATCCTCTCATTATATAGATGAGGAAACTGAGGTCTAGAGAGAGTAAATGGCTAAGGTCACACAGGTTCAGGCTTTGAACCTAAAGCCTTGAATTTTAGAGCCAGCAATTATTCTACTGTATGACACAATTCTGTCCCTCTTATACTTGCACTCAAGGAGGATCAAGGATTTCTGCAGATTGGGAAACTCCTTCCATTTGTTGCAATTCTCTATGACTTCATAAATAAATCTTAGGGAATTGCCTTAGGCACGCAGAGGTTAAGAGACTTGCCTTGGTCTCACTGGCCTTACACAGTGTTACTTTATAGTGGGGGTTAATTGGGATAGTAACCATAAGAATGTTTGGGGAATATTAGCTGGGACTATTCCCTCCTGTCTCTGCAATCTTACTTTCTCAGTATTCTGATGGGAACTTTTTTTAAAGTCCAGTCAGTTTACTTGCTTGAAATCATAGCAAAGAAGGAATGTTTTTTTGGGAATAACAACTTCTCCAAATTATACAATAACCAGCTATATAATACAGATAACCAGTAACAATAACCAGTTATACAATACAGATTCATGGAAGTCCAAGCCTGATGGCAACATCTGAGAGCAAACCTAGGTGCCACAACACAGACCTCTTCTGTGCCAAGAACTTGGGGAAATGAATTAGCCTCCTTCTAATGGCAAACAAGTAATGGAGAGAAAATTTACTGCTTAGTAAGAGTTTTCTAATTGTGCACCTTATAATGTGCTGTAACCACTGTAAAAACAGTACTTACTGAAAGAAACAGTGTAAAATTTTGTAAAGACAAATGTTGTGGTTATAGTTTGGAAAGATGAAGAAAGTTTTTCCATGGGGTCTGAGGCCAGGGGCATAGACCAGTTAGTTAAAAAGCAGGCTAGCTCCAAAAGCAAATACCTGAAATGAACAAGACCAGGGAGAGAGGCTTATTCTCATTTTCCTGAGTCAGAGAACCTGTTAAAGGAAAGCTGAACCAAACATGTAATGGTTTAAGAATAGCAGAAAGTCTTGCACAGGGAAATACAGGATTTTAATGAATGATAGTGAATGGTTAAACAAGATCTTACTTCCTCTGTGCCAAAGAGGAGGCACTCAAGTAGGAAAAAATTAGAGACTATGAAACTTATTCATAGGTAAGACCCCAAGAAAATATCTACCAGGAATCAAAGGGAGTTTTGCATGAACTCAGCCTGAAGCCTTTCATCCTTGGGGCATACAAAAATCAATGAGCTAGAAAACCTGACACCTACTAGTGGTCGAGTGGGTTCCGGCAGCAGCAGCTTGCTGGGACACACACTAATGGGCATTTTGGCACATACTCTAGAGAGGACAAAATGCATTCATATTCTGAATTGAACCGGATAAGCAGTGGAATGTTCCCAAAATGAGATATATAGTCGTCCTGTTGCTTCTGAGTTTGGGGAAGGAAAAAAAAAGTTTTCACAGTCCATGAAAGACTGCACCAAATTATTACTTGGCTTCATGAAAGGAGCAACACAATTTAAAACTATAGTGTATCTATAGTCAGGAAGCTAAAGTATTTACAACTACATTGACTCTCTTAGATGATTTGGTAAAGTGGCCTGCCTCCCCTCCCCTGACAAATACACTATTTTAAACTCACACTTCGAACTTAGTAGGTGAAGGGAAGGTCATTACTGTTACAGAGAAATGTACACAAGTGCTACCCTAAAAAAAATCCATGATTAATAAGAGATATGTGAACAGTGTGAACTTTGGGGCTGCTGCTGAGTCTGACCAGAAAAAAGAAATGCAAGTTCTTTTTTTTCCTCAGTTATTCCCTACAAGTTAAAAAGGTTACCCTGACATTGGCATATCTCCTTCTCAAGAATTTAAAGGCTCGGAGGTACTTTTGAGCTCTAGGACCTCAGGGTACAACAATCCCATACATCAACATTACTCCTTTATGAGCAGGCAGACTTTTCACCAGCTGCAGTGGCTGCTTCTAAAGTCTCATGGGTGTCACCCAATGGGAAATAAAACAAACATGATTTTTATCAGTTGCTTTCTCAGGAGATAATCGACCAGAGCCTATTTGTATTTCTAAGCAGTGCACTTCAGGAGGATGTCCAGCTCTTTTAAAGGCTCTCTCCACTGCTTCCCCTTTGCTCTCCTGCTTTCTATTTAAAAGTTAACAACCCATGAGAAATGGTTATAGCAGAAAGAAAAAAAATCTTCACTTCCAGAAACTGTTGATAATATGTTGACAGGAGTTCTTGATGGAAGGAAACCAAAGCCTCAGCTTTTCTTCTTCTACTAGGGTGTGTTCACAATCTTGTGCCTGAGAGTTAAACATTAATTTCCACTCATAGATCCACAGCATTTTGTAAAAATAAGCACTTGCACACAGGCACAGGCGCGCGCGCGCACGCGCGCGCGCGCACACACACACACACACACACACACTGAGGAGAGGGAGCAAAATCAAAGAGGGAAAAGTGTATTTTTGAAAGCATTCACCCACTTACACCTTGACCTCAACAGAGTTCCCCTAATATCAGCTTTCTTTTTCCACTCGCAAGCAGAACGATCATCCTCGGGATTATTTCTAAAATTCTGCTGCATATTTCACTGAATCCTAGACTGTTTGAACTGGAAAAGCCCTCAGAGATCTACTCCAAAATTCCTCCCTCCATATGACAGAAGAGGATACTGAGGCGGTGTGTGTGTGTGTGTGTGTGTGTGTGTGTGTGTGTGTGTGTAAATCCGTGCCATGCCTTGTCCAAGGTCACAAGTAAGCGGCAGAGAAGTCTAGATCTCAGATATCCTTCCTGACACCAGCTCTTTCCACTGGACCACTCCGTCTCTGTTCAGGACAAGTTTCCACTTCACCCGTACAAAAAAAGTAAGCACACAAATTCCACCCCCTCCCGCTTTGTCTAAATGGTGAGACACGGGATATTATTGTATATTTCATTTTAAAGCTTCCCGGAGCTGTTAACAACTTCTGCGACAGTTCTACCGCCCCCTCCAGGCATGGGCCGACCAGTGGGAGCTTCCCCATCACCGAGGCAGTGATGGAGAAACGTTCCCAGTTTATAGCCAGACATTTGTCTGTCTGTGTGTCCGCCAGCCTGTCTGTCGGCCTGCCTGCCTGTCGGTCGGTCAAGCGGCACTTAGCCCCTTCTTTTGTCCCGTTTCCAGCCGCAGTTCACAGCCGGTGGGCCCCCTAGTTCCCTGAGCTGCCCCGCCCCGCCTGGCCCGGGAACAGGTCTGGGGCAATGACCTTTCCCAATCGGAGCGCAATCCCTGCTTCAGGTTCCCCTTCACTCGGACGGGGAACAAGGAAGGGCAGAGCACGGGACTAGGCTCTGAGGAGCCGGGGGGCGGGGGGAGTTCGGGAGGGGGAAAGGGGGGGAACAAGCAGAGCGGAGTGGAGTCTAGAAGCTGCTCAGAACTGCCCGCCTACCCCCTTGCCAGCCCGCAGCTTACCTCCCCTCTCCCCGAGGCCAGAAGCATACTCACCCCGTGCCTCGCATCCCTGCGCCCCGACCCAGCTCCGAGCGCCCGGGCGCGCTCAGACAGGTGTGGGCACTGGAAGTGAATGGGCTGCTCCCATCTCTGCACCTCCCGGCGGGTAGTGGCAGTGAGGACGCGAGCGCGTTCGTGTATGTATGTATGTGTGTGTATGTGTATGTGTGTGCTCGCGTGTGCTGGGCAGGGGGTAGCTCAGCGTCCGCCGGCTTCCCTCCCCCGGCTCCTCCTCCTTCACCTCCCCCCTTCTTTTCTCCTCCCCTTCTTTACTCCTCCCCACCCTCCCTCTTCATTCCCCCTCTTTCCGCCTTCTCTTCCCCTTTCTCCCCTCCTTCCACTTTACCCCTCGTCCCTTCTAGTTTTTCCCGTTTCCCCTATTTTCCTCCCCCTTCCTCTCCTCCTTCTCCCCGTCCTTTCCCTGTTCTCTTCATCTCCATACCCCCCCCCCCTTCCTCCTTCCCTTTCCTTCTCTCTCCTACTCTGCTCCTTTGCAGTCCCTTGATGAAAGGCTGGAGTCGACCACTGCGCGGCGGACCTAAGGTTGCTTCAGCGTGGGTGGCTGGAGGAGCGAGAGCTCTGTCCTGCCACACTTCCCTCGCAGGTGCAACCTGCTTTTGCTAAGCTTCCCACAACTCTTCTGCGCCTCCCCTTCCCATCCCCCCCGAGAGAATTTAACACCAAACCTTTCCCGCTCCAACATACTCCCAACTTCTAACAATCTAAACACACTTTCTCTGAGCCTCCTCCTCCCCACGTGGAGCTGGCTTTGCAACCACTCTCTGCGATTGCTGACTGTCTGCTGTGAGCGCAGCGTGAAAAGATCACTCGATTCTGCTTGTCACCACCCTCTCCTCCCCGAATTCCTGCCCATCCCTTAAAGCCCAACTCAAATGTCACCACCTCCAGGAAGCCTTCCTGACTGCCCCTCTTCCTACCTCACGTCCCGTTTTACTTGCTCTTTGTACGAACTTCCCAAGTATACTTTTGTATTAGTTATATGTGTACCATCATGTCTTCCTATTAGTTTGTAAGCTCCTTGCAGGAAGGGAATGTTTTAATTTTTGTCCACATGTACTCAGAGATTAATACTGTACTTGGCACATAATAAATACTGATTAATAAACGTACTTAATCTTGTAGACTGTAAGGCTGAGTTGGAAGGCTGGGATTAAAATTTATCTTAAAATTTTTATTTTATGTGGTACCTGGCCCCTTGCTCTTCCAGCTTCCTAGCTGACAGTTTGTTGAGTAGCAAGGTACCTGGCCAGGCACTCCCTTTGGGTAAGTACTTAATGAACATCTGCTGAATTTGTTGAATTGTCTGGGAAACATGAGACCTTGGTTCAAATCCCTGTTCTACCATTCCTCCTCTGTTTGACTTTGCCTTGTCTGTTGTGTAGGCCTTAATTTCTTTATCTGTAAAATGGGGGGTTTGGGACCAGCTGACCTCTGAAGTTCCTCCCACCTCTGGGAGGATCCCATAATACCATCTCACCTTCCAGACTGGAAATTTTGCTGATCTCTTAGTTTGGTTGCAGGTTCCTCATTCGAGCACTTTAAGCTCATCCTAAATGTTTTTACTCCTGCTTAGAAAATAGAAACTTGGGACAGGCAAAGAGCAAGATTCTCCTGCAGTATTTTGATTGACTCCACAGAGGCCTAAGACACACCTACTGGGCCCTTGTGAAGTCTTTTCTACAGGAGTAGCACCTGGCTCCCAGGCAAACTTGCAAAAAAGTTTATAATCAATGCAGTCTCCCCTATGTGCCACCTCCACACTTACACCACTTACAGCACTCATGCCTCTTTTTTTAGTCACTTCAGAATAGGCATTCCTGAACCAATTTTGTTTTCAACCTCTTCACTCCCCTTCCTATATGGTACCTAGGTGAACTCAGGCTAAAATGAAAACCTAGGGCAACCATGAAGGAGAAAAGACACCACAGAACATGCAGTCCGAGAGAAGTGTAGAAGGGATAAGGGAGAGGGTTATAAGATGTTTGTACATATGTCAACCTTACCCGCTGGCTGCCTTTTGGAGTCATTGCAAAAGGGTTGGGAGTTTGAAGTATCCAAGACAGGTTGGATGATTTATTCCATGAAAGGGCTCTCTCTCTAGTGTTCTCATCAAAGTATGCTTTGGGAAAAGGATCTGATACACTTATTCATACTAACATATTAGTGACTGGTAAGATATTCTTACTGGTACCAGCAGGGTAAAAATACAAATTAAGGGTCTAATCCTGGTTCTAGCACTAACTAGCAGTATGACCTTGAACATATCATTCAACCTTTCTAAAATTCAGTTTACTTATATAAAAGGAGGAAGTTGATCCATATTATGTTTTACATCCCCATATGGCCTAAGAGATTATATTCTATGTTCTGTTAATCTATATTCTGATGTCCCTTTTGTCTCAAAAAATCTGTGATTCTCTGATGTTTCTTCCAGTGGTATTTAGATTTAAATATAGGACATATTCAATTTAGTCACTATACATTTCAGTAAGTATTTATTAAGCTCCTACTATGTGTCAGGCCCTGTGCTAAGCATTGTTGGATTCAATTTAAACATTTAATACAAGCACTTTGTTAAATCCTAGGAATACAAAGACAAAAATGAAACAGTCCTGACCCTCAGCAAGCTCACATTCTAAAGGACATAATGACATAATTCAGTAAGCAACTGAAGAGATACTCATTGATGGGCTAGGATTTTTTTGGAAGGGGGGAGATGAATTGGGAAGACCTTCATTTGACTTCTCTCTCAACTCTAGCCACTGTTTTTAAACAACAATTTCAACCATCATTGCATATTGACAACTGTAATTTTAAAAATTACTGGGGGTTCTGATGGGCTAGGAGACTTGTATGGAGCTAGTATGTGACTGAGGCAGGATTGAAACTTATTTCCCTTTTTTGATTCCAAGGTCAGCCTCCTATCTACTATACCATATACTGCCTTTCAGGCAATTCAGCAAACATTAAATGCCTACTGTGTTCAGAGCACTGTAATAGTGAGAGAAATTATTTTACTGTTAAATTAATAACTAGCTATTAATTTGGGATCCAGACTTTTCTCCTTTATTTCCTCATTTCTCAAAAAATGTGCTCTTCAATCTTGGGTGGGATTCCACCCAAGTAGGAGGTAAATTCTGTTTTGAGAGTAAACAGATCCAGATTGGGGTGAGTTCTTATCTTGGGAAAGGAGCTGCCTTCCTTGTACTCCTCCATTAAAGCTTAGGGTGACCCAGCTCATGAAGGAGAAAACCAACCAGACTGGTCCAGATGGAGATGGATTCACTTGTCCAGACTGCTGTAATCAACTGTTCTCAGCAGGAGGAGCTGAAGACTTCTAGTCCATTTCCTCATTAAATGTCCACCAATCAGGGTTGATTTTCACTTGCTGGGCATTCCCTTTTACAAAAGTATTTAAGGCTTTCAGGCTCTCCCTGGTTTCGTCTTTGGTTACTGCAAGAAACCACTAACCATCAATTTATTGATTGTTGGCTAGTCCAAGCAACAAATTGATTATTAGTTACCCAGAAACTCTGTCTCTTGGGTTTTTCATTTGTCAGACTAGGAACCTGGGAGAGATAAGATTAAATAATAAGGCACAAGTATTTATTACTATCATACACCATATTACATAAGTAAATCAAAAAGGTGAGGTGTAAAGCAAAATTCTACATGTGATCTGAAAAGAGATACTAGTATCAATGGGAGTAGGACAGGATGGAGGGATTAGTGATTTACAAAAGGGGAAAATGAGGCAAAGATGGGTAAATGAATTGCCAAGTCACAGAGATTTCGTGTAATAAAGAGCATAATGATCGATTATAGTAATAACCACAATAACTGACACATAGCACCTAAGTATTGCAGAGTGCTTTGAATAAATGGCTTCATTTGGTCCTCATAAAATACTGCCTTCCTTATATTACCTGCTATTTTACTTTTTTGTGTAAATGTATTTCCCCATCACCACCCCATACCTTATAGATTGTAAGCTCCTTGTGAGCAGGTACTGTTGTACTTTTTATCTTTGTATAATGCCTTGCACTCATCAGGCACTTGGGATCAAGAGCTGGAAAAGAACTTCAGAGGCCACCTACAAGTGGGGAAACTGAGGCTCAGAGAGGGTCAGTGACTTGCCCAATATCACACAGATAGTTACGTGTCAGGATTTGATATCAGATGCTCTTTCTACAGAGCCAATGCTCTTCCATCATACCATAAATATTTGGTGAATCATTAGTCCCATTTTCCATATGAGGAAATTTGGGAAGTTCAAATCCAAATTGCTACTGACTCCAAGTCTAGAGCTCATTGATGCCATTTTCATCCTTTTTGGAGGCATGTGACAACATCACTGAAAACCTCATTCTACAAGCATGAGAGCAAGCAGGCAACCTTGCCTCAGTCCATTGGTAACTGGGAAAAGCTCATCTTCCATTAACCAAAGCCAAGGCAAGCTGGTCTCTGCTGTTTTCTGACCCAGGTTTCAGATATCATGGAGGCATAGGATTATACATTTAGATCTGAAGAGATCTAGTTAGAAATCTAGTTAGAGATCATCTAGTCTAACTATTTCATTATACAGATGAGGAAAATGAAACCCAGAGCAGTTACATAACTTGTTGATGCTCAGGTCTGATCCAAGTCACTCCTTTTCTCATAGAACTCCAGTGGATCCCTAAGTGACTCTAGGCTAAAGTACAAACTCCTTTGATTTCTACCTACATTTCCGGGCTTATTATACTTCACCCACTTTTTTGCATCCTTAGCACTTAGTGTAATACCTGGCACATAAGAGATGCTTAATAAAAGGGTGCTTTGATTCATCGTTCGATAAGTGATAGAGCCAGGGTTCAAGTTCAGGTCCTCTGACCCCAAATCTGCCTTTCAGATATTTACAAGGAACTCTTCACTTTCCGTCAATAACTCTGCTTCATTCTGACACTGACTCCACAAACATCATGGCTTATCAGCTAAAATCTCATTGTCATTCAGATTGACTCAGCTTTGATACCCAGCATCTTCTTGGTACTGTCAGCTTACCTCTGTCTTCTGATTGGAGGGTGGAGCTATAAGTTCCTCCCAAAGCTTTCATCTGTAGAGGGATCAGAACATCCAGGGTAACTCTTAATTTGACATCAGAATCTGATTGGTTTCCACTGGATTAACATAATGTCTCAGGGTATCACATGGTGCACCCCAGCTCCTTTTCAGCTTCCTTTTCAATGTCTTTCCCCATTGGATTGTAAGCTTTTTGAAGGCAGATACTTTTTCTTATTTGTACCCCCAGTGCTCGATATAGTAGCAGGTACATAATAGAGCAGCTAGGTGGCGCAGTGGATGGAGTGCTGGGCCTAGAGTTAAGAAGACTCATGTTCCTTAGTTCAAATCCTGCCTCAGATACTTACTGGCTGTGTGATCCTGGGCAAGTCACTTAACTCTGCTTGCCTCAGTTTCCTCATCTGTAAAATGAGTTGGGAGTGCTGGCCCTGGAGTCAGAAGGACCTGAGTTCGGATCTGGCCTCAGACACTTAACATACACAAACAAAAGCTTAGCCGTGTGACCTTGGGCAAGTTACTTAACCCCAATTGCCCTCCAAAAAGCCAAAAAATAAAAATAAATAAAATAAAATGAGCTGGAGAAGGAAATGACAAACCACTCCAATATCCTTGCCAATAAAACCCTAAATGAGTTCACAAAGAGTTGGACATGACTGGGACAAATTAACAACAACAAAAGGCATATAGTAGGTATTTAATGCTTTTTGATTTATTTGTGGATAGTGAAAATCATTTGTTAGAGCAGTATTTAAAAAGCATTTTGGACTGGGAGACCGGAAATTTGGACTCTTGCTTTACTCTGCCATTAGTTACTTGTGTGATCATAGAAAAGTCATTTTACTTCTTTAGGTCTCAGTTTCCTTATCTGTAAATGGAAGGAGTTGGACTAAATGGTCTCTTAAGTCCTTGCCAGTTCTAACATTCTATCAAAGTCTACCTTTATAAAAATGCTCTAACAAAAGAAAATAAAGAAATATAAAGTAACCTGAAAATAACCTCTGCTCCTTTCTACCTACATGTATATACTGGAACATGTACAGGAATACCCTTGATTTGGTTCTAATGCCATCTGGTTCTTAATAAAGGGATTGGGGTATTCATACAAAATGTTATCCATTCTCTATTATTTCATTTAAAAAATCATTATCCACTGTATTCATTTTAAAGAGCTTGGAAATCTAAACATGGTAAGCATAATCTCTGATTAGGTTGGAATTATAATATATGCCTGTGGCTACCCATCAATATTTTCACATAGGTACACTTTGTATTCAGAGAAAATGCAAGATCTTCATTTAGAGAGAGGGCTGCAATAATCCTCCTTAAAGGAATATATACAGTAATATGAAGTTATCAAGAAGAAAAACAGGCTTTGCCCACTAGCAATTTCCTGTACACCATGGGCACCGTTTTCAAGTGAGAAATAAATGTGTGTTTCTCATTTTCTCTAGTCGATTGAAAATTCCCCAGAGGCCAGCACTGGGCTACTCTGCTACACTCCAACTTGGTTATTGACTCTTATGATCAAAAACAACAAAAAAAAAGGAATTCATTATTCCTTCTTTAAATTAGGGGGAACCCAAGATGTTGCTTCCCTGCAAAGTGAACTTTTTAAATAAACCAATGCCTAATAGCTTTATACGAGCCCCTTGTATAGTATTGTTTTTCTTTCAAGAAATCCTACAAACACCAAAGTCTTTTATTGGTTTTTTTTCTTTTTTAGAAAAAGTTCTTTCAAGGAGAAAAAACCCAACAACACCCTATACCTTTACTTTTTAGTTTGTTTTTATCCATAATGTTTGTTCTTTCTCACTTTCTTCTTTCCTTTCCCTCCCTCCTCTCTCTCTCTCTCTCTCTCTCTCTCTCTCTCTCTCTCTCTCTCTCTCTCTCTGCAGGGGGGGGAAGGCAGGGCATTTGGGGTTAAGTGACTTGCCCAAGATCACAGGGCTAGTAAATGTTAAGTGTCTGAGGCCAGATTTGAACTCAGGTCCTCCTGACTCCAGGTCTGGTGCTCTATTCACTGCACCACCCAGCCCCTCCCCGTCCTTTAAAAAAGATGTTTTCATGATATGCATATATACACTAAGAATTAAATAGTAAGCTACCTGAGGGGTGGGAGGAGGCCTTATTTCATCACCATATTCCAAGCTGCTAGGACAGAGCATTGGACTTATTCTAATATCTAGTGTGTATTACAATAAAAAGAAGAGTGGACCCTCATTCAAATCTGAGAAATTACACTGCCTGAGTGACCTTGGGGAAGGCGCTGAACCTGCTTGGGCCTCAGTTTCCTCATATTTAAAATGAGAAGGTTGTCCTAGGAGGCCTCTAGGTTTCCTTCTAGCCCTAGACTCTAGAGCTATGATTCTACGATCAATATTGCAATGGTTTTGTGTTCTCGTTACTCTACAAACTACTGACGTCAGGCAATCTATCCGCAAACACTGCACATATGGTTAATAAGTACTTATTGAGCTAATAAACACTTAATATTTAACATCAATTAAGTGTTATTTAAATAAACTCAGGAATATTTTAAATTTATACTTTATTAAGAAGCTATTACATAATTTATATTAATTAAATATTGAAACATTAATGTAATTGGTAACTGTTAAAAATTAATCAACCAACAAACATTTTTTAAAGCATCACTATGTGGCTGGGACTGTGATAGGCAATAGGGGGACACATACAAAAATTAGTACAGTCCCTGCCCTCAAGGAATTTACATTCCACAGTGACCTACAGTGGTCACTAATCTCATCGGATCTGTTCACTGATGGCTTAATATTTTCCAAACTGAAACTGAATTTGATCTTCATTTTTCAGGCTGTTTACCATTCTCTTAGATCTCAAGGTTGTAGATCCAATCCCAGGTAGGCCTCATTATTTTCACTGATCCTCATCACACAAACTTATCCTCTTTTTATTTATATCCCTAAAAAAACCTATCCGTAGTCAAACTGTGAATATATTTTATTGACACTTTTTTACTCTTTCATCTGAGTAGTTATTTACCAAGCTGCATAGTTTCATTGCATTCTGACCCATTCTGCCAGACAGTGAGATCCTGAATAAATCTAATAATAAAATCTAATAATTTTTCTTCTCTGAGCCTCTTCTCTCATCCATAGAAAAGAAGGAAAGAAAGAAGGGAGGAAGGAAGGAAAAGAGGAAGAAAGAAGAGAAAAGAGGAAGGGAGGAGGGAAAAAGTAAAGAAAGGAAGGAAAGAAGCAAATATTTATTAACTGTACCAGGCACTGTACTAAGCACTTTAAAAATATTATCTCATTTAATCCTCACAAAACCTTGCGAAGTAGGTGCTTTTATTATCCTCATTTTATAGGTGGGGAGACTAAGGAAGACAGAGGCTAAATGATTTGCTCAGGGTTACATAGTTAATAAGTATCTGAGGCCGAATTTAAACTCAGTACTTCCTGACTTCAGACCTAGCACTCCAGCCTGGGCTACCTAGCTGCAGAGGCTGTTGGATTAGATCAGTGCTATCCTACTCAAATAGAAATGAATCCTGGTGGACTGTATTTTCACTTATATTATCTGTGTTTTATTGTCTTTTTACTTATTTGTTAAGTATTTCACCATTAAATTTTAGTCTGATTTGGGACCACTTGGGAATGTTCCAAACCTGCTGCATGTTTGATACCAGATCATAGACCAGATCATGTTTTTGGTATTTTCCACTTTTAAATCCTATGCTTTAAAGTTTGGCTTCAGTGCCCTGTGTGCTAGGATAGTGCGATGGGAATGAAGGCCTGCTCCTAGTTGACTCCAACTCTATCCTTCTACTCTGTCTCTAGTTCTGTTGACTGCCAAGATCTAGAAACCAGTTGCACCATTTACTGCTTCTACTACCACCTCAGTTCTTTCCTTCAGTGTGTGCCAACTTTTCTTTCCAGGTAGGTATGGACATATCTCATTTCCTCTTAGGTCAGTCAGGCTGGTTGCATCCCCCCGCACCCTGGCCAACATGAGCTTTTCTAAGGAATTAAGCCTATGGATTGGACCTGTGGTTTTCCTGGTACAGAGAAATCCAAGATAAAGAAATGCCCTCTACTAAAGCGGGTTAGCCAGTACCTTTTCTGCAACTTATAGTCTTAGAGAATAGTCTGGGGGTACTCTTTGTTGTGTGTGTGCTTTTTTTAAAAGAGTATTTAATTTTTCCCCAACTGTATGTCAAAACAATTTTTAGCGTTCATGTTTACAAGATTTTGAGTTCCAGACTTTTCTTCCTCCCTTCCCTTTCCTCTTCTTAAAATGGTAGGCAATTTGTAGACAATTATAGGTTGTATATGTGCAATTATGTGAAACATATTTCCATATTAATCACAGTTGTGAAAGAAGGGACATCAAAAGGGGAAAAAAACAAGAAAAAAATAAAGAGAAAAAAATATGCTTTGATCTAGATTCAGAGTCCATCCGCTCTTGATCTGGATGTGGATAGCGTTTTCTGTCATGGGGCCTTTGTACTTGTCTTGGATCATTGTGTTGTTGAGAAGAGCTAAGTCATTCATAGTTGATCATCACACAATATTGCGGATAGTGGGATAAAGTTTTCCTGGTTCTCCTCATTTCACTTTGCATCAGCTCCAGGTTTTTCTAAAATCTGCTCATCATTTCTTATTGCACACTAATATTCTATTACATCCATATACCACAACTTGTTCAGCCATTCCCCAATTGATGGGCATCCGCTCAATTTCCAATATTTTGCTACCACCAGAAGGACTACTATGAATATTTTTGTACATGCACCTTTTCCCTTTCTTTATGATCTCTTTGGGATACAGCCCTAGTAGTGGTATTGATGGATCAAAGGGTATGCGCAGTTTGGTTGACTTTGGGCATAGTTCCAAATTGTTCTCCAGAACGGTTGGATCAGTTCATAACTCCACCAATAGTGTATTAGTGTCCCAATTTCCTCTCTACCATTTATCATTTGGCATATTAGTCAATCTGATAGGGGTGAGGTGATACCTCAGAGTTGTTTTAATTTTGCTTTCTTTTTTTTTGGAGGGCAATTGGGATTAAGTAACTTGCCCAAGGTCACACAGCTAGGTTTTTTTGTTTGTGTGTGCATTAAGTGTCTGAGGCCAGATCTGAACTCAGGTCTTTCTGACTCCAGGGCTGACACTCTACTCACTGTGCCACCTAGCCACCCCAGTTGTTTTAATTTTAAGGGAATTCAAGGGGGAAAAATAAAATTTGAAAAAAAAAAAAGAAGAGGCTTTGGGATGGGCCTCCCAGGTTAAGGTAGAATCAAAGGAGAGAATGAGTAGAGAAGGGAACTAGGAGGTCCCTAAGCCATGCCAGTCAAGTCAATATGTAATCAGTTTTTGGTTTAGTTAAAGGCAAAGCACCTTGTTTGTCTGTAGAACACCCCACCTTTTATTATTCTTGTCTGTGTACATATTGTATACCCTAGTCCAGTAGATTGCAAACTTCTTGAATGCAGGTATGATGTATAATGGTTTATTTTTGTATTCCTAGCATCTAAAATAACATGTTATATGTGCACAGATTACCATTCCAGCTAAAGTAGGTTATTAACCATTCCTTAAACTCACTATTCCATCTTTTGCCTCTTTGCATTCCCAAAGATCATGGGTCAAAAACTGTTTTTATGTCATGGACTCTTCTGATCTCTTCTCAGACTAATTTAAATAATTGAAGGAAATATTAAATTTTAGTTAGTGAAAATAAGGATGCATTTCTTCCCATCCAAGTTCATGGACCCCACTTTAACAACACTTACCGCAAGTCACTCTCCATGCATATAATTCCTTACTTTTCCATCCCTATTTAAATCTTAGTCTTTCTTCAAGGTTCAACTCTGGTGCTACCTCCTTTCTGAAGTTTTGCCCTATTTCCAGTTACTAGTGGTTTTTCTGTCCTAAATTTTTCTCTTATTATACTTATTTGTGTAGATATTATCTCCCCCCTCCCCCCTCCAAGTAGAATGTAAGCTCCATGGGTTGTTTCATTTGTGTCTCTGTATCTGCAGTGCTTAGCAAAATACATGGTACACAGTAGGTGATTAATAAATTGTTGTTTGTTTAACTGATTTGCATTGTATTCTGAAAATAGAATTCTCTTGGATTTCTCCAGTGTTGACATTGTGTGGACAAGATGCATCAGATATAGTGCCTGTTCCTGAACCAGATTATAATGTAATTGGGAAATGTTTAACAAAATAAATAAAAATATTTGAATTTGACACCAGTAGTTTAGGCAGCAGATCTGTGTTTCTCTTTGCCTCGGTGGTGGCCAGAGTTATAGGAGCATAGACATTTTTCAAAGGGTACTATGAACTTGTCTCCAGGCATGGCCAGGATATATACTCTATTAAGATTTCAATCATGAAAACTAACTCAGGTATAAAGCAGAGCCTGTGCTTATCAAAGTCATTTGCTTCTTGCTCTTTCAAAGCAATAACCTGTTCCATTTCAAACACAGTGTCACATGGCTCATGTTGAATGAAGCAAATAGTTTAGGAAAACCACAGGAATAATCCCAAGGTTGCCTCACTTTCAAAGAACTTCAGAAAAGCTGACCATTGGCCCTTCTAACTCTCTTTTTGAGGGCTATAAAGCTCATTTTATGTGAAGCTGACAAGTCTGAGGCTTCATTGCATACATGAAATCTGTTAAAATGGGATGGGTAAACAGAGGCAGGGTTTATGGACCCACTGGGAGAAAAGTTGACGCCAGAACTTGGTGTAATACTGAGGAGTCCTTGGTTTTAGATCCAAAAGGCTGACCATTGGGTCATAATTTTTTCTTAGTGGAAAGATATTCTAACTATGACTTAGCATGCCAGAACTTAGGAGGGAGCTTAGAACTAGAGTCAAATAATAGAATCATAGAGCTGGAAGGGACCTTAGAAAGATGATTTAGTTCAGCCACCTTCTTTTTTTAGATGAGGAAACTGAGGACCTGAGTGGATAAGTGACTTATCCAAGTCACACAATCTGGTTAATGTTAGAACCATGACTGTGCTGCTGGGCTAGAAATCTCTTCCTCTTGCTCTAGGAATGTAGAAACTTTGTGAGTGGGAAAGACGGTCATGTCTACATCGAAGGACGGGTACCAAGACCAACAATAACAGTTAGGGACTTGCTTTAAGTAGAACTGACTTTATGGATTTTCCTTAAACTAGAACTCTAAGATTACTTTGGTATTTCAGAAGTATTGCTACAATTTTCCAATTCTGCCTTAAAGAAAACAAGAGGGAAAAAGAAGAATCGTTCTTTCTTGAAGGATGTTCATTAATGACAGAAAGTGATCTTGGGGTGAAAGGCTATGCTGAGGGAGCATGTACTTAGATATTCCTAACAAGCTGGAAAGTCTTCAATTAATGACCCAACATTGGACTCTGTGTCTGTGGTCAGGGGACCAGTTAAGCTAAGTTCATAGAGGTCATTCCAAAGTTTGGAATCAATGTGAGGGGCCGCAGGAACCCATGAAGACCATCAGTTAAGTCAAGGGTAGGGGACTGCCAGTTGAGGGAATACCTTCATTGTATTGTGTCTTTTCAACTACTGTAGTATTAAAGTCCTTCTCCACTAAAGTCTTACTCTGCTATGGTGTAGACTCCTTGAAATCTAAGTCAATAGCATGTATGCTCAAGCAGGTCTCATCAGAGTAGAAAAGGATTTAACATGGTAGATGTAAGTCTTTTATCCCAGAGCTAGTCTAGCTAGTGCACATATAACCTCATGATGAGTTTGGTCACTGGCTAACACATTTTTCTGACATGATAGCTTTTGAAGACTATCCTAGGGTAGACATTTCATTCATAGCAGGAATAACCCTCTTAATGAAACATGGGTCCTTAGAATATTTTAACAAGTTATGTTGTTGCCTTTTGTTTTAATACTATGGTTATTTCCTGATTACTGTCCACCCCACCCTCACACTGACCCCTCTGCTATAAAAAGAAAAATAGTTAAGCAAAACTGGTTGACAGACTGGTTGCATCTGACTGCTTATGTATTATTTTGTTTCCACAGTCCTCCAGTTTTTCTTTAAGACCAGGGATAGTCATTGCAATAAATCAGAATTCAGATGCTTTTTTTAAAACATTGTTTTAGTTTACATTTTTATAGTCATTTTGCATATTGTTCTCTGATTCTGCTTACATCACTCTACATAAATTTATATGAATCCTCCCAGGTATCTCTGAATTCATTTTAATCATTTCTTATGATGCAGTCGTGGTAGAATGAGCCTGGGATTTGTAGTCAGAGGACCTGGGTGTGACTCCCAACTCTGCTACTTTTTATTCACGTGAGCCAGCGTAAGTCATGTAACCCTTCTGGTTCTTAGCTTTTTCATCCCTAAAATGGGGAACTTGAACATGATGACCATTGAAATTTTATACTGCATTCATATATGTTCACCCATACCTCAATCAATGAGTACTGACTTCATTGCCAGTTTTTTTTGACACCACAAAAAGTTCTGCTATGAATATTTTCTTTGCTCTCTGGCCTTCTCAGGGGTATATGCTTAATAATGGAATCACTGGGTTAAAGGGTAGTTTTTTGGGGGATGGGGTGGGGCTTGAGGCAATTGGGGTTAAGTGACTTGCCCAGGGTCACACAGCTAGTAAGTGTCAAGTGTCTGAGGCTGGATTTGAATTTAGGTCCTCCTGACTCCAAAGCCAGTTTTCTATTCACTGTGCCACCAGGGTAGTTTCTTTAGGTATTGAAATAAGGAGGGAATTTCTCTTTATATTTTCCTCAAATGAAAGAGATAGCATAGGATAGTAGTTACAAGTCAAGTCAACCAGGGTTTATTTAGGACCTACTATGTACCAGGCAGCTGTGCTAAGTGCTAGGGATACAAAGAAAGTAAAAAACCAAAATAAAACAAAACAAAAAACCCCACCAGTCCCTGCTCTCAAGGAGCTCACAGTCCAATGATGCAGACAATATGCAAATAACTATGCATAGTGAAATGTATACAGGATAGACCGGAGATAATCAGAGAAGGAAAGCACTAGTATTAAGGAAGATTGGGAAAGCCTTTTTGTAGAAAGTGGGATTTTAGCTAGGACTTAAAGGAAGCCAGGAGAGCCAGTACACAGAGTTGAGAGGGAAGGAATTCCAAGCATGGGGACAATCAGATGGAATATTTTGTGTGAGGAACAGCATGGAAACCATTGTCACTGGATCACTGAGTACATGGAAGGAAGAAAATTTTAAGAAGATTGTAAAGGTAGGAACAAGCCAGGCTGTGAAGAACTTTAGAAGGAAATGAGAAAATTTTATATTGGATCCTGTAATGATCGGGAGCCAGTGGAGCTTATTGAATAGTGGGGTGACATGGTCAGATCTGGACTTTAGAAAGATCTCTGACAGCTGAGTGGAAGGAAGATGGACTGTTGTGGGGAGAGACTTGAGGGAGGGAGAACAACCAAAAGGCTGCTGTCATAGTCTAGGCAGGAGGTAATGAGGGCCATCACCATGGTGCTGGCAGTGGGGGAGGGGGGATGTCCACACCAGGAAGACCTCATACTCATGAAATAATAGATCTTTCATATATTTCTTCCTTACATGAGAAGTTTAAGATTAACCTTGTCGAAAATATCATGCATTCATTAGCTATGATTTCCTATTTGAGTAATGAACACTATCACACATCAGCCTCTCTAGATTATCTTCCCTTTCTCTGGGAGACCCAGGAAAAGGTCAAAATTGTTAACACTGATCTGAAGTAACTAAAGCCTAAACGGCTAAAGCTATTTCTCTCTCTCTGCCCCACTGTGATCCACAGTGGGACTGATCTTATCCAAGGATGCTTTCTTGGCAAACACAGGAATTTAGCTTTATTTTTTTTTAATAATTATTTGCTAAGACTCCATGGTCTGCATAAATTTGTTCTCTGACATAAAAGGGGAGATTATCAAGATATTTGGTAGCCCTTCCCACAAAATGAGTGGCACATATAACAGATTTGTTTATGGATTATTCAGCAAATGAAAAGTTGCCCTTCATAAAAGTGTGGCACCATTTCAAGATGACAAGAAGAAAAAAAAATGGTGAAATGAAGCAGGCACTGGGCACAGATCCAGGGAGGCCCAATCCAGGCACAAACCACTACAACTTCACAGTTGTGTAAACAGCATATTGATAAAGTGAGGTCATCCCGCTTATTATCTCTTTCAGAACAAGAGAATTCAGTGCACTTTTAAAAACTACACAATAAAACTCATCTGTGAAATTGTTAAGATGTTTTTCTCAAATTAAAAATAAACTAATAAGTGACAAACCTTTTATTTTTTCAAATATTCTTTGAGGGGTCACAAATTATCTCCAGGACAGAATTCCATTCTTGATGATTGAATTTTTACAGTCTAAATACTTCATTTGTGGATCCAACTCAATGTTAGTTTACTTCCCAAAATACACTTTTCATAGTATCACAGAGTCTGGTAGTTAGTTGGAAAAGACCTGAGCACCCATCTAAACCAGTCCCTACACCAAAGAAATACCATGATAACATACCTGGTTATGTTATCATAACCACAGGTCACTAGCCCCTAATTGAAGAACTCTGAAGAGAGAGAGAATCCACCCATGTAGCCCACCCCATCTTTGCACAGCTTTCATTGTTAGGGGTCTTTTTCTAACTACAATTCTAAATTTGTCTCTTTGCAAATCCTACCCATTGTCCCTAGTTCTGTTCTCTGGGGACAAATAGAACAAATCTAATACCTATTCAATATGAAAATCCTTCAAATGATTAAAGGATCCAATCATAACCTCTCTAATTCTTCTTTTCTCCAGGCTAAATATATCCAATTTCATCAATCTATCCTAATGTAACAGGGACTCAAGGCCCTTCACTGGTTGCCCTCCTCTGGACACTCTTTAGATAATTTTAATAGCTACCATTTATATAGCACCTACCATATCACAGGGACTGTGCCAAGTGCTTTATAGATATTTTCATTTGACTGTCACAACAACTCTGGGGTGTAGGTGCTATGATTACCCCCATTTTACAGTTGAAGAAACTGAGGCAAACAGCTTGACATGCTCAAGGTTTGTTGTTTCAAGATTTGAATTTGAACTCATTTCTTCCTGCCTACAAGCCTAGCACTCTATTTACTGAATTAGCTGGTTACTTATCAATATTCTTCTTCAACTGTAATGCCAAGACCTAAATATAATACCTCAAATTTATACAGTAGAATAGACTATTGGAAGCTATTCCTTTATTTTTTATTTTTTGTTTTTTTATTTTTAAATTTTAAAATTTATTTTTATTTATTTTTTAAATTTTTAAAAATTAAAAAAAAATTTAGCCATTCCTTTTTTAATGAAGTCTAAGATGGTAGTAGGTTTTTTTGGCTACCATATTGTACCACTGGCTCATTTAGAATTCACAGCCTACTAAAACCCCCAGATCTTTTTCAGGAAATAAATTGTTGTCTAACTATGGCTCCCACATTCTGTCATTGTGAAATTGATTTTTTGAGTCTGAGTATAAGATTATACTTATCCTTATTGAATTTCATCCTTTTAAATTTATCCCAGTGATTTAGCTTTCTCAAGATCTTTTTTGGATCCCAACATTGTCACCCACAGCATTATTTCTACTTTCCAGTTTGATTTCTTCTGCAGATATAATAAACGTGCCATCTATGTCTTTATTCAAGTCATTGATAAATAGTACGTAGCTCTGGGGTACTCCATTGGAAATGTCCTGCCTTGATGACATCGAACCATTAACTCATTTTTGAGTCTTATCATTCAACCAATATTTATCTAGTCCAGGGTTGTCTCTCTTCACTATGGCCCACTGGCTGCATGCAGCAAATCAGAATAAAATATAATTGGGAAGTAGTTAACAAAATAAACCATAATATGATAAAACATAGATAACATTTCATTATAAACCCAAGTTGATATATGGCCTGAAGGCATCCTTAGGAACAAATTAGTGACTCTCATTTTCATTTGAATTTGAAAACACTGGTCTAGTCTACATCTCTCCATATTCTCCAATGGCATCAAATACTTTATAAAATCTTTGCTAAAAACTTGGTATACTATATCTATAGCATGCCTCTTATGTACCAGTTTAATAACTCTGTTAAAAAAAAAGAAAGGATAGTCTGTCTTGACTTGCTCTTTTTAATCACTGCTACCTTTTCTAAATGTTCACTAACCATCTCTTTAATGATCCATTCTGTAATTTTCTCAAGAATCAAGGTCAAGCTTGCTGACCTATAAAAGTTTTCTGCTTTTCCTTAAAAATAAAATAAAAAAACAAAAAGCATTTGCCCTTCTCCAATCATGTAGTACCTTTCTCATTTTCCACAATTTTTGAAATATTACTGAGAGTGGTGCTGCCACCACATTTGTCAGTTCTTTCACTACCAGGGGATATAGTTCATTTATGCCAAATTATTTGAATTTATCAAGAGCATCTAGGTTCTCCTTATTTATATTAAGTATCAACTCCCTATTATCCATTTTGAAGACTTCCCCTGGTGGAATGGGCAAATGAGAACAATTTGTTCCAATGGTCATTGGAACATTTAAAGCTTGGTCAGATATTGAAGACACCAAGGTCATTCACTTCATCCCAGGCCTTTGCCAATCATCCTGACTTTTGTCTTGCCACTGGACTTCATGACTCTGGAAGAGAGAGTGAGACTGATGACTTTGCTTCACTTAAATTCAAGAAATGACTCTCATGATGTCATTGATCCTCTTAATAAGTGAAGGATGAACAACAGCCATTTCCAGAGCAAAGATAATTTTTCTTGATGAACAAGATACACACTGAACAGTTCTGATTCACACTAAGCAGAAGTCCTATGCCTCCTCTTTCTCAAGTACAGCTAATACACCCTATTTTTTTCTTTTTCTTTATTTTTGTGGCTCATTTCACTCAACTGTCTATGGTTATTCTGAGTTTTAGGATTATTGACACTCTTTTTTTTTTAGGACTCTGCCATATGCTAACATTTATTCTCTTGTAAGCGGGGTATCACAAATCCCAGGACACAATATGCTTTAGACTTAATGTTTCTATCAAGAGAGAACACACCTTGGATTAAGTTATAAGCCAGTCAATCAATCAAAGGTGTGAACAATTCCTAGATAATTTTACTGAAATAATCAAATTTAAAAACTAGGTATAAATTGAATGAAAACAGATGATACCACTTAAGAAATGTCTTGAAGTTGGTTGAAGAAAAACAGTTACACCTTATGTGTCTTTGAATCAAATAGCAAGCAGGTTCAGAATCCAGCATTCCAGTAGCGGGCTGCTGGCATGGCTCCAACCAAACCCCTGAGAAGGAATCACTTGTGGGAGAGGGGGAGAAGGATAAGGAAAGAATCTGTCTCCTCCCTTTAACCCCCACTGACCACAGAATGACTCTGTGAACTTTGAAATTTCAGTAGACATAGACTTCCCATTAGGGTTGTTAGCAAAATCCAAGGAGCAGCAGCAGTAGACCAAGGGCAAAATAGACACATGGACGAGGCGGCTAGGTGGTGCAGTGAGTAAGAGCACTGGCCTCGGAGTTGGGATGACCTGGGATCGAATCTGGCCTCAGAAAATGAGCACCCACACATAAATAATGACTAGCCGGGTAACCTTGAGCAAGTTACTTAACCCCAATTGCTTAAAAAAAATAGACACATGGAGACACATGAAAGGAAGTTTTGAGGACACTTTACAAGGACATTAGTCCTTGGAGCCCAGCAGAGAGCTAAGAAGAATTTCATGAGCGTTCTAAGGGAGAAAAGGAGTTCCAGCAACCAAGGCTATGAGTTACCCTTTTGTCACATATATTATTTAAGCTTAAGCCCCCTTTCCCCAGGGAACAAGTATGTAGTTGCAAGGAGAGAATGTATCACAGAGTTGTGAGGGTTGTTTAGTACCAACTCTTTTTAAAAATAACTCTTCTTACTATATACCTCTTTATTAAATACTAGTTAATTCTGGCTGGCTTCCTGTCAATCATCTTTATTGGACAGAGCACACTAGATGGTAGCTATGGGAAAAACCCTAACTTCTCAGTGTTATCCCTAGAACCTTAAGGAGAAAAGTAGCCAGCTACCCTCTGAGAACCTGACCTGACACTCAGTTGAGAAGTAGCCTAGAAGGAGATATTGCGTTCTGTTACCTGGCCTTTCTTTTATCTTCTGTACATGGCTTTTAAAAATCTCCTAAAAGGGGCAGCAGTAGATAGAACACTGGCTCTGGAGTCAGGAGGACCTGAGTTTAAGTTTGACCATGCACACTTTTCTTTTTGGGGGGAGAAGGATAGATGACATGAGAGGGGAGAGGAAAGAGGAGAGGAAGAGAGATCCAACTGAGATCTGTTACCTGGATAATTTAAGTCTTCCATAATTATTGAATGATGCCAAACTTGTGATCTGTTTCCCAATCTCATTAGAACACAGATATTTAGTTATAGGGCCGTGGTATAGAAATTGCGTACTCTATGCAAGTCACTACAAAATTTCCCGTAGTCTACATTCTAGTTGATATTTTCCCTTATTTTTTGGAGTCCTTTTAGGTTTTTACCCCCATAATCTCTCAGGCCTGGTTTAAATTTCTAAGGGCTACTAGGTGGTATAGTGGAGAGAGTGCTTGACTTGGAGTTAGAAAGACTCATCTCCTGAGTTCAAATCTGACCTCAGACCCTGGGCAAGTCACTTAACTCTGCCTCAGTTTCCTCATATGTAAAATGAGCTGGAGAAGGAAATAGCAATTCACACCAGAGTCTTTGTCAAGAAAATCCCAGATGGGGTCACAGAGAATCAAATAGGACTGAAAAATGGCTTAGCTTTTTGGAGGGGCAGTTGTGGTTAAGTGACTTATCCAAGGTTACAGGGCTAGTTTTTGTGTTAAGTGCCTGAGGCTGGATTTGAACTCAGGTCCTCCTGACTCCAGGGCAGTGCTCTATTCACTGTGCCACCTAGCTGCCCCTGAAAAACGGCTTAACAACAACAAAATCATCTCTTTATATCTTCAACAAACAAACTCAATTTCCTTTCCTTAGTTTCAACAGCTCCCCAGTCACACCTATCTCTCTTTCCCCCTTACACAAATTTCTTTGGTATTTCACCACCTTGTTCCACCTACTAATCTACTCTTCTAATTGACTTTATCTTTTGCTTCGTTTATTTTTTATAGTAACCTTGCCACTTCTTTTTCACTTTCTTGACTCTTCATTTTCTTGTCCTTGAACTGTAATCCTTTTTAATTCTCCTTGATCTTACTCATCTTTCAATTTTCTGTCATGGAACCCAGAAATAGAATCTGGACAAATTTTTTAGACCAGGAAATTATTCCTAAAATTTTCTGTATTTTATCCAATTTCTTCTCTCAAAATATACTCCCTGACTTTCCTTTTTTTTGTGTGTGTGTGACTTGTACAGAAATCTTTTAATTTGTTTTTATTTTCACACATTAAAACATGAAATACACTATACAAATGGTTGTTCAAAGTAGATTACACATGGGTCCATTCAAGCTCGCTCTCAAAGTGTTGCCAATATTATAAAGGCTGCCTATGAATATAGCTGTTAATCATATAGCCAATGTATTGATTTAAATGCAGTAGCATGCAACCCTCAGCATTGCAGGTTTGAATCCTCTCTGTTCTTAAATTAGGTTAGATGGCATTGGTGTCCATATTTACATCCTTGAAATGTATCGATCCTGAGCAGTTCCAATGTAAATCTGCCTGGTTGAAGGAGGTCTTCGTCTCAGGTTTGACAAGAGAAGTCCACATGGCAGTGGCCTGGCTTTAAAGAAGTTCAGTGGTTTCCATTTTTTCCATTATGTGACTATTTGCTGAATGTTGCACAGTCAGACAACTGCTAAAAAGGTTAAGTCAAGTAACATAGGTATCCTTTTCACCATCAATATGCTCCAAGTATTTTTTCTCAATGAGAATGTCAATGCATTTCTTAATTACTGGCACTTGAGGTTTGAATCTTGAGGACAACTGAGTTAATACTTCTCCAAGCAATTGCTAGTGTTTTAGGACCTTTCTCATTTTCATAATCTGCACAATAGCAGCCTGAATCAGTAGTTTTCGATCTTCTTCTACGTTTTTGTGTGTGGTTTCTTGCTTTTGTTTCTGTTCTGTCTTTATTGGCACATTGATGTTAACTCTTCATTTCTTATTTTTATAACCAAGGAATAATTTTATTAAGGTATCTGGCTTCAATTCTACCTCATCAACATTTGCATTTTCATCTTCCCAAACCAATAACTTTGACTTCAATAAATTCTGCAGAACCTGTGCCAAAATATCCATTTTTATTTGAGGGCTGTCTGCTAACTGCTCTACAATGTAGGCATCTTCTGTGTTGTATTGCCATCTGGAATGTAGATGCCTACAAGGTGTACCTGTTTTTAAAACAGTTGGTTACTAATTCCCCTTGAGATAGCTGACATAACCAAGTCAATTTTCTACCACTATGGCGATTAGCATAAAAAGCAGTAAAACGCTGAACAACTGCATTCCAACTCAGAAGGCAGGGCAAATATATAAGACTGCTGAAAGGGCCATGATCCAGAACGCTGAACTTGAATACTGAAATCCAAGTCCAGGGGTTCTGAATTTGTGAGGTGCTTTTTGAACTGTTCCTTCAAGTCTTTGCTCACACCAATGTCTCGAAACATCTGCTGAAGTTTGGACGTATATTCAAATACACACGCTTGCTGGCCTCATGCTGGCCCCAGCATCATCACTTGCACTGCTCTGGTGCACAAGTCTTTTTGCCAACATTTTCGGGTAGAGTTCCTGAAGCACATCTTTATCCTCAATGTACTTGAAGACCACTATCACTCGATCATGTGTATCTTCTAGCTCTGCTTCTTCTGGGTTCTTGGAGCTTTTCTTCAACAAGGAATCACGATATTGGGCCAACAACTCGGGAGATTTACTTGATAACTGAGCCATTTTGGTTACCGTGTTGTTTATAAAGTGACCACAAGCTTTATCAAGTGCAGCCACCAAGCCAGCATCATTGTTGAATACTGACATTACTAGAGCATTATATTTCTTATGAACATCCCACACTGTCTGTACATACATTTTGGTGTCATTTAAAGTAGCTTCTCCACATTTTTTTTTCTTTTGCTTTTTGGAGGGCAACTGGGATTAAGTGACTTGCCCAAGGTCACATGGCTAGTAAGTGTTAAGTGTCTGAGGCTGGATTTGAACTCGGGTCCTCCTGACTCCAGGGCTGGTGCTCTATTCACTGTGCCACCTAGCCACCTGTTCTCCACATTTTTCAATTGCAGGTAGACCCTGATTATGAATATGCATTTCTAAAAGTCTTTCCAATTCTCCAAGGCCATCTTGAATTCGAGATACAACATTATACATGTATCCCAAATCTTCATTTTTGTCAGCATCTAATAAAAGATTATAATAGCAATTGTATAATAATTTATATTTATATAATAATAATAATAATAATAATAATAAAACAATAAAAAAGCATCCCATATGCTTCACGAATTTGCGTGTCATCCTTGTGCAGGGGCCATGCTAATCTTCTCTGTATCATTCCACATTCCAATGTGCTGCCAAAGTGAGCCCCCTGACTTTCCTTATTAGTCCAAACCCATGAGTATCATGTAAATTTGTTGTTGTTACTCTTCAGTCATATCTGATACTTCATGATCCCATTTGGGATTTTCTTGGCAAAGACACTGGAGTAGCTTGCCATTTCCTTCTCCAGATCATTTTACAGATGAGGAAATGGAAGAAAACAGGGTTAAGGTACTTGCCCAGGATCACACAGCTAGCTAATAAATGTCTAAGGTCAGATTTGCTTTTTTTCTTTTCTGGAGGGGGAAGGTAGGGCAACTGAGTTTAAGTGACTTGCCCAAGGTCACAGGGGTAGTAAGTGTGTCAAGTGTCTGAGGCCAGATTTGAACTCAGGTCCTTATGACTCCAGGGCCATGGACTCCAGGACTCATGACTCACTGCACCATGACTCACCCTCCAATGTCAAATTTGAACTCAGGTTTTTCTGACTCCAGACCTAGGGGTCACCTAACCACCTTATGTAAATATCTCCTTTGTTATTCAGCTCAAGTCTTTTATGATCTTTCTTCTACAATCTTCTCCCACCACTCAGGAAGGGAATGTAATGAAGTATTGAAGACTCTCAAATTAATCAAATAATAACCATTTTTGTTCCTGGTTGTTTTAGGCACTGGTGATTTGAAAATAAAAATCAAATGAAAAGGATACAGATTACTGAGTTTGCATTCCACTAAAACAAACACATCTTTTTTTTTTGGATGGGCTGCTGTTTAGTCAGACCTCTTTGATCTTGGGCATGTGAAGCTGAGTTTAGGAATCCAAAGGATATTTCTATTATTTCTGTTAAATTTAAAAATTTCTATTAAATTTCAGCTTATTAGATTCAAGCCAATGTTGAGATCTTTTGGGATACTGATCCCATAATTCAATGTGCTAGCTATTGCTCTTAGTTTTATCCTCTGCAAATTTGATAAGCCTGCCTTCTATGCTTTTATTCAAGTCATTGATAAAAATGTTAAACAACATGAAGCCAAACACAGATTCCTTAGTATTCTATTAGACACTTTGCAAGTTGGTGTCAACCCATTAATACTGCCAATTGTTAAGGTTTGGGGCTTAGGGGTGCTTGTGACCCCAAAATACCAACACACCAGGTCCTGCCAAATGAATTTGACTCATGCCTTCTCTCAGTCAAAGTAAAACAAGGTTTATTAAAGATTCGCCATTATGGGTAGACTCTTAAGGAACCTAAGTGTTTGTGATGCTTATATTGACAAGTGGGCCAGAACAATATGATATGGAATGAATCTGAGCTAGATAGAATCTCAGCCCCTTCATGGAGGCAAGATGGATTTTATATACAGAAAGACTGTGGGAGGGATTTAGGGGTGATCTAGAGGAGGGTTTGGGGTGGTCTTGAGGAGGAGTCTAAGAAGGATCTTGATGGGACTGAGGTCAGACCCTCTGAACCAAGAGAATGAGATTTTAATGGGATCAAAGGTGGGAGGTAATTGGACAGTGGAGGGCTAGGCTAGGTTGAAAGTAACAGAGATTTGGGTCTATCGATAATGAAAGGTTTTATGGCCTTAGGCAAATGCCTCATCAAGTGGGAAGATTCAAGGAGAGCTCAAAGGGATTCACAGAGCCTGTACCCCATCACAATCAGTGAATCATCACATGCCAGTAGATCTTGAAGCCCCAGATCAATTTAATTCTATTCCATTAAATAAATAAATAAATAAATAAAAGAACACCATAAGTCAAATTATATCACACCTTTGCTTAAGGCCGACTATATGAATAACCTTTATCTGGTAGGCCTCTAAGGTGATTGTTGGAAGAGCCATTCTGTCCTGTCTCAACACTAAGATTCTCTGTAATTTGTCCTAGGATTGCCAGCAGGGAAGGTAGCAAAGCTGGTAATAATATTCCTTCATTCAACATTTCATGTTCTGCCCCCAGTCAGCATCACCCACGCTCCCACTATCACTGAGTTAGAAATATATAATGGTTCCCTGAAAGCCTGGGTACTGCTGATCTATACCCACTAGGAAATAGACATATTTATTTTATTATCTATAAGATTTTTGGAGGAGTAAAGAGTGAACTGACAAAATTGATTGGGTGAGAGGATAATTTTTTTTGAATTCTTTATAGTTATTGGCATAGCAAGGGTCAGTCTTAGACACAGAAGGGATGTGGTTTGGAGTCCCCAGGAAAATGGTTCATTGTCCAGTAAAAGCTCTTATTCACCTTTCACATTGCAGCAATTATCATGAGATTCTAAATTTAGAGCTGGAAGGGACTGTATAAAACATTTAGACCAGTCCCCTCCTTTTATAATTGTCAAAACTGAGGCCTAGAGAGACTAAGTGCTTTGCCCAAGGTCACATACATAGAAAGTGTCAGAACCAGAATTGAAACTCCATCATTAGAGAACCATTTCTTTGTGTTGAAGCACTGTACTTCTAGAAGTCCCAGGTTGAACATGTAAGTGCTATTTGCCCCAGCAGTTGATTCAATGAAAAGAGCTTTGTATGCAGAATTGGAGAATTTGGACTCCAATCTCCATCTACATGCATGCATACATGTATATATGTGTGTTTATACATATATATTTAAATGTATGCATGTATGTATGTATCAAATCACTTAACCTCTCTTGCCCTCAGTTTCCCCATCTATAAAAGGATGTGTTAGACAAGATGACCTCTAAGGTCCCTTTTTGTTCTGAATCCCATGAAGACCCTCATTACATTTGCCTTCCTAGAACACGTAAATATTCATGAGGAAATTTTGTGAAACTCATTGAAAAGCAAGTAGTACTCTAAAGAATAAGGCTATGTAGATTTCTTAGCATTGCTTCCAATATAGGGCTATACACACAATGGTCACTCTATAAGAGCTGTCGACATACATTCTTTCAGAAAAGAATGCACAAAAGTCAGAAGACTGTGGGAAAAACACATCCATCAGCCAACTGATTGGCCCAGATTGGATAGAGTAATGGGATGGTTCTTTGGGGGTAAAGGTATGGAAAAGAATCTTCATTAAAGTCTGTATCTTTATATCTATCTATACATCATTTAAATCTTTATCTATACATATATATGTTATCTATATATCTACATTAGGTTTGGCAGGCAACATGGTGTAGTGGAAAGAGGGCTAAATTGTGAGTGAAAAAGACCTGGTTTTGGTTTTCTTTCTACAAGGCCTGGAGGGGAGAACATGGTTGGGGGTCAGGGGTGGGGATGGAGTGGAGTGAAGGGCTTAGTATAAACTGAGATCCAAGAGGGCAAATGGAAAGCCAAGCTGCGTTCAAATCCAAGGGTTCATAAAGGCCAATAGTCTAGAGACCAGGCAGAAAGTCATGGACAGAATCCAAAAGCAAGACCAAAGCCAGGGGGAGGCCCACACAGAGAAAGGTCAGGAAAATACTGTGTGGAGGAGGGGAGACAGGAAGTATCACCAAGTGAAGGCTTGTCTCCTGTGAGAATCAGCCAGAGATAGCACCTCAGTGTCCCTGGGTTGTAATAGTTTCTGTCCCCCCTCCCTACCTCCCCCATTCAGTGCAGCTGAGGACCCAGAGCATGTGATTAGGCACACCTCACCTCATTGAACCTGTTTCTTCAAATGTGAAATAGACATAAAAACTATCTTTTCTGCTTACCACACAGGACAGTTTTGAGTTTAGAATAACACCATATATATGTATACATCTTTTGCAGCATTATATAAATGTAAGGTAGCATTTTTGGATATTCAAATTAGTTTGGTTGAATTAAAATTTAAAAATAACAAAATAGTGGAATCAGCCAATAAATTTTTTTTTGGTCTTTATAATACCAAGTAACTGAACTCAATTTAAAAACTTTTCACTTGGTGGTTTTGGCATCATTTCAACACTAAGAGGCAATGGTACAAATTTTGGCTATGACCAGAGGCTTTACAGAAATAACTATAATAGCTGGCATTTATTTGGTGTTGCAAAGCACTTTATGTAGTCAAATGCTCAAACAGAACTGTGATCTCATCGTGGACATTCCCTCCCATGATGCAGATCTTAACCCAACCAAGCCCACCCCTCCTGTGTGACTTTTGTCCTTATCTTCCCATAAGTTCCCCAGTGTGGGTCTCCCCCTTCCAAAATGATGGAGGCTTTCATGTACATTATATGTATGTGTACATTTAATAGAAATATATTTGTGTATGTGTAAATGTGTGTGTATGTTTGCATGTCTGGTGAATGCACACCAGAGTGTGTTGGTTAGAGTACTGGACCTGAAGTCAGAAAATCCTGAGTTCAAATCCAGCCTCACACACTTATTAGTTCTATGACCCCGGGTCAGTCACTTAACTTCTCTTTGCCTCAGTTTCCTCAACTAAAATAGTAATAGTAGTAGCACCTTCCTAGAAGGATTGTTGTGAGAATCAAATAAGATGTTTGTAAAAAGCATTTAGTATACTGCTACATAGTAAGTGCTATATAAATGTGTATTCCCTTCATATATATGTATGTACATGCATATTCTCATTTAATCCTATAATGTTTTGTAGTATAGCTCTAACAAATATCCCTGAGCCTGCCCCTTCTCCTCCTCCCCACCTTTTTCTCATCTATAATTTGGACATCATCTGTCCTATATGACCTACCTAATAAGATTTATTAGAGTGGGCAGAAAACTCTTTAACCATCTTCTTGATAGTCATTCCAAAAGATTTGCCATCTACACCAGAGACCCTGGTCTGGTGTTTTTTTAAATCCTTTTCTCTCTGAAACATTCACCGCTGGAGTCCCAATATCCTAATTGGTGGGTACTTCTCTTGGTACCCTTGGTGCCTGTATTATTTCAGGAAAGCCTCAGCTTTGCTTCATGTCAAATCCTGCTCTTCAGCCATCTCAAAAACAGGCTAGCCAACCACTAACCAGCAAAAGTACTCATGAGCTCCTCTGGTTTTGGAATCATCATCAAATCAATTCTGCCATTATTCATCAATAAGTTATGATCTACTCCTCTACAATTTATTTCTATATGTATGTATGGTATGCACACCAGAGACAGTTGATGGTGCAGCCCTTGGAGTGCTGGACCTTCTCTTTAATTTTCAGGACTTTTCCCCTCCATGGGGGCCAGCCATTTCTCCCCTTGTGTTAACTCTCTCTAGAAGAATGTAAATTTCTTGGAGGGAGGTGATGAGGTATGGGCTCTGGGAGCTCTCCTTGAGTCCTTGAGGTACAAGCTCTGGGAACCTCCCTTGGACTCTTGATTAAATTGTCTCATTTGATGAGGCATTTGCATGAGGCAAAAAGCCTTACACTGTGGCTGGGCCCAGACTACAGCCTAGTTACTACTAACTACTAACTCTAGCCTAGTTACTAGCCTAGCTCTCCATTGTTCATCTACTTCCTACCCTTGAGCCTATCAAAATATCAATCCACCCTTGAACTGGCCTAGCCCACCATTGTCTGTAGCCTCCAGTGGCCTCCCACCCTTAATCACTCATTGACGTCATTAACTCCTCCTGAAGACCCTCCCAAAACTCCTCCACTAGACCACCCCTAGATTCCTCCCACAACCTTCTGTATGTAAGACCCCATCCAGTCTTCATGTTTGTGAGGGCACCTTAGAATAGTGAGAGCACCTTAGAATGACCTAGCACATACTTACTCTGTGTCTAATGCAAGTGAACTTTTAATAAATTTTACTTTTCTTTGGCTGAGAAGACTCGAGTCTAATTCATTCGGCAGGACCCAGCACGTTGGTATTTTGGAGTCTCCAGAGCAACCTAACCCTCTTTATGGGTAACCTCTTCAACTACTACCTTGGTGCAATTATTCCTCACTTATTGCCTAGATTATTGCAAGAGCCTCCTGGTTGGTCTCTCTGCCTCAGGTCTTTCCCACTCTATTCCATCCTCCAGCTTTGCAGCAATCAAAAAAGCAGAGATCAGACCATGTCACTCTACTTTTTAATTAAGTTCCAGTGGCGCCATATTACCTCTAAGATCAAATATAAAACCCCCTGTTTGTCTTTCAAAGCCTTTTATAACATGGCCTTGCCTCCCTTTCCAGTATTTTTATCATTATTCTTCCTATATATTCTGCAGTTCAGTGACACTGGGCTCCTTTATGCTCTTTGATCAAGATACTCCATTTCCAGAATTCTCAACATTTTCACTGGCTGTCCCCTATGCTTGGGATTCTCTCCTTCCTGTTTTCTGTTCCCTGGTTTCCTTCAAGTCTCAGATAAAATCTCACCTTTTACAAAAAATCTTTTTCAAAAAGGTTGAATCCTAGTGCCTTCCCTCTTTCGATTACATCCATTTTCCCCTGTATACCTTGTGTTTGTATAACACAATATCTGTGCAACATTAGACAGTAAACTCCTAGAGAATAGGGACTGTTTTTTGCCTTTCTTTGGATCCTCAGTGCTTAACACAATGCCTGATACAGAGTAGGTACTTAATAATAGGTTCTTGTTGACTGACTGACTGAAATGTTGGTGACCATGTTATTAGAGTCCAAATGTCACTGAAGAAGAAAAGTTTTATTATGGAGATTTTTGCAGAGTTTTTTTTCTTCCATTTTTTGATCTGTTCCTTTTCCCTCCCTTAAATTCCCCCCTTAAATGCTCTTTTAAAAATCTGGAGCTTTCCATAAACTTGTTTTTTTCTTCATTGCTTCTCACTGTTTCATGAAGTGATACTGCTCATAATCTTTCATCAAGCCCATCCATAAGGTTTTAAAAACAAGTTTATATTCTATATTGTTATTGCCCTTGGCTGTCATATCTCTCCTCTTGGTACGGAGACAAGTATTTTCTGACTAAGATACTTTCCAGATTCTTTTGTTCTCCTCACTGACAATTGATTTGTGCTAGGTAAACCTTTTCTTCTCTTATTCATTTCACATAGTTTTTAGGAAACATCATATTTAAATATCTCAGGTTGGAATTACATGCCTCAATTGTGTGCCATGTCTTTTAATTTTTATTCTTACAATTTGGTATTGATCTTCATTTTTACTCAAATAAAAAGAGACATAGCCAATAGAGACTTGGCCTTGTAACCAAGAAGACCTGGTTCGGACCCATCCTTGCTCCATGGACCTAGGCAAATCACTTCTAGGTGTGTTCTAGGTGACACAGAATGTGATACAAGGAGGTACTGATCTTCTTTGGTAAAGGGATTTTCTCATGCAAGAGTTCCCTATGCTAATAAAATCACAGACCTAGTCCCTTTCTCTAATAGACAGCTTACTCAGAGACAGCTGATTTGGAAATGATTTCCCTATCAGTAATCAGTAATCAGTTATCATTTGCTTCCTGCACAGGAAAATATAATCAATTTTTTGTGATGTTATTTGGTGTTCATTATGTCCAGCAACTCATGACTTTATTTTCCTAAAGAAAGTATTCATGCCATATAGACAAAAAGCTTTGGTTTTTCATTTCTTACCCCTGGACCACATTTTCCAACACATTTTTCACTTATCTTCTCTTTTGACCACTTTTCATTGACCACTATATACTAGAGTATAAGCTGATTTAATTTGGAGGATCTTACCGAGTTATTTATACAAGGTTTCCCTAAGGGCATAGTGTAGATTTAAGCTATTAAAACTTCTCTCCCCTCATCCTCTGCAGCTGATATTAACACACAGGCTACAATTTTATTAATGTGATACTTTTGAAAATGTTTATCATAAGCATTGAAAGACCAAGGGTCCTCTGAAATAATGTTTTTGCTCCCGCTACTAGTTTCTTTCTCGGCCCCTTCAAAAAGGATCTGTGGGCCCTCCTTTAAAATTTTAATATTTTTAAAAAATTTTTTAAATTTTAAATTCTATTTTGTTTTTATTTTCAAATTCTCTCTCTCCCCCCACTCCTCTGCTACCCTTTGAGAAGATAAGAATTATACTATTCATTATACATATGAAATAATGCAAAACATTTCCACATTAGTTATGTTCCAAAAAAAGAACAAACAAAAGGAGATTAAAAAATATGGTTCCATCTGTACTCTGAGTTTATCAGTTTCTCTTTCTGTAAGTAGACAGTATTTTTAATCATAAGCCCTTTGGAATTGAATTAGATCATTATATTGATCAGTTACTAAGTCTTTCATAGTTGGTAATATTTATAATATTGCTGTTATTGTGTAAATGTTCTTCTGGTTCTGTTCACCTCACTCTGTATTAGTTCATAAAGGTCCTGCAGGTTTTCCTGAAAACTTCCCCTTTATTATTTATTATAGCACAATATTATTTTACCACATTCATGTATCATAACTTGTCCAGCCATTCCCCAATTAATGGGCAGCCCCTCGTCTTCTAATTCTTTGCCATGAGAAAGAGAGCTTCTATATGTATTTTTGTGTCTATGGGTCCTTTCCTTTATCTCTGATCTCTTTGGTGTTTTGACTTCTGAGTCATCTTTCTACTACTTTCCAACCTGTTCTTTCCTTTTGTCTTCAGGATTCATTTAATGAGAATGTGGAAACAAATATTGTTTCTCCAGTAATGTGCTCAGTATTTGATAACTGGACAAGGACCTCACATTCACAAGGTGCCAATAGCATAGTTAATGTTTGCAGACAGTCTAAAAACTGAGTTAGTCTCAGAACCCCTTGCCCATTTATTCCACCACTTTATAGAAGTAGAGAGGGGCCATGCAGGACTGAGGGTCATTTGGGGATTTTCTTTGTCCAAAGGTTTGTTGAGGTCAAACTATTGCTGATGAGTCTCTCTCTTAGTGCTTAACTAGGCTGGTCCTGTAGCAGCCACCACATTGGCATACCCAGGATGGCTGCTAGTATAGGTTCTTAGATCTACTTTATTAGGAAAGAGCTGTTCAAGGGGTTAACAGTCTTTTAAAATTACACTCATTAATTCAGAGGAAAAGTCAGCACCCTGAACTTCAGAGAAAAATCCAAACAAAGAAAATAGAGAAAATACAAGCAGAGAAATAAAGACCAACAGACAGAGCTTCTAAGTGTCTGAGAAATTAGCAGATCAACAGATCTAACTGTCTGATCAAGGCAATATATACATAGTTTCCAGAGAGAGAAGCACCAGCATCTGGGTTTTTCAAAGCCAAAGGGCTCCTTGAGCCAGAGACTCATCTGGTCAAATCACAAGAACACTCTTCCAATGCTCTTCCTTAGAGCATATAGTCACTTCTTCACGGTCAGAGGGCATCACAACCCTCATGACCCATAGCCTAATTTCAAAATAACAAAAGGTGTAAGCCTTCCTGAAAAACAAGCCTCCCCAATCAAGCTTCTCTTAATGGGCTCCATGTGAGGTGTATTAATGAGCAGGAAAGATCTTATATCCCATTAACATTAGAGGCCCCCAGAAAGCAAGTGATGTCTGTTGACAAAGCCTTTTGAACATGGTCAAACATGCCAAATATTATATTTTATTGATTTAAATTTCAAGAACCCAGAGTACATCATCTTCTCTATCATGATGAAGCATAGGAAAAGGACTGTGGAAAGAAATAATTATAATATTAATTAAAAGTATTCAATTGTCCCAAAGACCTCATTCTTTATTGGCCCCTTCAAAAAGAATCTATGAGCCTGCTTTCTTTAAACTTTAATATTTTTATTTTTAAATTCTATTTTATTTTTAGTTTCAAATTCTCTTTCCCTCCACCCCTCTGCTACCCATTGAGAAGATAAGAATTACAATATTCATTATACATATGAAGTCACACAAAACATTTTCACGTTAGTTATGTTCCAAAAAAAAGAAGAAAAATTACTACAGAATTTTGGTTACTGGATATACTTGAAAATTATGAAGTAACATTTCTTTCCATTAATACCAATTAACTTAAATTCAGTCAAATTCACTTCAATACCCACTAAGTACCTATCATGTATAAAAGGCCTTGTAAGAGGAACTAGGGGACACAATGAATTTTTTTTTTAAAAGATCTGGGATTTTAATGAATGGGAAAAAATATCTATCAGTCATCAGTGTGGTATGAGAGCTAAAAAAGCTAATATGATCTTAGACTGCTTAGGCTCAATGATGTTATTATAATTATTATTTAATAGTTGATGAAACTTGGCCTCAAAGTAGTTATAGAAGCTTGGGATTGCTTAGTAGGTCCAGCCCATACTTGAATAGGAGTCCCCTCCACTATGCCAACAAGTAGTTATCTGACCAACTAAATATAGGTTAAATGTTGCATGCATATATGTTGTAGCAAAAAAGGGACCAAGAAGATTATATTCACAGTCCCATTTGAACCTATTTCTTTATCTTAAGCCTTTCTTCCCCTCCCCACTTAATTTCTAGTGTCTGAATCAATGTTTTGCTTCTGTCTTCTATATGGAGTCTCTTATATTTTGAGATTCAGAATTACACTGGCATACTCCTAATTGTGGTCATTACCATGAACATTGCAATGGTGCTACAGGAGCCTCTGTGTAAAAGCTTAAACGCTCATTTACATTAATAACACTATTTTATTTTTTTCCATTTACATGTAAAAATAGTTTTCAACATTCACTTTTATAAGATTTTTGAGTTCCAATTTTTTTCTCCCTCCCTCCTTCTTTTCTCCCCTCCCCAAGACAGCAAGCAATATAGGCTATACATGTACAATCATATGAAACATTATTTCCACATTAGTCATGTTGTGAAAGAAGGAACAAAAAGTAAAAACCATGAGAAAGAAAAAACAAAAACAAAAAAAGAGAAAATAGTATTTTTTTCAATCTGCATTCAGACTTCATAGTCCTTTCTCTGGATGTGGATAGCATTTTTCATCATGAGTCTTTCTATAAGCTGAGAAATTCCAATTCCATTCCATTCCGTAAGTATTTTAAAAATGTCTATGATATGTGAGGCACATTGGTGGATACAAAATAAATAAAAGACTTAATTCTTGCCCTCTGTGAACTTGTAGTTTATTTGGAGAGGCAAGGCATGTACACATGCTAAAAACTGTATGAAGACATTTGGGACACTGCATTTACAAAATAAATATGGGGAGGAGGAGAAACACTGTCTGTAGGGGTAGTAGTCAGAAACAGCCTCATGGAGAAGGAATCATTTGACTGGAGCTTCTTGTGAGACTCTGTATGGGTCTGAATCCTTGTATCACAGTGTTCAATGGCACCCATTTGGAAGCAATGATAAGTAGCTAATCAGAATCGAGTCCATCCCTTTTATCTTAGAGGTTCTCACAGGGCACACTGAGTCTTGCCTGGCTGCGTGTGTATGATACTTTCATACACACTTTCCAGGATCTTGTCTCTATTGCTTACTGCAAAGAATTATCCTGAACCATGAGTAAAAAGAGTTTGAGAACCGCTGAGTCACTGGAATTGACATTTTGTGAGGCAGTTTCTTATGGTTTCTTTATGGTGGTGAGGAGTGGTGGGCCCCTAAGTACTTTTTCTATGGATGAAAATTAAGTGAGCATGCGTAGGGGTTGTCCTTTCTAATATAACAATAATAATAGTATAGATATTTTGATAACTTTTTACAGTTTATAAAGTAATATCACATGCATGATCTCACAACAATGTAGTAGTCAAGGAAGGAGTTATTATTCCCATTTTCCAGATGGAAACTAAGGATCTCTCCATCAATGAAAGTTGGCAACTCTTCTATAATTAGGGTTTGGGTGGAAATTTCCATACCAGGCAGTTTCTCATACAGATGAAATCACAGGTTTAGACAAAATGCAATACAATTCAAAGTAAAACAAAAATTACAAAGGCTTACTGAGGTTATCAGACCTGTTTGAGCCATTATACCTATGAAATGATCAAGACAGAATTCAAACTCACATTTTCTGCTGTCAAGGCCAGTATTCTTTTAGAGGGAGCAGGGAGAGCCAGAGAAGTACAGATTATATAGTAATGTGCAAAGGGAAGTCAGCATTCTTCTGAAGTCACCTTCTCAACCTGTACTATCTGCTTCACCTCCTCTCTACCAGTAACCTAGACTCAGTCCTTGGATCCCTTAGGTCTGATAAGTGAGCTTTTAACCTATTTTTCCCCCCGGGCCTCCATCCTCCCGGCACCAGTGCAAGGCCAGGCCATATGTGTAACCTCTCCCTCCCATTTTGCTAAGACTTTTCCTAATCTCCCAAATTGCTGATACTGTCTCCACACCTCAACCAAATTACTTTAAAAAAACTGATTCCATATGTATTTTTCATCATCTAACAGGAGTAGCCTATGAAGACTTTATTGAGGAGTGAATTTTAAGCTAGGTCTCAAAAGAAGGAAAGGAATGTTGAACTTCTTTTTGCATTTTGTTTGAATGTATCAGAAATAAAGAAATGGGAATCAGAAGCTCCTGGGATGGGGTAAGGAAGTGGTTATAGTTAGACTAATCCAAGTATAAGTAAGGTTACTTAAAAATTAAGTAATAGGTTCCTGAAAAATTGCATAGAAACTGATTTTTTGTGAATCAAGTAATGTCTTAGATCAATATTTTCCTCTCCAACATTGCCCCTCATCCTAATTTCCTTATTTCAATTGAGATCAACACCATTCTTCTAATTCCCAAGGTCTGTAGCCTTGGGGGCATCCTCAATTCTTTATTCTCCCTTATTCCCCATATCCAACCAGTTGTCAAGTCTTAACAAGTCTTTATGTCCTTAATATCTTTGTTCCCCCCGCCCCCCCTTTCATCACCACCATTTGTCCTCATTGTCCTGGACTATATAGTAGATACTTAATTGGTGTTGCCACCTCCCAAGTTCTACCTTTTCTAATCTGACCTTCACACAGCTATAAATTGATATTGCTAAAGATAAGTAAATAGATAGGCAGATGGATAGATAGATCAAGCACTTATTAAGCACTTACTATATATCAGACTCTGTACCAAAGTCCCGATTTACAGATAAAAGCAAGAAAGACAGTCCCTGTCTTCCAGGCTCTTACATCCTAATGGGGGAAGGAAGTGGGACTAGCATAGCAGTGGCTGGGCTGGAGATGTTCAAGAAATACTGTGGAGGCCTTGAACCAAGCAAGACGAGAGGCATAGTTCTTACCATAGCATCTCCCTCCTCAAGAAGCTTCAGTGGCTCCCTATTGCTTTTATGGTAAAAAAGAAACTCTTCTGCTTTGGCATTTGAAACTCGATCTTGTTCTAGTCTGTCTTTCCTGATCGATTTCCCATTTTGTCACCTCATATACTCTGCATTCCAGCTAACCTGACATAGTTGTTTCTTATGAAGGACATCAAATCTCCTCTTTGGGTGTCTTTCTCTACCTCCCCTAATGTTCACCCTCACCAAATTGCAGGATTAATTCCCTCCAGGTGCTCAAGTAATTAGAGGAGCCAAAGAAAAGAACTTGAAAGTGAAAGGACTTGTTTGAATGTTCCCTGGGACACTTGGAACCACAACTAGAAAAGCTTCTTGCAGTGAAGATGCAAAGACTTGGGATTGGTCTCAGGTAAGAATCCACAATCACCTCATTGATTTGCATTGTCCTTCTGAAATTGTTAAACAGATCACTTCTATCAGCATTGAACCAGGTGTAGAAGTTGATGTAACCTTGCTGGTGACTAATCAATCATCTCTTTTAATTAATTAATTACAAAAAAAAAAAGACACATCTCCCCTTCTGCAGGGCACTCTCCATCCTCACCTCTACTTTTTGGAATTTCTAGCTCTCTTCACCGTCAGTTCCTGGGCCACTTTCTACACAAGGCCTTTCCTAATCCTCCAAATTGTTGATGCTACCTCCATTCTATATATATTTTGCATTAACTTACCAGTGCACCACTGCTTCCCCCAGTATTATGCAAACTCCTTAAAAGTAGAAGCTTGCCTTTTTTTCTTTGTATGTATAATACCTAGAACAGTGTCTTGCATATGGAAAGTATTTAATAAATACCTGATGAAGTGAATTGCATTGCATTAGGAGAATTCACTATGTAGAGAAAATCTTTGACCAATTGAAGAATTTTTAAAATAAAGAATATTCATTCACACTTTTGTCTGCTACACACAAGCTCAGATTTTGACAAACTGGGTTTGCTATAAAGAGGTAACACACCTGAATAAGATCACATTTAAAGCAAGAACAGGGATCATCTGGTATAACCCTTTTACTTTATGTATGTATATCTAATACATATATGTATACATGTAATATATACACATGTGATATATACATATGTATACATACACACATACTTACATATTAGATATATATGTCTAATACATATACATATGTATACATATATGTGTCTAATATATATACACATATATCTAGCATATAGATAATTGTATGCACAGATTACTATGTGCCAAGGACTATGCTAAGTACTGGGTATATCTATATAAGCAGGAAAGAAAATCGTTGCCTTTATAAGGAGCTCACATTCTAATGGTGTAAGACAGTACAGAAAGGGGAGCTGAAATAGACCATGCCTGGCATTAATTGGCAAAGAGTGTGGAGAGCTGGGGAAAAAGAGAAGGCAAAAGCTCATGTATCAGAGCTGAGGGATCCAGGGCTAGATCCAGGTTACTAGTGGAGAGGAGGTAAAGTTGATTTTGTTATTGTTGTTTCTTGTTTGTTCTTCATTTTTGAAGAGGACCAATGACGTTACAGCTCGATGTCTTGACTTGTGCATGAATTGGATTTGAGTGAGGCAGAGTGGCTCAAAGTCATCAGCCTCAGTTTCTTTTCCTGAGTTCTAAAGTCCAGGACAAAAGTCAAGATCACTAGGGATGACCTGGGATTCGGTGGATGACCTTGGCGTCTTTGATGTCTGACCAAGCTCTAAGCACTCCACAGAACCTGCTTCAGCTGCCTTCATAACCCTTGGAACAAATTGTTTTCATCCCCCCATTCCACTGGGGGAGATCTTCACATTCTTGGAGTAGATGTCCCTCAGCTCAGACATCCCTCAATAGGTTTAAGGCCTGTGAGGAGAGGAGGTAAAGCTGATAGTCCAGGTTGAGAAGGTGTGCTGTGGATCAGGTGTACCGTATTACAGTTTGGGAAGTGCCCTATGGGCCTTTGGCTAAATAAAGCTCACCTCATTGTATAGACGAGGAAACAAAAACCCAGCTGAAGAAGTGACTTGCTCAAAGTCATCCAATTATAATGAGAACTAAAGCAAAAAATGGTAAATCCCAGTGTCGGAAATTTTAGTTGTTATAAAAGAGAAAATATAATATTTGAAGAGTTTTCATAGCATAGATACATCCGGAAATCACAAAGGCTGGGTGCACGCAAACTTAAAAACATGTGGTGCCATAGTTCCATAAACTCTCCAAAATGGCCATCTCAAGCTGATGCAAATGCTGTACACGTTTCTTGGCAGGAGATCAAATGTTTCAAAATGATAAAAGACAGTCAGTGCCAAACCTTTGATTTCCCCACTTAGCAACTGCAGCCCGAGGCAGCCATGAGCTGCATGTCCCATGAGCCAGCTGTGACTGGCAATCCACAGAAGGCCTCCAGCTTTGCTGCTGCTGTGTGTGGGTCTGGAAGGAATTTACAGGGCCCCAGAACCCTCTCTGCACATTTATCAGGTCCATAAGGGCCACCCTGAATGAAGCACAGATGTAAACTAAGTGAGCCTCAGGTTGGCATTCAAGGCCTTCCTACCTTTCTAGTTTTTATCTTCTGAAATTTTTCTACATATTTTTTAAGTGCCCCAGAAAGTCTGACATGCTATGTGCTTTCTGCATCTTTTCTTAGTCTGGAAAGAACATTGTATTTGTACATTAAAAACCTAGGATTGAATCCCATCTCTGCCATATATTAATTACATTGGCCAAGCTCCTTTACATTTATAAACCTTGGTTTTTCTAATCTGAAAAAAAGTGGTAATTTCTACTTATCTCAGCAAGATTGTTGTAAGAGTTAAAGAGATATGATGTACCAGAAAGCATTTTATAAATTGTAACTGGTTACATAGTGCACAAATTTCTTGGGTCAAGCAAAAATTTTAATATGACTTTCTCTTGTCGTGAGTATATACTCCTTCTGACATTAAGCTAATTCAGAATGGCCTTGGCTAGATAAAACTGAATTGAGCTGGTTTCCCCACCTTCATTTAGTTCTCTGTGATAGATTTTGTGTTTTCACTATTTACTTTTGTCATATTTTTAATCAGATGGGTTTTAACAATAACCATTATGCTGATGAAATGTGTAATTTTGTAGCTCTTAAAGAACTGTTGTTGCTTGTTTCTTGTTCTTGAAGAGGACCGTGACATCAAGAAGGTGATGCCATGACATGCATGTGAATCGAATTTAAGCGAGGCAGGGTTGTGCAAAGTTACCAGTCTCACTCTCTCCTCTGGAGCTGTCTGGGTCTAGTGGTAAGATATAGATCAGAATGACTGGATGGCTCCCCGGCTCTTAAAGAGTGCACTTCAGTGACTGTCGGAGTGGTGAATGGTGAAGGGAAGTCAAGAATCATTCAAGTCAATACTAAAACAATCACTTTCACCAAAGCACCAAGGAAAGTGAAGTTGAAAATGACAAACACCTAGAACTGAAAAACAGGCTAATTAATCCTCAGAAAACAAAGACCTTGACAGAGACTTGATGATTAGAGAGCTTGTTTCTGATTCCTCTATAGGGATGTGTAAGCCTTTTGAGGTTGGAAGAACAGTGAGAAGGCCAATAAAAAAAATATCCAGATGCAAACCACCATTATGAAGAAAAAAGTCTTGTCTTAGGCAAGGTAATATAAACGTTAGCATATTGAAGTTTTGGAAAACTTACTTTCCTAACAGAACACACTTTTTATTTTCATTCAAGGCTATACAAAACCACTATCATAAGAAATTCCAGTAAACCTATAAGATCTGGAAATCTTCATCTGTACTGCAAACCATCCATATGTATACAAGCATGTATATGTATATATGTATATGTGTGTATCCATGGTTTCAATTATCTTGCCATTCTAGTATATCTAGTATATACACACACATATATATATAATACAAAATGGATAATATATTTTATATGGATGCATATATGTGCATACATATGTATGTACACACATACACATGTATACACACATATAAATATATATACATATACACATATAAGCTCTATATAACTCTAGTTTGGCACTCTCCCTATTGTTATACATACAACTATCTCTCTCTATATAACTAGTGTAAGCTCTCCTTCCAAGATAACTGAAGCCACGGAAACTGCTTTATATTCCCAAGAAGAAAGTATAGAGAGAGAAAAGAAAAAGACTTTAGTTAGAACCTTGGGGAACAGCCCTTCTTAGGGACTGGGAGGAGGAAAATGGAACTGTGAAATATACGGAGCAAAAATACAGGAGGGAAACTGGGGAGAAAGCAGCACCATAAAAGTCAGCAGAGAAGTGAAAGGCAAGATGGAATGAGTCTACTATGTCAAGCTAGTGAAGAAAATATCAAGGAGAATATAAATTCCATAGAGGCAGTGACTATTTAATTTTTGTCTTTGCAACCCTAGATCCTAGCACAGTGAACATAGACAACTGATCATTCATTCACTCAGCATTAATTAAGTACCTACTATATATTCTAAGTACTTGAGATAGAAAGACAAAACTGAAAATCATTCCTGTCCTCCAGAAACTTACATTCCAATGGGGGTAAGGGAAGAATAGGAAAAGACCATTGGGTTTCCATTTAAGGTAGCGTTGTTTACCTAGAAAAGCCTCAGTAGCTGTCCAGTGAGTGGGTGGATGGCAAGAAAGCGAAGATGGCTGAGTACCAAAGTCTGGCTATAAGAGAAGAGGAGATATTATCTGACAGCTTGAGGGGGTAGAAAAGTCTGGGGAAAGTGGGGGTTTTTTTAAGCTGATGAATACCTGAGCATATTTGTAGATAGAGATGTAGTATTCAGAAAAGGAGATTGAAGATGTGAGATACAATTTATCAACTAACAAGTATTTATTGGGGAAGGGAGGAAGGGGAAAGGAAGGAATAAGCATTTATATAATGCCTACTGTATGTCTGGCTCAGTGCTGAGCACTTTAGAAAGATTATGTCATTTGATCCTCACAACAAAGCTGTGAAGTAGGTACTCGGTTGTCCTCATTTTAGTCAGATAGAAATTACATGACTTGCCCAGGGTCATACAGTTAGTAAGTATATAAGACCCAATTTAAACCCAGGTCTTCCTGACTCCAGGCCCAGCTTCTGTTCACTGAACCATCAGCTGCCTCTAAGCATTTACTATGTGCCATACGCTATGCTAAGTGCGTGGGAGAAAAAGAAAAACAGTTCCTACTCTTCAGGAGCTTAAAGTCAAAAAGGGACCATTTAGACTTACATATATAGACAAGATACATATAGAATAGGTGGAAAGCTGCATTGTAGGGGAAAGTGCTAGCAGTTGGGAGAACCAGCAAAGTCCCCCTGTATAAGGTAAATTCTAAGAGGTGAAGGTAAGGAGGAAAAGAATGCCAGGCATGGGAGGTAGCCAGTGCATGAAGGTGGGAGATAGTGTGTTGTTTATAAGGAACAACAGGAACAAGTCAGTCAGTGTGGCTGGACCAAAAAGTAAGTGGATAGAAGTAGTAAGGAGACTAGAAAGACAATAAGGGACCAGGTTGTGAAGAAGGTCTTCAAATGACAAACAGCACAATTTATGTTTGATCTTATAGGTAACAGGAAGCCATTGGAGTTTATTGAGTCACTAGGAGAAGAATGACATGGCCAGGCCTATGCTTTAGGAAGCTGTTTGGAGGATGGATTAGAAAGGAAAGAGATTTGAAGCAGATAGTCCAATTAGAAGATTATTGCAAGAGTGGAAGCAAAAAGTGGTTAGGTCCTGAGCTAAGGTCATTTCCTGTATGAGTGGGAAAAAAGTGACATATGCAAAAGATGTCGTGGGAAAATAAAGTGCAAAATTTGGCAAATGATTGGATATGTGTGTTTGTGTGTGTGTGTGTGTGTGTGTGTGTGTGTGTGTACGTGTGAGTGAGAGAGAGAGAGAGAGAGAGAGAGAGAGAGAGAGAGAGAGAGAGAAAGGAATTGACAGTAACATTTGGGTTGAAAGCCTAAGTAACTGGAAGGATGGTGGTGTCCTTGACATTAATAGAGAATATCAGGAGAAGAGTGAGTTTTAGAGGAAAGCTAATGATTCCCTTTTGAACGTGTTGAGTTGAAATATCTATAGGAAATACAGTTTAGACAAACAGAGGGAAACAGCAATAAAAATACACAGTGAAGATAATGAGTAGAGCAAGTTTTCAGAGGACACTGGAGATGATTCCAAGATTACAATGAAGGACTGTCTCTTTCACTGACATCAGGGGAAAGAATGAAGGATCCCAGGAGTATAATTTAGAGAATGGAATGGATCTTCAGGGCCATCTAGTCCAACCCTTTTATTTTGCAGAGGAAGAGACTAGGCACAATGAGGTTAAGGGACTTGCCCTTACATATAGATAGCAAAAGTCTGAAGCAGAACTCAGGTTCCCCTGACTATCTAGTTCTAGAACTCTAGTCACTAAGCCAAGACACAGAATGACTCTGAGTTGGGAAGGAGAGGTTACAAGGGAGCTTGTGGATGGCTTTGAAGTTCTTAATAAAGTATAAGGCAAAAAGTGAAAGAGAGGAAGAAGCATAGATCTGAAGGTTTAATTAAAGAGGAGAAGCTTTAGAACCACCACTATGGGGAGTGTATAGGAGGTCAGTTAAATAGAAATAAAAGGATTGGTGAATATTGGTGAGGATTTGGTTGAGGCTCAGTAGGATTAATATAAATTCATTGGACTCAATCATCAAAGGCTTATGAATTCTTTCAACAGTACTTGGCAGCTTGGGCATATAAAAAGATAAAGTGAATGGGATGGGAACAACAAAAGGATGGGGGCAAGGGATTCATGGATGATGTAGTATTATCCTATTACGTCTGCCTATAATAGTCTTCCTCAATATTTCTATCTACTGAAATCCTCCCAATCCTTCAAAGCATAAACTCAAATACTGCCTTCTTCATGGAATCTTCCATGATGCCCTCATTCATGATTTCTCTCCCTCAAAGCCCCATATGACATGATCTGTACCTTTTATTTCATATAATGTCTTATCTTGTACTAGAGTAAATATAGGTATACACATCTAAAACATTAGTCCCCTTAGGAGAAGGGACTATTTTACCTTTGCATCTTCTCATTGTGCCTGACCCAGTTCCTTGCTTATATCAAGGGCCCAATAAAAGGTTGTTGAATAGAATTACATACCAAGTTAGGGTGGAATCACTTTGCTATTAGTCATGCAAGGGATCTGACAGTGATGTGAGGACAGAGGGCAGAGAAAGGAGTGGGTGGTTGACTTTAGTCAAGAGAAAGGAGGAAGAGATTTTAGAGGTTTAAATTCCCCTCTTTGCTGGATGTATCCATCAAGAGAAGCCAAAGAAATGGACTTTGTCCTTGAATGGTGAGTTGGAGTGTGAACAGTTCTCCCTGGGTGACTTTTCTGGCGTTTTTTCCCTATTCCAACTCACAACAAGACTGAGCCAACCACTTGGGTCACCAAATGGCTAGGAGAGAAGTAGGTATCCAGGGAACATCTTAGTCATTAGAGTATCACAAGAACCAGCTCACTCCTCCCAAAACTCAATTTTGAAATGCTTAGTGCTTTTTCCCATGTCCTGGAAGAGACTTATAAGGGTAGGGGAAGAGTTCAAGATAAAACAAGAGACAAACAGGCAAATTATACCCAAACATTATTGATCTTACAAAGCCCATAAAATATGAAACAACTAAACAAGATATAATCCTAGCACTTGGAGAGCCTGCCTGATGTAACAGGATAAAAGGCACTGATGTTTGAGGTCTAGTGGGAGAAGAACTTTCCCTCTTCCCTGTTATCTGCCATATTTTTTATAAAATCATGGTAATAGATTAGCTCTTAGAAAGAACAGGGCATTTATGAGGGTTATGAAATGTTTGGAACATTTTCCAAGAGAAATTTCTGTGAAGAAAAGGGTCCAGATAGCTTTCTAAGATGATGTAATAGACTTTTATCTAGAGACAGTAGTCAGGACAAATGACCCAGGATGATTCTGTGATTCAATGGAAAATAGAGATTTCTTTTTAGTCACCTAGGTTCAAGTATACACTCCTTTGCTTGGTATTTAAAGTCCTTCACAACCAGTTTCCACTTATCCTTACAGACTTATTACACATTACCTTATGGGCTAACCAAACTGACCTTCTTAATGTTCCTTATGCATAATACTTCACCTCCCATCTTTGTACCTTTGCACATTGGCTGCCCTCCATTCCTGGAATGCACTCACTTCCTCCCTGTATCTTTTAGAATCACTAATTTTCTCCAACTCTCAACTGAAGCACCATCTTCAGGAGACCTTTTCAGATCTCCATAGTTGCTAGTGCTACTTCCCCATATACACATATATTTCCTTTTTTTTTTTTTTTTTGAAAATAGGAATAGGGACTGAATAGGGATTGGGCGTGTGATTTCACTGCTAAAATAAGAAACCAATTCTACTAATGCAAATCAGAATCTGATTATTTTAGAAATGTAGCCAAAGACTGCGTTAGCTTTTTTTGACAGCTAGGTCCCACAGTAACAGAGCATGACGTGAAACTCTCAGGCTACTAAAACCCCCAGTTCTTTTTCAAAGGAATAGCTACTTAGCCACATCTTCCCCATCTCATACTTGGCTTCTTGGACTTGTAAATTTCTTCCTAATCAATATTACATGTAAATCATTTTATCATTCTAACTTATCAAGAATTTTTTGGATCCCAGATCTTTCACCCAGTGTATTAGCTATGACTCCTGGTTTAAATGCCCTATGAAAATCATCTAAGTATTTGATTTATTAAAAAAAAAAAAGCTGAATAGTATAGAACCAAATACAGATTCCAAGGGCACTCAAAGTCCTCCCATTATGTTGTCATCAGTACAGTAATTATCCCTATGCCCCACCCCTGGCTATGTGTTGGCTTCTTTGGTTCCAAACCCACCTGATCATAATTTCTTCTAGCCAACCTGTCTCCATCTTGTCCATGCAAAGATAACATTAAAGACTTTGTCTAATATCTTTCTGAAATTAGGCATATACCATGTCTGTGGTTTTCCATTGATCTGCTAATTTAGTAACCTTGTCAAAAAATGAAAGAAAAGAAGGAAGGAGGGAGGGAAAGAAGGAAGGATGAAAGAAGGAAAGAAGACAATATATTTCTTTCTTAATTTTTAGCTTATTTGTGGCATCAGATAATCACTTATTATAGTTTTGCCCTTCAAGTCACTAAAGCCTTCTTTTTAAGGAAGGTCCTAATTGTAAGGGTCAGTAGAATGTAAACTTCATGAAGACAGGTACTGTTTTTCTTTTTGTACCCACAGAGCATAGCCCAGGCCTTATATATAGTATTTAGTAAATGCTTATTGGAATAGCTTGATTTATATTGATCCTGACAATGTTGAGGCATTGAATTGATCCTGGCAGAGTTGTTGCCCTTAGTGGACAGATTAGTCTTTAAAGCTCTTCCCATACTAAATTCTATGATTCTGTGATTCTTTGATTTTATGATGTGGATTTCTGATAGGGTTAGAAATGAAATTACTCAGGGAGACTAGGTGGCACAGTGAATAGAGCACCGGCCCTGGAGTCAGGAGGACCTGAGTTCAAATCCGGCCTCAGACACTTGACATACTAGCCATGTGACTTTGGGCAAGTCACTTAACCCTGACTGCCCTCCAAAAAAAAAAAAAAGCAAAAAAAAATGAGATTACTCACAGTGGAAACTGATTTTAGCTCACCATTTTACTTTCTAGTAGGAAACTTCACAGAAGAAGCTAAGTAGCTGAGGTAATTAGCTTAGATTCATAGATTTAAATCTAGAAGGGAGGTTGTCAAGTTCAGACTTCTCATTTTAGAGATAAGGAAACTGAGGCACACAGAGGTTCAATTACTTGTCTTGGGTCATGGTAATTGTCTGAGGCAGAATTGAATTGAGGTCTTCCTGATTCCAAGTTCAATGCTTTATCTGTTATCACTTAAATACTGGGGTTTGTGGACTGCTTTTAATTGTAAACTCTGAAGGCAGGGGCCATATGTATTCTTGTCTTCACCCATAACATCCAGAACAATGCATGTTGTTCATTTATTTCATAATTCTAGCCACTAATAAAGGAAATGTACCTAAGGGTATATCTGCTTGGTACATAGTAAATATCTAATCTATGCCTTTTCATTCCATTCATTCCCAAGAACATCAGTGGTGGTCTGTAGAGTCCCAAATAGCTACTTCAAGGTAGCACAGAATGTTAGGGAAGCAGAATTGCACAGTGGAAAGAGCATGGGCTCTACTGTCAGAGGATATGAATGTCGCTCCCCACTCTGCTCCCCTCCCTCAGTGTTGACCTTGTTTGTGACCTTGGCAAAATCACTTAACCTTCCCAGGATTCAGTTTCCTCATCTACAAAATGAGAGGGTAGGCCTCTGAGATCCCTTCCAGTTCTCAATCTATGATCTTGTAATCCCATGAACGCTCAAGCACACTATGCTTGATATACCAGAAAAAGAAAATTGAATTTGGAATCAGAGGACTGAGCTCCAAATTCCAGCTTGGCCTCTGGCCATGTCATCTGGGGCTAGAGCCTGAAACTCTCTAAGCTCTAGTTTCCTCTCTGTAGGCATGGATGATAAAACTTTCCCTTCCTATGTCCTGGGGTTGTTGTGAGGGTAAAGTGGGAAATGACGGATGTTAAAGCCCTTTGGAATTGAAAAGCACTATGTCATAGGACCACGGAATATTACTACTGGAACGGTCCTTTGAGATCAACTAGTACAACCCTCTCATCTCATAAATGAGGAAATGGAGACCCAGAGAAATGAAAAGTTTCTGCCAAGGTCTCATAGCCAGTAAGTAGAAGAACAATCTAGATTTAGGCCGTCTGACTGCAAATTTAATGCCCTTTTTCCTAGGCCACACATATAAGATGTAAAACATGATAATGTTCTCCCACTTATAACTGCTGATTTCCAGAAGGTAATTTTCAATTACCCCTTCTTTAATTTGTTCCATCATCTATTTATTCATCTGTTCATTCATTCAGATCTTTTCTTTTTTAATGTGAACTGCTATTGAAGTTCGGAAGAGGGGAAGGTAGGAAGCTAATCAAAGAAGACTTCCTGTCCCTCCTGCCATGATTGTTGCCACTGTCATGCTGCTGGGCACACAGATGGGCCTCCCGCCAACCCCAAACCATTTCTTTTGAGGCATAGAGTGGTGGAGTGTGTCTCCCAACTTCTGTTCTTATTCTTCACTCTGTCAGGGTCAGCTACAGAGATCAAAGGGGGTCTTCAAGAAAGGCAAATGGAAGAAAGTAACAGGAAGAAAGAGATGTTTGAATAATCAAAGACAGTCTGACCTCAGACCCATGCTAAGAGGTGACAGGGACAGAGGAATGAAGAGGGAGAGAGGGACAGAAGAGAAGAGGGAAATAGAAAAGAAAGAAAAGAGAGAAAGATGCAGGAGTTATTATTCAGGCAAATGGTAGCTAAGTGATTAAGATTGATAAGCCCTTTTTAAAAAGTTTATTTGCTTTGCTGCCATAATAATCATGACAGCATATGGAGAGAAATTCCAAAAGATAATTCATTCTGACAGAACAAAAACCTCAATGACTCAACACTTGGGAAAAAGGGGAAAATGTCTGTCATAGGCATCGAATCATAAAATGTCAGAGCTGGAAGGGACTTTAGAGACGTTTAACTTCATTCTCTCATTTGACCATGTTTATTTTAGTTAGGACTTTTCTCACAGATCATGTAGAGCAATCCAACAAGCTCTATGTCTTCTCTGACTTAGCTGCTGTTAATATTTCTCAAAGAAATAATATCGCCCAATACTTAAGCTTCATATATCTTTCCTTCCAAAAAATGTATTGTGCTTCTATGTGGATTGTTTCCTTTGCCATCACAGAACTAGTCATAATCATTTGGTAGAAGGGGAAACTAAGGCACACGCATTCAACTGAAACAAACTTTAAAATTCAACAAACATTTATTAAGCACCTACTATTGTGAGGCAGAGAGCAAAGCCCTTTGGATATGAAGACAAAAATAAGATAGTCCCTGCCTGCCAACACCTTTAGTTCTACCGTGTGTGTGTGGATCTTTATTCATTGATAGCAAACATAAGGTTATTTGAGTACAGAAAGAAGACACTGAAGAAGTAGGAAGGGGAGGGGGCCAGAATCAAGAAAGTTTTCCTAGAGAAAGTGGCATTTGAGCCGGTCCCTGGTAAGATTGAAATCAATAGAAATTTATTGATCTTCCATGTGCAGGGCACTGGGCTAGGTTCTATGTTAGATGCAAAAAAGTGTGGATTATAAATCAATTAACTATGACTTCATGCAGGAGATTGTGCCTAAGCTACTTCTCAAAGGAAGACAGAGACTCTTTGAGGTGGTGGTGTGTTCCAGGCATGAGGGGCAGCCAGTGCAAAGTAACAGAGACAGGAAATGGAATGTCTGTGAAGAACAGAGAGAAGACCAGGATGACTGGATGGCAGAGTACAAGGTGGAGAGTAATGTCCAATGAGGCTAGAAAAATATTGTGGTCATATTATGAAGAATTTTAAAAGCTAAACAGAGAAGGTTGTATCTTATCTTAGAAGCAACATTGGAGTTAATTAAGTACAATTCACATGGCCATGGTCTCTAGGTTTAGGGATTCTTTTGATTCCATTAAAATGCTTTTATGGATGTATTAAAAGCATTTATTAAGTTCTTACACTCTTTTACATGGTATCTTCCATCTATATATCAAAATTATTCGAGATTCCTTTAAAGATATACCAGAAATAATTCTGATCAATACTCTTTTTTTCAATAGCCTTTAATGATAAAAATCAAGCAAAGTATAAAATATGGAGATATGCAGTCACCCAAAGTGTATGCCATTGGGATGGAGGAGATCCAGTGGAGATTCCAGGTTAGGGAGAGATTCCCAGTTGATACTGAGGTCATTAGAAGTCATCTAGTCAAATTTTTACCTAAAATATAACTTCTCAGATCCCTTATGGCTCTAACATTTTATGACTGTAAAATAGTTAACCAACTTTATTATTTTTCTTTGTTTTTCTTCCCGATGGTTCCAAACCCACTATTGTTTATTCAGGACCTGGCTCTATTTCCAACCTGGGCCAGTTTGACTCTCCTTAAGCAGCCTAGTGGACCCCCCTGCTCCCAGAGACTCATCATATTAATGCCAAATTTACTTTGGACGTCCAATCTATAAAACCACTGCAGCTCAGAATTCTTGAGTTCAAGAAATATGCCTGGCTCAACTGTCTCAGTAGTTAGGATTATAGGTGCTCATCACTATTCTTGGTACAACCAAGTTTTAAGTAAAGATTATAGTAAGCCTTCAAGAAAAATTAAATAATCAATAATATGCATCACATTTTTTTTAAAAAGAGAAAGCAAATGATGCTGTAAGCAATCTGGGAAAGCAAAGAATAGTTTACCTGTCAGATTTATGGAGAAGGGAAGATTTTATGACCAAATAAGAATTAGTAAGCATTATAAAATGCAAAATGGCTAATTTTGATCATGTTAAATTGAAAAGTTTCTGTACAAACAAAGCCAATGTAACCAAGATTAAGAGGGAAGAATTTTTACAACCAGTGTCTCTGATAAAGGTCTCATTTCTAAAATATACAGAGAACTGAGTCAAATCTATAGGAATACAAATCATTCCCCAATTGATAAATGGTCAAAGGATATGAACAGGCAGTTTTCAGAGGAAGAAATTAAAGATATCTATAAGCATATGAAAAAATGCTCTAAATCACTATTGATTAGAGAAATGCAAATCAAAACAACTCTGAGGTACCACATCTCATCTGTCAGACTGGCTGAGATGACAAAACAGGAAAATGACAAATGCTGGAGAGGACGTGGAAAAATTGGAACACTAATGCATTGTTGGTAGAGTTGTGAATTGATCCAACCATTCTGGAGAGCAATCTGGAACTATGCCCAAAGGGCTATAAAAAATTTCTTACCCTTCAACCCAGCAATACCACTTCTAGGGTTGTATCCCAAAGAGATCATAGAAGTGAGAAGAAGACTCATATGTACAAAATATTTATAGCAGCTCTTTTTGTGATGGCTAAGAATTGAAAATCAAAGGGATGCCCATCAATTGGGGAATGGCTGGACAAGTTGTGGCATAAGAATATAATGGAATACTATAGTGCTATAAGAAACAAGGAGCAGATGGACTTCATATTTACCTGGAGAGGCCTATACGAATTGATGCTGAGTGAGAAGAGCAGAACCAGGAGAAATTTATCCGCAATTATAGACACAACATATGTGTGACGACCAACTTTGATGGACTGGACCCTTCTCAGCAATGCAGGGTTATAAGATAACTCCAAAGACTCATGATGGAGAAAGATGTCTACATTCAGAGAAAAAAATAGAAAGAACAGAGTTTGAATATAGATTGAAGCAAACTACCTGCTTTCTTTCTTTTTCTTGTTTGGTTTTGTTTTCTCTTTCCCATTGTTCATTCCATCCATTACGATCCTTCTTTATAACCTGGCCAAATGTTTAATGTGAAAGTATTTACAGATCCTATACTTGACTGCATACCACCGTGGTGGGGGGGTGAACAGAGGGAGGGGGAGAAAATTTGAAACTCAAGGGATTGTGGAAGCGAATTTTGTAAACTAAAAGTAAACAAACAAATTAATAAAGACCAACAAAATTTTAAAAAAAGAAAGCAAAGATATTGGATCAAGGAAAAAAATTGTTACTAAAAGAGGTAAGGAAGAAGTTCCATGGAAATGACAAATCCTAGGGCATGAAGGAGTCTCAGAGGTTATGTGGTCCATCTCTTCATGATTTATTGTTAGTGTTGGATATAGCACCCTAAGTTCCTTCATGAAAATTCAATTTAAAATTGGCTTCATTAAAAAGCCACATAGCTGAGAGATCATAAGGAAAAGGCAATCACAGATGGCTGTGTATGAGCCAGGGGAGAGGGTAGGACCCAGTAGGCTTCTGGAGCCAGGCCCTGCTTTTTTTTTTTTAATTTTGTATTTGTGAGTAATCTGGAAAAAGGAAATGTAATATGAATCCAATTTGCAACAGCATCCACCTTGGGTGGCAAGGAAAATGACAAATAAGGACAGAGGGACAAATGAAAAGTGGCTTTAAGACACAGCTATGAGTTAAAGGGGGAAAAAGTGAGAGAGTCTTAGACTGTAACACATGTAGAAAAAGTAATATAAGACGCTGATCCTCCACGGAAGATAAAGAAAGAGAACATTACAAAGAAAACAGGAACAACAAAGCAGATTTGAGGTCATACTAGAAGGCAATGAGGAGGTATACTGTGCAGAAGATTAAAATTCTAATGAAGTATTGGGTGGTGTCTTGGGAAATTATATTTTTGAAATGTATTCAGTTTAGTTTGGCTATGAACAGCGTCCTGAGTAAAAATATGTGTTGAATTAATAGAAATACAAATGTTCTTTGGTTTGCTTAATTCAGAGAGGTCTCTAGTGGGATGCCCTCAAGCTGGGTGTTAATTCCTGTCTCATTTTTAAAACTCCACAAAGGATCCTGGGAATTTGAATACTAGCCCTTTAATGAAATTCATAGAATAAACCAAACTGGGGGACACCAAAACAGACACAAAGAGGGCAGATGGGAACATGAAACTGTTCAATTTAACTTGGAGACATACAAATGATCCAAAACACTGACATTCAGTGAGACAGAGAAATCTGGACCCAGCAGTCATGGTTTAAGAGGATTGTGTTAAGGAGAAAATAGCAGGAAGTTAATCAAATAGATATAGGTTAGATTGACTTTACAATGAGGGACAGCCAGTGAAAATGCCCAGGGTTGAGATGGAATGTCTTGTTAGAGCAGCACCAAAGAGGTAATTGTCACTAAGTCATCCTGAAACATAGAAATGCAAGTCTATTAACAGGGCAGCAGAATGCACATCAGGGATTTCCCAAGGTGCACCCATTCCTGGACTTCCCTTGATACTCTCTCAAGGAACTCATTTACTGATATGATTTATGATTTTAGTTACCTCCTGGGGTGTATAGTGTGTTCAGAGGGTGTGAGGGTGTGAGGGCTTGCCAAGTCCTTTTCAGAGCTGCTCACCTACCTTTGGTATCCTTCACCTACCTCTCCCCTGTATCTCCAAGAAGCTATAGTATGCCCATCAGTCATACCCTCGGAAAGCCATCTTGGCAGATGAGCCATAAACACTTCAGTGAGTTAGAAGGCTATCTAGCCCAAGCATAGACTTTCTGCAGTGGAATGGGCAGATTAGAGTTAAAGAACAATTTGTTCCAATAGCCATCAAGGCAGCTGAAGCTGACTTGGTCAGACAATCAAAGACTCCAAGGTCATCCACTTCATCCTGGGCCATTGCCAGTTGTCTTGACTTTTGTCTTGCCACTAGACTTTGATGTCTCTGGAAGAGAGGGGGGAGGCTGATGACTTTGTGCAACTCTACGTCACTTAAATCCAATTCATACATACACAAGTCAAGACATCGCCCCGTGATATCATTGGTCCTCTTTGAAAACAGAGGATGATCAATAACACAACTCATTTCTCACTATATTGTAGTTTCTTTATATCCATAAGACAACCTCTCTTGGGAATCCTCTATCTAAAAATATGTCTGACATTGGGCTCAGTTTTATTTCCCTTCTCACTTCAAATAAATTCATTCATCGAACATTGACTGGGCACCTACCATGTTTGAGACTCTGTGCTCTGCACTGGCAATACAAAGATGACAATGACCCTGTCATTCAATGAGCTTTCATTCTACTGGAGGAACCAATTTATACACAGGTAAATAAATGCAAAATATTTACAAAGACAATTGAAATAGGGGAAGTGCTAACAACTCAATTGATCAATCATATTCATTAAGTACTTTCTCTGTACCAGGCACTGTTAGGTAATCCCTTCTTACAGGGAGTTTACGTTCTTATGGTGGGGGGTTGGGTGGAGATTAGGACAGCCCTTGTGCAGGAGGTAGCCCTTGAGCTCAGCCCTAAAGGGACCTATGGATTCCTAAAGGCAGGGGTGAGGAGGGAGAGTATTCTAGCTGTGGGAGACAGCCTGTGCGATAGTATGACCCTATTTACTTTGCATTGGCATGTGTTTTTTAAAGCACTTATACACATGTATAACATCAATTTCATCCTGCCAATACCCCTGCAGGGTGAGGAAGGCAGTTAGTAGCAATATCTTCACTTTACTCATGGGGATATTGAGACCACAGAGGTTACAAAATCTAGGAATTTTAGAAGTGGGAGGGTCCTTGAAGAGCATACAGTCTAATGGTACCCGAAAGTATGAATCACATCTAAAAGAGCCCCTCAAAAGAGAGAGTCAGCCCTAGTTTGAACAATTTTCAAGATGGAGAACTCACTATCCCTTTCTATTTTTAGATAGTTTTAATTGTTAGGAATATTTTTTTTTACATAGAATTGAAATTTACCTTCCTCTAACTTCTAATCCATGGATTCTATGTCTGCCCTCTGGGATACAGTAGTAGAACAAGACTAATCTGTCTTATACAATACTCCAAGATAGTAATCATGGCTTCCCTCTAAGTCTTCTTTCCCTAAGGATATCCCCTTTTCCTTCAAGTAATTCTTCTATGACACAGTTTTAAGGCCCCTCCCTAATTAGGTCTTCCTCCTTTTGAAACAGGAGGAATTTTTAAGAATTTTTTTTTAAAGAATCACCATTCTGTCCAGAAGCAAACCCAGTATTCTCTTTGTGACCTGATCTGGATAGAGGACAATGGGACTGTAATCCTCTTCACTTGGATGCTGTACTTCTTTTTGTATGGCCTAAGGTTTGTCCCTGTCCCTGTCTCTCTGTCTCTCTGTCTCTCTTTGTCTCTTTCTCTGTCTCTCTGTCTGTCTCTGTGTCTCTGTCTCTGTCTCTCTCTGTCTCTCTGTGTCTCTGTCTCTGTCTCTCTCTCTCTGTCTCTCTCTCTCTGTCTCTCTGTCTCTGTCTCTGTCTCTGTCTCTCTCTCTCTCTTTCACACACACACACACACACACACACACACACACACACACACACACAGAGTTATTCCAGCTATGAAGCCAGATTTAGAGCCCCATGTGTAAGGCTTTCTGACTATTCTTTACTCTGTCTCTAGCTTAGCATTCTTTAGAATTCCCCAGGTCCATTAATCTATATTTCTAATTATTTCCTCCATTTCCTTTGTCCTGAACATCTAGATATTCACCAAACTGTGATGACTTTTTTTTCCTGGATATGTCTAAGATACACCCCCTTTCCTTCCCATTTCCTTAACTACAGTCTTTGACCAATCTTGGGATTTTTCAACAGATATATAGTCAGGTTTAGTTCACTTCTAGCCTTCTATAATTTTGTTTTAAAAAAGAAATCTTTTCATTTTTCTTTGGCTGTAGAGGACTGGCAAGAGTGCTGGGTAGGAGACAAGGGACCTTAGTGCTGACTGCCAGATATAGCTAGTATGAGCACAAATAATGAATCCCGTGATGTGGTCACTCATATTCAAGATCCTACTATTCAAAGTTATGATTACATAAAACGTGGTAATTGTTTCCTGGCTAATGGAAATATGCAGTGCAAATTCAAATAATGTGACCACATCACTGAATTAATCAGTGGCACTAATTAGTGGTAGTATCACCTACCTACCTGTGTGACCTTAGACAGATCATTTCCTGTCTTAGGGCCTCTGTCTTGCTTCACTTGTAAAATGAAAGGGCTGAATTAAATGACCTTAAGGGTCCCTGCCAGCTCTAGATGTATGAAAATGTCCCTTTTATTCTTACTAGATTCACTCTCAGTCGTTCTGATAGATGAAGACAAAGAAGCCATGGTCTATTTATGCTTATTTACCATGGACTTGGAAAGAAGAATCAAAGTATCATAGATTTAGAATTTCTCTTTCTCCCTTTACATTCTCCCCATAAATACAATTTGGACTTTAAGAAGCCCTCATCCTCAAGATGCCCAAAAATCTGTGAACCATGTCCCCAAAATGGCACCTCAAGAAAAAGCCATTGATTTTTCATATGGCTTTACAAGAAGGGGAGTCCTGCAGAACAGAAAATATATGCCACTTGAGGTAACTTTAAGCAAAAACTGTCAAAGCATCACTTATGCAAAAGAAGAAAAAAGCACCCCTCCTCTTAATGGAGAGGTGAAGAAGGCCATGTGATTGCAGCTGAAACCCCTGGAAATCTCTGAAGCCTGAGGCCAACCCTGGCCAGAGGGATTGCAGCTGGCTCCTGCCCCCTCTGCTGCCCTCCCCTCTGCTTCACTCAGTAAATAAAGGCACCTTTTCATTCACAGAGGCAGCTAGTCCAGTATGAGGAATCTGTATCCAACCAAGGAAAACAATGCCTAAAAAATTAGTTTCCCTCTCATGAACTAGTGATTTCTTCACATTTCTTCACTTTGAGCTAAGCTCATAGAGGTAATTTGCAATGGGTGCTTCCACTTTCTTTCCTCCCTCTCACTTTCTTTTAACCCCTTACAATCTGATTTCTGACTTTATCATTTCACCAAAAACTGCTCTCTCTGAAGTTACTAAAGATCTCTTAGTTGCCAAATTCAAAGATCATTCTCTTTCTCAAACTCAATCCTCATTCTCCTTGACCCTTTGACACTGCTGATCACTCTTTCTTCCTTGATATTCTCTTCTCTCTAGGTTTTTGGGACACTATTCTCTCCTGGTTCTCCTTCTACCTCTCTGATTGCTCCTCCTCTGTCTCCTTTGCTAGATTCTCCTTTAACTTAAGGTATCCCTCCAGGTTTTGTTCTGGGTCCTTTTCTGTTCTCCCTCTATACTACTTCACTTGGTGAACTCATCAGCTCCTATAGATTTAATTACCATCTCTATGCTGATGATTCTCAAGTCTACCTTTCCTATCCTAATATCTTTGCTAACCTCCAATTTTGCATTTCCATCTGTCTATCAGACATCTTGAATGGGATGTTCAGTAGCTATCTTAACCTCAATATGTTGAAAACAGTACTTATTATCTTTCCCCCTAAACCCTTCTCAATCCTAGTGCTTTTGCTCTGTTAATTATTTCATATTTTTCCTGTATGTAACTTGCTTTGTATATACTTGTTTGTATGTTGTCTCCTCCATTAGATTGTAAGCTCCTTGAGAGCAGGGACTGTCTTTTGCTTCTTTATGTATCTCCAGTATTTAGCACCAGTGGCTGGCACATAGTAGGTACTTAATAAATGTTTAGTGATTGAATATTGACTGATGAATGAACAGCTCCTTGGAGCAGAACCATCTTTATGCACACACTGACCAGGAATCTCTATTTTTGATTAGTTTATTCTTAATTTAGCAACATAAGAAAAGAGAGCATGTCCATTTACACAGCATAACATACCTAAGGATTATAGAATTATATGTGAAACTGAGAATTTCTATTATATACAGTATAATTTCTTTTTAAAAGTATATAGTAAATTCAATATGTAACTTTCAAAGTTGCCCTGTTATCCTCTGACCTTCCTTCTCTTCTCTTATGTGAAGTTTTAAAAGATACATCAATAGCCCTTTTAATTTCCTTCTTCTTTCTTTTTTAATGGTCAATGTGATTGTTAATTCCTCATTAATAGTTAGTAGTTCAGTTTTCAAGAATAAAAAAACACAGTTCTCGTGACAAATAAGGATTGTTCTGTAAAATAAATCTGTATCATTTCTATGCCCCAAAATGGGTGTCTCATTGTTTATCTTTGATCCATCACCCCTTTATCAGAAGATGGGTAGCATATTTCATCACTGGTCTTCTGGAGGCTGGCCTTTGCACTGATCAGAGTAATTAATTCTCTCCAAGTTGTTTTCTTTACAATGTTGTTATCGTATAAATTGTATCATTGTATATATATTATATACATTATTCTCCTAATGCAGCTCACTTTACTCTGCATCAGTTTATACAAATCTTCCTAGGTTTCTCTACTACTATCCTCTTCATCATATCTGGTGATAGTAATATTTTATTACATTCATATAGCATAACTTGTTCAGAAGTGGGGAACCTGTGGCCTTCTATGTATAGCCTTTTGATTGTGTCCAAGTTTTACAGAATAAATCCTTTTATTAAGGGGATTTGTTTTGTGAAGCTTGGATTCAGTCAAAGGACTGCACTTGAGAACCTAGGTGGTCACGTGTAGCCTCCAGGCCACAGGGTCCCCCCACCCCTGGTTTAGCTATTCCTCACTTGAAGGGCACCCACTGTACTTCTAGATCTTTGCTACAACAAATGGAGTTGTCATAAATATTTTTGTAGATATTCATCTTTTCAGTTTTTATTTGATCTCTTTGGGATATAGGCCTCATAGTGGGTAAACAGGTATGCAGTTTGGAGACTTAAAAGGTTTGGCAAAGTTAATTGAATGATCTTTGTAGTTGGGTTTTCTGTACATAGGAGTTAGAGGGGAATATTTTTTTCTCCTCTTTGGACAGAGATATTATAATATCCTCTTTCTTGGCTTGTAGACACTCCTCCCAATATTATTATGCTTCCTTTGTCTCGGACCCATAAGCCTCTCAGCTTTGTCAGACAGAAGCTTTTGATGGGCTTTGTTTGCCTTCAGTTCATGAATATGCACTTTGAGGATCCCTTTATTATTTTTTTGGCCCTATTTCTCTCATTCTTTTAAAAAATAATATTTTCCTCCCAATTACACGTAGAAATTTTTTTGACATACATTTTTTAAGTTTTGAGTTCCAAATTCTATCCCTCCCTTCCTCTCCTTCCCCCTTCCTGAGATGGTAAGCAATGAGATATAGGTCAGGGATGGGGAACCTGTGGTCTTCTAGATACTTAAGTGTGACCTTTTGACTGAATCAAAATTTTAAGGGCTGCACTTAAGGATCTAGATGGCCATGTATGACCTCAAGGTCACAGGTTCCCCACCTCTGATATAGGCTATACATGTGCAATCATGTAAAACATTTCCATGTTAGTCATTTTGTGGAAGAAAAATTGAATAAAACAGAAAGAAAGAGAGGAAGAAAGAAAGAGAAAGAAATGAAGGAAGAAAGAAGTGAAGGAAAGAAAAAAGAGAGAAAGAATGAAGGAAAGAAAGAGAATGAAGGAAGAAAAGAAAGGAAGGAAGGAAAGAGAAAGAAAGAAAGAAAGGAAGGAAGGAAGGAAGGAAGGAAGGAAGGAAGGAAGGAAGGAAGGAAGGAAAGAAGGAAGGAAGAAAAGTAGTGTGCTTAGGTCTATATTCAGATGCCATCAGTTCTTCTTCTGGAGATGGATAGCATTTTTCAACATGACTCCATTGTTATTGTCTTTGGATCCCTTTATTCTTGAACACATTTCTTTTCACTTCAAGTCAAAGCTGTGGTAATATGTCAGTCAGTCTTTTTGGAATCACGATATCTCTGGAGTAGATGATACAGAATTCCTATTCTCTTCATCCAAGTGACTTTCTAAAGCAATAGTGTTGGCTATACACCTTTTCTTACCAATGCCTGTGTGTCTACCTTTCTGGTGACCGAGTGTTTTTCTGGCATAGAGCATGAGAGTGAACAGAGATGGGCTTTCTGACAATCAGTCCATCTCTAATTAGCTTCCTGATCTGGTGATGGTAGTCAGTATTGTTGAGGCCACATGTGGCCTTCTAGATCCTTAAGTGCAGCCTTTTGACTGAATCAAGGATTTGTTCTATAAAATTTGGATTAGGTCAAAAGGTTGCACTTAAGGATCTAGAAGGCCACATGTGGCCTCAAGGTTGCAGGTTCCCCATTCCTGGTTCAAACTATAGTCTTTTTCTGTATCAAAGGACAGTAGAGACAAACCCCTTAAGAAGCCTGTGCACACTCATGGCTGCAGCTATAGTGCAGATAAAGAAAGGGGAGAGAGCAAGTCAGTGACCTGGGGGCTTCCTAGAGTAGCTGGACCAATTCACAGCTCTACCATTGGTGGACCAGTGGGCTGTCTTCCCATTGCATCTCCACCTATTATCATTTTTCCTTTTTTTGTGTTGTCTTTGTCAATTTAATATGTATGGTGTGTAACCTCAAAATTGTTTTAATTTGCATTTCTTTAATTAATAGTGATTTGGAGTATTTTCTCATAAGACTGTTGATCTATAGTATTTTTGCCCTGGAGAACTACCTGCTTCTATCTTTTGACCTTAACTATTGTGGAATTAGGAATCTCTTTTTCATAATAATAGAGATAAACATAGGTACTGGCTCCTAGTGCAGTGGCTCTTAAACTTTTGGGGTTTAGAACCCCTTTGCACTCTTAAAAATTATCAAAGACCCTCAAAGAACTTTTTTTTAATTGATATTTACTATATTAGAAATTTAAAAGTTTCTGTATTATTGTGAAAATAATTTTAACCTTGTAGACCTCCTGAAAGGATCTGGGGACCTCCAGTGTTCTCCAGACTATACTTTGAGAATCTCTGGTATAGGAAACTCCTGAAAGTTTGATGTTTGTTGTCCATGATTTAAAATGAATCAAAAAACAAAATCTCCCAGAAGTCTTACAACCTCCCCAATCATTATTAATGCCGGCCAGGATCTTTGCTTTAATTTACAATTTTAGAGAGTTGCTTGAATTGATAAGAGTGTAAATGAATGGCCCGGGATTGCAGAGTTGGTATGTGTCAGAAATAGAACTTTAAAGTTAGTTGTCCTTGACTCCAACACTGACTTTCTAGTCACTCTACTCTGTTGTTCTTGGTTTTTTTTTGTTTGTTTGTTTGTTTGTTTGCTTTTTTTTTTTGTTTTGTGCTTTTTTTTTGGAGAGCAATTGGGGTTAAATAACTTGCCCAAGGTCACACAGCTAGGTTTTTGTTTGTGTGTGTGTTAAGTGTCTGAGGCGGGATCCCAACTCAGGTCCTTCTGACTCCAGGGCCGGTGCTCTACTCACTGCACCACCTAGCTGCCCCTTGTTAATAATAATAATAATAATGATATAACACTCATAATAACTTGCTCATATGATCATTTATAATGTATTTGCCTCGCAACAGCCCTCGGAGGTAGATGGTAAAAATATTTTTGTTCTCATTTTAGAAATGAAACTGTGACTCAGAGGAATAATTTCTCACAAAGTTAGTGACTGAGAGAAATGAGATTTGAATATGTGTCCTGACTCCCAAATCATCCATCTTTCTATTATAGCACACTTAATGAATGATGAATGAGTGAAGTCCTGTATCTAATTTGAGGCACTAGCATTTAGAAAATATCATATAGAGATAATGGAGAGAAGAGTAATAGAAATTATTAGAAGAACATGGTTGTTGGAGATAGTCTGACTGAGAGTGAGGAGAAAGTCTGTAAAGGAATATGAGAAGGTGGAGATTGGTCAGAGAAGGACTCGAGTCATCTGAAACATTTTCTAGGGTCTTATAATGGTGGAGGCAGTATAGCATGGTGGGTAGAGTGATGTATTTGTAGTCAGAAAGATTTGGGGGTCAAATCTTGCCTTTGCCATTATAGAGACAGCTCTGAAAAAATCACTTAATTTAAATCCTAATTTAAGTTTCTTAGGTTAGGTACTGCTTAATTTTGCATTCCAACCTGGCATATAATATGCTCTTGGTAAGGACTGATTGAATAAATAAGTGAGCCTCTATGTTTCTCAGGAAGCTTCCTAGGATTTAACTTCTAAATCAGACAGGTTGTGATCTGTGTTGGAAAAGGGAGTTTCCCTGCAGGGCGTTTCCCCATAACTATCACAGGAGGAAAGAGTATCAGTGCAAACTTCCCTGGGGGAGGCTCAGGTTAAACACTGGGAAAACAATTCCGAGGTCAGCATCAGCCTGGGATAGTTGACTTGGGGAGGTTGTAAGACTTCTGGGAGATTTTGTTTTTTGATTCATTTTAAATCATGGACATAAACATCAAATAACACAAACATTCTAATATATAAAGAACAAAAAATAGGATTTATATAAAGACATGAGTCTGTTATGTACAATTTTTTTAAAGTGTATATTAAACAACACAATAGTAACAAAATCATCCTGTTTGTGTCCGTTTTGAACTCCTAAATTTTCCAATGTGTATTTTTTCATTTTTTACATCTTTCTTTTTCTTCCTTCCTTCCTTCCTTTCTTTTTTCCTTTTCTTTTTATTTCTTCCTTCTTCCCTCTCTTCTTTCTCCCTTCTTTCCCTCTTTCTTTTCCTCCCTTCTTTCTTTCCTTTATCTCTCTCTTTCCTTCCTCTTCCTCCCTCACTTTTGTAGTGCCAACACAATATTTATGACTCTGACAGTGACTATAAATATGCTGGTGTCATGCTGGATCACAAAATATAACAGAGTCTCCATATAGAAGACAGAAGGAAAAAATTCATTCAGACACAAGAAAACTGAATCCCCAAACCAGTAAGCCAATTTCATCATAGTAGCAAAGAAATTAATAAGCCATAACAGCACAGGGAACCACAGCATACTTTAGCCCTCCCATAAACCAAAATTTGCTCACACTAGCTGCCTCCCTCAGATACATCCTCTCCTCCCTCCAGTCTAGCTGCTCTGACTCCCAGCTTCCTGTGGGTTCTGCTCCATCCTTCAGCAAATTTCTCTCACCACAGGCTCCATGTGATTACATTTAGCCTATTAGCAGGCAGGGTATATCTTCAAAGCAGGGAAGGTCTTCAAATTCCCTTAGGCTTATTAAGGGGCAGGGAAGATCTTCAAATTCCCTTTACCATTCCAACTTCTCCCCTCCCTTTTCCTTCCTTCCTTCCTTCCTTCCTTCCTTCCTTCCTTCCTTCCTTCCTTCCTTCCTTCCTTCCTTCTCTTCTCTTCTCTTTCTTCCTTCCTTTCTTCCCTCCTTTCTTTCACATCATTATCACTTCTCTATAATACCCTCCTACTCTACCTTCATAGAAGTCCTCCTTACTGTAAAAAATTTAAAAAATTGTCAAGCAAAACAAATAAACATATTGGCCACCTCTAAAATATGTATGTCTCATTTTGTATGTCTTGTTCATCACTTTTTTTGCCTGGTCATGCAAAGTACAAGGCATGTTTCATCACTGGTCTCAGTAAGCCAGAAATTGTTGCTATATTGATCTGAGGGTGGGATAAACCAATTTGATCACTGGAATTCTCCAAGCCTGAGGGCAAGTCAGAAGGGGGAAGAAGGGGGCAAAAGGGGATAGAAGAGGGAGGGGGTAGTCCAAATGACCTTTAGGTCCCTTCCAGGCCTATTTTCTACAGTTCCCTAAGTCCAGGTGGGACTCAAAGGCAACAAGTGGTGACATGTTACTGGCAAGGCAGGAAAGAGGCTTCCAGGGGGTACTTTCACCTGAAGCTATATTAATTGGAGTATTGCATAAAGACAGGTTGTAAAGGGGGGGTGCTGCTGAGGGAACAACAGATGCCATTCATTCCTTGTTCACAAATTGCGCTGGGACCATAAGTCAAATTCCTTCTCTGATGATCAGTGCCCAAGTTGGGCCTTTCACCTAAGAAATGTTATGAATGTGCTCCGGGAAAAACAGTCACATTGACTGAATGACTGCCCTTCAAGTATGTAGGGTTTGGACAAAATCCTCTTATTTTTAAACCATGACATGATCATAAGCTAGTTCAGTCACCCAGCACTCCCTGGGAGAGAGAGAAGTCAAGAGGAACAGCCCTATTCTTTAGAAGAGAAAGATTAGATGGCTTCCCAAGCTCAAATGGAATTTTGGAGTAGGGGAAGAATTTTAATTCACTCTATGTTCTGAACTACTTGTAAAAGCCATACTAGTCAAAACTGGTAGCTTTATTTTTTAATCAAGCCTTTATTAATATTAGTCAATTAATCAATTTAATCAATAATCATTATTTTAATAAATGTTAAATAAATGGTTATAAATTATTTTACAAATTATATTTAATACATTGTTTACTCAATTATGTAATAATTAATATTAATAATAATAGTCGACACTTATGTAGCTCTTAAAGATTTGCAAAGCACTTCACAGGATCATAGATTGAGAGCAGGAAGATACTTTCAAGGTCATTCTATTCAAACCCCCCCATTTTAGAAATGAAGATATTGAGGCCCAAAGAAATAAAGTAATTTGCCCAAAGCCTATTTAATACATGTTGTCTCTTTTGAACATCACAAGCTCTAAGGTCTGAGGTCCATGAGGCTACAGGTATTATTACAACCTATTTTACAGGCAGACTTACATAGTACAGAAAATGTCAGGGCTCAAAGTGAGCATAGATAGACCTCATTTAGTCCAACTCCCTTGTTTGGGAAAACTGAGGCCCAGAGAAGTGAAGGGGCCTTCAGAGCTTTGACTAGAACCCAGGTCTCATGACTTAACAGTGTCATTTTTTTTATGCATTATGCTGACTAATCTTATAGGGGAGATGACACAGCAAATATAATTACAAATTATTTCTTCTGACTTGCATTTAATTAAGATGACAATTGAAAGAGAACTGGGTTCTTGTGCAAATTATTTCTCTTCTCTGGGCCTTTGTTTCCTCATTTGTTAAAAGGGGGTGAAGGATAGAAAAGTTGTTATTTAAGGTAAATTTGATAGCTATAAAATTGTATAGTTTTTTGAGATTTATCTCTAGCTAATTTCAATTAGGGAACTTCAATCCTAAATAAAAGATTTCCTTTGAAATCTGTTTCATCCAGCTACTTTCCTAATTCTTCTCCCCTTCATTCCTAATCTCTTGAAAAAGCTGTCTACTTTTGACATCCCTATTTTGTCACTAATTATAATAACGAAAACTAACTTTTGTATAGTGTCTTAAGCAAAATGCTTTACATATATTATCTCATTTGATCCTCATAATATTGCTATAAAACAGTGCATTATCCTCATTTGAAAATGAGGAAACTGAGTCTGTGAGAGGTTAAGGGATTCATCCAGGGTCACATAGCTAGTGTCGGAAAAAAGAATAGAATTCAAGGCTTTCTGAGTCCAGGTCTAGGGCTCTATCCACTATATTACCTAGTTGTCTAACTAACTGCCTGCCACCTCAGTACCCATTGTCTCTTCAACCCCTTGCAATCTGACTTCTCTCCTACTCTTAATGACCACCAATCTGCTGAAACTGGTTTCTCCAAGGCCACCAATGACCTGCTGATCATTACATATGGGCAGTTAGGTGATGCAGTGGATAGAGGCCTGGAGTCAGGCAGACTAATTTTTTTGAATTTGAATCTGGCCTTAGACACTTATTAGTTGGGTAACACTGGGCAAGTCACTTACCCCGTTTGCCTCAATTTCCTTATGTCTGAGATGAACTGGAGAAGGAAATGGCAAACCACTCTAGTATCTTTGAAAAGAAAACCCCAAATAGTGTCACAAAGAATAACAGAGCACAGGGACACTCATCTAGCTCTCCTATCTTTATAAACCTTTTTCTTCTGTATCCTTGGCTAGCTTCTCATACTCTCCCTGACCCCTTGATATTTATGTTCCCAGTGGACCTGCTCCTAGCTCTCCAATTCCCAAGCTCATGCCTTTCCTCAGAGTATACTTTACACCCAGAATGCCCTTCTTCTCGCTCTTGTCTTGTTGAATTCCTTGCCATAACAACTCAAATTCCACTTCTTCCATGATTTCCCCATGCCTCCCCCAAAATGTTATCTTGTAATATTCATGTGTCACAGTCATCTCTGTATATATCTTATACATCTAGTAGACTATAAACATCATGAGGGCACAGATCATGTGTTACTTAAACTTCATACTTTTCCCATTTCTTAGCTTAGTGCCATGCACATACATTCTTTTCTGAGTGTCAAACCCTCCTCCCTCCTTTTCTCATTTTTGAAGCATGATTAAATTAACTCTTTTACTGCTCCTGGAAACGGGGTATCAATTTGCTTCCCTATGGCTTCTTAACTTTCCAAAACAAAATATCCCTTCCTGGTTACCACTCTCTTGTGTATGATGCCTTCCCTATTAGAATGTAAGCTCCTTGAAGGGCAGGGACTTTATTTTTATATTTATATCCCTAGCACATTGCACAGGCTTAGGACATGTCAGGTGTTTAATATCTTTTTTTCATAAATTAATTTAATTTATTTATTTAAATGTATGCATCCAACTGCTTATAGGATTGCCTACTAACTCCTCAAATGATACCTGTCCACACCAAACTTATCTTTCTCTCTGTCTTTACTACTATTATCTGTTTTCCATCTTTGAAACTTTGAGTCTCATCTCCCTTGCCTCTAATATTCAATTAGTTGCCACATCGAACTAGTTCCAGCTCCTCCACTCTTTTGTCCTCTTTTCCCACTGCCACTAGCCTTGCATGGGTAGGTACTCCCTGGCACCTGTGTGTATGATTTCAATGGATTTCTAACTGGTCTTTCCACTTCCAGGCTCTTTCTCATTCAATACATCCTTTGCATTATTGCCAGAATAATCTTTAATGCATTGACCTGATCATGTCACTCTTCAGCTAAAATGGAAACAAAAACATACCCCTCCTCCCAAATAACTAAGTATCTCCATATTGCCTTCTGAATAATGCTCAAACTCCTTTGCCTGCCATTTAATGCTCTAAGGAGGGGCAAACTGGGTCAGGTCAAGTCAAGTCAGGTCAGAAACAGAGTAGGTCAAAGCTTCTGTGTTGATCGGTAGTGGGATTGGGTCCCTGAGTATTACCAAGACACTTTCAGTCTTGGAAAAATAGGATGACGATCTCAAAAAAAATTTAAATACATAAAATACAGTGCAAAGAATTCCAAAGGAACCCAATTATATTGAAATATAGTTATTGAAATACTGAAAAAATAAAGTCTTGGACTAGATGATTTCCAAAGTCCCTCCCAGCCTTAAGATTCTATGATTTCTATAAACTTAGACACAGCTAAAACAAGGGTGATAGACTATCTTATTTCAATTCTGGAATTTTTTTCTTTCTTCTGGATAAAGGGAAAATGAGAAGCAACAAAATTAATTCAATAGAGCATTGAATTGGAAGTCAGGGAACCTGGATTTAAATTCTGCTTCTGACACTTAATAGCTGTGTGACCATTGTTGCTTGTTGCTGTTCAGTCATATTTCAGTTGTGTCCAACTCTTCATGACTCCATTTGGGGTTTTCCTGGCAGAGATACTGGAGTGGTTTGCCATGTCCTTCTCTAGCTCATTTTACAGGTGAGGAACTGAGGCAAACAGGGTTGAATAATTTGCCCAGGGTCACACAGCTAGTGTCTGGCTAGATTTGAACTTGGGAAGATGAATCTTCCTGACTGTAGGCCAACATTATCTGCTGTAACACTTAGCTGCCCTTGTGTGACCATAGGCAAGTTATTTAACTTTTTATAACCCCAGGCAACTCTCTGAGACTTACTTAGAAAGCTATAGACAGGTTGTGCTCTACAGTTGTGAAGAGGGTTCCCTGAATGACGAAATTACAGATCCTTGACATTGAAGGATAGAGAAGGTAATGAGAAAAGTGCTTTTGATGAAGAAAAGATACTTGATCAGGAACCGTTTGGACTAGCTGCCCCCTGATGACCTTTTCGACACAGATTTTGTGATTCTGAAGTAGGAAGATGGGCAGATTCCATGCCGCCAACTCACAATTTAAGGCTTCACTTTGTGCAAGTAGGTGTTCTGCTTACAAAGTAAGGTACAGATAGGGGACTAATGTACCCACATTGCAGGTGCCCAGTTATATTGAAAACTCCCTGCTCCCCTTGTTCCTTTACCAACAAGTTTCACTCTAATGAATACCAGATTGTCACTCCCACCCCATGATCAGGAGAAATAATACCCCCCTAGCCCCGAGGTTAGAGGAAGAAAGTTCCAGGAATATTTGCTAAAATTATCCAATCAAAATTTCATTTTCAAATTTTAGCTGACATCTTTCCAGACTTTCTCCTGCATTCCTTTGTTTACACACTGAACCATCTTGTTTTCTATCCAGCTCCATTAAAATGAATTCGGCATGGGTGGAACAAGTCAAAGGCCAAGAGAGTCTTATAATCTATGGCTTAACCATTCCAAATGACAGTTACCTTCTCAATTGGTTTAATGACAAAGTATTGAGGGAAAGGGGAGTGGGTGAGAGGAGAGGCAAATGTAATAATTAAATGAAAGTGCCAAGATTTGATTACATGCATTGAAAAAAAAAACCCTGTGATACCTCAGGGAAAGAAGGGTAGGGAAAATGTGCTGCAACACCAAATACTTTACAGATGCCTTTAGTCAAAGGCCTGGGTGGACCATGGCAAGGCAAGCAGTGGGTGTGAGAGAATTCCTTTCAGTCAGAGGAATCTGCTGTAGTTAATCCTCAGTGTCTTGATGATTCTTTGAATCAAACCATCAGTGATTTCTGAAGAAATAAGATGCCATCTTAGGCATGGAGAGATGCTCTGGAAAGGAAAGTTTATTCAGGGACATTTCCTATCACACTAAGTACAAGCACGGTGATAATTCCACTGTTCTCCCTTGGTCAGATCACTTCAGGAGGACTCACTTATGAGTGTCCTCTTTAAGGAAGGGCATTGATAAATTTAAAAAAGTGTCCATAAGGAAGCAACCAGGATAGTGAGGGAATCTCAAAACACATCCATGTAAAGAATACTTAAACGATCTATGGATGTTTAACCTGGAGAAGACTAGGAGTGGAGGTGGGGACATGATGGCTGCCTTCAAGAATGTAAAGAGTTCTTATAAAAACAATAATAACAATAAGGCTTTCAGAACATACAGACATCACTTCACCAAGTAATAATAAACCTTGACAATAGATATCCACCACTAGGTTTGTCAAATGCAACTGAAAATGGTTTAATTTCCTGATGGAGCCTATGAAGGGGACAGAAAGTGGCACAGTGGGTACAATGCCCAGCCTCATCTTCCTGACTTTAAATCTGGCCTCAGACATTTCCTACCTGTGTGACCTTGGACAAGTCACTTAACTCTGTTTACCTCAGTTCTTCATCTGTAAAATGAGCTGGAGAAGGAAATGGCAAACCACTCCAGTATCTTTGCCAAGAAAACCCCAGATGGGATCACAAAGAGTTGGAAATGACTGAAAGTGAGTGAACAACAAAAGAAAATAGCTTATGAAATGACTTATGATCAAAAATAGAATCAAAAGGCCCTTCAAGGATAACATCTATGTGAACTCAGCCAATAACATGCACACAAAAAAGTGTTGTGACTGAATGATGAATTTTAAAAATAAGAATGGAGGGTTTTAATGGCAATTTAGGACTAGATCATTAGAAATTAGGGAGGGTAATCCTTAAGGAGTTCAGATTTGTGAGAAATGCAAGGGATTGATTGGAACTATGCAACACATTGCCAAAAGTTACAAAAGTCAGCATGTACCCAGATCCTCCCACCTACCAAACCTCTCTTTCTATCCTGGGCACCACCATTCTTCTAGTATTTGAAGCTCAGAACCTTAATATTGTCCTGGATTCCTCACTATCCTTCCCAGCACATAACTGCTGAGTTATCAGATTTCTCTACATCTACAGCATCTCTCACTTCCTCCCCTTCTTCTCCTCCCATGGCTATCACCTTAGTTTGGGTTCATCACCTTTTGCCTAGACCATTGTGATGGCCTCCTAATTGATCTTCCTGCCTCAATAGCAAATAATAATAATAGCTTCCATTTATATTTTGCTTTAAGGTTTCCCAAACACTTTACATTTCTTAACTTATTTGATCCCTGCCACAAGGCAGTGTTATAGGTGCTTTTATCATCCCCATTTCACAAATAAGGAAATTGAAATTTCCTTGGGTTACCCCACATTCCAGTTCATCTCTTATAGGCTTCCATAGTGGTTTTCCTGAGGCACAGCTCTGACCACGTCACTCTAGTACTCAATAAATTTCAGTGTGTCCCTGTCGCTGCTAGGATCAAACACAAACCCTTCTGTTCTGCACTTAAAGCCCTTTAGAATCTGACCCCAACATAGCTTTCTAGTCCCATTATATATTATTCCCTTTTCCACACAGGCTGCAATTGAGCTAAACTGGCATCTCTGTTTCTCACACAAAGCACTATTATCTCCCACCTATGAGCCTTGGCACTGGTCATGTCCCATGCCTAGAGTTTGTTCTTTCTTCACCTGCACATCATGAATCCTTCACTTCCTTTAAAACAGCTCAAATACCACCTTCCTCATAATACCTTTAGTGTCCTCCCTCATTAATTCCCCTGCATTAACTATTTAACATTTATTCTGAAAATATTTAATGAGTCTATGTCATTTTGTCTGCTACTGGAGATGTGATGAAGATCCTTTTAGGGAGCCTGCAGAAAGGAGATGAGCTATATCCAAATACTTCTATTTAATTACAAAAGGCAGTCATATTATCCACCTGTGCAAGTCTGCAGAACATTATATGTAAAGTAACAGCAGGATAGAAACTTGTCCTAAGATCACTTCTATTTCAGAAGATAAGAATGAGATAAAACTAATTTAATATAATCTCAATCATAATAGACTTTTATAAATCACTTTATAGTTTGCAAAGAGATTTATGTATGTTATATCATTTGGTCCTGACATCAGCCTCAAAATTAACCACGAAGTAAATGCTATTGTTATTCTCATTTAATAGATGAGAGAACCAAGGTTTGGAGAAGTTAAATGATTCAAAACCAGGACTCCAAGGATAGGCCCACAAGAGAGCTGAACTAAAACTAAGAGATGGAAAGTTCGGGTGATGTAAATTTTAGTTCCACATTATGGAATACCTTCTTAACAGAGCTGTCTAGTGGTAGAATGGTGTATCCAGTGTCACAAAGAATTTCTGGCCATGAAGGTGTACAATGGGAGGCAAGAAAATACCTTTGAATATATTGAAGAGAGGACTCAAATTTCAGATAAAAACTTTTTCAACTAGTCAACGTTTAAGATTCTTTCTACTTTTAAATTCTGTGAGTCTCTGATCTCAGGAAGGAATAGCTACTTTTAGATACTTCAAAGACAAGATTGATATTCTTGCTTCTATTTTTAGATAGAATTTGATGTGCCTGGATATCTGGTGACAGTAGAACAATTTGACTGAAGGAAACCAGGAGAAAAAAAAATACTGTCAAGAATGATGGACAATGTTCTGACCTTGGAATTTCAATGAGAGGGTAAAGGAACTCTCAAGGAATAAATAGATGGATGGATGGATGGGTGGGTGGATGTGGATGAATAAATGAAAAAACATTTATTAAGTACTTAATGTTCAGAAGAATCTTCGAGGAAAAATATTCAATTCATACATTTTCAGAGCTGGAAGGGACCTTAATGATCATTTTAGTTCAACCTCTTCATTTAAGCAAATTAGTCTCAAAGAAGTCCAATGACTTGTTCAAATTCCCACAGGTGGTGAGAGGTAAGATTCAAATCTGGATCCTTTGATGCCAAAGCACGTGTTTTTTGTACTAGACCAAGAAATAATTGCAAAGTACTTTGTGTGTGTGTGTGTGTGTGTGTGTGTGTGTGTGTGTGTGTGTGTGTGTGTGTGTGTGTAGTATGTGGCTAGATGCTTGGAATACAAAAATGATCCCAAGGAACTGAAAATTTGCAAGCAGTAATATGATATGAACACAAACAAGTAAGGGTAGAATGAGTGAATGAAATGTGGCACAATGGATAAACTGCTAAAGTCAAGAAGACCTGAGTTCAAATCCAGCCTCAGACCCTCAGGTTGCCTCAGTTTCCCCATCTGTCAAATGGAAATAATAGTAGCACTTATTCCCAGAGTTGTTGTGATAGTAAATGAGGTATTTATGAAGTGTTTTGTAAACATTAAATGCTAACCTTATAATTATAATTTTCCAGGTACTGTGTACTAAGGATAGAAATACAAACAAATGAAACAATCTCTGACCTTAAGGAATTTACATTCTAATAGAGGGAGATAGACTATATGAGATTTTAGTTAGGGCCTTCCAGAAAGGTGAGCTGATCCACAGAGCAATCAATTCACCCTCCTTTTCCACAATCTTCACACTATTGGTTTGATGGTCTCACCTAGTGCCAGAAGTTAAAACCAGGCCAGGGGTACACGGGGGGTATTGGGTAGCATGTGCAGGTGAGGCTTAGTCCAGGACTGTGGCTGACTGGATACATCAGCCTGGGTAGATTTGCACCAACATTAATCAAGATAACTGGACCCAAGGGAGGGAATTCAAGATGAGTGGAGCCTCTAGGAAAATTTGAGAAGGGAAAACTGGCAGAGACTGGGGAGGCTTCATGGAGGAGGTGTCACCTCCTAAGTCTTGGTGGAAAAGAAAGATTTCAAGAGGTAGAGATACATTGATGGGGTGTGGAAAACAGTTTGCAAAGAAGCACTGAGGTAGGAAACAGTTCTGGGAACAGGGAGTAGTCCAGCTTAATAGATCAATAATTAATAAATATTTATTAAGTATCCTCTATGAGCTAAGCACTGAACCAAGTGCTGGGGATACAAAAAAAGGTCGAAGACAAGTCTCTGTCCTCAAGGATCTCACAGTCTAGTGGGGGAAACAACATGCAAACAAATACATATAAAGCAAGCTAGATTCAGGATAAACAGGAAATAATTAAGGCAAGGCACTAGAATTCAGAAGGATTGGGGGAGGCTTCCTGTAGGAGGTGAAAATTTAGTTGGAACTTGAAGGAAGCAGAGGAGGTAAGTAGGCTAAGCAGATTCCAGGTAAGGGGAACAGGTAGAGAAAATCCAGAGAACCAGGGATCAATCAAGCCACAAGCATTCATTAAGTGGTTACTCTATGTCAGTCACTGCGCTAGGTGTTGGAAATAGAAAGGCAAAAAAAAAGAAACAGCCCCTGCCCTGAAGGTGCATTCTGATGGGGGAGGCAACATATAGATGAAAAGCATATGCAAAATCAAAACAAGGGGAGAGAGGAGAGGGGGAGAGGCCTAGCAGCTCAGGGAGGGGATAAAAAAGGGCTTCAATTAGGAGGTGGTACTTGAGCTGAGTTTGGAAGCAAACAAAGGATTCTCAGTGGAGGAGATAAGGAAGGAGAACATTCCTGGAAGAGGGCACATTCAAATGCAAAGGGACAGAGTATGAAGCCTTGGAATATAAAATGTGTGAAGGGGAATAATGTGAAATAAGGTTGGAAAGTTGGGTTGGAGTAAGGTGATGTAGGACCTTAAGTTAAATTAGGCAAAAATCCTAATTGGAGACAGATTGGCAGAGTGAATGACCTCTGAGTCCCATTTGTTCCTGTGATTCCATGACTCAGATGTTTATCCATATCACTGTTCCCAACCTTATACTCCTTAGACACATGGACCTCTGTGCTCTCACAAACTGAAGTCAGTCTAGACCCCATGGCATTTCTATGGGGTAGGGATAGGATTGATGTTTGATTCCCACTGAAAGCATGGAAACTGACTCATAGTCTAGGCTAGTCAGCCTTTAAAACCCTAGTATGAGTCAGTCAATGGAGTAAAAGGGGAATTATAGGATTTTTTTGTTTGTTTGAAGGGACCTTAGAAATTCATTCCAATCCCCTACTGGCTTTTCCTGGGATAACTCTCTTTTCCTATACTGAGATTACTAGAGGTACAGAACTGCTTCCCAAATGCTGACAGCCTTCCTTGCCTTGAACCCAGGGCTACACAACTTTTCCATCTAGTTCTCCCCTCCCCACCCTAAAGGGGACTTCTGACTATTTGGTTTTGTAACCCAATGCCCATTTGCCTTAGACATTCAATTCCAAGTACCCACATTTAGATATATTTATTCTTACATACAGAATCAATTCTGAGGAACCCTATTCAAAGCTCTTACTCCCTTACATTTAGCTAGTCAGTCAACAAGTATTTATTAAGTCCTTATCCTGAGCCAGGCATTGTGCTAAGAGCTGAGGATATAGAGAAAGGCAAAAACACAGTCACTGTCCTCAAGTTCACACTCTAATGGGACTGGGAATAGGGGACAAAAGCATATGAACAACAATGTATATGTATAACATATGTACCAAGTAGATGGAAGTGATGTCAAAAGTTAGTGACTAAAAGTGGATGGTTGGGGAGGAGATGGAGGTGGGTTGGGGCTGGGAAAACTCTCTCATGGAAGGTAGGTCTTGAGATGAGTCTTTAGGAAGCCAGCAGGTCAAGGTGAGTCAGGAGAGCATCTATCTGTTCCATACTTTTCCAATCCTTGCTCTATTTTCTTGTTCTTTCTCAATAACCACTCCATACTTCATCACAAGCCAAGACAAATGACCTTTAATTACCAGTGTCAAAAGAACTGTAGAATTGTAGGTTCTTAATAAATATTTGGATTTTTAACATCTTGACATTTGGGAAGGAGAGGTAGAATTTAGCTATTGGAGGTAGCTGCCAGAACATTTCACCTTTCTCACAATTAACTATCTATCTGCACCCAGGAAGTTCAATCTAACACCTTCTCCCCTTGATAAACAATCTAAAGATCACCCAAATTCACAGAGCTTGATAGTAACAGAGCTGAGGGACAGAGTATAAAGCCCTGAAATGTAAAGCCTGTGAAGGAGAATAATATAAAATAAGGTTGGAAAGGAGGGTTAGAGTTAAGTGATGGAAAACCTTAAATACCAGGAAGTTAAATTAGGTAAAATCCTAATTGGAAGCAGAAGGGTAGACTGGATGACGTTCACACTCCTACTCTGCTGAGTAACACTCAGAAAACCTCAAATCCTGGTCCAGTACTCTTTCCATTACCATCCTTCTGTCTGACCCCTTCAGATGACCTGAGTCACAGGAGCTCTGCTGGGAGGAAACAGGGGCTTGCCCTTGCAATGAGGCCCAAGGTAGGATGGGTAGCAGGAAAGTCAAGAAGATAAACTCATTCTTGGGGAATAACAATGGGTCTGCTGTGCAACTTTTACTATTTGAAAGGGAAAAAAATGCTTTTCTTTTCTCCATACAATAGGGACAGATACAATAAGACCAAGAGAACCAGAGGGGTACCTCCAGTAATTGGGTGGATCCTCAGTGGAAGACTTGAAGTAATCACTCAGGATGAGCAAACATGGATGGGCTGAGATCAGCAGAGGGAAGGGCAAGCCAGTGAAAATACAGATTCATCAGGGTTAGCTAATCGTAGGCCTTCCCACAAAAGCACACTTAATAATAATGAGGAAATCATCCAGCAAAAAACAAGATATATGCTTTTAGGAGCCCAGCTGCCCTCTGTGACCTATAGCAGACCAAATGAAAAAAAAAATTCCCCTTAGCAACTCTTTTCACGTCTGCTGGAAGTGTTTGGTCGTTGTCCTTTGTTCTTGAAGAGGGTCAAAATGACATCACTATGTTAGAGTCAAGTTATAGTGCATTTGACTGTGGCCGATCAGACCAATATCAGCTTGGAATGCCCTACCACAGGTCGGGCACAAATAGCCCATGTGAACATTTGGAGTGGGTCCTCTAAATTTGCATTTCTTTCAAGCTGTTTCAATTCTGCTTTGCTCATAGAGTACAGCCCCTTCTCTTATGAGGGTATGCCATGCTGGGCAGTCTTGTACCAGTGTCTCCTATATCACACAATCAATTCTAAAATTCTTAAGAGAGACCTTGAGAGTGTCCTCGTATCCATTCTTCTGACCACCATGTAAACGCTTGCCCTATGTGAGTTCTCCATAAAATAGTCTTTTAGGCAAGTGTATATTTGGCATTCAAACAATAGCCAGCCAATTGTAGTTGTGCTCTCTGCAGTGGAGATGGATGTAGCAAGGCTTTGTGGGCCAATTTTAGTTTTATCCATTTGGTTTTAAATGGAAGGGGACTAGGCCTCCTCTGATTTTACCTAGAGGGCAAAATGAGGAGAAATGGAGAGAAGTTAGCAAGAGACAAATTTTTAGCTTTTTAATAGGTGGAAGCTGTAAAGAGGAGAATGTGGGCTCAAGGTCAGGAAAGACTTCCTATTAATCTGAGCTTTTTAGAAGTTTAATGGGCTGCCTTGGGAGGTCTTGAGTTGGTTCTCTGGTCATTGGATGGCCACCTGCCTTGGCACAGATGCTGGTTCTGGTAAATGTCTCCCTAGATGGCCTCTGAGGTCCCTTCCATTTCTGAAATGAAATGGTTCTAGTCTTGAGCTTTTTTGGTACATAGGCAGAGAAGGTGTGGTGGACAGTTTTAGGGTCATCAAAGGCAAGGGGGCTGACCTTAGTGAAGAGGATGATAAGGTTCAAGGCACAAAAATGTGTAAAATTCCTCAGGTCTCTACCCTGAGAGATGTTTCTTTGAGTATACAACTTTATTAGGACGTGAAAACCCATAGGCTGCTTTCATGACACCGTATAAAAGCATTAAGTTCACAGAGTGAGACAAATTATGAAGGAACTCCTGTTGACATATCTGGCCCAAGGCAGTCATGGGGAAAACTAGTATTGGAAAAATTAACTGTCTCCATTTCCTCTTCCTCCTGTCGTGGTTTTTCTCATTTCCAAATGACATGAGCAGGGGAAAGAAAGAAATGTATAGGTGGGAAAATTAAATAAGAGTGACAGGGACAGAGAGAAAATGGAAGGAAGGTAGAAAGAATAGCACTGTGGTTGCCTCACGGCACTGGCCCTGGGCCAAGTAGCTCCACCATCCATCTTCCTCTCCACATCCTGCTTTCCTTGGAGCATCAATCTCTTCATGTCCAGGCCTACAGATTATTCCATATGTTCTGAAATGAGTAATACTTGTATAGCAGATCTCTGGTAAGTCTTGGGCTAGTAGTCTTCAAGGAGATCTAAGTTGTTAAAGATGCTGGGAGTTATATTTTTTTTCCAGAGTGGGAAGAGAGGAAGCTAATAGGAGATCAAACCTGCATGGCAGGGTTTTCATCTTACATTGGGACTTTTCGGGTGGGTCTCTAGAGAGGACACCAGAAGAGGCAGGAGATAGGGTCTTCCCCTACCCCCTCCCCTTGCCCCATCAGTGTGATCATGGCTGCTGGTAGCAGAGACATCTGTGGTTACCCTCCTCAAACCAAAGCCTCCAAGGGAGAACAGGAAGGATGAAAGCTAAAGGGACAAAGGGAAGGTATAAGAATGTGTTTTGTTTTTAATTACAACTCTCTAATTCTCATTCTCTCTCTCTCTCTCTCTCTCTCCCCTTCCTGAGCACTGAGAAACACCAGCTAGGAAGAACTGGTTGTTGTCTTTGTCCTTCATTTTCTTTCTTTTTTTTTCTTTTTTTAAATTTTAATTTATTTTTTAGTTTACATCTTTCACTTCCACAAGATTTTGAGTTACAAATTTTCTCCCCATTTTCCCCTATCCACCACCCAAAACAGCAATCCCACTGAATATCCATTCCCCCAATCTGCTCTCTCCCATATCTTCTCCCATACCCCCTCTGACTTTCCAGTAGGGCATGGTGGATCTCTATGCCCCAGTGCCTGTATATTTTATTTCCCAGTTACAAGTAAAATAATACATATACATATTTAAACATTTGGTTTTAAAACTTTGAATTCCAGATTCTTTCCCTTCCTCCCTCATCACCCACCCTAACTGGGAAGATAAGCAATTCGATATAGGTTGTACACGTGTTAGCTATGCAAAACATTTCCACAGTGGATATATTGTAAAAGACTGACTATATTTCCCTCCATCTCATCCCACCCCCACTTGTACTATTCTCTACTTTGATCCTATCATTTTTCAAAAGTGGGTGCTTCCAACTTCCCTACCCCCCAGCCTGCCCTCTCTTCCACTATTCCCTCTCTCATCCCCTTCCCCTCTACTCTCCCGTAGGGTGAGATATCCTATTTAGTGTGTATGTCATTCCTTCCCTAAGCCAAATTCAATGAGAATAAGGTCGACTCATTCTCATTTGCCTTCCTGTTCTTCCCTGCCATTGTAACAGTTTCCCCTTGCCTCTTCTATATGAGATAATTTACCCCATTCTGTCTCTCCCCATCTCCTCTCATTATATTCCTCTCTGACCTCTTAAATTTCACCTTTTAAGTATCATCCCTTCCTATTAAATTGTTCCTGTGACCTCTGTCTATGTATACCTGTACACATATATACACACACTCATATATGTATTTATATGCCCATATAATCTCCTATATAGACATATATATGTATGATATATATGTGTATATATATATATATATATATGTGTGTGTGTGTGTGTGTGTGTGTGTGTATACACATTTCTCTTCCCTTCAACTATTCTCATACTGAGAACAGTTGCATCAGTTACAATTATCATTTTCCCATGTAGGGATGTAAATAGTTCAACTTTGATAAGTTCCTTATGGTTTCTTTTCCCTGTTTACCTTCTCATGCTTCTCTTGCTTCTTGTATCTGAATGTCAAATTTTCTATTCAATTCTTGTTTTTTCATCAAGAATGCCTGCTATTCCACTGAATGATTGCATTTTCTCCTGAAACATGATAATCAGTTTTGCTGGGTAGGTAATTCTTGGTTTTAATCCCAGCTCCTTTGCCCTCTGGAATATCATATTCCAAGCCCTTCAGTCCCTCAGTGTAGAAGCTTCCAGATCCTGTGTTATCCTAATTGTGTTTCCACAATATTGAAATGGTTTCTTCCTGGCTGCTTGTAGTATTTTCTCTTTGATCTGGGAATTCTGAAGCCTGGATATAACATTACTAAGGAGTTTTCTATTTGGGATCTTTTTCAGGTGGATTCTTTCAACCTTTCTAGTTTGCCCTCTGGTTCTAAAACATCAGGGCAGTTTTTCTTGAGAATTTCTTGAAGGATGATTTCTAGGTTCTTTTTTTGATCATGGCTTTCAGGTAGTCCAATAATTTTTAAATTTTCTCTCCTGGATCTATTTTCCAAGTCACTGGTTTTTCCAATGAGATATTTCACATTGCATCCTATTTTTTCATTTGTTTGGATGTGTTTAATAGTACCTTGATTTCTCATAAAGTCATTAGCTTCCATTTGCTCCAATCTAATTCTGAAGGAATGATTCTCTTCAGTGAACTTTTGAGATTCTTTTTCCATCTGGCAAATTCGGCTTTTTAAGGCATTCTTCTCCTCATTGCCTTTTTGAGCCTCTTTTGCCATCTGAGTTAGTCTATTTTTTTAAGATGTTATTTTCTGCAGTCAGGTTATTGACTCTCATTTCATAATTTTCTTGCATCATTCTCATTTCTCTTCCCAATTTTTCCTCCACTTCTCTTATTTGGTTTTCAAAATCCTTTTTAAGCTCCTCTATTGCCTGTAACCAGCTTGTATTTTTCTTGGAAGCTTTTGGTGCAGGAGTTCTGACTTCACTGTCTTCCTCTTGTTCCATGCTTTGATCCTTTTTGTCCCCCAAATAGGAGTCTAATGTAGGATTGCTCTATTTGTTTTGCTTCCTTTGCTTGCTCATGTTGCCACTCAATTACTTGACTTTTGAGTCTTTTGCCACAGTAGAACTCTGCTACCAGAAAGGGGAGCTTTATCCCAAATGCTGGGGTTTTCACAGCTGCCAGAGTTATTAGTTGGGTGACCTCTCTGAAGCCTCCACATGCTCTGGTAGACTGTTCATGCATCCCAGGACGTATACCCTAGACAGTGATCCAGATACAAGCAGATTAAAGCAAGAGTGATTACCACTCAGACTGGTCACTTGGTTCCCCTATAATCTGCAGACCAGGAACTCTGAAGCAGCCATGTGGTGGCTGCACAGCCATGGAGCCTCAGCTGCTTCTTGCCCTGAGGGAAAAAGGCTGGATTGCATTCCCAAACTCCCTGTTCCTGCAAAGTCTACACTGACCTCTCACTTTGTCTTTGGCATCTAGGGGTTTATAATTCTGGAATCCTCCACAGCTGCTGGTGATCTAAAGTCCCTCCAGCTGGAGGCTGGTCAGGCCACCCTGAGGCTAAAATTGTGGGCTCTCAGGGGGCTGGGATCAGCTCCCAGAGTGCTGTGCTGGCCCCTTCCTGCCATCTTGCTGGGCTGTCTTCAGTGGGAGGTTAGCTTCTCTGTGTCATTTTGTGGGTTCTGTAGCTCCAAAGTTTGTCTAGAGCCATTTTTTACATGATTTGGGGGAGGTGGAAGCTGGAACCATGTGGAAGTCCTGTTTCTACTCTGCCATCTTGACTCCGCCCCCCCATCCTTCATTTTCAAAGAGGACCAATGACATCATGGGGTGATGTCTTGACTTGTGGGTAAATTGGATCTAACTGAAGCAGAGTTGCACAAAGTCATTAGCCTTATTCTCTCTCCCAGAGTCATTATGGTCCAGTTGCAGGAGAAAAGTCAGAATGACTGCCAATGGCTCAGGATGCAGTAGATGACCTTGGTGTCTTCAGTGTCTGACCAAGCCCTAAGAACTCCACAGTGCCTGCTTCAGCCACCTTCATGGCCATTGAAACAAATTGTTCTCATTTGCCCATTCCACTGGGGGGACCTCTTTACATACTTGGGGCAAACACCCCCCCAACTCACCAATGAGTTTGTGCCCCATTGATTACCCTCTGCCTGGTTTAGCTCTTGTTCTGAGATGGTTTACTGGGGTGTGGTTCCTGCATGTGCTACAGCTTCTAGGAGTCCCCAGTGAGAGCTGAGTGACAAATATACATGAAAGGTAGATGAGCCGCCCTGAAAAGGGCTCAGCAAGTCCTCACACCAGAAGTGCTAGTCCTTGAGAACTCATACACCTCAGGAAGAACTGGATCTCTTTATCCGAGCCCCTAGACTTACTGCAGAGGGGGTATGACATCACTTGGTCCTCATCATATCCTTTTATTCGAAGACTGCTCTTGTCTGCTCTAATCTTCTTTCTCAAAAAGCCCCTTTGACTGACCCTGTCCTTGCATTTCCCTGTGGGGATAGTGCTGGGAGCCACAGGAGAGAATGACCTTTCCTAGCACAGGGCTGGGATTCCAAGCCCTCAGTCCATTGTGTTGTTATTGTTTTTTTCTCTCTAACTGGCACCATAATCATTAATTGTCCATATGTTTCATAACTGAACAAGGGAGGCATTACTATGAACTTGGGGCCTTTTAAAACCTACCTCGTTAAACACAAACAAAACATAGCAACCCCTAGGATTTGAGCAGTTATAATGTGTTTCAGAGTTTTATTCTCAGACAAAAGGAAAATCAGTCTTGCCTAAAGATAATTCTTTTCAACTGCATCTTCCCTTCCCACACCAAGGCCAGATGTACATTTTTCTCTTTCTAGCCATAGAAAGACAAAGACAGAAAGGACCCCTGGCCTGAGACCCAACAGGGAGACCTTAAACATCAATGCTGCATTCTAGGTGGTCAAGAGGAAAGGGCAAGGGACTTGGAGTCAGGTTGTGGGAGATTTGGGGGGAAATGAGGGGGAAAAGGGATACGGCCTGGTATTGAGCCTCTGTGTCCTTTAAAGTCCATTGTTGGGCTCGTACTTGAAGCCTTTCCAATTCAGTGGAACCTGCCAGAGCTTGTACTTCCCTGGCACATTCTTAGAGAAGCCAAAGTCACATTCATGCCATTACATTACAAATGAAAAAATTGCATCTTTCTGAGAAACAATCATTTCACTTTAGTGGAGATCATAAATTCATTCGTTCAGAGCAATGATGGAGAATTTCAGGCATAAAGGCAAGCAGATGGACCTTTCAGTACCCCTCAAATCATGCCATCTGGACCAGGGTTCTGAATTTCAGTTATATGAATTTGTATTGTAAAACATATTTTGATAACTATTTTGATAGAATTGGTTTCACTTGTAATTCTATGGTTCTTATTTTATGCATTTTAAAAACACTAGTCTGAGAGGAGGCGGATAGGCTTCTTCAGATTTTCTAAGGGGCCCATGACACAACAAAAAGTTAAGAACCCAGGGTCCATGAAGATCACTTAGAATTCTAGAACTTAGAAACTTAGAACTGGTTGATCCTTTGAGATCTATTTGTCAGAGCTACACATTGTATAGATGTGACTAAGACCCGGAGAGTGGATAGGACCAGTTCATGGTGACAAAGTGAGTTAGTGGCAGATTTGTTCCCCAAAAATCCCATTACCCTCTTGTGTTGCCCTTTGTGCCCTGTTGGACTCTTCCAGGGAAATCCCGTTTACACACAAAAGACACTGTCCCAAGGGAGAGATGAGGACATTGGAGCTTGCAAACTTCTCCAATAGGGGAAGTGAGAAATGGGAACCGGGCCATACCCGCCCGATTTCAACAGACACCATCGTTGTACATTAAAACAGTGGAGAAATTGTTCATCTACATTTCATTTCTGCCTAAAGTCAGTGTCAGCTCTGATTTCCTGTGTTAGGAGGGGCTGGCCATAAACAGAAAATATGCCTCTTTAAGGATTCCTTGAGCTTATACTCACCGTTGGAAAGGAGAATCGTAGAATCCCAGAAGCTGAGAACTGGAGAGGGGCCTAAGAGATCTAAATTTACAATCAGAGTCTTCAGTAACATAATTGGAATATTAACCAAACTCCAGATTAAGGGGTTTGTTGTTGTTGAGTTGTTTTAGTCATGTTCAATTCTTTGTGACACCATTGGGATTTTCTTGGCAGAGATACTGGAGTGGTTTGCTGTTTCTTTCTCCAGCTCATTTTACAGATGAGGAAACTGAGGCAAATAGGGTTAAGTGACTTGCCCAAGGTCACACAGCTAGAGAGAGTCTGAGGCCAAATTTGAACTTTTGAAAAGGAGTCTTTCTGACTCCAGGCCCCATACTCTATCCACTGAGCCACCCAGATGCCCAGAGGTAGATTGTTATAAAAGAGCAAACCCTAGGTCTGGGTTTGAATCCTGGTTCCATCATTTCCTAGTTATGTGACCTCTAGGTAAGTCACTTTATCTCTCTAAATGTCATCTAGGCAGCTAGGTTGTACACTGGATGGAGCCACGGATCTGGAGTCAGGAAGATCTGAGTTTAAATCTAGCTTAAAATACTTCTAGCTGTATAAACTCTGGGCAAGTCATTTAACCTTTGTCAATTGCTGTCTGCCTCAGTTTTCTCAATAGGTACTTCCCAGGGTTATTGTAAGGTTCAAATGAGATAACATTTGTAAAAGCCCCTGGCACATAGTAGGCCCTATATCATTTTACTTATCTATGTGATGGGGATAGTAACATTTATACTAAATCATTCTAATGCAATGCAATCCAAAAACAATAAAAAGAAAGGCCGTTCCTGCCCCTGAAGAATGTATAATCTAATGGGGCGGGAGAGAGACAACACATAAAAAGAATCAGAAAAGAGAGGGGGGACAGGGAGAAGCACATGGGAATCTTGTTTCTTGGAGTCCAAACCAGGGAGAACAGCAGATGCAGAGTGAAGAGGCCTGGAAAATCCAGCTTCTGCCTTACATAAAGGAAGGCATTGGGAGGAGGTCAGTACTCCACCCTCTAGCCCTCCAGTGGCAGGTCAGAGGAGGCTGAGAGCAGACAGCAGCATGATGGTGAGATTGGAAATGATGATCTTACCCTGGGAGTCCTCTTGTTCTGCAAATACAGAGTACAGTGGGCTGAAAAGTCCAGCTGAGCCCCAACAAACATTTCTTATCCACTGTGTGTGAAGCAAGAGATAAGTATGTGGAAAACTGTCTGTGTAACAAAAGATCTGGGGTCAAATCCCAGCTTTCCCTTTCTGTGTGACTGAGCAAGTCTCAGCTTTTCAGTGCCCAAGGCAGCAATCCAAGACTACACACCATGGACCATTTACTGAGATCTTCATAATAATAATAACTTACATTTACATAATTTTGTAAGGTAATTTATGTAATTTGTTTGATCCTCACTGCAAACCTGGGAGGTAGGTGCTCTTAATTATCCCCATTTTACAGATGAGGAAACTGAGTCCAACAGGTTAAATAACTCACCCAGAGTCACATAGCTAGTGAGGCAGAATTAAAACTCTGGCCAAGGTCCCATGGTTTATCTACTCTGCTGCCTAGCAACCTCACCAGTAGCTCCCTATTCCAGTGAAATCCAGGATCTAGGGAGGGAAAAGTACATGGCACTATTACTACATAAGGGAGGATACAAACACAAAACAGAAAAACATTCCCTGTCCTCTAGGAGCTTACATTGTGTTGTTGTGGGGAAAGACCGTTGTAAAATCTAAGGCCATTTGACAATTGCAGAAATGTGAGATGATTATTTTGAGCTCATTGTGGATGCCTTCAGCCATAGTACAGTTGATTCTGATACAGAAAAGTGGGTTTCCTCTGCTTGGGGTTATAAACCAAGGCTAAGCCAGGCAAGTCAATAAGGTCGAAGGCACAGTTTAGTCTTGGGGAAGATACAAGACCAAGGCAACTTGGCAACTTGGCATCTTGGGAGCTCGGAAGAACGGGGCAGACAGAACCTAGATCCAAATCCAGTTACTCTCAGAAGAGAATTAGGAAAACAGAGGAAAAGAGGCTCTTCTAGAGCAAAAGTGAAGAGTTGTTGACTCTCTGAGCTAATTTTAAAAATGTCCCTTTCTCTTGAAATTTCATCACCATGACTCATCTCACTGTGGGCCAAATTCTAAAGCTCTGAGTCAGACTCACTCCCAGGAGCCTCTGCTTGATGGGAGTTTTACCTAAATAAAGCCTGCAAGTTGAGCATGCTGTGATACATAGACCAAAAATTTGCTAGTTAAGCAGGAGGAATGCCCTTACCACTTAGCCATTGATCACAGAGCTTCACGTCATTGGCTGCTGGAGGCCAGAGGTGTTGAGGACAGAGCTCTCAGGCTACTAGTGATATAGGACTTTCACAAAAAGAAAAACTTTCTGCTTTTACTCATTCTCAGATGTACAGGGGCATTGATCTCTGTTGCAGTTGGAACAAGGAAAGATTCTAAGATTCTAAAAGTTTCTATTTAGAAACTCATTATTCTCCTTAGGAGGATGGCAGTAGATTTCTAATCAGGAAGATTAAAGTTCAAATCCAGCCTCAGCTACTTACTAACTATATGACCTTGGGCAAGTCAACAGCTGTCTGCCTCAGTTTCCTCAAATGTAAAATAAGTATAGTAATAGCCCCTACCTCCCAGGGATGTTGTAAGGATCAAATGAGATAATATTTGTAAAGTGCTTAACACAGTGTCTGGAACATTGTAGATTTTTTTTTTGCTTTTTGGAGGGCAGTTGGGGTTAAGTAACTTGCCCAAGGTCACACAGCTAGGTTTTTGTTTATGTGTGAGTTAAATGTCTGAGGCCGGATCCGAACTCAGGTCCTTCTGACTCCAGGGCTGATGCTCTACTCACAGCACCACCTAGCCGCCCCACATTGTAGATTTTTAATAAAGCTTAAAATAATAAAGGGGTACCATTAGAAAAGGGAGGATTGAAAGCAAAGTGGTCCCTTCCAGCTTTCAGTCTCTGATCCCATGCTCCAATGATCCTCTTAAGATCCTATGAATGCATGGGTGAGTCACTGACTCCTGCTTCATGAACAATTGCTACCATGACTCCCTTCTGGTTCCCCAAGGAGACCAAATGTCTAAGAAAGAAGGATCATGGCTCTTGAATCTCAGAGATCCCTCTCAGAGAAGTCTTTCTTACTTTTAGAGGTAGAAGAAACTTCATAACATCATGTCTGGCCTTTTGCCTTGAAGCAGATATGGCATCATTATCCCCATTTTACAGATGAATCTACTGAGGCCCAGGGATTTTGTAGAAGCATAACATGTCAGTATTAGAAAGGATCTTTAGTCACATGTCAGTCAACAAACATTTACTCCGTGATTACTATGAGCCAGACATTGTGATAAGAACTGGGATACAATGAAAGGCAAAAAACAAAAAACAAACAGTCCTTGTTCTCAAGGAGCTTACATTCTAATGGAGAAAACAATGAGAATGTCTGAGTGTAGACATCTTGTTTTTGAGCAGCTAGGTGGTGCAGTGGCCTCATAGTGGCCCCAGTAGACTCATGTTCCTGAACTCAAATCTGGCCTCAGACACTTAGTAGCTGTATGACCTTGGGACTTTCACCCTCTTTGCCTCAGTTTCCCCATCTATAAAATGAGCTGGAGCAGAAAATGACAAACCACTCCTATATCTTCGACAAGAAAACTCCAAATGGGGTCAGGAAGAGTTGAACATAACTGAAAAAATGGCTGAACAATAACAGGCACATATAGGATTTATAAAGTAAGTGAAGGTAATCAGAGAACAAGCCCAGGGAAGCAAACCAGGAAAGGTCTCCAACAGGGAAGGATTTGAGTTGAATCTTGAAGGAAGTCGAGGGAAACTAAGAAGTGGAAATCTTCTAGCCTTATCTCTCGTTTAATATTCTGAGACCTGCCAGTCAGTCAGTGAACATTTATTAAATTCCAACTACTTGCCAAACACCATGGCCATTGCCACGGCTTTAAAGATCCAAATGGTAATTACGTATTCCAGCTCGGACACTCTCTGACTCTTCTCTGCTTTAGTCGCTCCAGTGATGGGGAACTCACTACCTCTGGAGTCAGCTCATTTCTGTACATAATAGGCACTTCATGAATATTCATTGAGGCAAACTGAAGCCTGTTTCCCCTCTTGTTCTGTTTCTCATCTCCTCCCCTGCCATCTGTGCTGTGACCCAATACTTTAGTAATTCTGTGATGTGGTATATCTGGGTCCATGCTTTCCATTCAACTATTGCTTTCCAACAATCACATCCTTCTTGTTCATAATGTAAAGAAGTTGAGGGTGTGGTTTAGCACGCCAACTCATGTTGTGACCTATGGTTTTTCAGTGTTCCTCGGGTGAAGGAAGCCAGTTGTCTACAATGACAGCATTGCCCTCCCTTCCTAACATAAATATGCATCTTGGTGTTGCTGAGTGGACTTACAAGAATGCCAAAATATATATTAAGCAGCTTGGGCCAAGTTGAATGATAGCCACATAGTTCAGGGGAACATTTCACAGGATGTGGAAATCACTCAGAATGCCAGAAATGGTCATAAACAAATGTTGTATCAAACATACACAACATTTTCTCTCCCTCTCTATCAATTCCCTATCAGTGTACATTCCAGGCTGACCAAGGGGAAAACCAGATGAGCAGACTGTGTCTGAGGAGATGTATTGACAAGTTATTGATTTTTTAAAATACAAAGAAAAACTTGGTCAGCTGATAAGCTGGGAATTTAACAAATTAGATTGGGGCCTGGAAGAATACAACCAGAAGAATGAAGGGGTTGAAACCAGGCTTTATGGATCTGTTGGAGATGGGTCATGTTTTTGTCCTTGAGGGTAGGGATTGTTTCAAGTCAACAGCTATTAATTGTGTGCTATGTACCAGGCATTGGGCTAAGTGCTAGAGATAACCAAAAAAAGGAGGAAAAAAATCTCTGTTCTCAAGGATCTCACAATCGAATCGGGGAGACAATATATAAACAACTATGTTCAGACAAGATATATTCAGGATAAATTAGAAATAATTAAGGGAGGGAAGACCCTCATGTTATGGGGGATCAAAATGGTTTTTATAGAAGATGACATTTTATCTTGGACTTGAAGGAAGCCTGGGAAGCCAGGAGGCAGCAAGGAGGAGGAAAACTTTCCAGGCATGGGGGATAGCTAGTGAAAACTGAGGGAGTCAAGGATAGCATGTCTTGTGTCAGCAATAGCAAGGGGACCAGTTTCACTGGGTTATAGAGTATGTTGGAGAAGAACTGAGTAAGAAAACATTTTTTTAAATGTATTTATTTTATTTTTAATTTATGGGATAAAACAAACATTTCCAAATGCATAGTATAATTTTTAAAATGATTGTACATGAAACTGCAAATTTATTATATACAACTTGCCATCCCTTTTAAATATATAATAAAGTTGCCATGAAAATTTCTTTTTTTTCTTCTCTCCCCTCCATGTATAGACTTGCATGAAATAACATAGAATGAAATGAGCAGCACCAAGAGAATGTTATATATAGTAACAGAAATATTGTTTTTTTATTTTATTATTATTATTTTTTGCTTTTGGGAGGGGGGAAGGCAGGGCAATTGGGGTTAAGTGACTTGTCCAAGGTCACACAGCTAGTTTTGTGTTGTGTCTGGCCGGATTTGAACTCAGGTCCTCCTGACTCCAGGGCCGGTGCTCTATTCACTGCGCTACCTACCCGCCCCGCAATATTATTTTAAGGATGACTTTGAACAAACAAGTCATTTTGACTATTACAAATTCCCAAATTAACCACAAAGGACACATGAAGGAAGATGCTCTCTAGCACCTAGCTCAGTGCCTGGAACATAGTTAGCACTTAGTGGTTTGTTGATTAATTGATTATCCTGGAGAAGAGAAGTTTCAGGGTGAGCAGGCCATTAACCATTACCTTCAAATTTTGGAATGGCTGTCAAGGAGATTAGAACAAATTATTCAAATTATCATTATTTTTTTTTTGAGAAGGGTTAGAGGGAGCTGGATTTTCTGGGTTTTCATCAGGGTAAAAGTATAGGGAACTCCCAGTGTGGAAACTCCCTCTATTGGTCTTGCCTCTGTTCCATCCCAGCTTTGTGACCATGGGCAAATGCCTATGACTTAGGTCATTTGTTGCAATTATTATAGAATCATGGGATCAGAGATCTGTATCTGGAGGGGATCTCAAAAGCCATCTACTCCAACCACCTCTTTTTACAAATGAGGAAACTGAGGTCCAAGGACATGACTTCCCCAAAGTCATACAGGTAGGAAGTATGAGAGGTAAGGTATTAGCTATCATGGTCCTCTATACCATGCTGTCTCCCCAAAGGGTTCATGCTTCAAGTTGAGTTACATGAGGAAACTCTACTGTTGCCTCCATTTCTAAAATCCTATTATTCTATTTTCATAAATTACTCATTCCTTCTGATCTACAAAACTCCCATTGACTTTGAGTTAATTTTTTTATTGAGTATAATGCTTGAACTCTTATTCATCCTCACCTCTTCCTGGTGGCCCCATTTCACTAGACATCATGAACACAAACTTAACAGAGGAAAGAACTGATTATAATAATAGCACATCTTTCATAGTAGAGGCAGTATTATGTAAAGGAACCACTGCAGTTCTTGGACTGGGCAGATATTTAAGCACTAGTCTTGCCTCTAATACTTGCCAGCTGTGTGATCTTGGGTAAATCATTTAAACTTTCAAAGCTTCATTTTCCTCATCTGTATAAATGGCATTAGGCGGTTATTCCTAATATTCCTAATACCAACTTCATAAAGTTGTTGTGAAGAAAGTGCTTTGTAAAACATAAGGCATTAGATGAATATGAATAATTATTAGAACACACAAAAAAGCACTTTCCTAATAATCTCTCTGGTAGGTAGTAAAAGGTCTAATGTCCCCATTTTACCAATGAGGAAATTGAGCTAATAAATATTAGAATCAGGACTTGAACTCAGGACTGGTGCTTTTTCTATGCCACCATTCTGCCTCTCCATGATGCCTCTATTGCCTTTTCAGATACACAAATATGACATTTTATGTTGTTGAGGTCATTGGAAAGAATCCCAGAATATATGTCAAACAGCTCAAAGAGAGCTGAACAATATCCTTAGAATCTGGAGGAATATTTGATGGGGTGCAGAAACCACTCAGATTGCCAAGAGTCAGAAACAAATATCTTATTGAATATACACAGTATTTTCTCTCTTAATCTATCAATCTCAAATCTGTATATAGTCCTGATTGGAACTGCACCAGTACTCCTTTTAGACAGAATGAGTTGCATTTGTTGGCTTTAACTTAAGCAAGAAGACTCTGAGGCGAAGTGTTAGGTTCTAATAAACTCCTTGGCATGACATTTAAAGCCCCCCACAATCCAGATCCCTTCTACTGTTCCAGCCTTAATGTACTTTCCAAGTCCAGTACTTTATCCAACGTGACTCTTAGTTGCCCCATACGAAAGTTCTTTAAACAGAAGCTCCACGATCATTTGTTGCAAACATTATAGAATGCTTGCCAAACCAGCTGACAACTGCACCCCTGGATGACCATGCTATTTGTCACCTTGTCTCAAGGTATGTATGCGTGCATGCATGTATGTACATATGTATGTGTATATGTATGCATGTAGGTAGGTAGGTATAAGCTGCCCCAACAACCACTCCTCTTCCTGGAAGGCACAGTCTTCCTCATCTCCACTTTTCTGGATTCTTCTCTTCTTTCTCACTCAGCTCTGGTACTACTTCCTCCATGAAGTCTTCCTTGATCTTTTCCCTCCCTTGAGAAAGATCTTTCTTTATATTTTCCTAGAGCACTATTTCAAGACTGACCTTTTGCATATTATATCTTGTGATATACTTGTGTATGTATAGAATCTTAGAACTAGAAAATGTGTTAGGCACCATTGAGTCCAATGTATACCTGAACAGGGATCCATTCCATGACATACTTTGCACAAGTGGTCATCAAGCCTTAGCTTAAAAATTGCCAGTGACAGAGTCCCCAACTTCCTCAGGCAGCCCATTCCACTCGTGGAGAGCTCCAGTTGCTTGGAAATGATTCCTGACATCAAAAGCTATGTCTGTCTCCAGAAATTTCCAACCATTGTTTCTGCCCTGTGGGGCCAAGTAGAACAAGTATAATCTCTCTTCCACGTTAGACCCTTTTAAATATCGAAAGAGAGTTAAGTCTTCCCTTCTCTAGACTCAGAGCCACAGCTACTTCAGCCAGAACTCACAAGGCATCAGCTTCACCATCCTCACTGCCTTCCTTTGGACCCTTTCCAGCTTACCAAATAATATAATTTCTGAGACGAGGCACTGTGGACTGAATACAGTCCTTACCTTCCTCACAGTGCTGTGGTGAGGAAAGAACTTTGTAAAGTTCTCAATAAATATGAGCTATCCTTCCCCCACCCCCACCACATACCCTTGGAACATACAGTTCTCTTCTCCAATTATTAAAACCCTACCTAATCCTCTAAATTTCACCTTTCGTTGTTTGTGGTGGCAAAGAGCTGGAAATTGCAGGGATGCCCATCAATTGGGGAATGGCTAAACAAGTTGTGGCATGTGATTATGATGGAGTGTTACTGTGCTATAAGAAATGATGAGCTCAATGATCTTAGAAAAACATGGATAGACTTGCACAAAATAACAAAGAGCAAAATGAGCAGAACCAAGAGAATATTTTATACAGTAATGGCAATAATTTTAAGAACAACTTTGAGTGATTAAGTCATTTTGACTATTGTAAATATCAAATTAACTACAAAGGACATGTGAAGGAAGACACTATCTGCATCCAGAAAGAGAACTGATAAATAAAAATATGTATAGAATGATTTTACATATATACAATGTCTATATCTATATCTATCTTTCTATCTATCTCATATGTATTTGTGACTAATGGCACCCATCTCTAGGGTAGGAGGGGAAAAGGAAGAAAAAAAAGGGGAAAAAAAGAAAAAAAATTACACGATAACGTTATTGTATATTTAAAAGGAATAGCAAGTTGTACATCATAGATTTGCAGTTTCATGTGTAATCTTTTTATTATTATTATTACTATATTATGGAAATGCTTGTTTTATTCCATAGAGTGAAAAGAAAATAAATAAAAATTAAGAAAATAAATCAAACTAAATGAAACCTGGAACACAGTAGGTAACTAATAAATGCATTGACTTTCCTCTGATGTCACTTCATTCCTCACAATCCTCTCCTGTCATTTCATCTCTTCAACATCATTGTTTTGATGCCATCACTTAACAAATGTGGTACCAAGCACTGGAAGAACTGTGATTCCCTGGAGCTCTTTGACAGGGTAGGCTATGTTCTACCCTTGTAGTTTTGCCTCAAGGAAGCTGACCCTCTCCTAACAATTCATATGCAGTTCAGCATTTATGAAGGGCTTTTTCCAACAATAATCCTATGAAGTTAGTATATGGTTGTCTCCATTTTAAAGATGAGGAAGTTGAGGCTTAGTGATGTTATATGACTTGTTCTTAATGACACAAGTAGTATGTTCCAAAATCACTATCCAAACTTGGCTCTCCTGAAGCCAAGACCAATACTTTAACCACTACTATGTACTAGGAAGTTTCTCTTGTCCAGAAGATTTCTGAATATTGCTGCACCCTCCCTATTCACCTATGCTTCTCCCAGACTATAGAAAGTGACTGCCCTAAAAGATGAGTGATTAAAGGATATGAACAGGAATCTTTCAAAAGAAGAAATACAAAATATCAACAATTATATGAAGAATACTCCAAAGCACTAATAATAAGAAAAATACAGATCAAAACAACTCTGAAATTCTACTACACATATTAGCACAAATGATAAAAGAAGAAAAGAACAATTGTTGGAGGATCTATTGGAAGACAGGCACACTAATGCACTGTTGGTGGATTTGTGAATTGGACTAATGATTTTGGAAAGCAATCAAGAACTATATTCAAAGAGTTACTAAATCATGCATATTCCTTGACCCAGAAATACCACTCCTAGGCAAATGGTCCATTGTACATATTAGGCACATACTCTACAGAAGTCAAAGACAGAAAAGTACAAAAATATTTATATCAGCACCTTTTGCTGTAGCAAGGAACTAGAAATAATGGGTGTACATTAATTAGCAAATAGCAGAATGACATAGCATATGAACTTAATAGAATATTTATGTACTGTAGAAAATGATTAGTATGATGGGCTCAGAGAAACCTAGAAAGACTTGTATGAACTAACAGTGAGATTAATAGTACTAGGAGAATATTTAGTTTTGGCCACAATTTAGTTGATGGCCACAATAATGTGAAGGAAAACAACTTTGATTTGTTTTGTTTTTTTTTGGAGGGGGTAGGGTAGGGCAGTTGGGGTTAAGTGACTTGCCCAAGGTCACAAGGCTAGTAAAGTGTTAAGTGTCTGAAGCCGGATTTGAACTCAGTTACTCCTGATTCTAGGGTCAGTGCTCTATTCACCGTGCCACCTAGCCACCCCCAAACTTTGATCAATACAGTGGACAATCATGACTTCAGAAGACTGATCACAATGTTTCCTACTTCTGATAGACCAGAATTTCAAGATGATATATATGTTTTTAGACATGGAGAATATATTGCGTTGTTTTACTTAATTATACTTACTTGTTACAAAGGAGGCCTTCAACGGAAGTTGGGAAGAGATAATTTATAGCAAGAGAAATGCAAAAAAAAAAAAAAAAGAAAAATGTCAATAAACATTTTAATTCGAAAGATAAAAAATAAGTTGAAAAAGGGACATAAACAGATTAATTTTATTATTAGCACATTACATTGAACATACATTCTTTTTTCTTAAACAAATGCTTTATTAACTTCTGGTTTACATCATTAATTTCCACCAGATTTTGAGTTACAATTTTTTCCCATTTTTTCCCTACCCACCACCACAGAATAGCAGTCCCACTAGATATCCCCTCATCCAATCTGCACTCTCCCATATCTTCTCCCATACCCCCTTCGACTTTGCCGTTAGGGCAAGGTGCATCTCTGAACCCCAATGCCTGAACAGCTTATCTCCCAATTACATGCAAAATAGTATTAATAATAGTATTTATATATATTTGAAACATTTAATTTTAAGACTTCGAATTTCAGATCCATTCCCTTCCTCCCTTGTCACCCACTCCCTCTGGGAAGATAAGCAATTCAGTAAGTGTTGTACATGTACAGCTATGCAAAACATTACCATAGTAGATATATTGTAAAAAACTTCTTGTATTTCCCTCCTACCCATCCCACCCCCCACCTGATCCATTCCCTACTTTGTTCCTGTCCCTCTTCAAAAGTGGGTACTTCCAACCTCCCCTCCCCCTAGAATGCCCTCCCCTCCATCATCCCCCTGCTCGTCCCCCTTCCCTCTACTCTCCTGCAGGGTGAGATATCCCATTTAGTATGTATGTGATTCTCTCCCTGAGCCAAATTCAATGAGAATAGGGTTTTGCCTTTTTGCCTTCCTGTTCTTCCCCTCCCTGCAACTACTTCCCCTTGCCTCTTCTACATGAGATAGTTTATCCTACCCTGTCTCTCCCCATCTCCTCTTGTCACTTTCCTCTCTCACCTCAAAATTTCACCCCTTAAGTATCATCCCTTCCCAACAAATTCAACCTGTGCCCTCTATCCATGTATAACTGTAAACATATATACACACATTCACATATGTATTCATATGTCCATATACTCTTCTGCAATTATTTTCATAACGAGAAAGGCTTCATCAGACACAGTTATTGTTTTTCTATGTAGGAATGTAAATAGTTCAACTTTGGTAAGTTCCTTTTGATTTCTTTTCCCTGATTACCTTCTCAAGCATCTCTTGCTTCTTGTGTCTGAATGTCAAATTTTCTACTCAACTCTGGTTTTTTTCCTCAAGAATGCTTGAAAGTCCTCTATTCCACTGAATGACCATATTTTCCCCTGAAACAAGATACTCAGTTTTGCTGGGTAGGTGACCCTTGGCTTCAATCCCAGCTCTTTTGCCCTCTGGAATATCATATTCCATGCCCTTCGATCCCTCAGTGTAGAAGCTGCCAGGTCCTGGGCTATTCTGATTGTGTTTCCACAATATTGAAATTGTTTCTTCCTGGCTGCTTGTAGTATTTTCTCCTTGATCTGGGAGTTCTGGAACCTGGCTATAATATTCCTAGGAGTTTTCTTTTTGGGATCCTTTTCAGGAGGTGATCAGTGGATTCTTTCAACCTCTATTTCCCCCTCTGGGTCTAACACATCAGGGCAATTTTCCTTGAGAATTTCTTGAAGGATGATTTCTAGGTTCTTTCTTTGATCATGACTTTCAGGTAGTCCAATAACTTTTAAATTATCTCTCCTGGATCTATTTTCCAGGTCAGTGGTTTTTCCCATGAGATATTTCACATTGCCTTCTATTCTTTCATTAGTTTGGATCTGTTTAACAGCATCTTGATTTCTCATAAAGTCACTAGCTTCCATTTGCTCCAGTCTAATTCTGAAGGAATGATTCTCCTCAGTGAGCTTTTGAGATTCTTTTTCCATCTGGCAAATTTGGATTTTTAAGGCATTCTTCTCCTCATTGCCTTTCTGAGCCTCTTTTGCCATTTGAGTTAGTCTATTTTTTAAGGTGTTGTTTTCCTCAGTTAGGCTGTTGACTGCCATTTCATACTTTTCTTGCATCTTTCTCATTTCTCTTCCCAAATTTCCCCCCACTTCTCTTATCTGCTTCTTAAGGTCCTTTATGGCCTGTAGCCAGCTTGTATTTTCATTTGGGGCTTTTGGTGCAGGAGTTCTGACCTCACAGTCCTCCTCCTGTTCCATGCTTTGATCCTCTTTGCCCCCAAAATAGGAGTTTAAAGTTGCATTTTTCTGTTTATTTTGTTTCTTTTGCCTAGGCATATTGCTACTTAATTACTTGATTTTTGGGCTTGTTGCCACAGTAGGACTCTGCCACCAGACAGGAGAGCTTCCATCCCAAATGTGGGGTCTTCACAACTTGCGGAGGTTGGGTGGCCTCTGTAAAGACTCCACCCACTCTGGCAAATTGGATACTGACCCCAGGCCTCCTCCCAAGACCACAATCCAGATCCAAGCAGGTTAAAGCAAGAGCGATTAACCCCCAGACTAATTGCTGGATCTCTCTACAGTTCACAGACCAGGGCTGGAGCTGCCACTGATGCTGCAAAATGGCCTCTGTGCCCCAGTTTCCTCAGCAGCTTTTCACCCCCAGGGGAGGAAGCCGACCTGTTCCCCAAATACTGGTCCCAAAGTCCATAGGGCACTAACTTCTCACTTTGCCCTAGGCATATCTGTGCTGATAATTCTGGAATAGCTACAGCTGCTGGTGTTCTGGGGTCCCTCCATTCGGCTGCTGGCTGAGCCGCCCTGGGGCTAAACCTGTGGCTCATGGGGGCCTGTGCTCGGCTCCCAGAGAGCTGTGCTGTTGGTTCCCAGCGCTGTGCTGCCTGCTCTCAGAGCACTGTGCTGGCCATTCCCTGCAGGGCTGCTGGGCTGTCCTCAGCAGGAAGTTAGCTTCTCTGTGTCATTCTGTGGGTGCTGGGGCTCCAGAAGTTGTTCAGATTCCCCTTTTACATTGTTTGGAGGTGATGTGGGGCAGAGCACCTTAGAAGTGCTGTTTCTACTCCGCCATCTTGGCTCCGTCCTGAACATATATTCTTTAAAAAAAAAAAAACAAACTGTATATAGCAGTTCACAGTCTCATATACAATATCCCAACTCTTTTTATTCTTCAGATCTTGCAATTTTCATTTGTTGAGGTTTTTAAGTTCATAATAATGTTTTTTAAAATTATAAAGTAATTCCAAAAAGTTATTAAACTATACTGTCTTCTGCCCTCAGCTGGGTTTTTACTGCTGTTCCATAGACTTTAGTTCAAGAGTCTTAACAATCTGATTTGAATCCATCTTCCCAGATTAATCTTGCCCAACTAAACAAGCCATTATTAGCTAAACATGGTCCACTTTTGTTCTCTGCTTTCTGTACTGCAGAAGCTTAGTCAGGTGAAATTCCACTCAACCTTCCAAACCCAGACCAAATATTCACCTGGTGCCTCTGCCTGGCAGCGATCTCGCCCTCTTATCTCGCCCAGTGCTTTTAATCTTTCTTCAATTTTATCTTATTTTGTAATTGAGCTATTTGTGTCCATATCTTACTAACAGCTGCACTGTCTCCCTCCCAGGTCTCTTGTGAGACTGCAGTGAGGGCATACATATGAAGTGCTTATAAAGCTTATAGGGGATAGGAGGGAGATAGAGCCTGGACATAGGATTTCATTGGTTATAGCTTGGAATCAGGAAACTCGAGGAAACTGTCCATATCAATGTAGGTCTACACCTTCTCTTGAATCTCATAGTGTGAATATTGAGAGGTTAAGTGTCACCCAGCCAGGAAGTATCAAAGACAAGATTTGAACCTAGGTCTTTCTGGCTTTGAGATTGTCTCACTATTCACTATACTATAATACCTTTCTTTTATAATACCTTTCTTTTAAAACATAGGTGTTCTAAAAGTCATAGTGGAGTTTTAAACTACTAAAACTACAAAATAAGTTTTAGTAGTTTAAAACTGCACTGAGTCTTTTGGGATACTATATTATGTCAGGGCAGCTGGGTGCTGTGGTGGATAGCATATCAAGCCTCTTGGAGTAAGCAAGACTTATCTTCCTGAATTAAAATCTGGCCACAGATACTTTCTAGCTGTATGACCCAGGGCAAGTCACTTAACCCTGTGTACCTCAGTTTCCTCATCTGCAAAATGAGCTGGAGAAGGAAATGGCAAACCACTCCAGTATTTCTGCCAAGAAAACCCCAGATGGGTCACAAAGAATTGGACATGATGAAATGAGTGACTCAGAAGAATAGAAAGGACAGCCTTGAGATATGGTATCTTCAGGAAGATGCTAAATGACTGCCACTTGTCAGGTATTTGTAGATGATACTCTTGCTTAGCCTGAATGACTTCTGAGGTCCATTCCAATGTCTAAAACTCTATGGCTTTCATATCATGAAAGAGGCTGTGCCCAATGTCACAAAAAGCTGGAGACTGAATTGCCAGTGTTCTGACTTCCCATCCACCAGTTTTTCTGCTCTACTGGCTTGTACTGCCTGTCATAAATTTGTATTTGCTATGCAATTGGCTTTCTAGGCTGACACAAGATAGCAGGTAGCAAACTGGTATCCATTCCATTAAAAAAGCAAATTATGAGCCCAATCAGTGCTTTCCAAAGTGCTCTAGAGGGCTAAAAATGGATGGCTCTGGAAGTTTTAGGTGCTCTGAGACTGAAGGAACACTTGGTTGTCTCAAAGGGTTGTTGTAATACAGGTATCATCTGGGAAGTTCATATATGCCAGTGCTTTTTAAATGAACAGAGAGTCAAAAAGCTTCCATAGGAAGAAGCTAGCTCCCTGTGGGAAATAAATAACTTGCCTGGAGATATGCAATGAATTAGTGGGAAACTAGAGGTTAGAAATCAGGTGCTCTTTCAACCTGGTTGCAGACAGCTGGCTCCAGTCTGTTATAATTACCACCCCTACAGACTCAGGACCCCAAAGGGGCCCCAGACATCAAACAGAGGCCCAAGGGAGTAAACAGGGTGAGCTGAAGACTTAGGAGCTGAAAAGAATGGAAATAATATTTGGAAATGTATCTAGTAGTTGAACTATGGCATAGTGTCCTATCTCTGGAATTTGCTTGCTATGTGGACCAGGAGAAGTTACTTGGCAGCTAATTGGTACAATGGATAAAGCCACAGTTACTAGATTTAGAAAGATCTGAATTCAGATTCAGCCTCAGATACTTACCAGCTGTGGGTATTCACTTTTAACCTCTTAGCTTCAGTTTCCTCATCTGTAAAATGGGGATAATTATAGCACCTATCTCCCAGGGCTGTTGTGAGATATCAAAAGAGATAATAATTGTAAAAGTGCTTAAGACAGTGCCTGGCCCATAATAGGTGCTATATAAATGTCATATAACCTCAGAAATAGTATATATGTGTGTATATATATATATATATATAATATACATATATACTATTTTTGTTACTTAACTTTTCTGAGCCTCAGTTTTCTCATATTCAAAATGAATAAAATAATATTTGAACTATTTGATATGGTTGTTGTGAAGAAATTTCTTTATAAAACTTAAAACATTATATAAATGTATGCTTCATAGGTTTAGATATGTAAAGGACATTAGAGGTCGTATGGTTTGATCGTTTTTTACAGATGAGGAAACTGAGGCCCATAGAGATGGCATGACTCATACTGGGGGATTAGCATGATATTGATATCAATGGCATCATATTGATACTTCCTCAAACATACTAATCCAGCCGTTCCTCAGTTTACTAATTTCACATAATCTTCTCCTCCACTCCACCTCAGGCATATACAAAGATGGTCATGCTCTTGATCTTGCTGATGCCCACAAGTACATCACTTGCATGTCCATGAACTGTGGAATTAATTCCCTTATGTGATCAGTCTATTGTCATCCCACCTCTCTCTTTGCCTTGCAAGCCTAAACCCTGTTCTTCTTCCATAGCATGACCTCCAATCTCTCAATCCCTCAGTTCTCTCCCAGGTCATACACCTGTACTAGCTACACTACATGCTCTCTTTTTTATCCTAACTCCCTGATGAATCAGATCAACTCTAAACTGTCCTCTTCTCTTGTATTCCTTGCCCCTTTATTGTGTTGCTGAACTTGGTTTTCAAAACCCCAGCCTTAGATCACTCCTACCATCCACTGCTTTGGCTCCTAGATATCTACTGTTGAACGTTAGCTGGAGAAAATCATGAAAATGTGCTGACTAGGTTCACTAATAATTTATATTACATAATCTTAACTAGTCACCCACTACAGCAAGGTAATTTTTTTTTTACACCTCTCTGACTTACTATCTGGGTAGCTAGGCATAACAGTGGATAGAACACTGAGCTTGGAATCAGGAAGATTCATCTTCATGAGTTCAAATATGGCCTCAGATACTTGCTAGCTGACCCTGAACAAGTCACTTAGCCTTATTTGCCTCAGTTCCTCTTCTGGAAAATGAGCTGGAGAAGGAAATGACAACCCACTCCAGTATCTTTGCTAGGAAAACCTCAAAGGAGTCACGGAGAGTCAGACTGGAATGATTAAATAAAAATTGACTCACTATCCCACTCACAACAGTGGGATATAGAAACCATTTATAAATCTTTCCATCTTTCCTCAAACTTTCTATGTATCTCCATTCCTCCATCCTCTCAGATAAAAACTCTGCCTCATGTCACTAAAAGAATAAAGGCCATTTACCAGAATTTTAGTCCCCTTTTCCTCACCTCATATGACATGTCCCAGATGTCTTCTGCTACTGTCTCTCCCTTCTCTTCTGTCTCACATAATGAGGCAGCTCTCTGTCCCTCTGTGTACATGAGTGATCCCAATCTACCAATCTTCTCTAGCAGATTGCCTCCTCTTCAATCCTCACTCTCACTTAACTTCAATCTTTCCCAATCTACTGGTTGCTTCCTTTCTGCCAATAAGCAATCCCATATATCTTGCATCTTCAAAAAACCCTCACTTCATCCATCCATCTCCCTTAGCTATCATCACCTATCTCTCTTCCCTTCAGCAGCTAAACTCCTTGAGAAGACCATCTACAGTAGGTACTTCTCACTGTCATCTTAACTCTATGGCCTGCTTTCCAATCTGATCATTCAACTAAAACCACTTCCTCCATAGTTACTGATGGTGGTCTCTTAATTGCCAAATCTAATGCCCTTTTCCCCTGCTTTCATCCTTTTCCTCTTCTCTGCATCCTTTGACTATTTCCAACTGATCTTGTATGTGACTTGTCTGCACATAGTTGTTTACATGTAATTTCCCCCATTAGGTTGTGAGCTCCTTGAAAACAGTAGAGTTCTATAATCCTTTCTTTGTAATTTCAGCACTTATCCAGCACTTGTAAGTGCTCAATAAATGCTTACTGACTAACTACAGCAGGAAACTGAGCCTGAGAGATGTTGTATGTCTTAACCCAGAGTCACACGACCAGTAAGTGTCTGAGAAAGGATTTGGACTCAAGTCTGTCCTGATTCTCTATCCATTCTCTATTCATATACTTAGTTACTTCTTATCACAAGGTAACAAGCAGGGTAAGGTCCTAGAGAATAGATATAGCCAAGATAAACAAATACAGTTATCAATGCAAGCAATCTAAAGAGCAAAACAGGGAATTCTGGTCAAAGATCAGGAAAATGTCCAAGAAATTGGGTGTCCAATATGCTTGACACATATTTTTTTTTTTTTAAAGCAATTGGGGTTAAGTAACTTGCTCAAGGTTACACGGCTAGTCATTTGATTTATGCATGGGTGCTCGTTTTCTGAGGCCGGATCTGATCTCGGGTCATCCAAACTCCGAGGCCGGCCCTCTTACTCACTGCGCCACCTAGCCGCCCCTTTAGGGCAATCGGGGTTAAGTAACTTGCCCAAGGTCACACGGCTAGGTTTTTGTTTGTGCGGATTAAGTGTCGGAGGCCGGCTCAGAACGCAGGACCTTCTGATTCCAGGGCCGGCGCTCTATTCACTGCGCCACCTAGCCGCCCCTTGACACATATTTCTAATTCTATTCAAAACAATGACTGTGCCAATGTCCTCTTCAGTCTTACCACTTAAAAGTTATCCCCATAGCCCTTCATCTTCTGAACGAGCTTCAGCTGTGGACAGCTCCCACCCACTTCCACCTGTGTCATTAGCTCTAGCTCCTCCACCATCATTCCTCCAGCCAGGTCAGACCCCAACTCCTAGGATGATGATGATGATGATGATGACAACAGCATTAGCTTTAATGTTTGCATTTATGCCTTACATTTAAAGTTCAAAACATTACGAGATAAATATGACAGGTAACATCCCCATGAACTCTGTTTGCTCAGAAGAGTGTGAGATGCTAAGAGGCTTGCCCAGGGCCATACAGCTGTTAAATGTCAGAAGCAGGATTTCAAACCAGTTCTTCCTGACTCCAGATCTAGCTTTCTAGCAATTATACCAAACGAACTCTCAAAAACAAATTCCTTAGGTTTATGACACGTCATGATAAGCAGGACTTCATCATATTTGTCCAAAATTTACCTCTTTTAAGAGGTCCCTTTGTTTTGGAATACAGGGGTGTTTTTATAGTCTGGGTTCACTTTACACATATCTCAGTAATCCCGCAGGAAGGAGACCCTCAGTTGAAAGGAGTCAAATTAAACTGGAACATGGACTTATGTAGGTTTGGGAACTCCTGCTTTGAATCTGATTTCCTCTCCATGATGTATAAATATCTCCATCTTTAGCACAATGCCCTGGGCCTTCCATCTGACCTGAGTAATATCAAATTCAATCTCACTATTTCTTGGATGCTGTTGATTGCCCTCAATCATGGGCAGAGGGAGAATACCTTTCTCTATAAGGACTAGGGGTCTGACCACAACTGTTCTACCATCTACTTGAAGAAAGAAGAAAAAGAAGAAAAGGGGAATGAAAGGAAGAATGAGAAGGAAAGAAGGATAGGAGGGAAAAAAGCAGAGAAGAGGAAGAAAAAAAGAACAGAATTTCAGGAGGCAGGGACCAGAATTTCATGAAACCTTTTCTCATTTAGCTCAAGAAAGGAAGGAGCTAGTAGGGTTCTCCAATCTGCTCTGCATACAATACAGCCCAGAAAAGCAGCTGACAGATTTTTACAGAAGATAAGAAGCATAGGGAAAATTGAACATGTTAGGGAGGTTGGGGTTATTCCTTAATGCTCATGCCAACTTTAGAGAGAACTGCCATGCTTTCTCATGAAATATCCTTTAAAACCTAGGTCAGAGACACAGTTAGCCTAGTGGCATTTTTCTGATGATTATAAGGACCAGGAAAACAGAGATCTTAGTGATAAGGATGGAATAGAGGTAGTAAGCTATTGATAACTTTTGTTGCACTAATAAGCAGGTCTGCAGTGGAGATTTCTGGGACACCCTGGGAATATACCTGTGACTCCACATGGAATCATTCTACACACTTAGAAAAGCTTTTACCTAAGTCTAAAGTCTAAAGGGTTTATTTATGTCCTGTTATTAAACTGGGACAGGAGACTCTCGAAATAGGAGCAATAATATTTTTAGACTGAAAATTTTAGCCACAGATGCAATAAATTTTCTCTTATGATGATGGTAATGGAGATGATAGTTAATTCCTACAAAGGATTTTACACTGCACCCAAATATAGCTGAGCAAGGCTCAAAATATGGTGAGCACCACAGAAATATACACTGTACCCAAATATTATATTTTAACTTAAAGTACAGTGTACATCACAGAAATATTGAATAATGACCCCATTTTCCAAATCATTATAGAAGGCTGTTTTACTTCACTCAGACTTTTGGGACAGCCTGTATAATAATTGTATAAGAATTGGGAAGATGTTTTCTTGAAGACTTTATAGTTTAGTACAAAGAAAGAATAAGCCTGAGAATTAAGAGACTTGAGCTCAGAGGGTCATATATTTAGAACTGGAAAGCACCTAAGAAGTCATCTAATCCAATGCCCTCATTTTACATGGGAGGAAACTGAGGCCTAAAGCAGAGGCATGATTTTCCCAAGACAACACAGGAAGTGTCAAGATTTGATCCTAGGCTTTATGATTCCAAACTCTGAATTCTTTCCATTAGGGCAAAGAGTTGCTGTTTTTTCCTACTAATAATAAATATTTGCATAGCAGTTTGGAGTTTGAGAATCACTTTTACAGACTTTAAAAAAATTGATGTATGATTTTAATGTAGGATTGTGTTGTTGTTGTGTTTTTCCTTCCTTTTCAAAGAGGACCGTGACATCAGGGAAATGATGACATGATTTGTTGTTGACTTTGTCTTGAGTGAGGGAGGGCTGTGCAAGGTCACCAGCCTCACTTTCTCCTCCAGAGCCATCTGGATCCAGTGACTAGATATTCATCAGGATGACTGGAGATAGCCTAGGATGCACCAGGAGACCCTGGCCCTTTCAAGCTAAAGCCTTTTCAGGTTCTCATTTTGACTGAGATAATGCCCATTCAGTGAATAGGTCTCTCCCTCTACCAACATATCTTCTCTGCAACTCATAGTCTTACAGAGTTGCCTGGGAATACTAAGAGGGTGAGTAACTTGGTCAGGATCATAGGACCTCATAGGACCAATATGTTTCAGAGGTTCTCCCTAAATCTAGTTCTCTAGAGTGGCCAGGCTGCTTATCTACATGTTATCTCACTAAATCTTTACATGAGTTAACACCATTTTACTGAGGGAAAAACTGCTTCTCAGAGAGGTAATGGTTAATTGACCAATAGCCAATTGTCAAAAGTGCAACCCAAAGTCTCATGACTCCAAGAATAGGATTCTGTTAGTTCTACTGTAGCTTTAAGTAAGTCAATTAACCTCCAGGTGTCTCACAATTTCCTCGTGAAATTGGGATGTTGTCAAATGAGATAACATTTATAAAGTATGTAGCTCAGTGCCTGGCACACAATAGGTGCTTAATAAATGTTTCTTACTTTTCCTCCTCTACCCGTCCTGCTTGTCATCACAAATGAGATGTGACAACATTATCCATGCAAGGTTCTGCTGGCAGTGGTATTCAGGGGTCCTCATCTTCACTGCTATTTGTAGAAGGCAAGTACTGTTTTGTTCCAACAAAATAATTCTCAAATTCCTCACCTCCAGGTGAGGTAAATTTCTAAAGCAGGGAAACACATTTACCTATCTCTAGAGTCAATATTGACTGTGCCGTGTGTACAGTTTCCTTTCCACATTGAAATCATTCTGCTGATAGTCACTAAGTAGTTAGATAAGGAAAGCAGAGCTGGGGGACCTTCTGCCACTATTGTAAGTCACATGTGCTCTTCTACCCAAGGTTCAGGGAAAGTTTACGGTATCATGCTAGCTTTCTTGCAAAGATGGGGGTCACATTCATTTTATACAGTAAGCACAAAAGCAGCTTTCAAGTTTGTTTACATGGCTTGAAGTGCCGAAGTCACTCCTGATGCCAACAGGTTCCTCAGCCCCCTCATCTAATCATTTACCAAAGCCTGTCAATTCTCCTTTGTAATGCTTCCTCATCTGTCCCCTTTCTACCTCACACCCGGTCCATTGCGATAATATCTGAACTCATGTCCCAAGCTTCAGTCTTTCCCTTCTCTGATTCACTAAACACACAATTACAAGGTTAAGCCTCCTTTTAAAACACTGCTACACACTTCACCAGTCTTACTCAAAAATTTGTGATGGCTCTCCATTACCTATTGAATCAAGTACAAACTGCTTAACCTGGTATCCAAGGCCCTTCATGCTCTTGCAGTTTAATAGATCTGCCTGCCTCTAGGTCAGTAGGTGGTGTTGAGTCACATACAGTAGCATCTCAAGACATTAGCTCTTTTGTGGATATAAATCAAGGAACCCTTGTCTTTGGCTCCTGGATATACTCCTTTATTAATTCCTCAGTCTCCTTGATTAATAAATTGTAGGTCAAGATACTCAGTCCTAGAGCCATACTTACAAATATTTGTGTGTGTGTGTGTGTGTGTGTGTGTGTGTGTGTGTGTTAGAAGGTAGGATAGGCTAAAGTGGAGATGCAGAGGAGAGTCTGAGCTGAGATGAAATCACATAAGGAGAGGGAGTGGTTTGGCCTCCACTCCAGGGAGGGTAGAGAAGGAGATCAGGTCAAGGAGAGGGGTCCCACAGTAACAGAACCCTTGGGGTGGCAGCTGCATTGGCCATTTACAGGGCATGAGGCAAGGTGAAGCATCTGGATGGCAGTCCAATAACACCCCCTCAAGATATTGATAAAAATGGGATGATTACATGATGCAATAGATAGAGCATTGACCCTGGAGACAGGAGGATCTGAGTTCAAATCTGGATTCAGACCCTTGACACTTTCTAGTTATGTGACCCTGGGCAAGTCATTTAACCCTGGTTGCCTTGCAAAAAAAAAGAAAAAGAAAAAGAAAAAAAGATGCTGATAAAAATGTTGAATTGAATGGGATAAGAGTCAGTTCTCTGGGTCACTCTACTAAATACCTTTTTATATATTGATATCAGTACATTAATAACTATTTGGGGGGACTTAATATTCAACTATTTTCAAATTCACCTATCATCTGGTCCATTTCTCTTCTCCTAGTTCATTCAAATATGATAAGAAATGGGTAAATTCCAGCTAAAAATCCAGATATACTATATCTACAAAATTTTCCTGATCTATAGCTCTAACCCAGCTCAACTAGACCAGTCATCCTTCATTCTCTGGACTTTGATACAATGCCTTGACTGCCTCCTCTCTCTTCTAGTTGTGGCTCTCTTCTCCCCTTGGTGAGTTCTTTCTCCCACTTTGAGGAAGTGCTTAGACCATCCACCCATCAATCCTCTCTCTTGACTTCACCACCATGCTTGCATGGGTACCATCCTCCTTACCTTTCTCATCTCCCCTTTATTGTTGCCTTTTCCCATAAGTATCTAAGCTCCTTAAGAACAAGAACTGTTTTTCTTTTTGCTTCTATTTGTGTCCCCAGAGCTTAGTATGATGAGTGGTATATAGTAAGTGCTTAATATGTGTTTCCTGATTTACTGATCCTTGCTAAAATCCAGATATAGACAATGCCTAAAACATTCTTGTGACTTATAATTCTGAGTCCTAGCCAAAAAGTCCTATCCAACTCAAATTTTATAGCACTTTAGGGTTTACAAAGTACCCTCTCCCCAGGACCTTGTGGTACAGGTAGTATAAATACTATTATCCTCACTTTACAGAGAAGGAAACTAAGGTTCAGAGTTGCATAGCTAGTAGGTGTCAGAGCCAGGATTTGAAACTAGATCTCTTCTGATTCCAAATCCAGGACTCATTTCTCTACAGCATGTGGTTTAAAAAAACAGAAACAACAACACTCCCAGCTACATAATGCTTTCAGATTTATAAAGCACTTTATCTAACAATCCTGTGAAGTGGACAGTACAAATATTAATATATGTATTTTGCAGATAGGGAAACTGAGACTGAGAGAGGTTAAATGATTGGTCCAATGCCAAAGAACTAATAAGTATCAGAGCCAGGATTCACTCTTCTGCAGACAACTCTAGTGTTCTTCCCACTATACAGTACGGCTGCCCTATGAGATTAGTTTGACACGACCCATGCTAGTATTAATGGTCACTTTTTTTTAATTTTATATGCTTACACAAAATTCCTCTAATAATATATTCTAGAACCAAAGCAAAAATAAAACTGAACACTCTATAAGGACCAAGGTGGGCCTCGAGGGTGAAATGAGAAAATGTATCTCACTCCCTGCTTTGCACATTTGGGAGACTATGGTGTGGAACATTGCATATGACATCAGATTTGGCTGGCAGGTTGGTTAGTTTTACTGAAATGATCTTTTTTTTCCTTTTCTTTGTTGTTACAAAGAGTGACTTTCTGATTGGGAAAGAAGCTGGGATATGTTTGGAAAAGAAGGTGAATTTTTTTTAAAAGAAGCTATCAATAAAAGATAAGATTATAATATATTCTAGAATTTTTCAGGTATTGAAGTCAAGCTCACTGGACCTCTAGTGTGAAGATTACACCATTTTCTCTTAAAAACAAACACCAAGGAGCCAAGATGGCGGAGTAGAAACAGCTTGTCCAAGCCTCTCTGCCCCCAGATTCTCCACAAACTATGTAAAAAAGGACTCTGAACAACTTCTGGAGCCCCAGCACCCACAGAACGACACAGAGAAGCTAACCTCCCGCTGAGGACAGCCCAGCAGCCCTGTAGGAAGGACCAGCGCAGTGGTCTGGGAGCCGGCAGCATGCAGAGCGCAGGAGCCGAGCCGAGCCGAGGTCCAAGTGAGCCGAGGTTTTAGCCTCAGGGCGGCAGGGCCGGCAGCCGGCTGGAGGAACCCCGGAACACCAGGAGCTGTGGAGACTCCAGAATTATCAACATAGACTTGCCTAGGACAAAGTAAGAGGTTAGTGTCCTATGGACTTTGGGACCTGTATTTGGGGAATGCGTCAGCTCCCTCCCCTGGGAGCTAGAAGCTGCTGAGGAGACACGCCACTGTGTAGTTTTCAGAGGCATTTCCAGCTCCCAGCCTACAAATCGTGGGGAGATCCAGCGATCAGTCTTGGGGGGTAATCGCTCTTGCTTTAACCTCCTGGATCTGGATTGTGATCTAGGGTGGAAGTTGTGGGTGGGTTTACAGCTTGCCAGAAACGGAAGTTGCCCCCACACGTTTGGGACGAAAATTCCTCTATCTGGCCTTAAAGCCATAGTGTGGCAACAAGCCCAAAAGTCAAGCAATTAAGTGGCAACATGCCAAGGCAAAGGAAACAGAAAATGCAACCCTAGACTCCTATTTTGGGGGCATAGAGCGGGAAAAGGACTGTGAGGTCAGAAGTCCTGCTCCAAAAGCCCCAGGGAAAACATGAGCGGGTTGCAGGCCATAGAGGACCTTAAGAAGGACTTTAAAAATCAAATAAGAGAAGTGGAGGAAAAATTGGAAAGAGAAATGAGAAGGATGCAGGAAAAGTATGAAATGAGGGTCAACAGCCTGACTGAGGAAAACAACACCTTAAAAAATAGACTAGCTCAAATGGCAAAGGAGGCCCAAAGGGCAATGAGGAGAAGAATGCCTTAAAAAGTCGAATTTGCCAGATGGAAAAAGAATCTCAAAAGTTCACTGAGGAGATTCATTCCTTCAGAGTTAGACTGGAGCAAATGGAAGCTGGTGACTTTATGAGAAATCAAGATGCTGTTAAGCAGATCCAAACAATTAGAAGATTAGAAGGCAATGTGAAATATCTCATGGGAAAAACCACTGACCTGGAGAATAGATCCAGGAGAGACAATTTAAAAATTATTGGACTACCTGAAAGCCATGATCAAAGAAAGAACCTAGAAATCACCCTTCAAGAAATTCTCAGGGAAAACTGCCCTGATGTTTTAGATCCAGAGGGCAAAATAGAGGTTGAAAGAATCCACTGATCACCTCCTGAAAAAAGATCCCAAAAAGAAAACTCCTAGGAATATTATAGCCAGATTCCAGAATCCCCAGATCAAGGAGAAAATACTCCAAGCAGCCAGGAAGAAACAATTTCAATATTGTGGAAACACAATCAGAATAGCCCAGGACCTGGCAGCTTCTACACTGAGGGATCGAAGGGCATGGAATACAATATTCCAGAGGGCAAAAGAGCTGGGAATGAACCCAAGGGTCACCTACCCAGCAAAACTGAGTATTTTTGTTTCAGGGGAAAATATGGTCATTCAGTGGAATAGAGGACTTTCAAGCATTCTTGAGGAAAAAACCAGAATTGAATAGAAAATTTGACATCCAGACACAAGAAGGAAGAGATGCCTGAGAAGGTAATCAGGAAAAGAAATCAAAAGGAACTTATCAAAGTTGAACTATTTACATTCCTATATGGAAAAGCAATAACTGTGACTGATGATATCTTTCTCACTATGAAAATAATGGAAGAAGGGGTGTGGTCATATGAATACATATGTGAATGTGTGTGTATATGGTTACAGTTATATATGGATAGAGGGCATAGGTTGAATTTGTCGGGAAGGGAGAATACTCAAGGGATGAAATTATGAAGTGAGAGAGGAAAGTGGCAAGAGGAGATGGGGAGAGACATGGTAGGGTAAACTATCTCATGTAGGGGAAGTGGTTGCAAAGGAGGGGAGAATAAGGAAGGCTAAAAAGGCAAAACCACATGCACATTGAATTTGGTTCAGGGAGAAAATGACATACATACTAAATGGGATATCTCAACCTGCAGCAGGATAGGGGGAAGGGGGATGAGAGGAGGGATGATGGGTGGGAGGGCATCCTTGGGGTGAGGGGAGGTTGGAAGTACCCACTATAGAAGAGGGACAGGATCATGTAGGGAATGGACCAGGTGGGGAGTGGGATGAGGGGGAGGGAATTATAAGCAGCCTTGTACAATATATCTATTATGATAATGTTTTGCATAGCTAGACATGTACAACATATACTGAATTACTGATCTCCCCAGAGGGAATGGGTGACAAGGGAGGAAGGAAATGGATCTGAAATTTGAGGTCGTAACATTAAATGTTTCAAATATATATAAATACTATTATTAATACTCTTTTGCTTATAATTGGGAGATAAGATGTGCAGGCATTGGGACACAAGATTCATCTTCCTCTAATGGAAAAGTCGATGGGGGTATGGGAGAAGGTATGGGAGAGAGCAGATTGGAGGAAGCGATATCTTGTGGGACTGCTATTCTGGGAGGTTGGGTAGGGGAATAGTGGGGGGGAAATGATTGTAACTCAAAATCTGGCTGAAATGAATGATGTAAAACAGAAGTTAATAAAGTATTTGTTTAAAAAAAACAAACAAACACCAAATAGGATACATGCTTGTCTTGAATGGTACCATTCCCCTTCTGTATAGGTTTTCAAGAATCTCAGATAGTGGTTTGGGAATTTAGGAGGTCATAGACTATGCCACTGGAAGAAATATTAGAGATCATCTGGTCCACCCCTTTATGTGATACAAAGTAACCGAGCATGGGAGAAGCTGCCCAAGATCTATAATTAGTGCGTAGCAAAGCCAGGATTCCAACATGGTGGCCCTAATTGTAAATCCATGCAGCCAGAATCTCTATGCCCTGTTACCAGTTCCTAGGATTGTAGCTTTAGAGCCAGAAGGGATACCAGAGGCCATCTGGCTCAAACCCCTCATTTTAGAGATGAAGGAACAGAGGTCAAGTGATTTGTCCAGTATCACACAGTAGCAGGTCTAGGATTTTAATTTGGGTCTCATGACTCTAACTCTGATGTTCTTTCCATTAATCTACTCTGCTTCTAGTACAATATTATCAGAGGTATGCTGGTAAATGTTTAATAACCATCTCTCCCTTCCGCCCCCAAAACTACACATAACCCATTTTTGAGTTAAATATACATCACTAACATTTTCTCCATCACTTCTTAAGTCAAAAAAATCATCAGAACAACAAAAAAGCCTGATTTATGGTATTTGTCGACACACTGGAAATGTAATAATCAGATCTTGAGCTAGTTCAAGTTGGCTCCAGCACACCCCTGAGTGTTTTATTTCAACTGGACCCAGTCACTTGAAATCACTGGAGGTACCTAGTTACTTTGACAGTGCTGGACACATGGTAAATACTTGCTAAATATTTACCAAATTAGTAAATCCTCACTTATCCTCTGTTCTAACTTCCTATTAACAACTTTTCTTCAATCCTTCCGAGTTCAAAGATTTTTCCTCCTTCCTCTATGAGAAAACAGAAACAAAAGAAGAATTGGGTAGTTGTGTTTTCTTGTCCATATTCATTATCTTGGAGTAGAACACTAGACCTGGAGCCAAGAAGACCTGAATTTAAATCCTACCTCATATACATTAGCTATGTATTCTGGGCCAAGTCAATTGATCTCTTTCAGCTTCAGCTTCTTCATCTGTCAAGTGGAGATGATACCTCTACCTCACAGGCTGTTAGAAGGATCAAATTATTGGATGTAAAACATTTTGCAAACTTTAAAATACTAGATTATGATAGCTGTTATCATGATCTTCATCCCACCTACCCTGAGTAACACTTCTATTCCTTTCTCTTTCTCTTGCCTCTTAGGTAGTCAATCGACAAGTATTTATAAGCATTTATTATGTATGTGCTGGGCACCGTGCTTTGCTAAATGTTGGGGAAGCAAAGAAAGGCTAAAACACAGCTCCTGGTCTGGTCAGAACCTCAGAATTGCTTTAATTTCTATTTATCTAATTAGTAATTTTTAGCAGTTTTTTTACATAACTATGAGTAGCTTGGCTTTCTTTCCTTGAGAAGTGACTGTTCATATCCTTTGACCATCTTCTAATAGGTGAGAAAATACATCCTTAATATTAATCCCAAGCCTCAGCTCATTCTTTTTTTTTTTTTTTAAGCAATTGGGGTTAAGTAACTTGCTCAAGGTTACACGGCTAGTCATTATTTATGTGTGGGTGCTCATTTTCTGAGGCCAGATTTGATCTCGGGTCATCCCAACTCCAAGGCCAGCGCTCTTACTCACTGCGCCACCTAGCCGCCCCTTTTAGGGCAATTGGGGTTAGGTAACTTGCCCAAGGTCACACGGCTAGGTTTTTGTTTGTGTGGGTTAAGTGTCTGAGGCCGGATCCGAACTCAGGTCCTTCTGACTCCAGGACCGGTGCTCTACTCACTGCGCCACCTAGCCGCCCCGGCCTCAGCTCATTCTTAAAGCATGACAGAAAGGTTTAGTTTTATTTGTTGTATGAAGACTTATTGTACATTTATTGGAGATAAATCTTCATATCTGCAATGCTGAATCAGCCCAGTATAACAACCAACAACTGATATTTGAACAAGTCAGGATCAGAGGCAGACATAAGAGGAATATAAGATACTCTTGATTCCCTTCTCCAAAAACATCATAATTCCTCCATCAAGGTCCTCAGAGGGATCATCGAATTCTCTCTATGCCTCTACATACATTGAGACAAAATCCTCCAGGTCCCACTTGTTTTTTGGGTAAGCCCTATTGCATACTATTTATCCTGGGCAGAAGTCATGCACCCACATGTATTAATTAGTTAATCCACTTCTGTTATGTGTTAAAGGTCTTTGTCTATGAGTGGTGATTCACACAGGGCAGGGGAAGGTGCTGTTGGTACATGTAAGATCTTTTGCTGGCAAAGATCTGAACCCAACCCTGACTTTTGAACTTCAAAAAATACTTTGACATCTCAGAAGAATGTTTCTCCCCAGGCCAATAAATCCCCATCACAGAGAGAATGAGCCTGCAGTGGCTAGAAAAGAAAGCCATACCTAAGGGGGAAAGATGGACTCAGATATACCTCAACCACTATTATCCAAAACTTCTGTTTTGGTCATCTTGCCATCTGAGAAGGAGAATAGCATATAGTGGTCTGGGGCTTGGTATCCAGTCCTGACTGACACTAGGCAAGTCTTCTGAGGCAAAAGGGAGATAATAACATTGGGTTTCCTTCCCTCCTCAGTTGGTTGTGAGGAAAGTTTTTTGTTAAAGTGTTATGTAAGAGTGAGTTGTCATTATTGTTATTATGTGTTGAGCTATATAAAAGGAAAATCTAAAAAAAATCTGCCTTGAATGTGAATTCATTGAGTGATTCACTGCAGATCTCTTTACCTTTCTATGCTCCTCTTGTAAAAAATATTTTTCAAAGTTTACTTATATTTTGTTTTTGTTTCACCATTATTTCCATATATCTCCCTCCTTCCTCCCTTCCCCAGAGAGCCATAGAGAAATCTTTGGTAACAAAGAATGAAAAAAAAAACACAGTTAAACAAAACTAACCAATACAACAACCAAAGGAGGAAGAAGGCCAACTCTTTTCTTTAAAATGGGTCTAATCACACTTGAGCACTGGCTCACGTCCCAGAATGGATGTGATGGTTATCACAGGATCCTGTGAGTAACAGGACCCCATACCATTCTGTAATTCATATAATGCCTTTATATGTGCTGTACACATCCCATGCCTTACATGCACATGTATAGTGAGCAAACCATTTGTTTGCTGCTCAGTCAGACTCTCCTCTTCTGGAAATGGTCATTAATTCATTTATTCAAATGTCTTCACCTTCCATTATTTTACTCAAGGATTTCAGCAAGCATTTAGTAAGCACTTATTTTGTATCCAGGAACGTTTCCAGACAGAAAAAGTCTTTGCCCTCAAGAGGTTTACATTCTACTGAGAGAAACAACATATACACAGATTAAGTTATACCAAATATATACAATACAAAGTACCATCAAGGCAATTACAAGGAAGGCTAGGAGAGCACTAAAAACTGGGGAGGGAATCAAGAAAGACCTCAGGCAGGTGGTGGCAATAGAGCTAAATCCTAAAGGATATGAGGGATTTCAAGAAGGGGAAGTAAGGAAAGCATCCCAGGTGTAGGGGACAGCCTAGGTAAAGGCATGGAGAAAGGAGATGGAATACCATGTATGGAAAGCTGTAAGTAAGACTGTTTGGCTAGAATACAGATTGTTTGATGTGGAAGGAATAATGTGAAATCAGTCTGGAAATACAAATTGTGAAGGGCTTTAACTGCAAAACAGATATTTCTATTTTACTCTAGAGGCAATAGAGAACCAATGTGGCTTCTTGAGCAGGCAAGTTGACATGCCTCAGCCCTGAGCTATAGGGATGCTGATTTGGCAACTCAGGCTGTTGCCGTAGTCTTAGGTGAGAGAAGATAGGGGATTGAACTAGAGTAGTGGCCATGTTAGTGAAGAGAATGGGTTAGCTTTAAAGAGATACTTTGGACATAGAATTCTAAATACTTAACAGTTGACTAGATAGATGGAATGAGGGAAGGAAAGAATCATGGGTGACTCTGAGACTCCATATCTGGGTTAATGAGAAGCTGGTGGTGCCCTTGAAGGATACAAGGAAATGAGGAAGAAGGGTAGGTTTCAGAGGGTGAACATAATGAATTCAATTTTGGATATATTGAGTCTGAAATACTTCTGGCACATCCAGAGAGTTGTCCAGCAGTTGCTTGGGGTAGCAGGAGCTCAGGAGAGACAAGAGCTGGATTTATGGATCTGTTTCATTTAATTCACTATATTGCTTATGATGTAGAAGAGAGAATCCTAGGGGTCTAACCCTGGCTTTCTTATCCTCAGTGTAAATTGAACAATCCCATAGTTTTCTCTGGCCTTCTGAGTCCTCATACCATGAAGTGGCTGGAACATATGACATTGAGGGTCTCTAACATTCTACGGTAATGGCAATAGATCCCATTTGTATGACACTTTGATTCTATAAGTTAGCAGGTATTGTTATCATCTGTATTTTAAAGGTACTTCAAAGAGGTCAAGTGGCTTGCCCACCAAGGTAACCCAATGATAAGTATCAGAGTTGGGAACCAGGTCTTTTCTGACTCTAAGTTCAAGACTCTTTCCTCTATTTCTAGTCTCTAACACTTACAAGCTATGTAACCATAGGCAAAGAAATTAATCGCTCGCTCTCTCTGTGCCTGTTTCTTCATCTATAAAATGCAAATAAAACAATGGTAGTATTTACCTCACAGGATTTTGTCAGGCTCAAATGAGATGTTATGTAACAAGGTTCACAAACCTCAAAGTACTATATAAATATTAGTTATGATCATTGTATGCCACACTTTGGTATGAACACTAATCTTCAGCTAAACCAGATTTAGCACTCTCTATAGATGCCCATTTCCCCACCCAGATGATTTTGTTTCTGTCTGTGTGATCTGTCTGTAATTCCTGCCTTTCTCCCTTACCCCCAATAATTTCTTGGCTTTTAAAAATTCTACCTAGTCCCCCAAAGTCCAGTTAAAATGTTTCCTTCTCCATAAAAACCATTTTTTGTCATTGAAACCAGATATCTCTGCTCTCTGAGTTCTTTTAATGTTGTATTTTTTCCTCAGAGTTGTTTTTACATAATATTTCAGGTCTTTTTGTGTATATACATATCTTGCCAATTTGGCTGTAAGTTCCCTGAGAACAAGGATTCATCTTGCTTGCTTCACCATTGATACTCTCACTACCTAGTGGTGTAACCTTAGGCAAGTAAATTAATCTAAGTCTCAGTTTTCTCATCTGTCAAATGGGGATAATAATACTTGTACAGCTACAGCCTTCACCACAAGTGTGTTGTAATGATCACAAAATCTTAGAGCTGGCAGAGACCTTCTGTCCAACCCCTACCTGAAGCATGCATCTTGTCAATAATAGCCCTATCAAGTGGTCACTGGCCTCTACTTCAAGGCCTCCAGGGAGCCCTTTCTCTCCAGAATAGGGCCATATGAGCTCTTGTACATAAAGCACTGTAAATATTTTCTCCATTTTAAAGATGAAGAAACTGATATCCAGATAGTTTACTTGACTGGCTGAGGATTACACACTTTGAAAGTCTTTTAAAAACAATTTCATTAATCTTTCCACTGTGATATTTTGCCTCCCGACCAAAGAAATACTTCAATCAATAAACATTTATTAAGCACTTGCTATATGCCAGGAACTTTGCTAAGCCCTGTGTATACAAAGAAAGGCAAAAGATGGTCCTATTCTAAAGGAGCTCATAATTTAATTGGGGAGAAAACATGCAAGCAACTGTGCTCAAACAAGTTATATGCAGGATGAATGAGAGGCAATCTTAAAGGAAAGATGCTAGAATTAAGGGGGATTGGAAAAAGGTTTCTTGCAGAAGGTTGGATTTAAACTGGGACCTGTAGGAAGCCACAGAAGCCACCAAAGTGGAAAGGAGGGAAAGCATTCCAGGCTTGGGGAACAGCAAGAGAAAATACAAAGAGCCAAGAGATGGCGTGTATTCTGCATGGAACAACAAGGAGGCAAGAATCCTTGGATTGGGGATAAGATATAAGAAGACTGGAAAGGTAGGAGAGGGTTAGTTTACAAAGGGCTTTGAATACCAAACAGAGTATTTTGTATTAGGGAGCCACTGGAGTTTATTGCAGGTGGGGAAAACTGCACTTTAGGAATACCATTTCAGTGGTGGAAAGAAAGATGGATTGGAATGGGGAGAGACTTGAGGAAGGCAGGTCCACCAGCAATCTATTGCAGTAATTCAGATGGGAGGTGAGGAGGGCGTGCACCAGAGTGGTAGCAGTGTCAGAGAAGGGAAGTGCTATATTCATGAAATGTTGCAAGGGTGAAACCACCAGGTTTTGGCAACAGATTGGATTAGGAAGAGTGGGATGAGAGACAGTAAGGAGTAGAGGGTTATAAGCCTGGGGGTCTGGGAGGATAGTATTGCCCTCTACAATAATAGGAAAGGTAAGAGGGGGTTTAGGGAGAAAGGTTATGTATACAGTATGGATATGTTGAATTTAAGCTATCTCCTGGACACACAATTTGGGATGTCTGAAAGGCAGTTGGAGATGCAAGTTTGAAGAAAAGCGGAAAGATTGGGGTGAAATAAATAAATCTGAAAAATTTAAGAACCACAAAATTTTAAGTTTTATAGATACAGAAAATTACTAATGCCCTCCCCCATCTTGAATATGACAAATGGCACCTTCTCCTTCAGTCTTGGAAGCTTGTACCCTGTAAATGTCTGATGATGCAGAAAGTTACCTTTCTATACTCATTCATAGGAGTAGCTCACAGCTCAAAACACAAGTACCAATTATTCCATCAGATGGGAGGATGCAGGAAAGGGAGCCAGGCAATTTTCCCAAGACGTCAGAGCAATTCAAGGAGGAAGCCAGAAAGAGAGGCCCTGGAGGTCTAGTGTGTCAGTAGGAGCTACCCAGGTACCTTCCCTTCATGAGAATCTCTTTGTTCTGATGACTTAGAGCACTGATTCTTCACTTCAGCCCCAACTGGCTGAAAACTGAGGGGCCCCTAGTCTCCCTCTTTCCCATTTATAGTTAAGAAAAAAATATAGAGGAAGACGCTAAGCCTAGGCCTAGGTCTAGGCCCTTATCTTTTTCTCTCTAGTTCCAGTTAGGGGAGGAGTGGTTGGAAGGGGAAGGAAGGCAATTTTTTATAGGTATGGTAAACTAACAAGAATTTTCAAAGCAAATCCAAACTTCCTAAAGCACACTGGATCATTTGCTATTTTAGAACCAAAGGCCTGTAGTGGCACAGAGTAACTGTGCCCACAGCCAGGTTTGCTATCATGAGCTTTTCCTGACTCTTCATGTGGAGCCTTCTGCAATGTCCTTCTTGGGAATTGCTGAGAGACCAAAACAGCTTCTGCCCTAATTAGGAAATACTATGGTTTCTTTCCTCATAGGAGTTAGAGAGGACCTCAGAAACCTACCTAGTTTTATCTTCTCATTTTAAATATGACTAGCCTTTCAAAAGTCTGCCAGATGCCAACTGGGAGAAGTAGATCAACCCAGTATATCTGGGAGTAGGAGAAGGAAATGTATATATCTCCGTTGTTTGCCAGAGGTAGATCAGACTACAAATTCTTAGACCAGAAGTGTCAAACACTCTGTCCCCTCCACCTCCAGGACTACAAGGGGCTAATGATACTCCTGAATGAAGCCAGAAGGATGTTAAAGTGTAAGCGGGAAAATTTAGCAAAGTAAATAAAAACATAAAAAATATAGGCAATATTACCATGTGGTTTTCTAAATCAATAGGTAGCCTGGCAGGGATCCTTACATATGGTTTAGTGGCCTCCATTTCTATTTGAGTTGGACACCATTGTTTTAGACTATTCCCTAACTCCCACTGCCTCTGGCTCACATAACATGCCTAGGCCCAGATTTAGTATAGATCTAGGAGTATGGGATAATAGTAACAACAATGATGGTAGCATTTATATAGTGCTTTAAAGTTTTCAAAGTGCTTTTCAATAATAATAATAATTATAATATTAAATATAAGTATCATAATATAAATTATATTAATTATTATTATTATAGCCTATATAGAATATCTTTTAAAAGCACAAGGACAGGAAATTTCTTATCTTTGCTCTTAAGACCCTACATTTGGGAAAGCTCCCCTCATTTAAAGACTGAGACAATTGACTTTTTAATGGCAACATGGTTTATTTATTAAAAACATAGTAAAATGACTACAAAAGAACTGCGGTATAACATAAAAACAAAACAGATCCCACCACCAAATGCAAGGAAGTTGTTTCATCCAGCTGACCCTTTACTCCACATCTTCTTCCAGCATATAACTGAGGGAGAGTCTAAGAAGGTTCAGAATTCGATGAAATTCTGCAAAGAACTGAAGAAAACTGGAGGGGGAGGAGCCCTGGTAGCTGGAACCATCTCCAAGGTGGTCCCAATCCAGTTCAATCTCTCTCTCTGGTTTAGTCTTCACTGCAATGCCTGCTCCTGATCCAATGCCAGGACTCATCTCTTCCACAACCATCATAGTTCTTTAGGATTTGTCCCAGTTTGCCTGACACCGAACCCAACTTGGGTTGTAGTGGCAGAAGCATCTGGGCATCAGTAACTTGGGTGCAGCAGCTATGACCCTCTCCCTACCATGAACCCTTAATCTTGGATACATTTTCTTTTCTAGCTGTATGGAAGGACAAACTAGACATACCTTTGAGGTCAAAGAGAAGAGTAGCTTCCCATCTATTTTCCCACAGTAAGCTTTAAAAATTCCTGCTCCATGTAGATTTTAAAAGCAAACAACAAAACCTGAGACTCAAAGATGAGAAGTGACTGGCCCAAGGTCACAAGGGTGATGAGTAGCAAAGTCATTGGTTGAGTCCTGGCTCTCTGGGTATTATCATAGGAAAAGCATTATATTCAGAATCAGAAAGTATAGGGTGAATTTGGTTACTGCTATTTCCTTCTCAGGAAATGGATTTTACTGGAAAAGGGGGCTAATTAAGTTTGCTGTACTTCCAGAATAGACTGTTAATAATCCAACAAAATGTTGTATGTTTGTAATGAAACTAATTTGATTTGTTATTCAAGCTATAAATAAAGTCACCATCTTTGGGATGGCAAAATGAATCATTCAAAAGCATGAACTAATGAACTGATCCAACCATTCTGGAGAACAATTTGCAACTGCCCAAAATGCTATAAAACTGTGCATACCCTCTGATTCAGCAAAATATCACTACTAGGTGATATTTTGACATCCAAAGGTATAAAAAGGGGGAAAGGATCTATAATATTTATAGAAGCTCTTTTTATGGTAGCAAAGAATTTAAAATTGAAGGGATACCCATCAATTGGGGAATGGCTGACAAAGTTGTATATGCTTGTAATGGAATACTACTGTGCTATAACAGATGAGGAGCAGGCTGATTTCAGAAAAACCTGGAAGACTTACATGAACTGATGCAGAGTGAAATGAGCAGAACCAGGAGAACACTGTGCACAGTAACAGTAATATTGTGTGATTATCTACTGTGAGTGACTTAGCTATTCTCAGTAATGCGATTCAAGACAATTTCAAAGGACTCATGAGGAAAAATGCTATCCACCTGCAGAGAAAGAATTGATGGAGTCTGAATGCTAACCAAAGAATACTATTTTCCACTTTCTTTATTTTTTCATGGTTCTTTTTTCTTTGGGTCTGTATCTTCTTTCACAATATGACCAATATGAAAGTATGTTTTGCATGATTGCATGTGTATAACCTAAATTAAATTGCTTACCATCTCAGGAAGGGGAGAGTTTAGGGAGGAAGGGAGAAAAGTTGGAACTCAAACCTTAAAAAATGTTTTTTAAAATTGTCTTTGCCTGTAATTGGAAAAAAATAAAATGTTGTTAAAAATATGAACTTTTAAGTCATTTTAACAAAGTAGAAAAATACAGTGTATATACTTCAATTCTTAATTTTAGTGCCTTTCCTCTTAGATCATTCCTGATTTATCCTGTATATGTCTTGTTTATACATAGCAGAGGGTTTTTTTTTTTGGTATGTTGTTTTCCCCTTTAGAGGGTGAGCTCCCCTAGAGCAGACTTAGCACAGTTCCTGACACATAGTAGGATAGTAGGTATTTAATAAATGCTAGTTGTCTAGTTAACTGATTTCAACAATTCAGTGACCCCACTGATATCAGTGAAGACAGAAAGCTACTGTGTGAATATAAGCTTTCTGAGGAATATTTCTTTCTTAGGATCCCTAGTGCCTAGCACAGTGCACAGCACATTTAATTAATTAAAGAATTAAAGAAAAGAATAATTTAAGGAATGCTCATATCTATATAATGCTTTATATTTTAAGAGGATAAAGAACCAGCCTTAGATCTAAGAAAGCCTGGGTTCAGGCTCTGCTTCTGATGTATACGGGTTGACCTTAGGCAAATCACTTTTCCCCTTAGCATGAAGGGCAACTCTCAATAATAGTATAAGTTGTGGAGAAGATGTCAAATTACCCTGGTAGAGTGAGTTTCCTCATTTCAGTGAAGAAATCACAGGTCTAATTTTTTTCCCTTCATAATTTACAAAACATCTTTTATGCATATTCTCATTTGATACAACAATCCTGAGAAGTAGGCTCTGTATGTATTATTATATTCATTTTACAGATGAGGAAACTAAGATTTGGAGATATGAGGTAACTTGTCCAAGGTGATCGTTTGGACCTGATAGAATTGTGATTCAAACCTCTGGATTTTCTTGGACTTCAGATCCTGTCTTTTCCCACTAAACCATGTTATATCTACCTCCCTCCACCCCTATGTGTTTGGAAGTTTGGAACCCTGGATTCTAAATCCACTTCTCCTACTAACTTGCTGTATGGCCTTGGGCAAATCATACTTCCTTTATGAATCTGTTTCCTTTTCTGAAAAAGAAAGAGCTAATCCCTAAAGTCCTTTGCAGAATCAACATTCTGTGATTTGTTTGATTATTGGGATTGTTACAGAGCCTCAGGGCCAAATTTTGGACATGAATTCTTACTTGGTATTTCTATTGTCCTTCACCTTAATTATTGATGTAGAAGGGACAGAAAATTGAGGAGAATGTGAACATAGCCCAAGATATCCTCTAGAATTTATTGACATTTTAATTTAATTATATTGATTTTGTTTTGTTATAATTGAACATTTTTTTTCTCTCAGAGTTGAGGGCTCTGATTTCCAAGATACCATTTTGGTAGAAGATCTATATTAGTTGAGAGTAGACTGATTAAGGTTTCATTTTTGTAAAGAAAAATTCACCTGTCCTAATTTGTTGTAACTTCCCTTACCAGGTTATTTAAAAAGCTACAATGTATGTGTGGGGGTGAGGGGGAGGGACTTTGATGATGCTCACTTTTGTATTGAGCGATGCCTGATTGATAGGTAGCCCTAGTTCACAAGGTTGGAGACTCAGTCAATAAGCATTTGTTAAGAGCTAACTGTGACAGGTACAATGCTAAGACAAAGAAAGGTAAAATATATGCTTGCCTTCGAGGAGCTCACAATCTAATGGAAGAAAGAGCAGTCAAACTACTATCCAGAGACAAGATATTGACAGAAAGTAAGCTCAGAGGGAAGGCACTGACTGTGTGTGGGGGAGCCGGGAGGGGGTGAAGAAGACTTCCTGGAGAAGGTGGGATTTTAGCTGAGACTTGAAGGAAGCCAAGGAGGGCTTCTTCGAGGAGTAGCAAGGGATTGATTTATTGCAGAATTAGTCAATAAGCAATGTATTAAACATCTGCTGTGTAGCAGGCACTGTTCCAGATGCTAGGAAAGCAAGGACAAAAAAGGAAACAATGCCTGCCCTGAAGGAGTTTGCATTCTATTGGGCAAGACAACATGTACATATATATGTGTATATGTGTGTGTATGTGTGTGTATTAGTAGATATTGAATAAATATATGCTGAATAAATATGAGGTAATAAAATGTGACTAAGAGAGAGCACTAGTAGCAGGAACAATCAGTAAATATTTCATGTAGAAAGTAATGCTTGAGCTATGTCTTGAAGAAAGTAAGGCATTTGATGGAGGTAAGAAAGAAGTGCATTTCAGGGCAAAGGTGTGAAGATGGGAAATGGAATCATGTATATGAGGAGTAGTTGCTGTGGTTCAGTCATTTTTCAATCATGCCCAATTTTTCATGACCCCATTTGGGGTTTTCTTAGCAAATAGACTTGGAGTGGTGTGTCATTTTGTTCTTCAGCTCATTTTTACAGATGAGGAAACAGAGGCAAACAGGGTTAAGTGACCAAGGTCACACAGCTAATAAGTGTCTGAGACCAGATTTGAACCCATAAAGATGAGTGTATCCACTGCACCATCTAGCTGCCATGAGGAAAAGAGGAAGTCCAATTTCTCTGTATGGTAGAGTGGGAGGAGAGTAATATGTAATTATGCTAGAAAGATAGGTTGGAACCAAGAATGATACTGTAATCCAAATAAGGGTTTAACTTTTATCCTAGAGGGAATAAGAAGCCACCAGAGCTCATAAAGTAGGGGAGACATGGTCAGATCTTCATATTAAGAAAAGGCTTGAAGACAACTGTGATGGAGAACTTGCTGTTTTCTAAGAGGGGCCATTCCATTTTTTTCTGATTGACCTAATCTATTCTCTTGTAACTTCTACCCATTGGTACTAGTTCTGGCCTCTAGGGCTAGGCAGAATTAATAATAATTTTTTAAAGTATTATATTCTTAAAATATTTGAAGACAGTGTTCATACCAACAAATGCTCCCTGACCCCAATCTTCTCCCAAAACTTCTCTTTGCAGGTAAAACATCTAACACTCTGTATAACCTTGGACAAGTTAATTAACCTTTCAAGGCCCAAGCTTCTTCAAACAATAAAATGAGGAATTTGGAGTCTGAAAGCTCTAAAGTCCCTTCCAACGCTGACATTCTGTGAATTGAGGTTGTTTTGACAAGAATAGAATCCTAAAATATAGGGTATGTAACCCCACTGTGGAAAATGTGTGGCCTTTCCCTGCCCCAGGGCCATAAGCCCATGAGCTGAAAGCAGCCCCCAGTCACCAAGGTACAGTTCTGATGACCAGAATGTAAACAGTACTTCAGAAGAAAACACCGCAGAGCAAATACCCACTGGAATACATGGGGTGGAAAATTTGTTAAATAAACTTGACTTTCATGGCAAACATAGCAAAATAAATATTGGAAGGACTGGAGGGGGAACCAAGTTTGTTAAACATACATACAAGTACCAAGCCATCAACCTGGGTATCAGGTTCCCTAGAGAGGAGCAGATGGGAGCCACAGGAAGAAAGGCAGTTTGGGAGACGATGAGATTAGGTGGGTTCTTAACCTAACTGCTTCCAACTCTCCTAACGAGCTCTGGCAAATTACTGAAAATTACAGAATTAAGAACAGGAAAGTACCTCAATGGCCATGTAGTCCAATCTCTGTCCATATTACAAATGAGAGACCTCAAGCTTAAAGAAAAGGGAAATGACTTGTCCAAGGTCACATGGGTAGTATCAGAGCAAGGATTCAAACACAAGTTATCTGCCTCCAAATCCAGTACTGCCCCTACTGTATTGTGATGCTTATTTTCCAGCACTTATATTTTATGATTCTAATACAAAACTACCTTTTCCAAATCACTGTTGTGCTGCCTTTTGTATATACAGGGTGTTCTAAAAATCTTAGTGAGGTTTTAAACTTTTATAGAATAAAGCTGCACTAAGGCTTTTGGAACACTCTGTATATCACTTAGGGTAGGAGAAATATTTTTGGGAGGCCTCAGCTTGTCAGAATTATAGGAGAGAGTTGAAATCCCTTAAAAGTTTACTCTCTACTCTAAGGCTGAAAATATACTCCAAACAGTATACTTGACTCCTCCAACACTTGCTAATTATGTGACCTTGGTCAAGTCACCCAACTTCTCTGAATCTTAGTTTCCCTATATGTAAGATGGGGATGATAATATCTGCAGTACCTTCCTTTCAGGGTTGTTGGGAGGCTAGAAGATAATACTAGAAAAGCACTTTATAAACTTCAATGCTAATTGAATTAAATGCCAATTCATTATTATTTTGTTTACATTTTGTCGGATGGAATTCACATAGAAGTCATCCTGGGAGAAGTTGCTATGTAGCTATTATTATTTTGTGTTTATGTTCTGTGGATTATTGTGGAGGTGGATAAAATGACTGGTTTTTGCAAATAAATAAAATTATCGGAATGGATGCTTATGTAGGCTTGCTCATATCTTTGGGAGAGCTCTACAGGAGTGACCGAGATAATGAGGATAAAGTGTATATCATCCTGTCCTCACATGGTCTTGATTTCTTCTGCTAGCTCTAGAAGAAACAGGCATATCAATTGACTTTGAAATAAAATAATACTTTGAAATAAAAGTTTTCATCTACTACTTCTAAGTTGTTGGGTTTTTTTTTTGCCTTGTATATTTAAAAAAAGATGGATTGTGTCAATTGATGAAGCTTGGCTATTCAAGATATTCTTAAATTGTGGATCTTCTAATGCTAGGTCTCTATATTTTGAAAGTCTTTCATTCCTTCAAGCTGGAGATTATGGGTGTTTGATATGGTGATAACAGGGATATGCTGGAGTCACTTAGAACCAACTTGAGAGGGAAGGTACCATGCTAAATTTTCAAAGTGAGTGTTTATACTTAAGAAATTGGTGAAAGCTACAATTGAGAGTTTAGTTTATTGTTTTGATGATTGTCTAAACTTAAGAAAGTGATGGGAGGTGGGATTGGGTCAGGGAGGACTGGTTGATATGAACACGGTCTTCAACTATCTTAAGAATCTAACAGTTTAAAAATAATTAGTAGGATACGATCATTCTAGAGAGCATACATTCAACAATTTTTTTCCTTTTTTTCTTTTCCCTTCCTTCTCTCTGTCTCTGTCTCTCTGTCTGTCTGTCTCTCTCTCTTTTTCTCTGTCTCTTTCTCTGTCTCCATCTCTCTCGCTCTCGCTCTCGCTCTCTCGCTCTTTCTCAAATGCAAAGAAGCAATCTAGCCTGGTAAATGCATTTCTGGGCTTGGAGTCAAATAACTCCTTTGATGTTTGTCAGTGGTGTTACACTAGGAAAGTCACTTACTCTATGTACCTGAGATCACTCCAAAGGCTTACTAAATCACAGATAAATTGCAATTTGTATTGGTGGAGTAAGTTCCCAATCCCTACCATTGACCAAATCAAAGATCCTTATCATATGTGCAGTGCTTTGTGCTAGGATTTCTGAGAGAATTACAGAGATCAATAACAGATAATTATTATTATTAGGGAAAACAAAGTATGCAAACAATTATAATACTCATAAGAACTTGATTAAGTGCATAAGAAGCACTAGGTGGGGTAGAACCCTGGGCCAGGAATTAGGAAGATCTGAGTTCAAATTCTGCCTCACTTACTAGCTGTGTGACCTTGGTCAAGTCATTTAACCTCTGTTTGCTTTTTATACAATGGAGAAGGAAATAGCAAGTCATTCCAATATCTTTGCCAAGAAAACTCCATGGACAGTTCTGGCATACTATTATATGATACACAGGGTCATGAAGAGTCAGACAAGACTGAATAACAACATAATAGAACAATTAAAATGCCAATAGAGGATGGAGAGCCTCAAGAAAAGATTCATGACAGAGGTGTCATTAGTCATGATTCCCAAATGGTGTGCCAGTGTCCTAGGATGCTGCAGTGAACTCAGAAGGGGTACCATGAATATTATAAATTTTCAAAGGAAACAGAAAACTCACTATTTGTCGAACACATAACTTTTAAGCTCAAGGTAATTCACACATAGCTTCAGCATTAGATCTTGCTACATTCTTTTAATGACATTTCTTGAATGTTTGAGATGTTTTATTGTCATTACCTACCTGTACTTTTGGCTATGCCAGTAACTTCTCAGACCTTCTTGATTTCAATGGCATATCTTTACAAAACTGGGGGTTTTTTTGCTTGTTTTATTTGTTTTGGGCAGTTAAGATGATAAAAAGTAAGTACATTAGGAAAATCAATGGGGAATAGGAAATGAAGTTGGTGGTGTCCAATCTGATCCTAAGTTTTGAGAAGTTGTATATTACCTAGCAGGTACACTCCCATTAATAAGCAATTAATTTTATTTAAGAATGAAATAAAAACATTGTTTTTTTCAAACAGCTAAAATTTGAAACTAGGATGTGTTTTGAGTTTTTTGAACCTAACTACTTAATATATGGAATTAATTATTTCTTTGCCATGAAAAAATTACTAATTATTTCTTTGCCATGAAAAAATTACTGAGACACTAAGGGCTCCTGAACTGAGAAAGGTTAGATACCTCTTCCCTAGACATTAAAAGATTTAATAAATGCTTATTGATTGATTGATTGATTAGGGCTGTCCCTGGTCATCCTGATCTATGTTTAGACACTGGTCCCAGATGGCTCTGGAGGAAAAAGTGAGGTTGGTGACTTTGCACAGCCCTCCCTCACTTAAGTCCAATTCACTTGCAAGTCATGGCATCATCTTCCTGATGTCATGGTCTTCTTCCGGAACGAAGGACAAACCACAACCACAAAAAGATAGATAAAATGTCAAGAAGTGGATTGGGAAAAGAAGGTGGGGTATACCAGGCATGGGGGAGCAGGATGAGCAAGTGCAGGAAGGGTAAGCAGTATTGGCCACATTGGAAGGGCTCTGAAGAGAGGGTCCTTAGACTTCAAAGCCTAGTGTGTGTGGGTGGTATTCATCAAAGGGGAAATAAGAAACTCAGACAGAACAGGTGAGGGCACAATGACATGGTTGGCTCCTCTTTTTCCTTTCCTACTGGGATGGCTCAGAGTAAATTTGCTCTCTCTTCAATTGGATGAGAAGAATTTTAAAGAAAGCCCTGAGGGTTTAGAGACTCATCCCAGCAGATGATTTAGGCTCTTGTGAAAACAGGAAGTGGGCACAGTGCTCTTTTTAAAAAGGATTCATGGGCAAAAGCCAAAAATGTAACAAAACTGACAGAACCATAACCAGAGAGGCTGTAGGTGGAGAGACAACACCAGCCTCCCCATTGTCACCCTGTGCTGCAATATTCTTGAGGCTCTCAAAGAGTTTAATTTCAAGAGGTGTAATTAAGGAAAGATTCCTGTAGATGAGAAGAAGAATAGTGAGTTGGAAGGAAGCCGCCTCTAGGAGGAAATCATTCCTTACTTTTCTGTATGGTGATAAAATGAGAAGAAAATTGCCCCTGGAATCCAAAGACCTGTGTTGGCATCCTCGCTTGGCACTGCTATCTGGGTGCCTCAGGCAAGTTCATGACTTCCTTGAGCCTCAGTTTCTTGACTAAAGCAGTGTCCTGAACTATTTGTCTGGGAATGGAGTTTGATTGGCTTTGAGCCATTCACACTCATTTGTGACATTTTCCCTTCTTATCATGAAGGGGGTATTTTTTCTTTTTATTTATTTATTTTAGTTTTCAACATTCATTTCCACAAGATTTTGAGTTTCAAATTTTCTCCCCATATCTTCCCTACCCCCCCCACCCCAAGATGGCAATCATACTGATTACCCCTTCCCATATATCCTCCCCTTACCACTTTTCCCCTTTCTTTTAGGGCAAGATGGATTTCTATATCCTATTGCCTATATATCTTATTTCTCAATTGCATGTAGAAACAATTTTTTAACAATTGTTTTTAAATTTTTCAGTTCCAGATTCTCTCCCTTCCTCCCTCCTTACTCACTCATTGTGAAAACAAGCAATTCAATATAGGTTATAAAAGTGTAGTTAGGCAAAACATTTCCATAGTAGTAATATTGTGAAAGATTAACTGTATTTCCCTCCATCCTATCCTGCCCCCAACTTATTCTATTTTCTCCTTTGACCCTGTCCCTTTTCAAAAGTGTTTGCTTCTGACTACCCCCTACCCCAATCTATTCTCTCTTCTATCATCTCCCCCGCTTATACCCATTCCCCTATTTTCCTATAGGGTAAGATGGTCAACTGAGTTTGTATATTGTTCCCTCCTTAAGCCAAATCCAATTCCCTTTCACCTTCCTGCTCTTCCCCTCTATTATAACAGCTTCCTCTTGCCTTTTTTATGTGAGATAATTTACCCTATTCTATCTTTCCTTTTCTCCTTCCAAAATATTTCTTTCTTACCTCTTAATTTTATTTTTTTAAATATCATCCCTTCATATTCAACTCACCCTGTACCCTCTATCTATACACACACACATACATATATAGTTATTTATATGTATGTATAACATATACATATGTATGTGTGTGTGTATATATATATATATATATTCCCTTCAACTATCTTGGTTCTGTCTCAACAGGGCATTTTTTTTATTGGAAAAGACTGCTTATATTTCCCTCCCACCCATCCCATACCCCACCTAGTCCATTCCCTACTTTGATCCTGTCCCTCTTCTATAGTGGGTACTTCCAACCTCCCCTCCCCCTAGAATGCCCTCCCCTCCATCATCCCCCCTCTCATCCCCCTTCCCCCTACTCTCCTGCCGGGTGAGATATCCCATTTAGTATGTATGTGATTCTCTCCCTGAGCCAAATTCAATGAGAATAAGGTTTTGCCTTTTTGCCTTCCTGTTCTTCCCCTCCCCTGAAACTTCCCCTTGCTTCTTCTACATGAGATAGTTTACCCTACCCTGTCTCTCCCCATCTCCTCTTGTCACTTTCCTCTCTCACCTCATAACTTCACCCCTTAAGTATCATCCCTTCCCACCCAATTCAACCTGTGCCCTCTATCCATATATAACTGTAAACATATATACACACATTCACATATGTATTCATATGTCCATATACCCTTATTCAATTATTTTCATAATGAGAAAGGTTTCATCAGACACAGTTATTGTTTTTCTATGTAGGAATGTAAATAGGTCAACTTTGATAAGTTCCTTTTGATTTCTTTTCCCTGATTACCTTCTCAAGCATCTCTTGCTTCTTATGTCTGAATGTCAAATTTTCTATTCGACTCTGGTTTTTTCCTCAAGAATGCTTGAAAGTCCTCTATTCCACTGAATGACCATATTTTCCCCTGAAACAAGATACTCAGTTTTGCTGGGTAGGTGACCCTTGGCTTCAATCCCAGCTCTTTTGCCCTCTGGAATATCATATTCCATGCCCTTTGATCCCTCAGTGTAGAAGCTTCCAGGTCCTTCACTCTTCTGATTGGGTTTCCATAATATTGGAATTGTTTCTTCCTAGCTGCTTATAGTATTTTCTCCTTGATCTGGGGATTCTGGAACCTGGCTATAATATTTCTAGGAGTTTTCTTTTTGGGATCCTTTTCAGGAGGTGATCAGTGGATTCTTTCAACCTCTATTTCCTCCTCTGAGTCTAAAACATCAGGGAAATTTTCTTTGAGAATTTCTTGAAGGATGATTTCTAGGTTCTTTCTTTGATCATAACTTTCAGGTAGTCCAATAATTTTTAAATTATCTCTCCTGAATCTATTTTCCAGGTCAGTGGTTTTTCCCATGAGATATTTCACATTGCCTTCTATTCTTTCATTTGCTTGGATCTGTTTAACAGCATCTTGGTTTCTCATAAATTCATTAGCTTCCATTTGTTCCAGTCTAATTCTGAAGGAATGATTCTCCTCAGTGAGCTTTTGAGATTCTTTTTCCATCTGGCAAATTTGGCTTTTTAAGGCATTCTTTTCCTCATTGCCTTTCTGAGCCTCTTTTGCCATTTGAGTTAGTCTATTTTTTAAGGTGTTATTTTCCTCAGTCAGGCTGTTGACTGCCATTTCATACTTTTCTTGCATCTTTCTCATTTCTCTTCCCAATCCCCCCCCCCCACTTCTCTTATCTGCTTCTTAAGGTCCTCTATGGCCTGTAGCCAGCTTGTATTTTCATTTAGGACTTTTGGTGCAGGAGTTCTGACCTCACAGTTCTCCTCCTGTTCCATGCTTTGATCCTCTTTGCCACAAAATAGGAGTTTAAAGTTGCATTTTTCTGTTTATTTTGTTTCCTTTGCCTAGGCATATTGCTACTTAATTACTTGATTTTGGGGCTTGTTGCCACAGTAGGACTCTGCCACCAGACAGGAGAGCTTCCATCCCAAATGTGGGGTCTTCACAACTTGCGGAGGTTGAGTGGCCTCTGTAAAGACTCCACCCATGCTGGCAAATTAGATACTGACCCCAGGCCTCCTCCCAAGACCACAATCCAGATCCAAGCAGGTTAGAGCAAGAGCAATTAACCCCCAGACTGATTGCTGGATCTCTCTACAGTTCACAGACCAGGGCTGGAGCTGCCACTGATGCTGCAAAATGACCTCTGTGCCCCGTTTCCTCAGCAGCTTTTCACTCCCAGGGGAGGAAGCCGACCTGTTCCCCAAATACTGGTCCCAAAGTCCATAGGGCACTAACCTCTCACTTTGTCCTAGACATATCTGTGCTGATAATTCTGGAATCGCTACAGCTGCTGGTGTTCTGGGGTCCCTCCATTCGGCTGCTGGCTGAGCCGCCCTGGGGCTAAAACAATGGCTCATGCAGGCCTGGGCTCAGCTCCCAGAGTGCTGCGTTGTCAGTTCCCAGTGTGCCCAACAGGGCATTTTTAAAGAAAACTAATGGCTTCTAGGAGGAAATACATGCGTGTGTGCCCACAGTGGTGCACTATGTATATAAGAGAGAAATGGAGACATAAAACCCAGAAAGAAATAGGTAGAAAATGAGAAAGAGTGAGATGGAGAGGGGGAGGGAGGAAGGGAGGAAGGGAGGGAGGGAGGGAGAGAGAGAGAAAGAGTAAGAGGTTATTGTCAACAATAGGATAATGTTGAACCATTAGCCTGAGGATGTGGATAATATTCAATATTTAATGTCAACTGAGAGACCTCAAAGTCTTCACATGATGAATATTCCTTTGATTTTTTGTGCCTGTATATTTCTTGATTAATTTAGCAAATTGAATTTTTCACATTTGCATGGAGGGGGAGATTCTTATATTTTAATTGATGATGAATATCAGGTATTCTTTTGGCTGGTAGGGAACCTATGGTTGAACATTACCTCCAGACCTAAATCCACACACTTATACATTCACCTCTACCCCACACACAGTGATACACTCACAAGATTCTACACTAGTTGTGTCAAATCCAAGTAGAAATGGGAGCTATTAATCCATATAGCAAGATCTCTAGGGCAGGAGCCCTGGGACAGCACAGTCACTTAGTTTTAAAAAATGTAATATTACTTATTGCATTTTTATTTACTTTGGTAAATATTCCTAAATATACTTTTATCTGATTTGGGCCATACTCGGGAGTATAATGCCACAGTCCAAGTGTAGACCAACCCTTCTGCTCTATAATATATTCAAACACACTATCGTGCCTGTATGTTTCTGAGTGTTTAAAATCCAGTTATCTTTCTTTTTTCCCCTAAAGTAAAAGCTCTAGTTGATAAGTTGACCTAGTGAAGAATAAAAAAACAAACAAACAAACAAACAAAAAAAACCTTGTCAACTTGGAAGTCTATTTGGATAAATTTTCTTTAAATGAGTTTAAGTTGGGCCTACTTTAAATCCAAACCTATAAAGCAACCTTTAAGTGAAACTATGACTAGAAATGTATGTAGGACATTCTGGTAAAACCCAAGACAAATTTTTTAATTTTCATTTTTTAAGGAGGTACTCAGCCCTTTGCCACAGGCTGGGGGAGCCTGTATATCATCTGATCCATGACTGGGGAACATGCAGGCACACATGGAATTCATAATCTACCAGTCAGCACTGGCCTCCCGGTGATTCTCACACAAGTCATTAATCCCTTGGGCACAGTAATCCCAGAAATCATTACTACTACCAACGTAGAACTCAACTAGCCTGCACGTCAGAATTCTGAATGCATTAAGGACAGCACATGACTGTTAGCTGTGTAAACATCCCAGGGAACCTCTCTTGAAGTACTGTTTACAGCTCTAATAAAAAATGCCTGAACTTTTGTACCCACTCATTCTTCTATCAGGGACAACTGCCTGTTAACAAAAACCAAGTAAGAAGAATATGTTGACTATTGTTGGGGGTTTTCACACAGCATCTCTTGAAATACTAATTATTGTATGTCAACAATTGATCAATTAACATGTATTTACTGAGCAACTACGATGTGCAAGTCACATCGCTAGGAAGCTAGAGGGGTCAAGTATCAGCCACAGTTCCTGCCCCAAAAGAACTGAAAATCTGGTTCATTCATTCATTCATTCATTCATTCATTCATTCATTCATCTTTCCATCTATCTGTTCATTCAACAAACATTTATTGATATTCCCTGTCCAAGGTACCTTCACTAACTCTATCTCTGATGTCTCCTTGGGTATGGAGGTGATCCTAGGTTCTCAAAGACAATGTCAGCAAAATACAAGTCCTGCTAGGTCTTCACAGGCTAGAAATGTTTTAATTACAGACCTAGTTAAAGGACTATCCTTTTGTCATCCTGGCACCAACTTAGCTATTCATCTCCAGATCAGCTACAGAGTGGTAATGAATTTTTCAGCCAAAATAACTTTTAAAGAGACATCTACCGAGCCATGGAGAGATTGTATGGGATGGAAGGGGTGACCACTCAACTTCACAAAATAATTCCATATAATAATATAATAAATAATTCCATATAATAATATAATAATAATACATATATAATGTATATATATACATACATATTATGTAGCAATTTAAAGTTTGCAAAGTGCTTTACACATGTTAACTCAATTTAATCCTCATAATAATAATAACAGGCAGGTGCTATTGCTATCTCAACTTTACAGATGAGCAGAGGCACAGAGAGGTTCAATGACTGGCTCAAGGTCAAACAGCTAGTAAATATCTGAAGCAGGATTAGAACTCAGATGCTGTAGACTCTAAGTGCTGCCCCCTGTGCACTGTCTGCCATGCAGCTGCCTCTAGACCTTTTATACCTCTAGAGAAATGAATTGTGAGAAAGTATTTTTTTTTAAAAAGTACTAAGTGGAGCAATGGAGAAAATGCCCAACCTGGTGCCATGAGGACTTGAGCTCAAATCAAGACTCAGACACTTACCATCAGTGTGACTCTGGGCAAAATACTTAGTCTCTGTTTGCCTCAGCTCCCTCATCTGTAAAATGGGGATAATAATAATTCCTACCTCCCAGGGTTGTTGTAAGGACTGAATGAGATAATAATTGTGAAATGCTTAACACAGTATCTAGCACATAGTAGGTGCTATATAAATGTTAGCTGCTATTATTATTATTATTGATAAAACATTTCTTCTTGCAATAAAGTTGATAAGGCATGAAATAACTGACAAAAGGTACTGTATTCTACAGTACAGTGTTATTAAATCCTCAGGTACATAAATGAAGCTGAAATTGCTCTGTTTCCCCTCTTCTTTTGTGTAGTCAAGATCAAAATATTCATTAGAGGTCTGGTTTATTTACCTAAGTCAGAGGTTCTTAACCAGAAGTCTGTGAATGTGTGTGTGTGTGTGTGTGTGTGTGTGTGTTTTTAATCCAATGTGCTTTATTTTCATGCACTTTAAAACATTATTCTGAGAGGGATCAGTAGACTCCCCTAGACTTCTGTCAGAGCTGAAAGGAACCTTTGAGATTTATTCCTCACTTTGTAGGTGACAAAAATGAACTCCATAAAGCCAAAGGCATTTGCCCGTGATCACAAAAGGAGTAAATGATGGAGTAATAATCATAATTACTCAGATTATTAGATATTGAAACAGGAATAAAAATCCTCTAGTCAAGACTATTCTTCCTCCAAGTTCAAGACAACACCAGGGCAAGCCAGTGAACATTTCATATCTGGAGGAAATGGTGATCAAAAGCATGGGAAGACATTAAAGTTTGCCATGGTCATTCTCCCAGGTAGAAACGTAATTCATTGGCTAAACACTAGAAACAGCAAGCTGGCAAATGATCCCCAGTGCCAAAGATTCCTATATGTCAAAGTCAATTGTCCTAAGGAAGAGCTGCCTCCTGGAAATGCTGCTTCATGATATGTTAGCATGAAAGATCTCCAGCACTTTCCTGGGATTTGTCACTGGTTAGTTATTGCCCATTTTGGACCACGTGGAAATGAGTTACAAACAAAAATAATTAGATGCATTTCCCAAGTTATTACCTTTTAGTGGTCCAACTCTATGACTCTGCCCTGCAAAGTACTTGGAGATTTTCCTAATAATAATACTAATCCTTTCCATGTGTATAGTACTTTAGAGTTCTGAGAGAAATGATTATTGAATAACAAATTGTTGGGGAGATTCCTAGATTTTCCCCTCCAAAACTTCCCCATATTTTTACTCCATCTAGATAGTTTTATCTAGATGGAGTTATTGCCTCACCCAACTAGAAAACTTTACAAAGATTTTAACCTAAGTTGAATTCTGGTCCATTGTTTGGACCAGGTTTGGGCAGGGAGATAGATCCTTTGTCTACCTTGCTTTTGGCTGGGGTTGGTCTGGGAGCCAGAGTGATCAGTCACATTGCCCAGGCCCTCATTAGAATAGGTCTACCTCTTCTTAAAATATTCGTTCTTCTCCTTAACTGTTTACCAGTCAGATTTGGTTGCCATCCTCAGGAAGATGATGGCAACTCTTCCAATGGCATATAAGCTTTGGGTGGGTTCCATGAGGGGTTTTTAGCATTTGAGAGTGTTATTGATCCCTTTTACTATCTATTAGTATGATTAATAAAATGATTAATTACCCAGAAACCACGTCTCTTGAACCTTTTATATGTCACAGGGTGTCCCTGCTTTTTTGGATAAGGAAACTAAGGTGGTGAGAGATCTTTGGATTTTAGACTTGGGAAGAATTTTAGTTGTTCTGTTTTTGCAGTTTTTCAGCCATGTCTAACCTTTTGTGAACCCATTTGGGGTTTTCTTGGCAAAGATAATGGAGTGGTTTGCCATTTCTTTCTCCAGCTGAGTTTACTTATGAGGAAACTGAGGCAAACAGGGATAAGTGACTTACCCAGGGTCACACAGCTACTAAGAATCTGAGGCCAGATACTCATAAAGATGAGTTTTCCTGACACCAGTCCAGGTACTCTAGCCACTGTGCCACCTAATTGCCTTGGGAGAATGTTAGAGGTCATCTAAAACAGCCTTTAATTTTGCACATGAAGAAACATGAGGCATTGAGAAAGAGACTATGGCATCTAGATGGTGTAATGGATAGAGTGCTAGACCTGGAGTCAGGAAAACCTGAGTTCAAATAGAGCTTCAGACACTTACTAGCTGTGTAACCTTGGGCAAGTTACTTAGTTTGCTCAACTATAAAAATTGGGATAATAATAGCATGTAGCTCCCAGGGTTGTTGTGAGGATCAAGTGGGATATTTTGTAAAGCACTGATACATCGTAGTGATTAATAAATTCATGTTTCCTCCCTTCCTATCTATTATGTGGAATCAGACCACTGAGAGTTAGAAGGGACCTTAGAAATCTTCTAGTCTAACTCATTCATCTTGCAGATTTAAGTATGGTCATGATTCTAGCCCAATGGAAAATTCAGTGTAAATTCACATAATTCCATCCCTTGATGAAATTCATTATTCTCACCAAAGGGTATGATGTAATGGAAATAATACTGTATTTAGAGTCAAAAGACTTAGATTTGAATCCTTATTTGGTCAAGTGACTCTTCCAGGAGGAAGGTCTTTTGACTCCAAAATCCAGTATTCTTTCCACTACATCATGCTGCCTGACCAGTGCTGGGGATTCAAAGAAGTACAGGACATGGTTCCTGCCCTCTAATGAAAATAATGAATTTAGTGAAGGGATAGAATTATTTGAATGCACACTACATATTTCCATTGAGCTAGAATCAACAATCATACGTAATAAATATAACTTTGAATGGTGTAAATCTGAATCCATGAGGCCACATCGGGGGATTCATTATTTACACTAATCTGGATGAAGCTACCCAACAGGTGAATAAAACAAATGGTGATGTCAAATCACAGGTACAAAATGCTAAAGAGAGAACTCCCCATGCAGAGTAGGGAGATATCACACAGCCTGGGAGCCAATATAAGCCTATAAGAGACAAAAGTTGAGCTCATTCTTGAAATAAGACTAGAATTTAGAAATTCACAATTGAAAGGGAAGAGAAAGGTTTGGTATCTCTGTCAGTAAGAAGTCACCTACAGATATGAACAGGCAGTTTTCAGAGGAAGAAATTAAAGATATTTATAAGCATATGAAAAAACGCTCTAAATTACTATTGATTAGAGAAATGCAAATCAAAACAACTCTGAGGTACCACATCTCACCAGTCCAATTGGCTAAGATGATAAAACAGGGAAATGACAAATGCTGGAGAGGATGTGGACAAATTGGAACACTAACACATTGCTGGTGGAGTGAACTGATCCAATCATTCTGGATAGCAATCTGGAATTATGCCCAAAGGGCTAGAAATAATTTCATACCCTTTGACCCAGCAATACCATTTCTAGGGTTGTATCCCAAAGAGATCATAGAAGTGGGAAGAAGACCCATATGTACAAAAATATTTATAGCACCTCTTTTTGTGGTGGCAAAGAACTGGAAATTAAGGGGGTGCCCATCAATTGGGGAATGGCTGAACAAGTTGTAGTATATGCATGTTATGGAATACTATTGTGCTATAAGAAATGAGGAGTGGATGGACTTCATATTTACCTGGAGAGGCTTATACGAGTGAGGCTTATATGAGTGAGAAGAGTAGAGCCAGGAGAAATTTGTACACAATTACAGACACAACATATGTGTGACAACCAACTTTGATAGACTGGACTCTTCTTAGCAATCCAGGGTCATAAGTCAACCCCAAAAGACTCATGATGGAGAGAGATGTCTACATCCAGAGGAAGAACACAGTTTGAACCCAGATTGAAGCAAACTACCTGCTCTTTTTCTTCTTTGTTTTTGTTTCCTCTTTCCCATTGTTCATTCCATCTGATAAAATCCTTCTTTATAACCTGACTAATGCCCAATGTGAAAGTACTTGCAGATACTATACTTGATTATATGCCACCATCGGTGGGGGGGTGGGGAAGGGGGGGGAGAGAAAATTTGAAACTCAAGGAATTGTGGAAATGAATCTTGTAAGCTAAAAGTAAACAAATTAATAAAGACCAAAAAAAATTTTTTTTAAAGTCACCTACAACGCTGAGGTAGGGTTCAGCCCTAAAGTTGCCTTCTCGGTCTGGTCTATTGCATTACTTGGAGGTCCACAGAACTGAATTAAAACAATCTAACCCCATTCAACAAGGGACAATCTATCCCTCCCTTCTTGGGTTTATTTAGGCATCTGACCTATACTAGTGAACTAGATGGGAGGAAGACACCAGCTTCCCATTTCAAACAGCTCTAAAGTACCAATTTTCAAATATAATACCAAAGCAAGCAAATTTTGTGACAACCACTTTGATCAGAGTTGAAGTTTTGTGCAGGGGGAGAATAGGAGCCACATTTAGAAAGGTGGAGTCAGATTATGGAGAGTTTGAATCTCAGATCAAGGAACTAGAATTTTATGTAATTGGTTCTTGCTCAAATTTGTCATAGTTTAACTTGTGGGGAAAGTTATGTGTTTGCAATACATGTGCAATGAATCATCCCAACCTATTTCGTATCTCACATTAAGAAAAAAAAAGGCATCTGCCAGGTCTTAAACTGTCTTATAGATATGATGGCTTGCCAAATTCCACATCTGAACACAAGGCTATTTTTTAAAATTTATGGATGTGCAAATAAGGCTCTTAAAAAGGAGAACATTATTGCTAACTCGTATAATTTAATGTAGTTTGGGTCATGCCTATAGAGGTGGTGTAGAACAGTCCATTCCCAAGTTGTCCTTATCTTTTCAGGTTTCTGCCCAAAAGGCAAATTTTTAGCTCCACATTTGTTCACCCAACTTTACCTCCAATGCAAAACAAGGTTTAAAATGGAAAATTTGATGGCCCTTAATTGGCTAACATTACAGCTTTTGTCCAGGATGTCTCTTTCTGCTGTTTATTCCAATCCTGTGGAAAACCAAATGCAGGATTCAAAGACCTTTGAATGGATATTTCTGGTTGATCTCTATGGGAATCTCACATTCATCATGTGTAATATGTTCCTATTTTCCATTAAATATTCACTTTCTCACAATAGCCCCATCCAACTTCATAGATGTAAAAGGTATATACTTAGAATTACACCCCAAACAACCACAAAGATTCAGGAACCGAAGTTATTCTCTCTGCAATTGTTTCTATCCCCTAGAAGTCAGCAGTCAGTCAATAAACATTTATCAAGTGCTAAAACAAAGAAATGCAAAAGACAATTGCCTTCAAGAAGCTTCCAGTCCAATGGGGGAAGACAGTATATGCAAAGAAGCTGAAAAAGGGTAGAGGGAGGGAAAATACCCTGTGGAGAATCAAGATGAAGTCCTGCAGCCTGGTGGGACATGAGGTATCTGCCCCAACCCCATCCTTAAACAGAAACTATGGTTTATTCTATTGTCTCTAATGTCCACCCTGTACACTCACCAACCACAGGGAAGGAGGGAAAGAAGGAGAATTGTACCAGGAGGCAGGAGCCTGCCACTTGCCCTCAACAAACTGGATGACCTCAGCAACAGTAATAATAGTTCATATTTCCACAATGTTTTATGAAAAGTTTTGCAAATAGTTTAATAAATGCCATTTTACTGGATGCTTACAATTATGCTGTGAGGTGGGTAGAGGGAACCTTATTCCCATGTTATAGACCTGAGGTCCAGGGAGACAGATGAATTGCCCAATTCCAAGATTCTGGGATTGTTAGTGAAGTGGCATAAGCAGGACCCAGAGTCAAGTGTGTGGGTGCCCGCTCTCTGCTACTTGCTGGCTATGTGACAGTGCTCCAACAAATTAACTTTTCTGAGCTTTAGTTTTCTCATCTGCACAATGGGGATAATAATACTTTGCTTATCTTGCTGTTATAACAAGAAAAGCATTTTTTATGCTGCAAAATATAATCAAGTGGTAGAATAATTAGCATCTACAAAGGCGTTACAAGATCGTATGAACTGATGTGGGCCCTGGGGAGACTTCATGGAGGAAATAGGACTTGAGATGGGCTTTGAAGAATGTGGAAGACTTACACAGGTGGAAAGCAATTCCTTCTGTGATTCAAGTCTGTGGGAGACAAAGAACCTGGGTTTTATTTGTCCCTGATTCTTCTTCCTCCCTTTTCCTGTCAGTCTGGACAAGAGAGTTCAAGGGCAGATTCACAATTTCCCCAGAACCAAAGCCATTTCCAGGATCTCCTCACACAGTCCTCTGGGTCTTTGCTCTTTGCACTCAGCTGGACATAGAGGCCTGACCAGTGCCTGAATTAGGTAAGGACTGTAATATTGGTTCTGCTTCAGTACCAGCACTAGACTTCCCAGCAGAGGGAAGAGGCCTATGATTATAAATACTAACATTAGGTATCTGTTAGAGCTTCCAGACTAAGGAGGGGGCTGCCCTAGGGAATTTATGGCACTTTTTCCCTTAGAAATCTTTAATCAGGACAGAAAACTGCTGACATGAAATGAGGTAGGAGCATGGTCTGTGTGTGACCTTTAAAAATCAACCTTTTCTAGTTTATAAGAGAATGGAGCCATCTGAGGGTTTTCAAACTTTGTCCTACTCCCAAATCATGCCTTAGAGCCTCTGAAAAGTTGTGATGGTGATTCTTCTGAGACACTGGAGATGCTCACCCTGGAGAAGAGGAGACTTCTAGAAGAACGGGATCATTGTCTTCTAACAATAATAATGACTCATGAAGTCCTTTCGTCCAAACCAGAGGATTTCCAAACAGGACCTCAGAGATGATCTAAATCAAACCCTTCATTTTATAGAGGAGTAAAGGGAGTGGTGAAAAGACCTACTCAGATTCACACAGTTGGAAAACAGCAAAACTGGGATTCACACTAAAGCCCTTGTTCCCTACCAGCTTTGGTGTTGTGAAGGTTTTACATGTCGGGACAGGTTAGATATGAAACTATAAATCACAGACAGACATGACCAAATCTGTCTGGAGCCCCTGAAAGAAAGATGTCTGGAAAAGTCTGGGTGAACCCCAAATCTTCCACATTCAACCTATGATAATTCTGCAGCTCATTCCCCCTTTGGACTTCCTTTATCATCTACTTCTCTCAGCAGCTCTCTGACAAGTTGGATGTTTTTTGACTTTACCATATTCACTTGGAATGCCCACCACACACAGAGGAGACTGCATTACTGGGTTATTAAAGGAAAGTAGAACTTTAACAAAGTAGAAGCCTGCTGGGGAACTAACTTCATTTGCCTTCTTAGCTCAACAATGAAATTTCATCCTTTTTGGTGACTCACTTCCCCTTTCACAAAATTGGCAGGTTATATAGTGGGAAAGGAGAGTATGAGAATTTATTAAGGGGGCTTTTAATCTGGGGATTTTTAAAAAATAGTTTGTACTTTTTTTTTTTGCTTTTTTGGAGGGCAATTGGGATTAAGTAACTTGCCCAAGGTCACACAGCTAGGTTTTTGTTCATGTGTGCATTAAGTGTCTGAGGCCAGATCTGAACTCAGGCCCTTCTGACTCCAGAGCCGATGCTCCACTCACTGCGCCACCTAGCCACCCCTAGTTTGTACTTTTTAAAAAATAGTTTGATACTGTAGTGCAGTATAATATAATAGTTCTCCTTTGTGAGCCTATGTATTTTATTTTGCACTTTTAAAAACATTCTTTGGAGAGGAGACCCATAGGCTTCACTAGATTGTTAAAGGGGTTTATGACAAAAAAAAAGGAAAGAACTCTTGCATTATGATGTAAACATCATGTGTAGAGAACATTTCATCCTTTATACTTATATCTCCATTGACTGGCACAGTGCATAACACCCCATAGACACCACATAAAGGCTTGCTGATTGGCTATTTGACTGGGTACTGGACATAGAGTCAGAGGACTGGCATTCATGTCTCAGCTCTGATGTTTGCAAACACAATCTGTTTTTCCAAACTGGAGTTCTGAATTTACTCTGCTCCAGGCTCAATCTTAGAAATGTGACAGTAATTAAGAATATTCATGACAATTTGCCTGTGCTTCAATTAATATCTCATAGGAAAAATCAGAATTTAGCTGGTCTTGGGCTTCCAATCAACATTTAGACACAATATTTATTCAGCACAGGGACATAGAAGGTGCCAACGTTCCAGACCCTTTAGGAAGCAGTAGGTGGCATAAATCACATCAAGGTGAATACTGTTTTTTAGCCTCTTTTAATCCCCTGTAAAGGTTTGCATTCAATCCCCTAAATCTCACACCACCTTGAAGGGAGGCCTAGGGAAAGCCCCAGGAGGGTACATGTACTTGGATGAAGGGCCCTGAGGCAGGTAGATTTCTTTTTTTTGCTCTTTGTCATACGAGGCTGCTTCTACGACTGTGATCTGCCGCCCTCAGTCCCCAGGTCCACAGCTCCCTGCGCCCCTACACAACACCAGCTAGCTCACAACTTTCACAATTCCCTCTAAAGAGAAGCAACTAGAATTATGGGAGACGAGGAAGAGGCTTTCTGTAGAAGGTAGGAATTTAGCTGAGACTTGAAGGAGGCCAAGAGGTGGGAATGAGGAAGGAAAGAAGTCCAGTCAGTGGAGAGATCTGAATGCATAACTTGATGATTCCAGGGCCAACTTTCTACCCCCGATCTCATATGGTCTCTCTGTAAACATTCAAATGCTGCATATACAATAAGGGTGTGTGGTTTTGGCAGAGGGTATAGTCCCTTCATGAATACAGATTTCGACCTCCCTACAACTTAGTAGATCACTTTTTTGTTTCTGTGTCTAAAGTATTTATTGCTGTTGTTCAGTCATGTCTGATTTTTTGTGACCCTTCCTTACCTGACAATGGCAGACTCCGTGTGACCCCTCCTGGAAAAGAGAAGTGCCACTTATGGACTCTAGAAAGGGACCAATCCTCAGGGTTCAACAGAGAACTCTATTTAGGCAGAACTTCATGAGGACTCAATGAAGAGATAGAAAAGGATATTCAGAACCAGAAGTAGACAGGTACCCCTTTGCCACATTTGCTCCCCATACATGTGCCTTACTACCATGGTATTTAATATTAGTGCCCACCATCCTCATGGGCATTGTATCGGTGGGACAGTGTTCTCAAGGTTTTAGGGAGAATGTTTTATAACAATTATTCTCACTAAACTTTTGACTCAGTGCCTAGAAAATCAATCTCTCTCCTCTCTCTGTCTCTCTCTTTGTCTCTCTGTCTCTCTGTCTCTCTCTCTCTCTCTGTCTCTCTCTCTCTCTCTCTGTCTCTCTCTCTCTCTTTCTCTCTCTCTCTGTCTCCCACGCCCCCGCCTCTTCTCCTTCTCCCTCTCAACCTTGGTTTGGTTCTAACTAAGGGCACAATTCCAAAGGAGCTACTATGTAGCTAGGGGTTATCTCCTAGGAAGATATATAGGATTAGATGAGCTCTGTGGTCCTTTCCATGTGTGAAACTCTATGTTACTGTGACTATTTTGCTTCTTTTTTGAAAATTCGTTTATTTTTTAACATTCATTGAGTGGAAAGAGTAGTAAAGAATTTCTTTCATGTTACATATATATTACATGATAATTTTGTGTAATTACTTTCTCAGTGGATACTCACTTTCGTCTTTCCTTCCAAAGAGATCTAATTTTAGGGATCAGAACTTTACCAGACCTGGTGCAGAAATTAAAATTATAAAGGGTAGAGCACTGTCCACATGTGATATACATAACCTTATTTCAGCTTATAACCTTGAGAGCTGGGACCTTTGGGATCCACCTCTTCATTTTAACAGTGAGGAAACTGAGGCCCAGAAAGGTCAAGTAATTGTTTAAGGTCAATTTTATATAGCTATTTAGTGGCACAATCAAGATTAGAACCTAGGTGTTTTTTTTTCTATTAGGTCTGTGGTTTTTTTTTTTTTTTAAAGCAATTGGGGTTAAGTAACTTGCTCAAGGTTACATGGCTAGTCTTTATTTATGTGTGGGTGCTCATTTTCTGAGGCCGGAACAGATCCCAGGTCCTCCCAACTCCAGGGCTGGTGCTCTTACTCACGGAGCCACCTAGGGGCCCCAGGTCTGTGCTTTTTAATGTAACCATTAACTCTCCGTTTCTTTACCTTCAATGGTGTAACCATAGAAAACATTATATTAAAAAATATATAGTGTGGTTTAAGCTGTAACAAATGCAACATTATCTCTTGGACAGCTGAAGTCTTACCCGGACAGATAAGTCTGTTACCAGGAAAACAAAATTTGTTATTACATCAAATAAAGCTGTTACAAAGTCAATTAGGAAGCGGTAGAGCATGCTTGTTATAGTTTAATGAGCCTGCAGCCAATGGAATGCTAGGTCAGCAGCAGCTAATTTGGCCACAGAGGATACCAAGCTTCAGAAAGGAATCACGCATGAATCACGCCCACCCTGGGAAGGTTCCTTTCCTTGATCTCCAAAAAAACACTGAAAAAGCAAATTGGTTCCCCTCTCCTCAGCTGTCCCCTGAAACAGCTGTCCTGTTGGCTGCTTCGTTGATTTCTCAGTTTCCTATTGCCTTTAACACTTGCCTGATTGTCCAGTTTCTGGGTGATGAGGGAGGGGTCAAAGTATATTCAGGGCACAGTGGAGGAAAGGGGTCAGAAGAATGAAATGACTGAATAGTGAGCAACAAGGGAGGGGAAAAAAAGTTACTCTTACCCCTAGGGATTTCTGGGGGTCTGGAAAGCTCCTATAAGGAGTAAAGTCTGATGTACCTCCCAAGTTAGTATGTGGAGGAAGAACATTTTCTTTTTTGGAGAGTTTGGTGCAGACTGGATGAGCTGAAAATACTAGACTCAAAGACCGATGACCCAGCTTTTGAGCTCCAGCTCTGCCACAAACTGATCTTAGGAAAGCCAACTGCTTAACCTTTTGGGGTCTCAATTTTAATGCTATTTTCCTCCATGCACAATTTATTTCAGCAAAACAGGGGCATTCAGTTTCTCTTGAGCCTGTTGTTTCGGGTGAAAAGAGAATCAGCTCTGGAGTCAGGAGGCAGGGCTTCAGATGAACCTCAGATACTTATATGACCACAGGCAAGTCAGTTAACTTCCTTGGGCCTCAATTTTCTCACCTCTAAAATGAGGCAGTTGAACTAGAAGATATTTCTAGAGGTTTCAAACATGTGGCCCCTAGGCACAGGCCACAATAATCCTAAGTGAGGTTCAAATGAGATTAAAATATAAATGGAAAATATTTAACAAAATAAATAAAATACTATAAAACATTGGTAATGTTAATGTGGGGTTTTCTAAGTCAGTGCAGAGATTCTTTTTTTGTTTTTTGTTTTTTTTTTTTTGCAGGGGGAAGGCAGGGCAATTGGGGTTAAGTGACTTGCCCAAGGTCACAGGGTTACTAAGTGTTAAGTGTCTGAGACCGGATTTGAACTCAGGTCTTCCTTACTCTAGGGGAGGTGCTCTATTCACTGTGCCACCCAGCCTCCCTCAATGCAGGGATTCTTATGTATGTTTTTGTAGCCCCCTTTCTATTTTAATTTGTCACCAGATAGTATTTGAGGTCCCTTCTAGCTCTCTTTCTATGTTTCTCTCCTTCCTTAGGACCTTTGCTTACTTAGCTATCCCATGCTGATGGCTTTTAGATCTTACTGATATGGGCCTTCTCCACCAGTAGAAATTACATCCTGTATGGTTTAGAGGATAGAACACAGGAGACTGGGATAGTTGATAGGATGTCAACTTGGAGTCAGGAAGACCTGGGCTGGAAACTGACCTTAGACATTTATTAGTACTTGACACCAGTCAAGTGACTTACTCTATAATGACTCATAAGGATTTGACCTGATTATCCAAATAGAAAAGATCAAACATATGAAGAATTTCTATTGCCCAGGTTATAACATGCAGTTGAATGGACAATCCATAGAACTTGTTTATCAGTCTACACAGGAACAGATAATAAAAAGGAATGATGAATCAGACTCAGAATTGGACAGAAGGTTTTTTTTTCCTTTTTGGAGGGCAATTGGGGTTAAGTAACTTGCCCAAGGTCACACAGCTAGGTTTTTTTGTTTGTGTGTGTTAAGTGTCGGAGGCCAGATCCGAACTCAGGTCCTTCTGACTCCAGGGCCAGCACTCTACTGACTGAGCCACCTAGCTGCCCCTGGACAGAAGGTTTTTAATAAATACTTGTTAATTTGACTAAATGTTTCTTGACACTTGCCCCAGGCACCAAAATCACTAGTTATGGTTTTTGGGTACTGTAATAAATGCTCTATCTATCCATCTGGTATTATAATACATCTCAAACAGCAAGTACTGTATTTGTTTAACTGAATCTGTGATTTTATTGACATGGGCTTAAGATCATGAAACTCCCTCACTGCACATCAGTGCTTTCTCTGTATCATTTAGTCACTTTGAGTTACTAAAACTGTTATTTTATGTAGCACCATAGATAGTATGTCTTTGGGGGTCAAAGACCTTAAGAATTTAAATAGAATTCACATAGAAATTTTAAAAGAATTTCAATATTATTTGGCAACTACGTGGCAAAATTGATAGAAGTCTGGGCCTGGCATCAGAAAGACCTGAGTTCAAATCTGACCCCAGCCACTTACTAGTTTCTTGACCCTAGACAAGTCACTTAACCTCTTTGCCTCAATTTCTTCTACCTTAAAATGGGCATAATAATAGCAAATGCTTATCATATAGTTGGCACTTAATAAATGCTTATTTCTTTTTCCTCCAACCATCTCTTTTATACAGAGTAGTATAAGGTACAGCAAGTGATTTGCCTAGGATTAGCTTAGACTAAGCCACTACTACTTATGTGATTTTGGGACCTAATGCCCTACTTTGATCGTGGGAGTGCAGGGGGGTTTTGAGTTGTCAGAGGCCATGCCAGCGAAATACAAGCTTTTGTAGGTCCTATCAAGCTAGAAAGGTTTTGTTCTTTGCGACTGAGGAGCAAGGACTAGTCTAATTAAATTTCTTACCTCTGTGACCTTGGGTGCTTAAGCTCTCCTGGTCATCTTACTGTAAAATGAGTGGTTTGTCTTCTGATGCCCCTCACAGATCTAAGTCCATGATCCAACTCTGATACATCAAGTGACAAGTGATTAACTAGAGTCAATGAATTCATCACTGAAGCAAATCTTGAGGCCTTTATACCTTAGGAGAAGGTCTTCCTGGGTTGCTATGGATCACACAATGATCAGCTTTCTAATGATGAACTTCTTTAAGTTAAGCTAGGTTGGGCTTTCAGTTAGGACTTCATCACAAAGCTAGAGAGTGAGAGAGTTTGTACTCAAGCTCAGATCTCCTGATTTTCAGGACTGTACTTTTTCTCCTACATGATCTAGAAACAGGCACAATGACATGAATTGAGAGCTGGAAGCAACCATGTAGTCCAACCCCCTCCTTGAGGAATCAAAGCTCAGAGAAGGGAAAGGACTCCAATGGCAGGGTAAAGACTCAAACCCAGAGGAAAGTGCTCTTTCCACTACACTGTCCAAGAAGATCCAGAAATGACCCCTATTTTCCAGAATTTCACATTGTCAAAGACCCTACCATTTAGTGACTTTCAGACAGGTAGTGATGTCAAACACCTGCCCCTGACTTCCACAAATTTTTTGGAAAAGCCCCTCTTTTCCATTGTTAATAATGATAATAAATAATTTAATACAGATTGTCTTTTTTTTGATCCTCACAACAAACTTGTAGGGAGGGCAAATAGGGCCATCCATATTTTACAGATAAGAAAACTGAGGTTCAAAGGTCACATTGGATCACCCCGAAGAGGTAGGAGTCTAAACAAGCTGGTCTGGAGCTTACATTCTAAGGAGGAGAAGAAAAAAACATAAAAGGTGGGTTGTAAGTGGCCTGTTAAACCTTTCCACCAATTGCTTCAACTGGTTTCCCTAGAAAAGGAGAAAAGTGGTGGAGAGTCCCATGTTTTGTCAGAACTCCAGACTCCGAGTTACAGTGGGCCAGTCACTGACCATCTCTGAGGCCTTAATTGTAAACACAATCTTGGCGCTGTTCCACCTCGGCAGCCTTATTCACCTTGGCTCCCCCAAGGGATTTGCTCAGTCTGATTAGTGGGTCTCTGACTTGGATCCCCATTTCTTGAGGAGTCCTACTCATGCTTATATCCTTTTCAACTCATTCTCTTGACCACCCAACTCTTCAGCAGCCTCAGCCCTCCTACCGTGGTAACAGAGTTAGACGTATTGCAGTTCATTCCAGAAGTACCCCGGACAGGAACAAGGGGAGCAGACACATTTTGTTACAGAGAAATTAGAGTTTTCTTGGCGAGAAATTACTTAGGCCAATATGATTTGGAGCTGTAGGATGCTTAGAGATCATCCAAAGTCTTCATTTTACTAAGAAAAATGGATCCCAGAGAGCTTAAGTGCCCCGCTCAGGGTCACAGGGTGATTCCACATTCCTTTCCCCCTATCAATTTCCTTCCTTCCCAAATAATTCTCTCGGCACAGAGCAGCCTAGTAGAAAGAGGTACTGACTAACTTCTATGATTGAGATTCTGACCGCCTGGAATCAAGTGCAGCGAATCCCAGAGCCAGTTCCCCGGAGAATCCTGCAAGATGCTGCCAAACCCTCTCCGAGCGCTTGGTGTGGGTTAACCATGTGCTAATCCGTGGGAAGGGAAAATAAACTGGTGACTTTTAATGAAATTTCAGGCTCAGGTCCCCAGGCAGAGGCCACGACTCCTGTCACCTTTAGCCCAGCCTCACGGCTTTCCTCTCCCAGGTGCGGCGGGAAAGCCTACCTCGAGTCCCTGGCCTGGCTCAGGGTTCGGAAGCTGGGCCAGCTCCCAGACTGGCTTAGAGGCTCGGCCCGAGGCAAAAGGAGATGTGTCGGAGGAGGTGGCTGTGGGGCTGCGGCCGCAGAGCTCAGGCTCCCAGCCAGCCGCACCGAGCAGGTGGAGAGGGGGCGGGGCTATTCGGCATCTGTCAAGTCTCGCAGCCTAGGATTTGCTGCGCTTGGGCGGTGCGCCTCACGTGGAGTCGGATCACGTCGGCCTCCTCCACGCCCCCCTCTCCTTGCCTGACTTGGCCGAGGGAGGGGGAACCTGGAGGAGGAGGAGAGCCCTGAAGGGGGGAGGGGGAACCGGCTTCTCAGAAGGCCTTGAGGAGAAAGGATGGGGGGCTGTGAGGGTTTGTTGGGTTGCCCCCCACCATACTGAGGTGCATCTGTGCCCTCCCCACTGGGAAGGGGAGCTCTGGTTCCTGGGACTCGCTGGCCAGCAGGAGCAACCCAGGGCTGTCATTGGCAATCTGAGGATCTGCTTCCTGGGTTTGCTTTCGTTTTGCCGGGGGCTTCTCCTTTCTCCTCCCTCCTTTGCTCAGCACCCCCGCTTCCAGCCCCACCGGTTTCCCCCCTCGAGGCAAAGACTCGGAGGCTGCGCGCGTGCTCCGGGGCTCTGAGCTGAGGGCAGCCTCTCTGCAGCTGCAGGTGAATAGGAAGAGGGAGGTAACGGGGAAAGGGGTGAGGTGTTTGTTGCAGGTTAGGGAGCGAGTGTGAGGGGAAACAGGGGTGGTGGTGGTGGAGGACTGGTGCTATGGATCCCGCTGTGACACCCCACTTCCATCCTTTTTTGTGGCTAGTAGACTGCCCTCCCCCCACACTCCCCAGGTGCATTCACCGGGAGCTTGGGGTCGAGGTCACTCCTGGGTGTTGTATAACCGCCCAGTCCCTGATATTAGCTTCTTGCCTCGTCCCCATCCCTCAGGTTTCGCCGGAAGAGGATGAGTTCTCTCTTCAATCAAGGAGCCCGGGTGGCTCTCCAGGGCAGGGCCAGCTGCGCCCTCCTGCTCCGGGCGCCCCCTTTGAAAGGCACCCAACTGGTCCGGGTCAGCAGCAGTTCCGGACCCACAGGGTCCCATCCTGTGCCCTTGGCCTTGAAGAAGCGGGGCTACGACGTCACCAGGAACCCGCATCTCAACAAGGTACCCGAGGGACAGTGGTGGTGGGGGCGGTGGCCCCGACACTAAACTGCAGATGGGCCTGATTGCCCCTGACTCATGGCATACCAGCAGTTATAGCCCTTACTCGGAGGGCCTGAACTTCTCTCCTGCCCCTTTGCACAAGAATCCAGCCTCAGAGTCAGAATGTTTTCCTTGTCTGCCTTGTCATTTGTTACCAGGGCACGACTGTGACTTGATTGGCTGTGTTTAAAAAAAAAAAAGCCTCATAAATAAAGGCGGGTCAGGTGCCTTGGATATAAGGCAGCATGGTGTGGTGGAGAGATTCGGGGTCCAAGCAACTGTACTCCATTGTGACTCTACTCCGGATAAGTTGATAGGATGTGGTAGCCTTAGTTATCACCTAGCCTAATCCTTTTATTTTACAGATGGAGAAACTGAGGTCCAGGGATGTGGGGGTATGAAGTGATTTGGTCAGGATTACATGTGTAGTTAAGGAGCAGAGCTGAGATTTCAAACCTAGGTTACCAGGTTATGTGACTTCAAGTGATTTATTTCACTCGATTTATTTACAAAACAAAGGGGTTGAACTAGAACTAGATGGTCTTTAGGGTCCCTTGGGTTCTAGATTCTTTGACTGACTGTAAATGCTAGCTCTGATTTCACTAGGAAGCTTGGGTCAGAGCTCTGCTATGGTTGTGTGCCCTTGGACAGGTCTTTTGGATCTCTCTGAGCCCAAGTTTCCTCATCTCCAAGAAGGGGAACAATCATATCTGTATTTGTATCACAGTCTTTGTGTGGATCAAATGAAATTTCACATGTGGAAAAGCAGTTCGATAATTGTACAATCCTATAGAAATGGAAGATAGGACTTCATATTTGAAAGGTGGTGAGAGAAGAGAGTTGGCATGTGGGTCTGGAGTCCAGAAGACTATTTTCCTGAGTTCAAATCTGGTCTCAGACACTTACTATCTGTGTGACCTGGGTAAGTCACTTCAACCTGTTTGTCTTAGTTTTGTGACCATTAAAGGAGTCGGGGAAGGAAATGGCAAACCACTCAGTGTCTCTGCCTTTAAGAAAACTCTAAAATGGGGTCATGAAGAGTTGGACACAAGTGAAAAACAACAATAGGAAAGAGAATTGAATTTTGGAGCTGGAAGAAGCCTTGGTGATCATCTAGTTCAGAAAGTCTTTGTAGAACTTCCCAGTAAGCTCCAAACCAGATAATTGGAAAGTGTTTTAAAAAAATAAAATAAAAATACAGTACCTCTTTCTATATGAGTTTGACACCATTGATCTAGTCCAATCCTCTTTATTTTTACAGCTGAGGAAACTGAGGCCTAGAGAAAGGAAGTGATTTATCCAATGGCACACAACCAGTTGGGGACAAGTAGAAAGAACTGTGGTCTTGTGATACCCAGTTAGGACCTCTGTAGCACTCTGCTAGTCTTTTACCTAACCCTCTCTCACTTAAACATTTATTACTGAAAGTCCTGTTAACTACTGAACCTCAGAAGAGTGAATGGTGAAAACAATTATGGCTAATAGTCAAGGGACCTGAGTTCCTTTTATTAACTTTGTCACTAGTTGTCATATGGCCTTGAATTAGTGCTTAACCTGCAAGGCTTCCAGTGAGGCAGTGTAGAGTTATGAAAAATGCCTTGGAGTTGGAGTAAGAAGACTAGTTTGGATGCTGCCTGACTAGGATCCATTCTGGAACCAAGGGCTTGCTGCACTCTACAACTTTAGTATGTAGTTTACTCTTTTCTCCTCTTTTAACAAACCATTATTAGTCCATTTGGGGGAAAGTTTTGCCATCAAATAAGCACAATAAATTTTATTTCCTTGTTTGAAGAAGAAAGTTTATTAAACAAAATAGCCCTTCACTGTGCACATGATGTGACCATATCATCTTTTTAAAAAATTAATTTGTTTTTAACATTCTTTTAAAATTTTGATTTCCAAATTCTCTCCCTGCCTCAAATTCTTCTCCCACCAATTGAGAAGATAAGCAATATGATACCCCTTATACATGTGAATTATACATATATATAAGACATATTTCTATATTAGCCATGTTGCAAAAGTAAAAAAGCCAGAAAAATAAAGTGAAAAACAATATGTGATTCAGTCTGTACTCAGAGTTCATCAGTTCTTTCTCTGGAGGGGTACAACATTTTTCATCATGAGTCCTCTGAAATTGTCTTGGATCATTGTCTTGGTCAGAATAGCCAATGTGGCCATATTGTCACGAAAGTATTCCTCCTGATGGAAACTCCTTGCTTTTTTTTTTTTTTAACTCTTAGCAAGGTCCTTATCACACAACTACTTAAAAGTTTGTGTGGCTATTATGACTTTTTTTGAATGAAGTTCATGTTACCATCCTACTCGAAGGTTCATCATAATTTCTAAAAGAAAAGGCTATTAGAGGTTTCTTCAATAGGGATTTTTATCAACTTGATAAGTCACTTTTTGAGCAAGTGCTTAACCTGAGCCAATTAACTCCTCAATAAAATGAGTTTAATGAAACTTGAACAGGAGTATTAAAAGGATCAAATGAGATCATGTGGGTAAAATCTCTGAAATGTTAAAAGGACCATATAAGTTCTTCCTTCTTTATGTTGTTCTTATCCCTAAGTGTACCTATGCTTGTCATGAACTGCAGTAATGGACAGATCTCCCTTACCCTTTCCCAGCCCTTTCCCCAGTTCAAAACCTAAAAGGAATCTTCATGTACTTCCAACCTGTGATTGAGTGGTATGTAACTAGAGCTTTTGGCCATCTTGCCTATATTTGACCTGGAGATATGTGAATCTTGAGCCACTTACTTTACTTTCTTATGAATTGTTAACAGAATAAAGGAATGAATCAAAAGACTGTATTTTCCTTGAAATTGTGGTCACTTTAAAGCATCCTTAGTCCCTATGTTTCTCCAGCTGTGGCAAGTCTTTCCCCATTCCTAAAATAGAAATAGGGTTTTACTTGTTAAAACAATGTTTTCATCACATCTTCCTGATAAGTAGCTAACTTTGATTTCTCCACATTCTCTTGATTATTAAGGAGGAGTGGAAAGTTCTGAGAATGTCATAGTGTTTGTAGGGGCTGCTCAGGGTGGATCCTTTAAAAGCATTGTTGGCTGGGCTACTTACTTTCTTCATTAAGACTTTCTTTGAGTAGGGCTACATGTACTCAGTAAATGGTTTAGTGATGACCTCCTGATCATTTTATTAGAAATAGACAGAAATCAACCAAGTAATTGTTGACCTCTGCATTAGGATAGTACTGAAGAAACTGTACCTTCCTTGGCTTCCTTCAGGTCCCAGATAAAATCCCACATTCTGTAGAAGCCTTTCCTGGTAACCTGTAATGCTAGTGCCTTCCCTGTGAAAGTATCTCCAGTTTATCCTGTTTATATGTTGTTGGTGCATAATTATTTGCGTTTTATCTCCTCCATTAGACTGTGAACTCTCTGAGGTTGGGGACCATGTTTTTTTCCTTTCTTTGTATCTTCAGTACTTGGCACAGTGCCTGACAGTACTTAACAAATGCTTGCTGACTTGACTTGTTCAGCTCTGAGAAAAGGAGTCCAGGCAGGGAGGCAGATGTGAAACATATAGTAAATACATGAGAGGCTCTTAAACATATGATATCGATCATTTTATTTGACTCTGCCTAGGTCAGAAAAGAGAGACAGGGAAATTTAAGCCACAAATTATGTAATATAATTTAATTGACCTTTTTGCTGTTCCTCTTACATAATAGTCTACCTCTCAAGGTAGAGTCTACCTCTACCTGGCTTAGGCTGTCCCTCATACCTGATATACACATCCCCCTTACTCTAACTAGTTTGTTCAAAGTTGAGCTTAAATTCTTCTTCTTAGAAGAAGCCTTTTTCTCATTCCACATCATTCTCCCCACCAGGACGGGGCACAGAGAATAGTACATTGAGTCTGGGGTCAGAAAACCCCAAGTTCAAATACAGGTTCAGATAAACAGTATGTGACTTTGAGACAATCACTTAACCTTCGTCTGCCTCAGTTTTCCTCGATCATAAAATGGAAGGTAGAGCTGTGGTTTTTTTTTTAATTTTTATTTTGGGGACTTGTTCAGGGTCACACAGCTAGTAAATGACAGAGACCAGATTTGAACTCAGATCCTCCTGACTCTAGGGCAAGTGCACTTTCCACTGTGCCACCTACCTGTCCCTCAACCAGTTACCTGCCAGAGTTGTTGTGAGGATCAAATGAGATATTTATAAGGATACAGCACAGTGCCTGGCACAGAGTAGGCACTTTATATATATTATATCAATAATTGTATTAATATTATATATAATAATAAACATTTATTAATGCTTATCTTTTTCCTTCCTTCTACCTGCTAGTGCCTCTCTTCCCCAGATTTATATATATATATATGTATATGTACGTATATATTATATACTTATTGATATGTGCACATGTCATCTTTCCCTATAAAAATATATGAATTTTGCCTTTGTATCCCCAACATCTAAAACAGTATTTGATGCATAAGAAGAGCTTAATGCTTGTTGGTAGACCGAATTTCTAATGAGCAAGAAAATATTGTTAAAGAAGGAATGGATGATTTGGGGATGTTGTAGATTACAAAGACCATAGTACAATTAGGAACTTTATAAGTTGTAGAAGGAAAAACCCAGTACGGTCTGGCACAACTCTGTCAGAAATAAATGTATTAACTTTCCTCTCTCCTTAACTCCTTATTACTGTTAAGGGCAGCATCCAGTCACTGAGGCTTCTTGACTCCTCACTCTCTCTACCCTTCCATATCCAATCAGTTGCCAAGTTCTGTAGTTTTACCTTTGTTAACACCTGTATTCTTTTTTCTTTTCTTTTCTTTTTTTTTTTGTTTTAGATATTTTTCTGAAAGATTTCTTTATTTCTTTTTTTGAGGGCAATTGGGGTTAAGTGACAAGGTCACATGGCTAGTAAGTGTTAAGTGTCTGAGGCTGGATTTGAACTCAGGTCCTCCTGACCCAGGGTGGGTGCTCTATTCACTGCACCACCTAGCAGCCCCTGTAACATCTGTATTCTAAGGCCCCTTCATTTGTCTGTCACTGCTACCACTCTGGTGCAGGAAGGCCCTCATCACCTCGTGCCTAGGCTATAATAGCAATAGTTTGCTGGTTGGTCTGCCTGCCACAAGTCTCTCCCCATTGCCGTCCATTCTCTATTCAGTTGTCAGTGTGATCTTCCTAAAATATAGATATGACCATTTCACCCCCACTTCCACCCCATCCTTATTCAATAAACTCTAGGGGCTTTCAGTTACCTTCAGGACCAACTATAAAATCCTTTGTTCGGCGATCAAAGCCCTTTATAATCTACTCCTATCTTTCCAGTTTTCTTAAACCTTGCTCATCTTCACATACTCTTTGATTCATCCAGTTGCCTGGATAGTCCTCACACAAGATATTCCATCTCTCCAGACTCCAGGCATTTTCACTGGCTTCCTTCAAGTCTCAATCAAAATCTCACCTTTTACAAGAAGCTTTTCTTGATCCTCCTTAAAGCTAGTGTCTTCTCTCTGAGATTATCTCCAATTTGTCTTGTATATACTTGCTTGTATATATTTGTTCTCATATTTTTCCCCCATTAAACTCTAAGCTTCTTGAGAGGAGTGAATGTATGTGTGTATATATACATATACATATATATATATGTATATACATATTGTTTTTCTTTGTATCCCTAGTACTTAGCACAGTATTTGGCACATAGTAAACACTTAATACATTTATTAACTGACTGAATAGAATTCTAAGTATCTCTTCATAGAGGAGAAATCCCTAAAGGGAGAAATTTCCTCATGCCTTAAAAAAAAACTTTTTGATTTATGCGATTTTTTATTTATGATTTATAGGGCTTAAGAACAAAGCCAAAATTCTGTAGTCAGGATTAAACAGGAGCATAAAATTTAGGTTAGAGTGTTTTATTTGTCTAAAAAGAATTATAGAAACTTAATTTTGGCATACCTTGGAGAATTATTTTACTAAAATAATCAGTCTTTCTTTTAACTTCTCCCTCTAAGGTTCCCCTTTCAACTTGGTCAAAGGCAAACTCAAAAAAGGCTTCTCTTAATTGAATTAAGCAAAGAAATACTTGTTCTTAGTCTGATAATTACCCAAATCAATTTTAGGAAGGATCCTTCCTGAGTTGATCAGGTCTTTTCTCTTTAGACACTGGTTAGGCTTCTCATTCAAATTAGATCAAGGACTTCTGCTTAGAGTACTGGCCTAATACTATTGTTTCATATTGGTACCTGAAAGAGAAAAGAAAAGAGGGGTTGGGATTAGAGGGGTTTAGTATTCCTCTATAAAGTGAAATCTGTGGATTTCTAGTGAAATCTATGGACCTGAGACATCATTTAGTCCCTGAGTATCCAAAATGTGCCCCATGCAACCCTGAGGTTTGACTTGCCCCTCCCTCCCTCTTTTTCCTTCCTTCCTTCCTTCCTTCCTTCCTTCCTTCCTTCCTTCCTTCCTTCCTTCCGTCCAACATACATAATCACTAGGTCTATAGGGCCAAACTTCCTGAAATTTCTAACTTCTACTTTAGTTTGGCTCTACCTGACAGTAAGCATAGATTATTTTTCATGGAACCACTGCAATTAGAACTGAGAGACACTGTTATTGACATAAAGTGGGAATTAAAACTGAGGTATTCCCATAGTTCTCGAGAAAAGTAAGCTTCTAAAGTGCCATTTTTCTCATTGAAGTGATCCAAATTGATTAGTGACTAATACTAAGCCTATAACTATTCAAGATTGTACAAATAAAGTCAATTAAACTCGGTATGGCTTTAAAAATGGTTTTGTTATTTCTAAAAATCATATTTTTGAATAGCTAATAGTTTATTATTATTATTATAAATTTAAAAATCATTTAGCCTGTGTAGATACAGATTTCCAATTATGAGGCCCACTATTAACCCCCCCTCCCCAAGACTTAGATATCTTGATTTAGGCTAAGCTTTTCAATTTTCAGGTAAAGAAATAGCTGCCCCAGAAAATGGGAAGCAGTTTTTCCAAGACAGTCAACTATGCAAAATTAGCAAAGTAACCCTGGTCTCCTGATTTCCAGTTCACTGATTTCCAGAACAAAATACTCTATGACTTGTGATACTCATTGTTAATTTCTGTTTTGGATTGCTCCTTTTTTCCTTATGAAGGCAAGGAATTTTAGAATTGGATGAAGTACAATGTAATCCCCTTGATTGCTGAGTGCTGTGGTGATTTTTTTCCCAATTCTTTTTTTTGTCTTAGTATCTCTAGCACCCAATTTAATGCTTTGCAAAGAATAATTGACACAATAAATGTTTGTTAAATTGCTGAATTGAAGTGAATTACTTTTTTAGGTTTTCACCAAAGCTCTGCTTTTTAAAAACTTATAAGCTAATATTAAATGTATTTTGTTGAGAGGAAAATTATGGCTCCTCAGATTCTGCTGGAATGGGTATATGATTTCCCCAGGCAAATGCTTTTTCTTTTTTATTTTCTTATTTTCCTTTCTTTCTCCTTCCTTCCCTTCTCTTTTCTTCCCTTTCCTCTCTGCTTCTCTCTTTTTCTTTTTTTGGAGGGTGTTAGGGCACATCAGTTTAGTAGTTGAATGAACATGTAAAGACTTGGTAGCCAGACATCTCATATTGGCTACACATCTGAAGCTATACCAGAATTTACCTTATTCCTCTTAAAATAAATAGTAATTTATTACACTGCCATGCATTGCTTCTATTTTATTTGCTTGAAAGAGTTGATGCTTACAGTTATTAGAATTTACATATTATCTCTGTTCCCAGATTTACCTCTGGTTGGTACATGGTAAATATTTGGTATTGATTTCTTGATCTATGTTATTTGTACTGAGAGGGAGCATGTGTTGGTAGATAGGGAACCTGCCTCAGAAGAAAATTTGGATTCATTCAAAACTTGCCTCTGATTCATACTGACTGAGTGATTCTGATAAGATACTTGACCCCTTAGTGCTCCAGGCAACTCTAACACTAGAAATTTCAAAGCAGGGAGTGATCTGAACTGGTAAAGGGAATTTCCTCATCAGGAATTCTTTGCACTAGTGAAATCATAGTTCTGATAAAGAAAAAAATCCCCTCTTTTGCCCATGAGATAAGAAAGCAGATATCACCCTTGTTTTACAAAGGGAATAACAGATATGAAAACATTTAGTGACTTATTGTGGTCAATGTCTCTCTGATGTATTTTCTCTATTTTCTCCACCAACGTTATATCTAGACTGATGCTTTATTATGGTATGGAGATGATTGTGGGTTCTCAAAGGCTACAGAGCATAAGCTCTGGCAGGTCCTGCTAAATTGGATAATGTCAATGTAAACTTTGAGTCTCTGTATTCAAAGCCTTTCATGGTTTGGCCCCATTGTTTCCAGCCTTAACTCAAAATATTCTACTTCACAAACTTAAGTTAGAGGAAAACTATACAATCCTCCACAAAGTCTTCCTTGATCTGACCTTTTGGAAAGGAACTTTCCCATCTGTCCTCATGTAACACTCCTCTCCCCCAGTTTTCTGTAATATTGTGTATTATAGCTGTCTATGTTAGAATCTCATCTCCCCACTAGATCCTAAGTTTTTCAAAGTCAGGGACTGTGTCTTGTTTAAGCTTTGTATCTTTCCCAGTACCTTGCATGGTCCTCTGCACACAGAAGGCCCTTTATAAATATCTGTTGGATGAAGGGAAAGCACAGATTTGGGGGAAAGTATTGAGTAAATTCACAGTTAAGTCCTAGTTCTCTCTGCTTGGTTGTGTACAAAGATTTTTCAGAACTTAGAGATCATGTACTCACTGCACTGGACCCCAGATCTTCCTGTTGTGTGTTAAAGCTCTTTTGTGGAAGCAGTCTGTTCCTTCCTGCAAAGAGTGTGTTATCCTTCAGAATGCTTCATCCTCTGTCACCAGCATGCACATGACCTATCATGAAATGGTGCTGCCCCACACCCATTGTGCTCAAGCACTTCTGCCTTTGTTTTGTTTGTCTCTGGAGTCTGGTGTTCAGAAAAAAGATGAATGGAGAGGATGCCCAGTCTGATGACTATTTACGGATCAGTGCATTTCATTCATGGCTCTCTGAATTCCTCTGGGACTCTTAGAAATGCACATGGCTTCCCCAGGAGACAGCCTTTTTCCATGGGGCTCATTAGTTTAGCTGAATGAACATGTAAAGACTTGGTGGCCAGCCGTTCTATGCTGGCTGAACATCTGAGGCTACACAGGAATCCTCCTTATTCCTTCTAAGAGCAATTGTGATTTATTGCACTCTATAACATTTGGGATTCATCTCTGTATAAAGAATGCTTTAAATTTTTTTTTGTTCAGTGCCAGTTTGGAACTCAATCGTGTTATCCTGTCTCCTTTTGGGGCATCTGTCATCACCGACTTGGCTCTCAGATAACTCTGAAGATGATCAATGAATTGAAGCCAACAAACTGAGAAGTTCATCAGAGCTTGTCAGCCCTGAAGGCAGATAACTTAATACGCTTTCCTAAAGTCTGTGTGTCAGATGCAATGGTAGAATTGGGCCTCCCTGATTGAAAGAGAAGGGACCAATTATTAAGTAAATTCTTGTCCTTTAATCATCAGATTTGTATTTGTTTCAGCCTCTTTGTTCAGTCACTCAGAAAGTGCAGTTGAGATATTTTAAGGACAAATTGGTATAGACAAGTCAGATTTAATCCTTCCTGACTGATTATTACTATAGTCTCCAGATATGGAAAAGCTTGTCTATGCAGCTATGCCATTTGTTTGAGTAAAACTCAGAAGGTACTACTACTAGGAAGTGCTAAAAAGACAGAAATAAGAGAAAGCATGTATTCTATATCAGCTCAATTTATTTTCACCACATACCATATAGGTTGTGAGGGAAGAACATAGGTAGGTAGGTAGCAAATTTTATCCCCATTTTACAGATGAAGAAATTGAGGTTCAGTGGGATCAATCAACTAATTTGTTAATTCCACAACTGTTTCTTAAACACTCTATTCAAAACACTTTGCTAGTTGCTGCGAGACATACAGAGAAGACTGGATTAAGAAATAGTCCTGGGGAAGCTCCGTGGTACAGTGAATACAGCACCAGCCCTGGAGTCAGGAGGACCTGAGTTCAAATCCCGCCTCAGACACTTGATACATTTACTAGCCGTGTGACTTTGGGCAAGTCACTTAACCCCAACTGCCCTCCAAAGAGCAAAAAAAAAAAAAAGGAAATAGTCCTTGTCAAACTTAAGAATCATAGAATGATGGAGGCAAAGATGACTTTAGCAGTGATTTTGTTTTGTGTTCCTACTTTATAAAGAATAAAACTGAAGTTGAGATAAAAGCTTTGCCATAACTATTAATAATAGAACAGGAATAGAGCTAAGTACTTCGGATTCACATAGTTTGTGCTCTTTGTCTTGTGGATAAATAGGTAAGGGTCCTATCCTTTCCCTGAGAGAGGAAAGAGGATACAAGAAGGTTAGAATCACTAACATTTGTTATTACCTTTATACTAATGGTGACATCAGAGACAATGAGGAGAAAAAGGAAGTGGAAAAATATTTTTTTTTTATTAAAGCCCTTTTCTGAAGCTTCATTTTGGTGTGGAAGTGGCCCTGGCTTCTCAAACGCTATGCCAGGGTAATGCAAATTCTTAACAGCCTAGAAAAAACTTTGCATATAAATCAGCCTCATATTGTCTGGGGACCAGCATAAATCAATTTGGAGATGCTTTTTGCCAGAAGGATATCCCTAGGTGGATGGATATGCATGGAACGCCCCTTTCTCCCCAGCAGCAACAGCTCAGAAAGACTATCCACCAAGCTGTAGAGGGGTTTAAATCTGTTTTGGTGAAATGAGTAACCCATGCCAGTGAAGTCACAAATCCTTGATATGTGGAAATAATCAATGAAATGGATTTTTTTTTGGAGGGCAATTGGGGTTAAGTGACTTGCCCAAGGTCACATGGTTAGGTTTTTGTTTGTGTGTGCATTAAGTGTCTGAGGTTGGATCCAAACTCAGGTCCTTCTGACTCCAGGGCTGATGCTCTACTCACTGCGCCACCTAGCCACCCCCTGAAATGGATTTTTTTTAATGGTTTAATCATCTACAGTAGAAAAACAAAGTAGAAGAAAAATATTTCCCAGATTTTCTCATACAGCTGAATGGGCAGCCCATCAACTTAGTCCATCTATGTCTATCTAACTATTCATAGATACATATATGTATATACATACATACATACATATGCATATACCTGGATGAGTAGACAATGAGTTTGGAGAATTGGCTAGTAGAAGAAGAGCCTGGATTGTACGTGGGAGATCACATAGTAATTTTGAAGCTCCCTGATTACTGTCACAAAGACTGATATCTAAAGTATCAATATTTTTCCTGTGGTATTATATGTCTATGAATCATAAAGTACCATAGTCTTGTAAGAATCAAAAGGGCAATGAAAGAAACATTGTGGGAATAAGCAGGCAAGAGCACATTACCATGTGTAAATGAAAATATGTCCTAAAATGTGTCATTAAGGGCATGCATGACCACAAAAGGATGTAGGACAGATTGTCAGCCTCAGTGCTGCACTGTTATTCATGAAATATTAAAAGAAGTGGAGAATTGTCTTCAAAACATTGGATGAATCCTCTAAGGAAGATTTACCAAAAGAATCAGGTAAAAAAAAACCATTGGTCAGGAATAGAAGATATGCAAGGATTTTGATTTTGATCTGTGATTAGATTAAATATTAATCTACATTTTAAAAAAATAAAACCTTGAGTGTGTATAAAGTCCTCCAGTTTACAATGGGGTGTGTGTGCTCGGTTGCCTCTCCTGGTCACCTTAAATACTGCATTGTCTCCATCTCTGTATAGTTGAGTCATTTTTATGACCGCATTTTCTCACGCTTTTTATTAATACAGTGATGCTTACACTTGCTGTGTCCAAATCCATGTAAAAACAAGTTACTATAATAAGAATCCACTGAATGTTCTAAAAGCTAGCATGTGTAAAAGGTAGAGCTAGATGTCAGAACCCCTGCTGAAATCTTTGTCACTGGAGTATGTCACCTGTCAACTGGAACATGGAGACATCTATAGATGGGGTTTCTCAAGTGCCTCTTTGGTCTCGACTTCTCTAGTGCCCTCATTTCCCATTTTTAATGTTCTTTGCAGTCCATGTAAGCCTTGGGCTTTATGGCTTTATGTGGGATAGAATTTTTGTCATTTCTCCCAAAGATTCCTTTTGTGTGTGTGTGTGTGCCTTCTTCACAAATGCCAGTTTTAAAAAGAGTAAAAAAGGCCTTTTGAGTTTTATGCCCATAACGAAAGAACCATTAATGTTCAGTACTTTTGTGTTCAGAGAAACAGGATTACAGTCAGCTTCAAAAACCTTGACTTTGATGTCTCTGAAAGCACATCGGGAAATCCTTTGGGGTGGTGTCTGTCTCCCTTCCATCCAAGAGCACAAAAGATGCTCTATTATTGTGTGATGAAAATCTGACGGATATCCTACTACCGGGGGAGCCAAGGTCAATTTTTAAAAGCATGCATTCATACTGTACCCAAATGGTTGCTTGGCAGCCTAGCTAAAACACCATCCTGACCAAATGAAAATCCTTAGGAATCAAATATATCCCCTAGTTTGAGAAGGAGGAGATAGTTGGACAAAAGTTTATAAGTTATTGAAAATGAAAGTGATGATGTATGTTTTTATGCCTGTCACTCAAGTTGATTTTCTTATTTCGAGGATCCAGTGTATTAACTTTATTTCTTTTTTTTTCTTTTTGGAAGGGGTAAGGCAGGGCAATTGGGGTTAAGCGCCTTGTCTAAGTTCACAGGACTAGTAAGTGTTAAGTGTCTGAGGCCGAACTTGAACTCAGATCCCCCTGACTTCATGGCTGGTGCTCTATTCATTGCACCACCTGCCATCTAGCTGCCCCATATTAACCTTATTTCATAATGTACTATTCTAGTCTTCCCATCTCTGTTAGTATTCTGGGAATACTCACATACAGACTACAGGGCTCATCTCTCCTCTTTATAGTCTTTGTCTATCCTTCTCAGCTTTTAGCTGCTCTTATGCCTTTATTTTTCAATCCTCTTTGGATGAATCTGAAAATTATTCTCTCTGGAATTCTAGTTCTATATTTCCAGCTCTGACAGATATCGCCTTCTGGAGATTCCATCAGGGATCTCCAACACCTTTTCCTGACTTCTAATCACTTAGGCTCTGTCCTTTGATGAGGCTCCTTCTCTTCCTGTCCATATGCAGACAAGCTGTCTTGATTAGCCCTCCAAAATGCCTCATGAATCCTTTTCCTTTTTAATTTTCATTGTGCAATCCTAGTTTAGGCTTTTAGTACTTCTTTCCTACTCTAAGTTATATCTTCCAAACTGATAGCTCAGCTTCTAGTCATCCCCCTTCCTGATTTATCTTGTGCATTACCACTTAACTTAAGTTCCTGATGCTCAATTCAGATCCTTTAGTGGTTTGCCTAGTAAACCTTTTCCTAGCAAATAGTACAAATTCTGCAACTGATAGAACTTGTTCCCAAACCATCTTTTCAGCTTCATATTATGCTGATCTCCAGTAGCTAGCCACTCAAAACTACTTATTCACCTATCACTGAACTTACTTGATTTTTTGCTCCTTTTCTTGTAGGAATCACCTGACTGGAATTCTGCCTTACCATGTCCATATTCACCTATAGCTAGGTCCTTGTTGTAAATAGTGAGTCCTGAAAAGTGGTAACTTTATTTGACTTTGAACTGCATATTTCTTTTTTTCTTTTTCTTTTTTTTTGCTTTTTGGAGGGGGGAAGGTGAGGCAATTGGGGTTAAGTGACTTGCCCAAGGTCACACGGCTAGTTTTGTATTAAGTGTGAGGCTGGATTTGAACTCAGGTCCTCCTGACTCCAGGGCAGGTGCTCTATTCACCTCTATTGCACCACCTAGTCGCCCCTGAACTGCATATTTCTATTGGGTTGGAACCAGTGATGATATATTACATGATTGTAACTTTGAGTAGTGTGGCTTTAAATACCAGTGACATCATGGATTCATTATTTAAAGTAATAGGGACCAAGCTGTATTGAATTCCGTTTCATTTTTCAAAGCTCAGTTCTTTTATGCTGCCTTTTCTGATCACTTCATTTGAAACTGTTACCTACCTCCTCCTTTGCATCCAGATAGTGCTTAATATCTACAACTCATATGGCCCTTGCCCAAAGTGACTCTATTGATAGCTGAATTTCATGCCCAGATCCATGCTATCTAGGCAAATGTTTCACCCATTAATGTTTGAGAGGCAACATGACTTAGGGGATGGAGAGCTGGGCCCATAGTAAAGAAGAGCTAGGCCTAGGTCTTGCCTCTGACACATTCTGGTCAAGTCACTTCTCAGTGCTTCAAGCAAATCTCCAAGACCATAAGTTAAAGGCCAGTGCCATTATTCATGGTCAGTGTTCCCTCCCTGGGAGTTCCCTATGAACTTGACAATGAAATCCCAGGTCTATTTTATACATATACAGATGTAGATGTATGTATATAAAATATCTTGTAGGTATGTGTGCACACATTATTGCCACCCCTGCCCCCATTATGCTGTAAGCTTCTTGGGGTCAGGAACCACTCACATATCTTTGTATTCTTATTCAGTGATATTAGATGTCTTGTATATAATGGATGTTTCAGAGATAGTTGTTGAGTGAGTGAATGGAGGAATCCTAAAATTAGGCAAATGGGGCAAAGGCACAAGTAACACTCAGTTTATTGGGTCAGAGGTGCCAAGATTTCCCCTCATTCTGTATATAGATTCAAAGAATCTCAGGAGTTTGAGGGAATCTTGGAAGTCATCAGGGGTGGGGAAACTGTGGCCTTGAGGCCATATATGGCCCTCTAAGTCCTCAAGTGTGGCCCTTTGACTGAATCTAATCTTCACAAAACAAATCCTTTGGGATGTGTTGTCTTGAGGCCACAGGTTCCCCACCCCTGAATTCTAGTCTAACCCTTGGTCACACAAATGCTTCCTCTCTACATGATTCCTAAACTAGGGGCTAGCTAACCTCTGTTTTGAACATCCCATTGCTATGATGCTTACTTCTTTAGAAAGCAGAAACTACTGTAAAGGAGATTCTAAATGTAACAACCGAATTTGCCTTTTGTTTGGCAGGAAAGGAAAAATTTTGAACCAGCAAGGTACTTTATTTCAATTTTACAATGTGGGCTTTGAGAGCTAATAATAACTCTCAAGGAGTGATCTTTCTTTCTAACAGTATATACCATATCCTAGCTAACACAAAACAGATTGGCTGAATCCAGTAAGACGTTGAAAAATTCCACAGCTTTCCATGTTCCACTAGTTGCACTTCACCCACAAACCAGAACTTTCAAGACTAAGTTATCTATTCCTATACCTGAAGCTTCTACCTATGGTCTTGCTAAAAAGATCTCCATTTCAAAACCTCTGCAAAATCAATGAGTTACAAAAGAGTTAAGTTTAAGGAGAGCCATCCACATGCATTCATTTTGGCCTGTAGAACACATAAGACTGATTAGGTATTGTAATGCACTATAAAGCAACACATTTTAGTTGAGTAGGGATACAAAAATATAAAACTCAGTACAGTTCAGGTATGGTCCTTGCCACTGAGGGACATCTAGTCTCATAAGAGATGAAAAGAAAAGGAAGCCAGCCAGAAAATGAAAAGAAGATATTCCATAAAAGTACCACTGCAAGTCCCTAAAAGGGCAGGGGAGAAGTGTGGTAGGTATGAGCAAGGCTGCAACCTATTAGTCACTAAAGATTGTTCAGGAGCCTTAGGCTAAAGGACTTCATTAAAAATATGTACTTGGAAAAGGTGGACCAGCCATTAGGTGCCAGATGATGAGTAGATGGAGTTCCATTGGTATGTTCTAGTTGTCAAGATAGCTAAATGAAGTCCTTTATGCTGGGGGAACTAATACTACTACTACTAATAATAATAATAGCTAGCATTGGTATAGTGCTTTAATATTTGCAAAACACTTAACACGTTTCATTTCATTTAATCTTCATGGTGTTGGCTCCCTTTCACCTGCAGGCTACAATATAAAATCCTTTGGCATTCAAAGCTCTTCACAATCTGGGCCACTCCTACCTTTCCCTACTTCTTACAAATTACCCCTGACATACTCTGCAATACTTGAATAGAGCAACTATTCAGCTTATACTTATTGCTTCTATTTTTGACTTCTGTGGAAGGAAAAATGAGAAATTAATGATGATAATTATACAGGAGAGATGACTGGCATATGTAAAAATCCACAGAATATAAGATTTAAAAGCAGATCTACCCACCTCTTCTCTTTCCTCCCCCCTTCCAATTCATCCTTCGTACTGCTGCCAGAATAGTCTTGCTTATAAATGAGACTGGTCATGTGACCATGCAGTTCAAATGTCTCCAGGGACCTTCCAGTTGCCCGGGACCCCAAAGAACATATTGTGTTCTCGTGTCTCCGTGCCTTTGATCACATTGCTGATTTTGTCCATAACGGTGTTCCTCTTCCTGTGCTGCTGTCAAAGTTTTACACATCCTTTAAAGCCCGATTCAAATGCTATCTTTTCAAAAAAGAATTTCCAGGTCAATAAAGACCTTATATAGAACTTTATCATGCCTCCCTTTAATGCATATATTCTACAGCATTGTGTGTTACCAATAGCTATTGGTGTCTGTGCTAGACTGTAAAGCCCACACAAGCTGGATCTCATCCAAACTTTGTATCTCTCCAGAGCCTGTACATAGTGCTAGGTACACTATAGATGCTAATAAATGTTTCTTGTTTTCTGTTGTTTTATTTATATGTTAATCTGCAATTCACAGTTGAAACATTCAATAATCAGGCATCAATTATACAGTCACCACTTCCAGTCTCAAAAACCATCATCCTGAGGGATTGCAGTCTGTATCTGGGTCATGAGGAGAACACAAAAGACCCTCAGATGGAGAAGTATGCTCACCAAAAGAGTGCTTCTTGTGTAGGGAAAGCAGTGGTGGTGCCTGGGGGACAGAGTCTCAGTGCGAGAGGCACTCCCTTTGGGTGGTGAGGTTTTCCAGAGACTTCTGTTTGGAGATGATACTGTGCACTATATCAAACCATGGAATATGATAGCGCCTCCTCAGTGAACTTCAAAAGAGAATGACCTAACAAATCACAGAGAAAAACCAAATGGATGAAGAATGTCTATTACCCAGTTTATGGTACACAGCAGGATGGACAGTCCATTGAGCTAATCTATCCATACCTCTGTTGTGAATAGTCACTTCAGATGGACGGTGAGCTAAGTCCAGAACTGAGCAGGAAGAAGAGAAAGTTGGATGCATTTGGGAAGTTACAAAGCGCTACACACACACACACACACACACACACACACACACACACACACACAGGTTCAAGTTCTGCTACACAAAGTGGCTGTGGTGATGCTGAATCAGTCAATTTCTTTGTGTCCTAGGCAAATCCCCCCAAACTACAAGTTGCTGATAAGGAAATAATTTTTAAGTGCCTACTATATTCCAGGCACTGTACTAAGTACTTTACAAATATCTCATTTGATTTTCATAACAACTCTGTGAGGTAAGTGCTTTTATTTTCCCCCATTTTATAATTGAGGAAACCAAGACGGAGAGTTGGTTAAGTGACTGACTCAGAGTCACACAACTAGTAAGTGTCTGAGGCTGAATTTGAATTCAGGTCTTCCTGACTCTATTGCAAGATCTAGCTACCTCTAAGGAGCCTACCTGGATTGGTAGAGAGAATTTCTTTATCTAGGAGTTCACTATACCAATGAAATGACAGGTTTAGTCCCTTTCCCTACATTTTTATTGAAGTATTCTCTTTTAACACAATAGATAATTCCCAGCCTCCTCCCAGCCATGCCAATGTGTTGTCCTAAAGATAGTTAAGCAAAACTGCCTGATATCATGATTGTGACTGATAGTATATGATATTTTTTCACTTTTTCTTTTTCGGAATTCAGTAAGGATGTGTGCTTTAATTAATGTTTTGCATAAAATTTTAATATTAAGTACCAACCTCCTCCTAAATGCAAAATTCCACATTTTTCCATATTCTTCTGGTGTTTATGACCTTGGACATATAGAACACTATGACTTTTGAAGAATAAAAAAGAGGTACATGCTGGGTTTATGTCAACTGCAGCCTAATACCAGAGGTGACTTGGACATAAAAGTTAGCACAAGCAAAATCATTAAGGGTTTATTATAACAAGAGTGAGGAATAATAAATAGAGGGGAAGAGTTCTGTGCTAGTACCCACACATGATTAAAAAGAGATGCCCAGCATATTGGGGAGATCTTCTGTGGGTGGTTTATGAAAGGTCACAGACCAATTCAATTTCGGAAGAAGCACTCACATCAGTTCCCAGATTTGTTCAGGTATATGATGGGCTAAGATGCTGTTCCTTCCAAGGATATTTGCCTTCTGTACAGGTAACTTTTGGAGATTCAGAGTATTCACCCAAAGACATTATTCTTAAATTGTGGGAAAAATCCATCACCAACAGGTGGGTTAAAGAGGTATTTTAGAGCAGGCTTCTCTTTCAGCATTTTTGAAATCACACCAGTCTGCCCATGCATGAGGCCCAACTACAGGTACAAATAAATTGATGTTATAAAGCATATTGTGACATTAACTTACACTGTAGGTGTGTCAAAATATAACAATTCTTGTTTCCTAGTGATAGTATTTTCTAAATTCCTAATTGTTCATTGTGTTTCCTCCTTCCTAAAAGTTCAATTTTTCCAAGTTTATTTTTTAATTAGATGCTAACATAATGACAGCTTTTATTTTACAGATACAAAGTTCTTAACATGCTTTATCTCATAGAATCCTCACAAGTAAGCAAGGTAGGCAAGGCGACGATTCTTATCTACATTTTAAAGATGAAGGAACCTGGAAGTAGATGAGACCTCATTTTGCAGCAGAGGAAACTGAACCCATGACTTGAGCAAAGCCACATAGCTAGTAAGCGGCAGAGACAGGACTTAAGCCTACATTTTCTGCCTCTTGATAGTCCTTTATTTTTTTTCCTTCTGATTTTATCTGAAAGCTTCTCAGGACTCCTGGGGATAACTGGAGTCATTCCTATGCTAATCAAAAACCTGAGATAAAAATTAACAGAGACCCCAGAATATACTCTTTGCCTCTTAGATGTGCTCCATCCCTCAGAAATGAATTAATAAAAAAGCATTTAATAAGAACCTACTACGTGCCAATTACTTTACTAAATGCTGGGGATACAAATGGAAGAAAATGAGATAGTCCCTTCCCGTAAGGAGTTCACACTTTAATGGGGGAAAACAAGATTTAAAAGAGTTCAGCTGGAGAGAGATGGAAAAGGCTAGAAATCCTAAGGGTACATCACTTAGCATAGTGCCTGGCGAGTAGTAGGCTCTTAATAAATGTTTATTGATAGATTGAGATGGCAGTGCTCAGGGGTTTGGAGGGCCTTGCTGTAGGGCAGTTATAGGACCTAGAGGACTTTAGGATGTAACGGTAAGGCCTGGTGGGCCTCTCTCTTACAGGAAGGTTTCTAGCTTCCAGCTCATCCAAAGAGTACAAACAGCTGTCTAGCTCTTCCCACCTGGTCACTCCATTAAGTCAAGGCAGCCCAGGCTAGGAGAGAGATAACATGAAGGAAAGAGGAAAGGACTAGCCCCACTTCCCCAGTCAGTTTTTCCCATTTGGGCAGCTACTCTCTAGCCAGTTCAGAAATTTTCTGTCCCTAACCTCCTGCCCAAGGGTGCTAAGACTCCTAAGAATACACTATTCCTACATTTCCGTGAGTTTAATCATGTAGTTCACCAGAATGGAAGAGGGAAGGCTGATGAATAAGGAACATTTTGTAGTTTCAGGTGTAAGGTTGCCTATGAGAGTCCTAATCCACCTGAAAATAATAACTTTTGTTAGGTAGGAACATTTTTCATTGAATCAATCAAACAGAATGAAGCACAACAGGAAATTAGTATCTGATAAGGGAAGGGTGGGAAAGGACTTGCTGAGAACTTATATGAAAAAGTAAGAATAACTTTAGAATTGGGAAGGGTCTGTAAGTAGAGGAGTTGGAGACCTCCAAAGCTCTCCTGGAGGGGTGGGGATAGCAGCTGGGACAAAAGAGAAAGACAAAGTAGGACTGACTGTGGCAGAAAGGGGAGATATCAAGGAGGGCCATTGGTCCTACAGACATTTTGGAGAAGGAGACTTAGGCTGACTCCATCTGTTATTCCAACCTTTTCAGGGACAAAGGGAAGTTCCAAAAAAAAGTCAGCTCTTCCTCCAGCTTCCCCTCCTGGTGGCTATATGTATATGTGTATATATATATACATATATATATGTATATATATAACATATATATATAACAGAATATATATATATATATATTCTGTTATTTTTTTTACAGAAAATGAAAGGCTATTTATTGTGTATGGAATAGATATGATTTGAAGATTTGATATTAAACCATAGGAAAAACTAACATATAAAAGGCAACGGCATCTGTTGAGAGGCAGCAGGAGCCCAAAGTCATGGGTGGTGAGGTAGACTTAATAAGGAAATTAATCCCTCTACGGGTAGGAAGTGAAATCCATTCACACAGGACTTCATGCCCAGTATTGCACATGCCCAAATAAGTGAGGAGGCTTGAAGGCTTATCCATACAGAAATGGTCCCAAATCACTTGTCCGCATCCCCTGGGCACAGGTCAAAAGCCACTTTAGGGGGCCCTTTGCTGAGCAGGAGCCTTTGGGGAATTAGACCAATGCTCCAGAGGACAGAGAGGCACAGCCTCATGGGAGCTTACTGACCCAAAGGAACAGCAAGATGCAAATCTTTCCCTTTCAAGAGTGTGTAGATAGTATGACAGGAAATTGTCCGTGGTGAGGTTCACAAGTTGCCATTTCAGACCGGAATTCCAGCCTACTCACTATGCCACGTATTTGGCCTTAAGGAGAGCCATGTCCCGCACAGCCCTGTCTATCCAGTGTCCGTATTCCCGGATCACCACATAGCCCCAACATTTCCTTTGAAAGGTAGAGGCTCCAAAGGGTACTGCGGGGCCAAGAACATCCACTTCAGGAGAAATGGACACCCCCAGGGCTGCCATGACAGAAGCCATGTTGCTCATCAGGCCCTGGGCTTGGAGTTTTGCAGCTGCAAGTTGAGACAGCAAGACAGAACCACCAGGGTTCAGGTCAGCCTGGTCATCACTCACAAGTTTCAGGTGCTGGGCCAGGGCTGAGAAAGCACCTCGGGCCTGGACCAGCCTCTCACCATCTCCCAGGCCACGCCACAAGGTGAAGGGAACAGCTGCAGGAGCCAGGCTGCTCAGCTGGAGCTCAGGAGCTGAGAAGCCTGGGTCACTGAAGGGACTGCCTTGGTACTGGAGATAAGTCTGCAGGAGCACAGATGAGTTCTTCTGCATGTAGAGGGCCAAGTTATAGGCCTGGTTGATGGGATCAGCCAGGGATACTGGGGCACTCAGGATAAACGGTGCCAGCAGCAGAGACATCAGGCAGGGAACAACTAGTGAGTTGGTCATGTTCGATCCTCTTTCCTTGGCTGTCTGTCCCTAGGTCCTTGGGGCACCAATCTATTCTGTTATTTCTTTACTCAAATATTTCTGGTTACCTGAATTTTGCCCCCACTACAAAGAAGCCAGGATTTAACTAGAGATAGATATAACTGTGAATTAAGGCACAGCACCAAAGAGCTGTCTAAATGTTAGAAATTTATCTAAGTGGGGACTCAGAGCAATTGGAATTGTATGCATAACTTTTTCTCAAATATAGAACCAGGAGAATATTTTACACACTAACAGCAATATTATATGATGATCAACTATGAACGACTTAGCTATTCTCAGTAATATAATGTTCTAAGACAATTCCAAAGGACTCACTATGAAAAATGCTATCCATATCCAGAGAGAAGTTTTTTCAGTTTTTTTTTTCTTTTGGCTTGTTTCTTCTTTTATACTATGACTAATGTAGAAATATGTTTTTCATGATTACACATGCATAACCTATATCAAATGCTTACCGTCTTAGAGAGGGGATAAGTGAGGGAGAAAATTTAGAGCTCAAAATATTTTAAAACAATGAATGTTAAAAATTTTCTGTTAAAATGTTAAAAATTTAAAAGAACTATACATTAAAACAACAAACTTCCTAAAGCAGAAGAGAAGGGATCCCCTTAGATCTGGAAAGTTATTCATTATATTACCCCTAGATTTAAAATGAGCTAATTCTTGTAACAGGGTGTTAACAGAGGTGAGATTTTTTTTTAATGCCTATTTTTGTAAAACAAGTTAAATGGAATCAAGAAAAACAGTTTGAGGTCGAAATAATGAAGACAGAGGAAATCAATAACCTGTAGAAAGATGTAGGTCCTTGTCTATTTTTAACAGCTGTTCCTAGAAGAGTGAGAAAGATCAAATCAGGACCAGTAATGACAGTCATTTTTCACAAACTCATTAGAACGGTCCGGGCTTGTCAAACGACAAGGTTCTTGTCTTGGAAGCATGATATCATAGAGAGTTCAGTGATGAAAACAATTTTTTCAAAAAGTGAAGATTTCGGGGAAACTTTTCTTTTACATTTGAAAGATCTTTGGTTTTCGCCCTGAGTTGTTCCCAGGGTCTTTAATGTCTTTTGACTGAGTCTGTGTAGTGGTTGCCTTTGATTCAATATCTTTCTCTAAGGGTGAATGTTTATTATAGGGTTAGCATTACAAACATTTGTAACTGCTTCACATCAGAGAAGGAAGGCAGGCTGTAAACACATTTGCAATTCATTTGGGGGATGGTGTTTAGATCTGTGGCTTCATGAAGTTTTCAGCTTTGACTTTGCCTGTGAAGGGGCTTTTCATATCCAGTGTATTTGACGGGAAGTGCTGCTTTATAAGCTTCTTTGATCAAATAATCTTTTCATCAGCTAGGTTTTATTGTCTGGTCCTCTGTGTTCTACTTTTATATCCATCTATTGTTGCATTGTTCATGTTATAGTCTCTGCTATATTCTTTATTGAGGGAGTCAGAATAAGGCCTTTCTTCATGTTTGACCACTTCCTTTTTGAATGCCAGATTGTAATATCACCTCCCAAGAGATGTAAAAATTTTAATAAGAGGTCTGTGCTTAGTTTTATTTGTAACCAGGGGCCCAAGCCATCAAAAATCCATTTTTCAATTTCAGCAGTAAGTGGTTTCAATCCTATTCTTTTGTGAAGTTTACTGATTGCCTTTGGTTGAAAAGTGAACTGTGTCTTCGTCATTAGTTCTCATAATCAATGATGATAACCACAAGTTTCTTTTTTGAATCAGAAATAAACTCTACCCTACCTCATTCTGAATCCTTGTATTACTCACCAAATGTCAGAGCGTTATAGACCCTAAGCATCTACAGATAAAAAATGCACAGTAGAAAGAGTTCTGGTTCTGGATTCAAGTCAAAGGACCTGAATTCAAATTCAAGTCTTCTTCCTTATGCCTGTGGGACCTTGATACATTCCCAACCAGGTCTAAGTTAGGCTAGGTCAGTGATTCAGGCTCAAGAGTCAAAATGCAATAAGCCATTCATGGATAATAAAATACAATTGAAAACAAACTTACTAATAGAAGATTAAAATAAGAAACCTTTTGAAATTAAAAGGATAGTAAAATGCTACTTTCTTTTTACTGCTTAGTCACTAAGTCAAGAACTCATATTTTCTCTGACTTAGTTTTTTTGTTTGTGTGTGCGTGCGTGTGTGTGTGTGTGTGTGTGTGTGTGTGTTTATAGTTCAGTTTGCAAAGCATTCAAATATCCTTTCCATCTTAAGGAAACAGTCCAGCAAATGCCAGATTGGAAAACATTGGGTGGGTCCTTCAAACAGGGGAAGGGACAGCCAGTCTGAGGAGGTTTGAAAGAGAAAGACTGAAGAGAAGGCTTTAGACTATGTTGAAATGCAGGAGCTTGAATATGTTCCTTGCCATAGGCAGAGTTTTAAGGCAAAGGGCCAACCTCTCTTCCAACCTCAACCCCAGCCACCTAAAGAAGCAACAACAAAGCAAGTGGGCCAGAGTGGTCCCCCAAATGGAGGCCACTTCACTACTATTTTCACTATCTCCCCCCAATTTTCAGCTCATTTTTGTATGTTGTCTACCCGTAATAGAATGTAAATTCCTTGAGGCAGTTTCTGTCTTTTTCTTTGCTTATGTTTGTATCTCTAGAGCTTAGCTTACTAAAAGCATGTTGCCTTGTCAGACTGATACAAAACAAATGTTGCTCCTGTCACACATGAAAAGTAATTTAATCTTCCTGAGCCTCAGTTTCCTCAACTGCAAAATGATAGGGTTGGACTTGAAGGCCTTTGAAATCTCTTTTATCTCTAACCTATGTGGGATCAGTTTGAGTTCTTTGCCTGTTATGGCATTGATCCCCATTGCTGTATTCATGGTTTACTCAAGTTTCCTCTGTCTATCCCAGAAGCCTCTCCTCCACCTTTGTTACATTTTGCTTTAGAGTTAAGGTGATTGCTACCTGAGATACATAAGGCTACCTCCTCGTATACTCTCTGTTTGAAATATCCCTAGAAGGCCGATGTAGTTTGACACTCATTTCCTGTTCTTTTACTATCTTAAAGATTTCAAGCTAGTTAACACTTGAGAAAGAAATTTACAACTTTATTTAAATGTTAATTTCCCAAAACAGGTACACTAATGCATTGTTGGTGGAACGAGTGAACGAGTCCAATCATTAGAGAAAGCAATTTGGAACTATGATCAAAAAGCTATTAAACTGTGTGTACCCTTTGACCCAGGGATATTATGAAAGAGGAAAAGAATCCACATGTACAAAAATATGTATAACAACTATATCTATGGTGGCAAAAAAATTGGAAACTGAGGGGATGCCCATCAATTGACGAATGAATAAACAAGCTATGGTATATGAGTGTGATGTAACACTATTTTGCTGTAAGAAATGATAAAGGGGATGGTTTCAGAAAAAACCTGGGAAACTTTATGAACTGATGCAAAAGGAAGTGAGCAGAACCAGGAGAACAATGATTGCAACATTGTAAAAATAATCAACTTTGAAAGACTTCACAACTCTGATCAACACAATGATCAACCACACATCTGAAGCATTCATGTTGAAACATGCTGTCCACCTGCAGAAAGATAACTAATGGTCTCAAGAGTACAGATTGAAGCGTATTTTGTTTCTGTTTCTTCTTTTTTTAAAACATAGCTAATGTGGAAATTTGTGTTGTACAACTATACATATTCGCAATGGGTTTTGTTTTTCTTGCCTTCTCATTGGGTGGAGGAGAAAGTAAGGGAGGGGGAGAATTTTAAAATGAAAAAAAAAGAATAAAAAGGTCACTGTGTTCCAATAAATAAATACATTTTATAAAAAAATTAATTCCCAGCATTCCTTTACTTCAATGTCTTGTTTTGGTTTGAAATTTTTATGGTATTTTCTCTGCTAGTGTGAAATTTGGGGGATTTACACCAATGTTTCAAACTTCTGTCTAAAATTCTCAACATGACAGTACTTATGGAGTTATTTTTAAAGAAAAAAGTCCAGATCCAATAAAATTCAGGCTTGGAATTTTAAGATGAAATTCTCCAGATAGTTGTTTCTTTGTTATGGAAGACATCAGTTATAGTCAGTTTAAAGTGAATGTGCTCTTTCCATTATAATTTTGACTACTTTTTGAATGTATGTATGTTTGCCCTTAGGATAAATATTTTTGTGGGTGATTTTAGCTTCAAGGCAGCCTGATCTAATTGTTGATAAAAAGTTTTTTTTGGTTTATTTTTATTGGTCCTCTTTCCTTCTACTGGAACAATAGCCTATATCAACCTGGAAAAACTCAAGATTAACATTTCTTCATAGGAACATAGATTTAGAGGTAGAAAGGAATTTAGAGGCCACTTTTCTAGCCCTCATATTTTATAGATCAGGAAACTGAGGCCCAGAGAGTTTCAATGACTTATCCAGGGTCATTTCATAAATAGCAGAACTGTATTCCAAACCCATATACCTTGAGTCCTAATTCAGCATTCCTTTCTACTGTAATGTACTCTTCTAATTAGTGAATTTAAGGCCATTTACTTCACTCTATTTTGGGCTCTGGATTTTGTCTCCAGTATGGATAAAAATCTTAAAATATCTTTTTAAGAACTCACCTGCAGGGGAGCAGATTGACCAAACAGACAAAATACAAAGCAGGAATTTAGATACACGGGTCAGATGCAGCTTTCCAAGGTGATTTTATTCTGCAAGATTGCAGGCAGAAAGCAAGACTCCACTCAAGATGAGCAATAGAGGTGTATTCAGGAATTCCAAGAGGTAAGTTCCCCTCACAAGGCCATTTACTTTAGTCACTTTGTATAGTAATGGAGTGTAGTTATTTCCTTCAGTGTGTGCTTGAAGCTCATTGTTTGGGTTTTGCTGTTGTTTACAAGTCTGTAGTAAGCACTAATTTCCTGTAAAAAGAAAAAAAAATATCCATAATTGCCATGTTAATTTGAAGAATGATTGCAGAAATGAATACAGCTGTGCTTATTTCAGCAAACAGGCAGATACTACTTGGGCTCCTCACTGTGTGTGTTCAGGCACATAGTCTGTTCTTGACTTAGTTGGTTTGAGAGGAAGGGCAGTTCCAGTACCACAGCCTTGCAGGCAGTATTTAATCACTTCTAACTCTGGCTTTGGGGGTTAGGCCAATAATTAAAAGTCATTTGGGTTAACCACAGCACAGAACTAAGAGGACAGGACATATCAAAGGTAAGCCACTATGGGTCTCTTCCAAGATTAGGGAAATTGGCAGCCATGAACTTACTGGTTCATTCATCATATCACAATAGAAGACCCACCAGATTTCACATCAGAGAAAATAGGTTCAAGTCTAATTGTTCTTTACTAGTATGTGATCTTGGACATGATCTATTGCCCCTCTGGGCCTCACTTTCCTCATCTATAAAATGAAAATGCTGTCCAATCTATTAAGTACCTTCCAGTTTTAACCAAGTGATTGTTCCAGGAAACTGATAATTGCCACATGGGCCATTGTGTTTGTGGCTGACATATTTGATGACCTATTTTATCCCAGTCTGGGTTGGAATAGTATGCAATGAATTTTGCTATTGAATTTGTCCATAATAACTCATACTTAGGATTAAAAATCTACCACTGAAAAGGGATATTAGAGGTCATTTAGTCTAACAACTCATTTTAAAGATGGGGCAATGACTAAAGTCCCAGGGCATGCATATAGAAATAGAGCTTGTCTGCTTTGCATGTAGAAATAGAACTTATCTGTAGTTTATACATGTGATGGAAAAGAACCCAGGATTTGGAGCTTGAATCCTGGCTTGGCTAGTTACCATGAATGTTCCTGTGGATAAATGACCTTTATTCTCTGGACAAGAGTTTATTTATCAAGGGGTTGGACTCTAGCTTTGAATTAATCCTTATCACCTCTAAAACCTATTATGCTATGCTGTAAGCTGATTTCTAGAAAACATACTGTGCTTCAAAATATGCCCCTCACCATTTTATTATTCTATGGGCAGGTAAGTGGATAAAGCGCTAGGCTGGGAATCAGGAAGACTCATCTTCTTGAGTTCAAATCTGGCCTCAGAGACTTACTAACTGTGTGACCCTGGGCAAGTCACTTAATGCTGTTTGCCTCAGTTCCTCATCTGTAAAACGAACTGAAGAAGAAAATGGCAAATCACTCCAGTGTCTTTGCTAAGAAAACCCCAAGTGGGGTTATGAAGAATTGGACATGACTGAAAGACCTGAACAACAACCACATTATTACACTGACTGAAATGCCACCATTAGAAGTTCATTCCTTTGTGTTAACAAGTCTCTTGTAAACCATAGATAGCTCTAAGAATCTTAGCATATGAAACAGAAGTGCTCAGTCAAATGCTTCCAGAGGTAGAAAAGGACCTATGAAATCTCTTAATCGTCAAATATGGTGATCTTTTTTCAGATCTAATCCTCTTGACCAGGGGTAGGGAGCCTGTGACTTCAAGGCCATATGTGTCCCTCTAGGTCTTCAAGTGAGGCCCTTTGACTAAATCCAAACTTCACAAAACAAATTGCACTGCACTTAAGGACCCAGAGGGCCATGTGTGGCCTTGAGGCCACAGATTCCCCCACTCTGTTCTTGATTCATCTGATATTCTTTTTTTTTTTTTTGCTTTTTGGAAGACAATTGGGGTTAAGTGACTTGCCCAAGGTCACACAGCTAGTAAGTGTGTCAGGTGTCTGAGGCCGAATTTGAACTCAGGTTCTCCTGACTCCAGGGCTGGCGCTCTATTCATGTGCCACCTAGCCGCCCCCTCATCTGATATTCTTACTTGGATACTCATTCCTCTTTAAGATTTTGTGTTGATACTCTGTCTTGGTTTGCTTTCTATCTGTGACTATTCCTTTTAAATCTCCTTTGGTAGCTCATTATTGGCAGCATACTTCTTGACTGTGGATGTTCCACAAATTCTGTCCTGGGTTTGCTTCTCTTCTCCCTCTATACTCTCTTAGTAACTTCAGCTTCCATGGGTTCAGTTATCATTTGTATAAAGATAACTCCCAGATATATAGGTCCAGCCCCAGTCTCCCTCTTGAGCATCAGTCTGGTATCACCTGTTGTATCTCCTAAACTGGATATGCCAGAAGCTTCTTAAACTTGACATTGAACTCATTATCTTTTATTTTAAACCCTTTCCTCTTCCCAACTCTCCTACTTCTTTTGCATTGCCATCCTTCTAGTGTTTCAAGTTCATAATCTCAGCATTTTCCTAGACTCTTCACTCTCCCTCATCTTATATATCCCATCAGTTGCCAAATCTTGTCATTTTTATCTTCACAACATTTCTTGCACTCCACTCCACTCCACTCACATAGCCACCTCCTTACCAAATCACCTAGGTTATTTTAACAGTCTCCCTCTAGACTTTCACCACAAGAGTCCACTCTATATATTACTGCTAAAATAATAATTTTCCATAAGTACAGATCTGGCTATGTGACTCTCACCTGTGACTCCAAGAAGCGGTAGCATTCGCAATGGCCACATCCTAGTAAAACGATCTCAGCAGATGGGCTAAATCAGGTTAAGGGTAACTGGGGAGCCTTAAATCTAGCGGTAAGTTAGGGAGATATCTATCCAACCATGTGAAGACTTTCCCTGGTGGAATGGTTGGATGAAAATACTTTATTCCAACAGCATTAAGGTGGCTAAAGCAGGTGCTGTGGATTGCTTAGAACTTAGGCATCAAAGATGCCAAGGCTATCCACTTCATCCCAGACCTTTGCCAGTTGTCCTGACTTTTGTCTTGCCACAGGACTTTGATGACTCTGGTTGACTTTATGCAACTCTGCCTCATTTAAGTCCATTTCAAGCCTAAATATCACCCTGTAATGTCATTGGTTCTCTTCAAAAATGAGAAATGAAAAATGAAAACAACCGAACTAACTCCAGTGGCTTCCTATTACCCCTAGAATGAAATTTTAACTCCTATTTTTAGCTTTTAAAGCCCTAGACAAGCTGGCCCTAATCTATGTTTCCAGAGTCATTGGACATTACTGTCCCTCCTGCTATCCTACTGTCTCCTGCTATTTAGCCAAACTGGCTTTCTCTCTGTTCTCTCATGACACTCTACTTTCCAAATCTCTGCCTTTGTACTTGTCAATCCCTGTTCCTGGAATATATTTCCTTCTTATCACCACCTCATAAAGTTCCACTATTCCTTAAGATTCAGCTCAGACACTTTTCTGCACAAAACATTTGGTGATACTCCCAACTACTAGTGTCTTCCCTACTGTAATCTTATAATTCACTACATGTGTGTTAACTTTATTTATCTTTTTATATTCATTTATATAACATATTTATTTAGATATATTTTTATATTTACTTATTTTATATTTTTATTCATTTATTTATGTATCTTTTTTTTTTTTTTTGCTTTTTGGAGGGCAATTGGGGTTAAGTAACTTGCCCAAGGTCACATGGCTAGGTTTTTGTTTGTGTGTGTTAACTGTCTGAGACCGGAACCAAACTCAGGTCCTTCTGACTCCAGGGCCAGCACTCTACTCACTGCGCCACCTAGCAGCTCCTATGTATCTTTTTATATGTACCTATCTCTTCCATTATAATATAAACTAATTACAAAGTAGAGATCATTTAATTTTCTCACTTTGTTTGCCCATTGTTTAGTATAATAACTGGCACTTTATTGACTGACTGCTTTTTTTTTTTTTTGCATTTTTTGGAGCAGGGGAGGCAGGGCAATTAAGGTTAAGTGACTTGCCCAAGGTCACACAGCTAGTAAGTGTGAAGTGTCTAAGGCCACATTTGAAATCAGGTCTTCCTGACTCCAGGGCCGGTGCTCTATAGCACCACCTAGCTGCCCTGACTGACTGCTTAATAGACATCTTTTTTGACTGATCGACTTTATAGGTTACTTAGTCCATTTATCTCATTTAAACCAGAAAAAAGAAGTAACTTGGCTAGCATCACATAGTCATTTCAATCATATTAGATTTATAATTATAGATACATAAGGCTAATTAGTACTGATAAATCTCTTATGTATAATCTTGTAGGCATGGGAGAAAGAGTGAGGAGGAGATATACATTAATATCTATTATATGCCAGACACTGTGCTAAATGCTTTACAAATATCATCTTACTGCTTCTCATAACACCCCTATGAGGTAGATGCTATTATCATCTCCATTTTATAGTTGAGGAAGCTGAGACAGACATCATTAAAGTAAGTTGCCTTGGGGTGACCTTAAGTCACCCCATCATAAGATTAAGTGACCTTGGGGTCACTCAGCTAATAATTATCTGAGACTGGATTTGAACTTAGGTTTTCCTGACTCTAGGTCTAGCACTCTATCCAGTGTTCTACCTGTTTCTACATGATGGGGGACAGTTACTGGGGTGACAGTAAGGTTAGCTACATTCCTATCTGACCAGACCCAATTAGTGTTGGTTAATAAATCACTGTAGGGAGCCAAGATGGCGGAGTCGAAACAGCATTTCCAATGTGCTCTGCCCCACACAAATTTCAAACAATGTGAAAGGGAGCTCCTAACAACTTCTGGAGCCACAGCACCCACAGAACGGCACAGAGAAGCTAACCTCCTGCTGAGGACAGCCCAGCAACCCTGCAGGGAGCAGCCATCGAAGCGCTCTGAGAGCAGGAAGCCCATCGCGCTGGGAACCAACAGCGCAGCCCGCAGAGCGAGCCCAGGTCCGCGGTTTTAGCCCCAGGGCGGCCAGGCCTTCAGCCGGCTGGTGGAACCCCAGAATACCAGCAATTGTGGCAATTCCAGAATTATCAGCACAGATATGCCTAGGACAAAGTGAGAGGTTAGTGCCCTATGGACTTTGGGACCAGTATTTGGGGAACACGTGGCTTTCTCCCCTGGGGGCAAAAAGCTGCTGAAGAAACAGCTGCACAGAAGCCATTTTGCAGCATCAGCAGTGGCTCTAGCTCCTGGTCTGCAAACTGTAGGAAGATCCAGCAATCAGTATGGGGTTTAATCTCTTTTGCTTTAAACTGCCTGGATCTGGATTGTGGTCTGGGGGGGAAGTTTGGGGTGGGTATCCAACTTGCCAGAGTGGGTGGAGGCTTTACAGAGGCCACCCAACTGGTGGAAGTTGTGAAGACCCCACGTTTGGGCGGAAGCTCCCCTGTCTGGTGGCAGGGTCCTACTGTGGCAACAAGCCCAAAAATCAAGTAATTAAGTGGCAATATGCCTAGGCAAATGAAACAAAATAAACAGAAAAGTTCAACATTGGACTCCTATTTTAGGGGCAAAGAGGCTCAAAGCATGGAGGAGGACTGTGAGGTTAGAACTCCTGCACCAAAAGCCCCAAATGAAAATACAAGCTGGCTACAGGCCATAGAGGACCTTAAGAAGCAGATAAGAGAAGTGGGGGAAAATTTGGGAAGAGAAATGAAAAAGATGCAAGAAAAGCATGAAATGACAGTCAACAGCCTGACTGAGGAAAATAACACCTTAAAAAATAGACTAACTCAAATGGCAAAAGAGGCTCAGAAAGGCAATGAGGAGAAGAATGCCTTAAAAAGTCGAATTTGCCAGATGGAAAAAGAATCTCAAAAGTTCACTGAGGAGATTCATTCCTTCAGAGTTAGATGGGAGCAAATGGAAGCTAGTGACTTTATGAGAAATCAAGATGCTGTTAAGCAGATCCAAACAAATGAAAGAATAGAGGGCAATGTGAAATATCTCATGGGAAAAACCACTGACCTGGAAAATAGATCCAGGAGAGACAATTTAAAAATTATTGGACTACCTGAAAGCCATGATCAAAGAAAGAACCTAGAAATCACCCTTCAAGAAATTCTCAAGGAAAATTGCCCTGATGTTCTAGACCCAGAGGGCAAAATAGAGGTTGAAAGAATCCACAGATCACCTCCTGAAAAAGATCCCAAAAAGAAAACTCCCAGGAATATTATAGCCAGGTTCCAGAATCCCCAGATCAAGGAGAAAATACTCCAAGCAGCCTGGAAGAAACAATTTCAATATTGTGGAAACACAATCAGAATAGCCCAGGACCTGGCAGCTTCTACACTGAGGGATCGAAGGGCATGGAATATGATATTCCAGAGGGCAAAAGAGCTGGGAATGAACCTAAGGGTCACCTACCCAGCAAAACTGAGTATTTTGTTTCAGGGGAAAATATGGTCATTCAGTGGAATAGAGGACTTTCAAGCATTCTTGAGGAAAAAACCAGAGTTGAATAGAAAATTTGACATTCAGACACAAGAAGCAATAGATGCTTGAGAAGGTAATCAAGGAAAAGAAATCAAAAGGAACTTATCAAAATTGGACTATTTACAGTCCTACATGGAAAAACAATAACTGTGTTCGATGAAACCTTTCTCATTATGAAAATAATTGAAGAAGGGTACATGGCATATGTTCACAGGTATACATGGATAGAGGGCACAGGTTGAATTTGATGGGAAGGGATGATGATTATTTTTTTTTGGAGGGCATTTGGGGTTGGGTGACTTGCCCAGGTTCACGTGGCTGGTTTTTTGTATGTGTGTTGGGTGTCTGGGGCCGGATCCGAGCTCGGGTCCTTCTGGCTCCGGGGCTGGCTCTCTGCTCAATGCACCACCTAGCCACCCCAAGGAAGGGATCATTCGTAAGGGGTGAAGTCAAGAGGTGAGAGAGGAAAATGGCAAGAGGAGATGGAGAGAGACAGGGTAGGGCAAACTATCTCATGTAGAAGAGGCAAGGGGAAGTAGTTGCAGGGGAGGGGAAGAACAGGAAGGCAAAAGCATATTCTCATTGAAGTTGGCTCAAGGAGAGAATCACATACATACTAAATGGAATATCCTACCCTCACTCACTCTCCTGAGTAGGGGAAAGGGGGATGAGAGGGGGGATGTTGGAGGGGAGGGCATTCTGGGGAGAGGGGAGGATAGAAGTACCCACTATCAAAGAGGGACAGGATCAAAGTAGGGAATGGACCAGGTGGGAGGTGAGACAGGTGGGAGGGAAATATAAGCGGTCTTTTACAATATATCTACTATGGTAATGTTTTGCATAGATATACATGTACAACACATACTGAATTGCTTATCTTCTCAGAAGGAGTGGGTGACAAGGGAGAAGGGGAATGGATCTGAAAATCAAAGTTTTAAAATTAAATGTTTCATAAGATGTCCAGGCAGTGGGGCTCAGAGATTCACCTTGCCCTAATGGCAAAGTCGAAGGGGTATGGGAGAAGATATGGGAGAGAGCAGATTGGATGAGGGGATATCTAGTGGGACTGCTATTCTGGGGTGGTGGGTAGGGAAAAAATGGGGGAAAAATGTAACTCATAATCTGGTGGAAATGAATGACGTAAACCAGAAGTTAATAAAGCATTTGTTTAATCAAAAAAAAAAAATAAATCACTGTAAAATTGTGTGTGTGTGTGTGGGGGGGGTATGCCCCTAGGCTTTGAGCTTAGCACTGTCCTTGTCAACATCTTTAACAATGACTTAAAAGAAGAAATGATAATTAAAGACTATCCATCCATTGATCTATCTAATCTATCTCCATCTATCTCTATATCTATCTATCCCTCTAGACTGTTTCTCCTTATTTCACCTATGCTGAAAGTACAGGGCCTACTCATGGACCCAGTCTCACTTTGTTAGTCATGGGAGCTTTGACTTCCTCTGTTTTCTGATATGAAACAGTTTGCCCCTCCTCAGACAACCTGGTGCCCATCCTTCCTCCCCACCTGATATAATGGGTAACAGATTTGGATTACAAGAGAATCTTGACAACCTGAAACAATAGTTTGACTCAAACAAAATGAAATTTATTAGGGACAAAAACCAAGTTGTGCACTTAGGGTAAAAAGTTCAACTACATAAATAAGAAGCAGAAGACTTGACCAAGCAGTAGTAGTAATTCATGTGAAAAGAGCTGTACACATTATAACCATACATCAATCCTGCAACAGTCCCTGCACACCTCCAGTGACAGAGCTCCTGAGCCTCTATGCCTTAATAGATAATTTTGCAAGTTCCTGGGGGTAAAAATATTATTGCCATAACAATTCTCTAGCCTGAGCCTCTCCAAATGGAACTAGACTCTTCCTAAGATGGAAAGAGTACAGTCCACGGCAGGTCCTGAACTTGCAGCCTTTCCATTTAAGCAGCTGCCAAAACGTGTGCTATACTGTTATAGCCCTTAGGGAGCCAGGGCTGCTTCTATGATATACCAAACATGAGAAGCCCTGGAGGGGGACTTGGGTGGGTGGGAAAGTGAAAGAGTAATTTACAGTTATGTGGTACTTTATTTTGTACAGCACTTCCATATGGGATTTCTATTTTAACCTTACCACAGCCTTGAAGGTAGATTGTGCCAATCAGTTGGAAACAATAATAGGGATTTAATAATAATAATTTAGAGAGTTTGCCTAAGGCTCTCAGAGGTTAAGTGATTTTGCTCAGGGTCACAAAGTCAGCATTGTGTCAGAAGTCGGATCATCCTAACTCCAAGACCAACCTTCTGCCTACTACGCCAAATTGCTTCCCAATAAATAATAAACATTTATATAGTGCTTTTAAATTTGGCAAAGCACTTAACCTGTTTTATTTTCACTTTTTTTTCTGCTCTCACCTCTCAACCAGTGGCCATCTGGCTTCTAACCCTATCACTCAACTGAAACCATCTCCAAATTTACCAGTGATCTCTTAATTGTCAAATGTGATGACTTTAAAAAAAATCCTCAGTTTCATCTTTCTTGACTCTCTCTACCACTTGACACAGTGAGTCAATCTCTCATCTCTCAGATTTTTATGACATTTCTCTTTCTTGGTCTTTTTCTTACCTGTCTGACTACTCCTTAGTCTCCTTCCCAGTGTCTCTCCTAAACTTCAGTTACATATCTCCAACTACTTATTGGATATTTCCACCTGGATCTCAAATTCACTATGTTCCAAACTGGATTTATCTACCCTCTAAGACCCACTCTTCTGCTGACCAACCCTATCTTTGTTCAGGAAGCCCACCTCCTTCTAGTTCACCCCGGTTTACAAACTTGCCATTATCCTTGACTTTTCACTATTACCCCACACATCTAGTGCATTGCCCAATCATGATGTTTCTACCTCCACAGCATCTCTTTGATTTCTTCCTTTATGATGACCCACATGAGGTTCAGATCCTCAGTACCTCTCACCTACACAATTAAAATAGCCTTCAGATTGATCTCCCTTCCTTGTCTGACCTCTTTCCACTTCTTCATTTTCTAACCTTTTACTTAGCTGCCAAAGTAAATTTTCCTAGAGTGAAGCCATGTCACTTCTTTACTTAGTAAACTCTAATAGCTCCCCATTGTCTCTATGAAGTTTTTTGTCTGGTTTTTAAAGCAGCTTATCTGAAAAAAGGAAAAGATCAGGGTTGGTTTTTTTTTTTAGCAGACTATAGTCTTAATACGTATCAGCAGCATGTCATGACAACCAAAAAGAAAAAGCTTACTTCATCATTGGTTCCATTAATGGAAGCCTGGTATCCAGAATAAGGGAAATGACAAAGATAATGTACTCTCTCTTGTTTAAAACACATGAAAAATATAGTGTTCAGGTCCAGGTGTCACATTTAAGGATAACATCAGATTAGAAACCATCCAAAGGTGGATGACCAAAAGGGAAGTGGAAGACCATGTAATTTGATGATTGACTGAAGGACATGGGGATGTTTAGCCTAGAAAAGGAGAAATCTTGGGAGAAGGGAACATGATATCAGCCTAAAAATAATTTAATTGTCTTGTGGAATACAGATTAGATTTATTCTGGCCTCACAGGACAGAAGTTGCAGAAACAAATGAAAGCATTTTAGGCTTGGTTTAATGAAAACCTTCTAAACAGATATCCCCAAACAGAATAGACTCTAATTAATTAGGGGTCTTCATGTGAATGACCATTTGGAGATATTAGAGAAAGATAGCCTATTTAAGTATAGATTAGAATAGATGGCCTTTAACTGGGTACAGCATCATTGTTTCTGTAACTCACATGGGAAATCTATGTCTCCAAGTTTCAGGGTGTCCTTAGCAGTAGGGATTATTATTTAGAAGGTTGTGAATCTCTCATGCCTTCAGCTGACCATTAGTAGACAATTTCCTGACAGTATCAGGTCAACTCCAGAAGAAATTAGAGATATGGTCTCAGTCCACAACAATTCATGCTTGTGTTTTTCCCCTCTTTAATAATGACGTCAGGTCAATAAAGAATGATGGGGAGAGGAGAGATGCTGTCCAAATTAACTTTTTATGATTCCTTATCACCAATCAAGTTTCAGTTTGTCCTAATGGAAATAGCCAAGGAAATTTTTCAAAGAAACCTGCTAAGAGACTTTCCAGAAAGAAGACAATGAACAGACCAGCTGTTGTCTGTGTCCTTTTTCTCTAGAATTAAACAACCCAACTCGGTTTTCAAACATGTGAATTTGATACTGGGATGAACCTGCCCTTCCAAAAATGGGAGATAATGCTTTGTGAACTGTGTTAGAATGGTAGGAGACACCTATTGTTCTTGATACTTTTTAATTTTCAACGGTCCAGTAAATGATTTAAACCCCCAAGGCATAGCCGGTCCTGAGAGACAGCTAAGTATCACATTTGATTATGAGATAAGGAAACTGAGAAGCTGAGAGATTCAATAGGCTGTTTGAGGTCACTCATAAGGGAGTCAAAAATCATCCTTGCAGCCATCAGAGGGCACATTTTGAAAGTCTTTTAGCATTGTTTTGGACAGTAGAGAGATAGGGTATAAGAAAAAAACCCAACATAAATCTTGCTCCCAAGGAGCTTCTGATTTTGGTGGGGAAGATGAAGAAAACATTAATGCGTGAGAGAATTCTGGATGGGGCACTGAGGCACAACTTTTCTTTTGGAAGCTTGAGTTCTGCTCTTCTCAAACTCTCCCGCTTTTGACAGGGTACAGATATGTTCCAGAGCTCCTCTCACAATTTCCTTCCACCACTCTCTTTCCTTTTACTCCTCTTTTTCTGTTCTCTTCCTTCTCCAGATCCCCTTCCCCAAAGTTCAAAATAGCAGACAATTAGAGAGAGGAGAGTGGGAAAAGAAAATGGTAAGTCTTGGACAATAGATGTTGACAGTGAGTGGGGATAGCTCACTAGATCTCTCCCTTCCATCCTTAGCTTGGGTCAGAATTTGGATATGATCAGCTTTGGGGGGGGGGGGTTCCAGTGGAACACAAGGAGAAAATTAAGCTGTTCGAGGAGCAGGTGCCTGCTCCCCACCTCCCTTCTCACCATTCTGTCACTGATTACACCTAGCCACAGCTTTGGTCCTCAACACCAGCCTCTATACTCAACCCTAGCACTAGACCTGGGCCTTGCCTTTTTACCTTAGAGGTATACAATCCCTTGTTGGTGGCCCTTTAAATCTCCCACCTTAGAGGACATCCAGTTGTTCCACCCCTGTTGTGACTCTAGTTAAATGACCTCTCAGCTCTTTTCCAGATTTAGCTCAGTGATCGTTTGATTGTAATTCAGGGCCTCATTACATCTCATACTGAACAAACCTTCTCCCAACTGATCTCCCCACCTCTAATCTTTCTCTCTTTCTGCCTTTTCTGCACACAGCTATGACTTGATTAATTTAAAAACACTGTTAATCATCATTCCCCTTCTTAAAAGCCTTCTGTGGCTCCTCATAGCTTCCTCAAAAGCCTTAAATATAAATTCCTCAGCAAAGCATTTAATTCCCACATAATCTAGTCCCAGTGGATCAATGGATCCTTTTCAGTCCCATTACTCCTTTATATGCAAACTATGCTCTATTTTAGCCCATTTATTAATCACATATCATGCACAAGGCCCATGTCTCTTTCATTCTCAAAAGAAAATCCTCCCTTAATCCTTCCATCCCTACTAGCTATTGTCTCTTTATTCCTTTTCTAAGATTAAACTTCTTGAAAAGGACACCTATTGTCATGCCTTTACTTCCTTTCCTTTTCCTCTCTTCTTGACTCTCTTCCTAAAGTGTAGTTTTGCCTATATCACTGACTCCACCTCCATAAACTCTGGTAGCTCCTTAAGATTAAGTATAAAATCCTTGGGCTTGTAAAGCCCTTGAACACCTGACCCTTCCTACATTTCCAGTCTTTTTAACATTTCCCTCCACATATTCTGTTATCCAGTGATAATGGCCTCCTTGCTGTTCCTCAAATAAGATGTTCCATTTCCCAAATCAATGCATTTTCACTGACTCCTCCCCCCATATCTAGAATTCATTCACTCCTCATCTCCTTATCTGACTTTCTTCAAACCTCAGCTAAAGACTTACCTGATGCTCCTTAATCTTTAGTGCATTTCCTCTTAGATTATCTCCAATTTATCCAGTATATATCTTGTAGTTATTTACTTATTGGTTCCTTACTAGACTTTAAGCTTCTTGAGGGGAGGGGCTCTTTCCCTTCATCTAGCACTGTCTGACACATACTAAGCAGTTAATAAATGCTTTTTGACCTGACTCTGCAGTCTAGCTTCTGACTTCAGCTGAAACTACTCATTCTGTTACCAAGTTACCAATGATCTCACCAATTAAAATGGCTTGTTCCTACTCCTTCTTAGCCTTACTGCAGCCTTTTGTGCTGAATCACCCTCTTCTCCATGATACTCACTTCTCTCTAGTTTTTTCTGTCTCTGCTGTCTTCTGGTTCTCCTCCCCATCTTACTGCTCCTCTGTCTCCTTTACTTGAGCTTTAGGGCATGCCCATTAACTGGGAGTGTCTCCGACACTCTGTCCAGACGGCTCTGTCCTGAGCCCTGTTCTCTTCTCCCTATATACTAGCTCACTTAGTGAGATGGTATATCTCATCAGCTCCCGTGGATACAATTATTGTCTTTGTGCAGATGATTTCCAGATCTATTTATTCAGCCCCTACCTTTCTCTTGACCTCCAGTCTGGCATCTCCCACTGTCTGCTGGAAATCCCATAAACATCTTAAACTCAACATGTCCAAAACTACACTCATTAACTTCCTCTGCTCTTCCAAACTTCCTTGTTATTGTTGAGGGTACTATCATCCTCTGAGACTCACAATCTAGGCGTCTTCCTCAATTCCTCACTATCTCTCCTTGGCCACATCCTAGCTATTTTATATTATTTTTTTTCCTCTTACATCTCTCTCTTATATGCCCCTTCTTATAGCCTTCTGCTTGATCTCCCTCTCTCAAGTCTCTCCCCAATTCAGTGCATCGTCTACTCAGCCGTCAAATGGATCCTCCTTAAGCTCAGGTTTGACCATGTCACACACTCCCCTCACACTGCTGCATATTCAGTAAACTTCCACTGGCTTCCTATTACCTCCAGGATCAACTATAAAATCCTCCTTTTAACTTTGAAAATCTTTCATAACCTGCTTTCAAAGGGTTTCTAAAGCTCTTCCTACCTTGGAAATCTTATTCCTTACATCTCTACAAGTACTCTCCAAGGCCGGGGATACTGGCCTCCTTTACTATTCCTCATACATACCATTCACTCCCCACTCCACAACACACACTTTCATGAGCTGTCTTCAGCTGCCTCGGATGAGTGTTTTCCCTCTCATCTCAATCTGTTGACCTCCCTAAGTAAATTTCTACTTCTGTGAGAAGTCTTTCCCAGTCTCCCTTACTGCTGGTGTCTTCCTTCTGTTGATTAACTTATCCTGAATTTATCTGGTTTGTACTTAGTTGTTTAGGGGGCTTAATAAATGCTTGTTGACTTGATTTGGTTGGGGATACAGAGACAATTTTTTAAAATCCCTTTTTCAAGGAATTCATTTTCTACTCTAGTGAAAATAGATATAGTATTATGTACTTTTTCTCACACTATTCCCACTGCTTGGAATGTGTTCCCATTCTCCCTTGCCCGCATGCCCCATTTCCATCTTCACCTATAGAATTCCAAGCCTGTGTTCAGAGCCCACATTGGATGCTGCTTCTGATGATGCCTTCTGTGATCACTGCATCTGGGTCAGAATGTGTTTTCTTTGGTATCCTTGATTGGTGCGGGCAGGCCTTGCTTGGTCCTGGATTTAGTATCTAAGACAAAAAAGGCCCCACTGCCTGCAAGAATTCCTGGGTTTCAGCTTAATCCAAAGCTTAGGTTTCAACCTTGGCCCCTTCTCTGTTTTTTCCTTGCACAGTTCAGAACCCAGAGTTGGCACCATCCCTTCCTGTGATCATTACAGGCTCAAACCAGATGTTGTCAATGGAGCTGATAGCAGGCTTCCTTCCAGACCCAAGGAGCTTTGCCTTGTAGGTCTTACTCCAGCCCTCTCTCTTGCTGTGGTTCATTCAATGGCTTGAGAATGGGCTTCCTGGGTGCTAGGCTGCCCTGGCACTGCTCTGCCCTGTCTCCTGCTGTGGTTAAGGCATGGGCTGTCTGGGTTCTGGTTTGGCATTATTTCCTGCTGTGGCTCCAGAGGGACTCTCTAGCCATTGCATGGCCTGGCTTTGTCTCAGCCCTGTCTCCTTCTGTGTCTCAGGCAGGGCTGCCTATGTTGCACTGGTTTGGCTGACCCTGTATCCTGCTGTGGTTTGAGCTGGTTTGGCTGTATCTCTTGCTGTGGTTCAAGCATGGGATGCCTGGACTGTGGTTTGGGCAGAGGATGCCTAGATGCTGGTTTAGCTTTGTCTTCTGCTCTGGGCCTGGGCTGCTTGACAATGTGCCTTCCACCTACTCTGGCCCACTAGACTATGGGCTCCTTGAGATCAAGCATCTTTCCTTAGCATCTAGTGCAATGCTTGGCACATAGTAAGCACTTATAGTAGTCTATTAACGGCCTGACTGTCTCTTCCCAGAGCTTCATTAGTTTTCTAGCAGTTTTCTTGGGTAGTCCTGGACTGAATTGAGGCACATATAGCCTTTATTCTATGGCTTTCTTTATCATTGTTTCTCTGGGACATTTTTAGATCTTTGCCAGGGGTCTGGGGTCTTCTAGGGACCATATCAGCTAGAAGTCCTGATCACTGAAGCTGAAAGGGACCTCCATCCTATTAGAAGTGGTGGCACTTTCCTTCTATCTCTCTCCTGATGCTTGTTTAATATTATATGCTTGTTGTGTTATAATAATTTGCATTCATGTTCTATCTCCCCTTCTAGATCCTAACATCTCTGAGGAAGCAGCCCTGAGGAACTTGTAGGTTGCTTAGTCCGACTCCTATTGTCCTCAGCACCCATTCTCCATAATATCTTCTGATTCATTCAGTCATTTGCAGCATAATCATCTTCTGTATTATTGGCAATTACTAAGTAAAAACTGGATAGTTTGTAGGAAAATTATATAAAAGGCAAGGACATATCTTACCTGGATTCTCATTTTAACCCTGCTATTCACAAGCTTTGTGATCTTGGGCAAATCAGTTTAACTTTCTAGGCCATATTTTACTCACTTTTAAAATAAGAGATTAGGCTGAAGGATATTTAAAGCCCCTTTCAGCTCTAACATTCTGTGATTTTATTCATCTCCCAGCACTTGGTACATTGGAGATTCTCAATAGAGGTAGGTTATTCAAACTGGCACTATTTAAAATTGTAATTATATAAAATATGGTCACTGGTTCCAGCTTATTGGATGAATGGCTCCACCAATATTAGATTATGATTCTCCAGCTCAAGGTTAGATCCTTGGTATTGTTCCTCTTGTCTACCAAAGGGCTGGCCACAGTTTGTGAAACTGTGGAAATTGCTTTGGCAAAAAAGTGTTTTTACTGACAAACAATGAGGAGTGGGAGGCCTCCCCCACCCCCAGAAAGAACCCTAGCCCAGACCACACAGCTGTACTCTATGCTAATTCAGTGGTAGTTGCTGCAATGCATATTGGCAATCCACAGACATTTTTCTGTGGGAACCCAAGGCATCCCAGCCCTGTTGTTGGGAAGCAGACATGCTGGAGGGCCTTGTCCTTAATGTGGTGTTTTGTAAGAAAGTGACTAAGTGCCACCATTATTTTGTGGTCAGTGACTCATGGTTCTTTATGAGATGTTAACTCTCGAATCTCCAATCTCCTCTCTCCTGATAATACACTCTCACCTCTGGCCTCAAGTATGGGCAAACATTAATGCTCAATAATAGTTTAATGTGACAGATCATCCAAAGAGAGGACGTCTCACTTTTAGCTAGTTGCTTTCATCACTACCACCCCATGCTGCACCCTCTGGAATTTAAGGAATTTTCCCTTTTTAATAATGTGACCTAGAAAAACCAGTTCTGTTTGCCTAGGAGCAGCTAGGCCAGTGGTGGGGAACCTGTCACCTCAAGGCCACATGTGGCCCTCTGGGTTCTCAAATGTGGCCCTTTTTTTTCTGTGAAGTTTGGATTCAGTCAAAGGACTGCACTTGAGGACCTAGAGGACCACATGTGGCCTTGGGGTTGTAGGTTCCCCACCCCGTTAGGTGATGTAGAAGAGAGAGTGTCTGATTTAGAGTCTGGCGGCCCTGAGTTCAAATCCCACTTCAGATAATAAATGCCTGTGTGTGACCTTGGACAAGTAATTTACCTTCCCTTAGCCTCAGTTTCCTCATCTGTAAAAATGAGGATAATAAGAACACCTGCTTTATAGGGTTGTGAGGATAAAATGAGTTAACATCTGTAAGGTTCTTTGTAAACCTTTAAGCCGCTTTATAAATGCTAGCTAGTAATTGTCATGGCAGTCGTAGTGGTGGTGCCTGTGGTAGAAGCAGCAGCAGTAGCAGTCATAGTGTTTATTTATGCCCCACTTTTCCTCAGTGTCTTTCTTTCCTAATGAATTCTCTGGTTTATCCTATACATTCTTAATCGCAAATGCAGGCTTATATTTTACTCCAATATGAAGAATGTTTAGGCATTAATTGTGCAGGTCAAGGATTCTTAACCCCAGAACCCATGGACTTGTTTTAGAAATATTTATTTAATATTTAAAAATATTTAGATAATTGCATTTCAGTATAATTGGCTTCTTTGGTAATCCTATGTATTTTATTTCTGCATTTAAAAACATTATTCTAAGAAGGGTCCAGAGGCTTCACCATTCTCCCAAAGGTTTCACCATGTACTCCCATAGTGAAGAGATAGGTAGATTAGAGATTCACAGCCTGAAGGAGAACCTGGAAGACCTGGCCTTGTGTATGTTGTCTAGGGGATGCTTGATTGGGCACAGACTAGCTTAAATAACTATTGAGGTCATGAGATTCTATGATTCTGAGTGTGAAGCTTAATTCTGAGGTCACTTTTTCCTAGTTAAGTCTGGTTTCTCTTGCTAGTTCCTTCCTGCTCTATCTGCTCAGGCCTGCCAGACTTTGTCTCTTAAGTTTTTGGCTTTTGAGAAAACAAGGCATTTCAAATTGGTTATCTGGGTGCAACCCCATTGTTCATGTCCAACTGTTCACTCAGGCAGCCCTTTCTTCCATCCTTCCCAAACATACCAAACTGGCTACCTTAATCTCCCTAGTTCCTAAATTCTCTTTAACTAGTTTGTGTCTATTGTCATCCAGTCCAGGTCCAGCAAACTCTTCTGCAGATCTTGTTCTCAGTGGCCTTCCTCTCAATTCCTTCTAGTTCTTTTCTTAATTATCTTCTTTTGTTTACTTCTCTCTATCTCCTGTCTTTATGGCCCCAAGTTAACCATCCTTCCTTCTAAAGCAACACATATCTTATCTTAGATGGGACTATATAGCCTTGATTTCCTTCTCAAGCTTAAGTCCAATATTTCCAAATGACCAATGGTCATCTCCAGCATGGGAGAGATCCCCACCATAACCTCAAATTCAACATGGATAAAATTAAACTTCTTGCAAACAAACAAACTCAGAAACAAACCAACAACCAGCTCTTTCTCCTGACTTCTCTGTCTGAGAATGACACTACCATTCCTGTACTCACTGAGGCCCAGACCTGCAAGGTCATATTCTTTTCCCATCAACCTCAATCAGCCCATCCAGTCACGTCCATTCTTCCTTTATAGTATCTCTTGATTTGTAATATTAGAATCTTAGAATCCCAGAGCTTTTACCTAACCCAGAGCGCCCTCTTCACCTTTTATTAAAGGAAACTGAGAATCACCAGGTGAATTGTTTGAAATCACACAAGTGACACACAGTATACCTAGAATTTAAATGTGGGTTCTCTGTCTCCAGATTTAGTATTCTTTATAATACATCATAAAGCCCCTCAGCATATTCTATCCTTCCACTCTAGCTAATGCCTTTTGTCAGCAAGCATTATGTTAACAAGGATTTATTAAGTGCTTACTATGTGCCGTTATCTTTTACCTGGACTACAATAATATCCTTTTAACTTGTCTATAGCAATATCCTTCTAGACCAGGGATGGGGAACCTGTGGTCTTGAGGCCACATGTGGACCTCTAGGTCCTCAAGTGTGGCCCTTTGACTGAATCCAAACTTAACAGAACAAATCCCCTTAATAAAAGGATTTGTTCTGTAAAACTTGGACTCATTCAAAAAGCTGTGCCCGAGGACCTAGAAGATCACATGTGTTCTCAAGGACATAGGTTCCCCACCCCTGTTCTAGACTAGTTAATCTCACCCATTCTAGGCTCAATACAATTCATTTTATTATACAACATGTTGACAGATAAATATTCCTAAAACACCTTTCTGCTCATGGCACTCCCTGCTTAGAAATCTTCAGTGACTATGCTAGTCTTCATTAGTTACGTGAAGTCTAAGATCCTTAGCAAGTCAGCCAAAGCTCACTGTATTATGCTTCCAATATTCCTTGTAGACAGCTAGGTATTGCAGTGGATAGAATGTTGGGCTTGGTATTAGGAAGACCTTCGTTTGAATCCTGCCTCAGACACTTACTAGCTCTAGGAAAAGAAGGAAGGAAGGAAGGAAGGAAGGAAGGAAGGAAGGAAGGAAGGAAGGAAGGAAGGAAGGAAGGAAGGAAGGAAGGAAGGAAGGAAGGAAGAAGGAAAGAAGGAAAAGGAGAGAGGGAGGGAGAGAAGTTGTGCTTATGAAGTATTTTCTTTGCTCCAGGTACTGTGCTTAAGTGATTTACACATATTATCTCATTTAATCTTCAGAGCAAATCTGATCTCTCAGAGACTGAGCAGCTGCGTGACTCTGGGCAAGTCATTTAACTTCTTCTATTTGCCTTAATTTTCCCATCTGTAAAATGGGGATAATATTAGCCCCTAACTCCCAGCATTGTTGTAAGGATCAAATGAGAATGTACTTTGCAAACCTTAAAGTGCTATGTGAATGCTAGTTGTTGTAGTTCTTTTTCTCCTCCTTCTTCTTCCTTCTCTTCTTCTTCTTCTTCCTCCTCCTCCTCTTCCACCAGTAGGTTTATTTCCTTCTTCTCCTCTACATAGACTCTCTGATCCATAGAATCTGTACAACTAATTATTTTCTGAACATATATTTTACTTTCCCACCATTGTGTCTTGGCTTATTTCATTCTCAGTGACCTGGGAAAGACCTTAGCTTAAAAATGCCAAGGTCTCCTACTTCATCTGGGACCATCTCCAGTGGTCCTGATCTGTAGAAGGAAAGAATGAGGCTGGTGACTTTGCACAGCCCTGTCCTATTCTCTTGAAAGTCATACCATCACCTTTCTGGTGTCATGATATTTTTAGAACAAAGGATAAACAATAACAAACATGCTGAATGCCTGGCACATAGTACTTAATAAATATCTATTGACTGGTTGACTGAAATGTCTTTTCTACCTTCTGCCTACTGAAATTCTAACTATACCTCTGGGGCCAACTCAAATATCATATCATTCAACAAATTGGTTCATGTGTATTGAGGATATGTTTTATTCAAAGAACTGTAAATGTTATATAAAAATGGATTACAGACAAACCTTGCCTCCCATGAGTTTATAATTTCATCCTATATGTGTCTTGATGGTTTGAAATATAAGCCTTCTGCCTCATGGGAAGAGTTTGTCTTTTTACTTAGCCCTTTTTGTTGTGTCTGTAATAGATGGAACCTGGAGGGACATTAACTCATCGAAGTAAATAGCCACTTGTATGAAAATTTAGGTTACCCATGAATCTTCTGAGGACAACAATTCAAATTTTGGTTAACTCGCTGAAAAGTTTCTCTCTTGGGGTTTTATTCAGGACTTTGCAGGGCCATTCATTCTCTTTCCTTGGATTCCCCCACCACACACACACACATACACACACACACACACACACACACACACACACACACACAAGCACACATATACACATTTTGTTCCTGTTAATAGAAGGAGGCCACACTTCTCCCCTCTGCTATCTCTCTGAATTTTCTGCCCTTCTGATAATGAAGTCATAGATTTAGAGCAAGAAAGGACCTTAAAGGTCATCTAGTCTAACCCTTTACTTTATAGATAAGCATACTGAGGCCCAGAGAGGTTGTGACTAAGAGCTGAGTTGAACCTGGTTCTCCTGACCCTAATTCCAATACTCTTTCTTCTCTACCACATTGACTCTCAACAAATAGCTTGGACATGCAGCCTAAGAAAGGGCATGCCTTTAACAAACTCTTTAAAGTATAATTTCTTCTCTTAAAATTGTAACTTTCCTGGAAAATATAGTATGTATGGGTACTATATCCATAAGATGATATTAGAGTGGCCACTTATAGGTTATATAACATATATAAACATATATAAAACTACTCTTTATATGAGCTGTGATGTGTTTACAGTCCCATGAAAGCCGGAAACTCTTAAGTACTCCGGGTCCTCCTGGCTTCAGTTATTTACAGACATTCTGAGAAAATACTATATCGTGGATTTCAAATTCTACCCTTAAATTTTCCTGTTGTAGTATTTTGATTAGCATTGCTTTCAGATTCATCTGTTATTATTGATCAACAATAATTCTTGCATTCTAAATATTTGAAAACCAAAGCATTTGATGCATATTTGGCAAAAGGGTGTGCATTATACTTGGCATCCTTCATATTTGGCTTGGGTAGAAGGAAAGGAAACCTATATGCAGTCAGTTGTATGTGGCCTTAGAACAAAACCACGGCCGTTCAGAATTTTGACTTGGATCCCAAAAGGGTTTATGAAGTTAGGTGAAATAACTTTTCATGAAGTTTTAGTAATGGTTTCTGAGATGAAATGTTAAAAAGCTAGTTTCCAGAAGAGAAGAAAAGTCGTGTGTTTCCTCCCTGAACTTGGGGCTTGAATCTAAAATTCTGTCTCTATTTTGTTTGGTTCCCATCATGACCCAACATTGCCTTCCATGGAATGAAGCAAAAACTGTGGTGAGTTTGGTTTTTAACTGAGATCAGAGTGTTGCTTTGGGGCTGGAGGCATGTGTATAAAGCATGAATTCAATACTTAGACTCAGTCTTTGTAAGGGGCCTTAACAAGGAAAAAGGCCAGACAAAAACATAGTCAGACATCTGTTTTACTGTAACCCAGTGACAATTCATTCTTGAACTTGGTGAAGGGAAAACTCAGAGCTTCACATTGACTGAACCTAGTTTGTAGGTCACGGTCACTTTCATGGGCACTCTCACAGTCAGCTCCCATGGATGAGCTCCAGAAGTTGTTCCAGAGATAAAAGAGGAATTGTAACAGCTGTGTCTGAGACCCTTCACTGTCACTAGCTGTGTTACGTTGGGCTAGCTGCTTAATCTTTTAAAAATGGTTTCATTATCTATAAAATATGGATAGTCACACCTGCCCCCATACCTATCATGGGCTGTCCAGGTTGATTCTCACATGGATTTATTAATATATGGCACTCCCATGACACCTTATGGTTTGCATAGAGCTTTGCATTTATTTCCTCATTTGAGAATCATGACATACTTGTGAGGTAAGTGTTATAGATATGATTATCCTCATTTTATAGATTGAAGAAACTTGGACTCAGAGAGGTTGCACATCATCCCCAGAGTCACACAGCTAGCTCATATGTGTCAGAGATGAGATTTGAGCCTGGGTCCTTCTGGCTCCCAAGCTTAGTGCTCTGGCCATTACATCATGCAGCCTCTAATGTATGGGAAAACACTTTTAAAACTATTAACTGCTATAGAATTGTATAAAAGCAGAGCTCCCAATAGTCAGCTTAACTTGCTTCGTAGAAATGCTTAGGGGATAGAGAAGTGTGAATAAATCATGAAATGGAACTTGGATCTAGTGAAACTTTCTCTTTTCAGAAGGAAAACTAAAGCAAATGTTGTAGATGTTTACGCTGTCCAAATTGTCAGGCCAGCCCCAGAGAACTTCACTTTGTAGGGATTTAAAGGGAAGATTTTTTTAAGGGGAGACTTTGAGGCCTGATTCGTATTGTGTTAGAGTTGAAATAGCCCTTTGCGGTGATCTATATTTACTCCTTCAATTTTTAGACTAAAAAATGTGGACCCAGAGAAGGGACTTCCTTCATATCTCAGTTAAAGACCTTTTGCAAGGACCCTAACCCAGTTCTCCTAAACATTAGTGCCTTCCCTCTGAGATTACCCCTGTCTATCTCTTGTTTGTACATAGTTATGTGTACATTGTCTACCCCATTAGGCTGTGTACTCCTTGAGGGCATGAGCTGTGGGTTGTGGTTTTTTTTTCCTTTCTGTCCCTAGTGCTCAGCACAGTCCCTGGCACATAGTAGGCTCTTAATAAATACTAGTTTACTAACTGACTTAAGTGATTCCTTCATAGTCACACAGGTTGCTCCAGAGCAAGACCTGGGCCTAGCTCTTCTTTACTATGAGCCCAGCTCTCCATCCCCTAAGCTATGTTGCCTCTCAAACATTAATGGGTGAAACATTTGCCTAGATAGCATGGAGATGGGCATGAAATTCAGCTGTCTCCTGATGACTTATCCTAAGCTGCTGACAGAAAATAGGCTGATCTCAACATCTGTTTCTGTGTGGGGTTTTCTCTACCTTTGCAGAGGCCTACTGATCCATTCCAGAGCAAAATTAAATAACTATCATAGCACACTGGTTCTTCATCTGTCAGTTCCATTTATTTATCACTGGAGCAAAACATGTATGTTTTCCTGCAATGTATGTGTACATATATACTTACATCATACATATATCTTATGTGGGCAACTAGGTGGTACAGTGGATAGAGTACTGGGCTTGGATACAGGAAGATTCATCTTCCTGAGTCAAAATCTAACCTGAGACACTTATCAGCTATGTGATCCTAGGCAAGTCACTTAACCCTATTTACCCCAGTTTCTTATATGTAAAATAAGCTGGAGAAGGAAATGGTAAACCACTCCAGTATCATTGCCAAGAAAATCTCAGAGGGGATCATGAAGAGTAAGACATGACTGAAATGATTGAACAATAACAACTTACTTGGAAAGGCAATGCAGCTATGCTGGGAATGTTATGCTAAAAAGTTGATTTTTGTCAGATCGATGCTCCCAAGGGCCTCAAAGACCATAAATGACTTTATACTGGTTACAAAATAAAGGCAAAGTCCCTGTGACTTTTAGTTGGTTAGAGTTATGTGGAAAAAAGTCCAACTTAGTGTTATAAATAATAGTAATAACATACATGTATTACTACTTACAAGATTATAAATTATTTCATATGCATTAGGACAAACTCCCTACCATTTGAAGATGCTCTCTTCATTACAAACTCCATAAATTTTGTTGTTGAATAGAATTACAATAAAGTTATAATTCATTTGTTGGAAAAGGTAACTCTCATTCTTTCCAAAAGCCATACTGCTTCCATGCCTGTTTTGGTTTGGGAAGTTTCATGCCCACAGTTTAACTGAAATGCCTCTGTTTTGTTATTTATTGGTCCATACATGTCTTTTCTCAAGTCAAACCACCTGCTCTCAATATTATACCTTCTATCTGAATGCTGGTACAGTAGTCGGATATATATTTGCTATAAATTTGCCCATGAGAACATGGCCTTGGCAGTGGGACCTTGGGTCCCATTCTCTGTATCCTGAGAGTTTGTGATTTGCAGGTTGATATTAAATTCTTAGTGCCAAAAATGGAGGGGGAAAGTCATCAGAGAAAGTGCCAAGATCCTGCTTGATGAGTGGCTGAGTGCATGGATCTTAGACCTGAGTAACATCCCTCAGTGTCTGATAGGATGGGCTTGGGCAATGGAATGATGAAGAAAAAGTATTGTTAATAGTTTTTATGCACATGGGCAGGGAGTTTAACAGTTTTAAAAAGTAATTCTTTCAAAGTTGAAAATAGCAAAGGCAGACTGTTTAATGTATTGTAGAGAATGTGGCCGAGAAGTAATGGTCCTCTTTTTTTGCTACAGTCATTTACATAGTCTAACATTAAGTCCACAGGACTTAAATTCATATTCTTTATTCATCATTAAAGAAAACTTTTATCATATCAGATATTAAACTTACCTTTGATGAAGTAATTTTTCTAAGATTAGCCTTAATTATAGTCCTTTGGTTTTCTTTTTAAAAATTTTTTATTCATTTTAAACTTAAATACAAAATGAAAAAGGAAAAAAGTCCATGTATATAGCAGAACATGAGGGGATTCAATATGAGACAATACATTTACATTTCACAAAAACCTATGTAATAAATCCTACACATTGTTTTTAAGGCAATACTGCTTTTCTGTGCTTCCTTCTAGATTTTCTTTTGTTCTCTGATGTGCACTTTTTATTTTATTTTTTCTCTCTCCTTCCAAGACTTAAATGTGAATATATATATATATATATCCATAAACATATCCATTGGTTTTGAATAGAGGTTAAATAAAGCAAATCCTCTGTCCACTGGAACATGTTAATCTCCATTTCTTAAATAGATTTTTTTATTTTTGTGATGTGTGAAATGGTATAGAACTTTGTTCTGGGAATGAGAATTTAAGATCTCTCCTGCCCCTAGGCCCTTTGATAGGCTTAAGTGCACCTGGAGCCTGTGGTGGGAGGCAGGAACGCCCACACCTCCATATTTTGTGATTGGGCAGTGGGTCAAGACAGTTGTGACACTCTCTGAGCTGGGAGAAGGCTATGTAAACCCTGATATGAGGCTTTGCTTTGGGGCTCACTTGGGGAAGTGTTATTTGATTTAACCAGACAAGACTCTGGGCAGCCATTGAGCTCCCCCCGCCAGCTTTGAAAAACCCAGATGTTGATGCTTCTCTGTCTGGTAACTGACTAGGTATGGATGTAATAGTCAAGACAGTTGGAGGCCTGTCTGCTTGATCCCTTTCTCTGTCTCCTCGTAACTTCTGCTTGTAACGTGTTTGCATTTTGTTTGTATTCTCTGAAGTTTGGGGTGCTGACCTTTTTCCCCTGAACTAGGTAAATGACATATGTTTGATTAAAGCAAGATTGTTAAACCATTTTGAGTTTCTTTCCTTTAGAAAAGAAGATCTAAAAGCCTGTGTTGGCAGCCACCTGGGTATGTAGGGGTTCTTGCTGCTGCAAACTCTTGCATAAATAATTCTAGTTTATGCTTAGATGTACAGCCCAAAGACAAAAGAACAATTTATGCATAAAGAAATATCAAAACTCTGGTCAGACACAAATATCAGTGTTAGTACCATGCTGCCAGAGTTCAAGGACATGTCCTGCCTTTTCTCAAGGAGTGAAGATTATAAAGTGGTTTGCTTGGCTTAACCAGTTCATCAAGGACTTATCCATATACAGGCTTTAGCCTGGGCATTGGGGAAATATAAAGACAAAAACCTTACCTTCAATGACCTTATGTTCTAACGGGGAGACAATATGTACATATGTAGGTATACAACAAACACATACAAATCAGACTTTACTTTAGTAATTACTTTAGTAATCTAGAGTATTGGTTTAAGTACAGAAAGCTCAATACATCTCAGCAATCCATGAAGATATCTCTAAGTATTACATGACATTACCACGAGACATCATTATGTTCCTTGTTTTCTGTTTACAAAGATGGAAGAATGTAGTCAATTTTAGAAAATTTTAGTGATCCATTGGTGATGTGGTTCAAAGGAGAATGCCCCGAATTGAGTTACAAGACCAGTTCTGGCTCTGATTTTCCATTAATTGACTGTGTGATCTTGGGCAAGTCATTTCTAATCTCTGAGTTTGAATTTCCTCATCTGTAAAATGAAGGGGGTTATACTAAATGATATACAAAGTACTTCTGAGCTCTAGAATTCAGTTGTGGAAGCAATTTTGAAACATTGTGATGCTGAGAGTGTTAACTTGATTTTTTTGGGTAAGTTCTTTATATAGAACACTGCCTCATCCAATTAATTTGCCCAGTTGAGGATTAACCATACTTTACTATTTTGACAGTGTAATTTTATCAGTTTGGGTGGTCCTAAGCACTGATGTATATCACAAGCTTCCTTTACTTTTCCTTCCCAGTTCTTATCCATATTTTCCTATAAATTCATTCTCTCTCCCCCCCCCTTTTCCTTTCCCTCCCCTCCCTCTCATTATTTATTTTTCAGCCACTTACAATTCACAGACTTGATCCCAATATTGATTTGCATGGAAGCTTTGACCTACTCCATTTTTCCAGCTTGTGCTGGTTTGCACCTTCTTAGACAACTTAATTGCCCATTTTTTCTCATATTGGTGCCAGATTTAATGCAGAAACCCAATCAGCTCTGCCCCTACTACAGTTCAGAACTCTTAAACTCAAGAGATCCACCAATCTCAGATGGTTCAGCAAGAAGGGCTATATAGGCATTGCACTACCACCCCTGGCTCATAAAGTCCCCATAGAGGATCTACCCAACGTATTGGAGGCATTGCTTTGCTTAATTTTAAAAATCATTGTTATAATTCTTAATATCTTTTAAAAAACCTCTAGCTGGAATTTTGAATGGTTAAAGTCCCATTTGAGTGACTAGAGAAAAGTTGGTACAAAGCATTGAATATCATATCATTGACTTGAGCAGTAGCTCATGGTATTGTTGTCTGAAGTGTGTAAACACAATCTAACAGGAGAAATGATAAATATTGAAGAGTTAGAGCATGGCTCTCTGAGAAGGTTAAAATTTCCATAACATTCTTGGAGTAGTTTCTCATATGGAGGTAATTATTGAAGTAACTTGAAGATATTTAAAATAGGATGGGGCACAACCATAGGGTTTGTCATCCAGGAGTGTCTACACCCATTTTTTCTCACTCTCCTACAAAGAGCTGCAATGCTACAGAATGTTCTTGGCTAGGGCAATTTTTCTTGCTTGGCTGATGAGCTAACAAATCTACTTTCAACTACCTCATACCAGGGAACAGCTGTGTTCAGAGAGGAAGTATAGACCCATAGCTAAGTCATCATTTCAGCCCAAAGTTTTCAGAAGTATTTCCACCCTAATCTGCTGCATTTGCATTATTAGGATATAAGTGAAAGATCGTGTACTAAAAGGGAACTGTGGAAATTCAGACAACCTAAAGGAGTTGGTTTAGATCGCGGGTGGGGAACCTGAAGCCTTGAGGCCACGTGTGCCCCTCTAGATCTTCAAATATGGCCCTTTGACTGAATCCAAACTTCACAGAATGAATCCCCTTAATAAAAGGATTTGTTCTGTAAAACTTGGACTCGGTCAAAAGGTCGCATCCAATGATCCAATTCAGAACCACAGGTTCTGCACCCATGTTTTAGATTATCTGGGGCAGTAGCCATGAACCCACCACTAGAAGCAATCCTTCCCCTTCCAGATATCCCAACGCTTCTTGGTTTTGCTTGCCTTCTGCTGTGCGCTTATCACTTTCTAATTTAACATTATTTTATATTATTTTTATTTGTGGACATATCCACCTACTATAAGATCCTTGAGGGCAGCGACCATGTTATTCTTAATCTTTGTATCTTTGATATTCACCACATAGTAAGCATCTCAAGGTTTATTTAAATGAACTGAAGAATTAGGTGGTTCTGGTAGCATAGGACAAATGGAAAACAGCTGTGTGCCAGAATCATTGACCACAGAATTTAGAGCTGGAAAAACCATCTTGTATACCCTAGAATAGACCACCACCCCCAACCTGGAATATGTTTCTTTTTCGATCTGCTCATCAATGTCTATTATCTCCTTACATAAATCCTTTGACATTTTCTTTCTCCAAAAGCCTAGTTAGCTGTCTCATCCTGAGAAGCAATAGAAAGATCACTAGTCTTGGGGTCAGAACTATGGAACTTGAATGTCCAAGCCCCAGCTCTGATACTTGCTAGGTGTGTGACCCTAGGCAAGTCAGTTAAATCCACTGTTTCCTTCATCTTTAAAAGGTACTGCTAGACTTTGAAAAATATGGAAAGACTCGAGCTTATGAAGGAAGAGGTTATCCACCCTCAGAGAAATAGAGAACAAATAAGTATAGTACAGACTTGCATAGATGCATATGAATGTATATATCCATATATGAGTATGATTATATATATCTAAGTATATTCATGTGTATATGTACATATATATACCATTGTGTGTATATGGGTATACATGTATGTTTATGTGTATATATGCATATATGTGTATATATAAATATATTCATGCTTAATTTACCTTTTTGGGGGGAGAAGTGGGGAGGAAGAACAAAGTAAAAAGTGCACGGCAAAGAACAAAAGAAAACTTACAAGAAAGCAAAGAAAAGATGGACTATATACTATACGAGTAGAATATAGGCTTTCTTGAAATGGAAATTTATTACTATATATTTTGAATCTTCTCTTAAGTTCTGTTGTGCACATGGCAATGCTTTTTTTCTTTTCTTATTTTGTAGTTAAGTTTTAAATTAATTAATTAAAAAATAAAATCAAAGGCACTGCTGACTTCACAGGATTATTTTGAGGAAAGCCCTTTGTAAGCAACAAAATTCAATACAAATGTGTGCCCTGGCCTCAGATTTCCTTTTCTCTCTCCTTATGAGAACCTCTGGCTGTGGAAATTCTTGCCATTTGTGCACACTGACAATTAATCAGGGACTTAGAGTCTTAGATTGTTTCCTGAAGTATTGGGAGATGAAAAAACCACAACAGTGACAAAAGCTAACATTTATAAAGCATTTGAAGGTTTGCACAGTGCTTTACATTTATTTTCTCATTTCATCCTCATAACATACCTGTGAGATAATTGCTCTTATGATCCCCATTTTACAAATGCAATTAAGGCTGAGAGGTTAAATGAGTTATCTGTAGCCAGAGAGCTCATTCTTGTTAGAGGCAGGACTTGAATCCAAAGCTTCCTGAATCTGAGGTCAGTTCTCTATGCATATACCTCACTGCCTCTCCTCTATCAAAAAGAGATAATTAATACCCTCCTACTATTGTTATCCATATTCCTCCCACATCCTCCCTGCCTCTCCCTTTTCATTCTGGATCCACAATCAAATCAATATTGTCATTACTCCTGAGTAGGGATTGTAAATCTATTTCTCTAGGGCTCTACTCATTATCCCTATAACTTTCCAAAGGAAAATATTTCTTCCTGACAATTGTTTCCCTTGAAGAGATTGTCTCTCCTTACTATAATCTAAGTTCATTGAGAACACAGACTGCAGAGCAAGGGCTCATTCAATGGGATAATAACTGGGGACACCCTTGAAACCCAAGGACCCCAAGTTATCATAACAACTGAGGACTTTTGCATCTGATTTGCAACCAAAACCTTCTTTATCTACTATTTCAGCAATAGAACTCATGACTGTGTTATTTCTCTCTCTCTCTCTCTCTCTCTCTCTCTCTCTCTCTCATACACTTTGCACATAGTAAATTCTTAAATGCTTTATTCATTTAGAACCCTATTTTTATCAGAATGTGGGCACTCCCTCTCCTAATACAGACTGTACTCTATTTTAGGGATGAGATCATTCATCACACAGTGGCCTATCTTCTATTATTGAGCCTTTCCAAACACATTCAAGGCTAGTCCTCAAATTACAAACACAGAGTTTGTTCCTGGAGCTGTACTTGATGCACTTCCAACTTGATACCAGAGCACCTTCCAGAGCTTGTGCTTGCCTAACATAATATTAAAGAGCCCAAGACCGTCATTGGAGTAAGATTGTAGGGAAGCTAATACATGCTTGTTGTTATTCCCAGAGCTGTCTGTGGTACAGTAGGTAAAGTGCTGGACTTGGAGTCTAGAAGACCTGAATTCAAATCCTGCTTCAAGATTGTGTGAGACAAGTTGCTCAACCTCTGGCTACTTCAATTTCCTCATCTGGAAAATGAGGATAACCTACATCCTACATCTCAGGGTTGTTGTCAGGATCAAAGAAAGTAACAAAATGTAAATCACTTTACAGATGTTCAAGTGTTATATAAAGTGTTAGCTATTGCTGCTGCTGCTGCAGCAGCAGCTGCTGCTGCTACTATTTATAAAAGGCAGATGACTATCAACCAAGGCAACTAAATATATACCAAGTCATCCATAATGAAATGAGAGAAAAGTGAGGAAATTGGGAATTGAGGTCACCAAAGATGTTCAAGGAGAGATTGGATGGTCTCCTCTCAAGGATGCTATAAAGGAGATTCGTGTAGGTGAAAGGTTGGACCAGACTGCTCCTGAGGTTCTTTCCAGGGCTAGGATTTTAGGATGACCACTGCTCTTGCCTCAGGGTCCAGGTCTTGGTGATTTTCAGTTTCACCAGAAAGGCAGACAGTGCTGGCTATTCCACCTCTGGCTGGCTGCTATCATCTTCCCTTTAGTATATACTGTGCTTTACCTCTGTCCTATTCCCTACGGGGTCTTGGGTACCAGAGTCACCATTGACTCCTGCCATTTGTTGTTGGGTTTGCCAGTGTCCATTAGGACTACCCTTGGGAAGGGAACCATAGAAACAACATCATGGTAACAGCTAGGTTGATCAAATGTAGGCTGATGACTACCCTTGTAAAGAAGGTAGAGTTTACCTTAGAACTTCTATTGCTATTTTCTGTTCTTTTTCCCTGATATGTAGCAACCTCTTCCTTTTGCCCTTAGGGGTCCAGTGTCTTCATGCTCTCTCTTGCCACATTTATGAAAACCTGTTCTCAGTATAAGATCTGAGAAACTCCTGCACCCAAGAGTGTAAATGGTAGCCATAATCAATGTGTTGCCTCTCCCACTGGTTATTTGTGTCTTAACTGAAATTGTGAAACAAACAAACAAACAAAAAAACCAAACCTAGTTGTGGATATTGATATTAGTGAACCAGGTAGGAGAGATACTTGTAGAAACTGAGAGGGCTTCCCTGACATCACAGAAAACAAACTATATGGAGTTAACTTTTTTTTTTCCTCTCAGGTATAATGCCAGCTTTGCTCCCATATGTTCTATCAGGGATACAACATGTGTCATTGCAGCACAGGCCCTAGTTTTGACAGTGTACTTTAGGACTACCCTTGGGAGGGGAACCATGCACTGGAAGGGAACTCCATTAATAGGAGTAGGCCTGGTGATAATAATTGGCCGTAAGCTAGTTTACTTCCTGGTGTCCATGACCTTGTTCATCAATAAAGTGTTAAGCAGAATGTCATTGTCTCTTATCTCCCCTTACCACTGCTATAGCTTATTGAATTTCCTTTCTCTTCTTTTCTTCTCTAGAAGCTGAACCTTACTTGGCTTCTAGAGACAGTAGATCCAAATTTCAGCTCTGATAGCAAACTAACTGTGTGACCTAGGGTAAGTCACTTACTGAGCTATTCTTTCCCTAATTGGAAATGGGGAGTGTAATGGAGATTGTGGAAATGGGAGATCATACAATGATCTCACTACTTACCTTAGAGGATCACTATGAGGAAAACACTTAGTATATCTTAAGGCACTACAGAAACTTAAGTTAGTATTCCAGGAATGAAAACAAATTCCAGTAGTCTTTTTTTCTCATGTAAAAGGACTTTTATGTTTGATACAACACTTGATGAGGTTGCCTTATTTTTTGTAACTAGATTTGATTTCATCAGTATAGGGAACTTCTCTCTACATTGTGTACCGGATAGAATGTTGGCCTTGATGTCAGGAAGACTTGAGTTCAAATCTCACCTTAAATATCTACTAGTCCTGTGACTTTGGACAAGGCACTTAACTTCTCTCACATTCATTTTCCTCATCTGTAAAGTGAGAGGTGGGCTGAATTCAATTATTTTAAGGTCTTTTCTAACTCTAAATCTATGATCCTATGATCAGTACAGATGGACACTTACTCTGTGACTTAGGGTCTCAGAGAATCACCTGGAGAGTAGGTCTCCCTGACTCGAAGACCTGCCTTTTATCTCATACCCCATGTATGTGTTATAACTTAATTCATGAGCTCAGCCTCATTTTATTACCTTATGATTTGTTTGTTTTCCATTTTCCACAGTGTTAACAATATGGTAGGGGATGAATAAAACCTGTTCTTCCCTCCAGAAAGGGAGAATTGAATAGAGTTTAATTGAATTTCTATCTAATTTCTTAAGTAGCAATAATAACAGCTCCTATTTGTATAACATTTCACCGTTGACAAAGTGCTTTCCATACCACATTCCAGGGAGGTAAGTAGTTCAAATACTATTACTGTTCCTCATCTACATTAGCAGGAACTGGGGTTAGGAGAGCTCAGGGGATTTGCCCAGTCACACAGATAGTAAGGGTTCTAACCTGGACTTTGAACCTAGGTCTCTTGTCATTAGAAAGTCATCAGATTGCATTTTCTTTCTTTTAAAAAAATCTGTAATTTATGTTTTTCACTGTCCTGAAACCACTTTGTGTTTGACCTGACTGGACAGTAAGGAATTAGTATGACTGATCTTAAGATTCCTTTCAACTCTAATGAAATCACAGAATACCAGACCTTGAAGGGACCCTAGAAAATGTCTACTTCCAGGGATTCTTAACTTGGAGCCTATGAATTTGTTTTTTAAAAAAAATATTTGGATAAAGCTTTCAGTATTATTATTTCCCTTATAATCCCACGCACTGTATGTTATGCATTTAAAAATATTATGACCAGGGGTCCACAGCCTTAATGATGCTGCCAATGATACAAAACATTAAGAACCCCTGACCTGCCTTTTGCCTCTTTTTGTATCCCCAGTGCTTAGTATGGTACCTGGTACATGGTAGGTGCTTAATAAATGTTGATTGATTGATCTAGTCCAAACCCTTTATTTTTCAGATGAAGAAACTAAGGCCTGGGAGAAGAAATAACTTGTTATATATATTTTTCCCTCTTAAAATGTATACTTTTCTTTGCTTTCCCTTTAAACATTGAACCACAGGGGCTGCATTATTTGTCCCATCAACACAAACCTGTTCAAACTGGTTTCAGTGGCTTTGTGACTATAGAATTTCAGAGCTCAGAAGAAAAGCCCAACTATAAGATGTTTCAAAAGCGATGACACTAGTTACAGCCTGTTGATAACCTGTGGCAAGTACTGTTGTAAATCATTGGGAACCCTATGCTTTCAGCAGGAATTCTGGGAATACAGCTGAAAAATTAGCCATAACTTTGAAATAATAAATTTTAAAGACCCAGTGCAGCCAACTTTTATTGTTCTTGTAGAGCCCTATAGACTATGGGCCAATATAAACTTTGCTTTTCATGTCATTGGCTTCAAACCCAGGTTGAAAATGCCGATTTAGCTCCTTGTATTAACCTCAGAGAACACTGTGTCAAGATAAGAAATTCAGACTTCAAGTCAACAAACAGCTCTCCTCCTCAAGTAATTGTGGAGCATTTCTGAATTGGCATGTGAGGGGCAGGATTTTGATTTTCTGATCTGGATGGGCACCAGAAATATTTAGGGTCTGGACACTTCATCGGGAGGGTTGGAAGAAAGCCCTTGGAATGAGACTTTAGCTGAATTCATACCTAAATGTTTGTTTTTGAGGGGGTCAGGTTAAGGAGTATGGGCCACGTCAAAATCATTTAATCACAATGTAAAGATCATCAAAGAATTAAAAGAAAATCATTAAGAGAAAACAATAAAAAAAACCCTTAGATATTGATGATTGTAATAAAAAGAACTGACTTGTACTGCATTAAAGCTTGTGAAAGTCCAATTGTAATAAAAAGAACTGACTTGTACTGCTTTAAAGCTTGCGAAAGTCCACACCACCTGCCCTTTGCTCCTGTAAAATTGGTCGATTTACCATTCCTTGAACATTTCCCGTGCTTTTCTGCCTCTGTGTCTTAGTTCATACCACTCCTATGCTTGGAATGCATTTTTCCAGCCCACATTTCCACCTGTTTATAGCTTACCCATCATTCAAGTCTGAGTTCAAATACCATCTCCTACGTGAAGAGCTTCCCCTGTCACCCTACCTCCTTCAGCTTCCAGAGAACTGTTGTTCTCTGAGAAGAGCTCTTTGTAATGTGTGTTTACTACACCTCATTTTGCTTTATAATAATCAGTGCAGAAGGTACTATAGAATTTTGAAGACCAGGAGAGTTGCCCCCTTCATTCATCTTGGTTTCTGGCTCCTCATCTGGTTTAGTGTTTTGCCAAATGGGAAACAATACGTATTTGTTTAATTGAATGGAAATTGAACAAGTAGCAGAGGAAAATCATTGTAAATCAGAACTATATCTAAATACTAGAAAGAAAAATGAAAAGAAATACTAATTTTTTATTTTTTTCAAGCACAAACATATTTACTCCCCTAAGCCAGTGTCGTGGAAAACCTCTTCTACACGGTTTAATTCTCTATTGATAGGAGGGTCCTTCAGAAGTTCTGCTTAAAATTAAGGTTTATCATAAAATTATAATAATCTCATCGAACCCTATAATACCAGGAGTCCTGAAACATTTCCATAGTAAGATTCGTGGTTTTTCATAAGAGACTGCCCAGTCTTCTATTAGAATGGGGGAAAAAAGTGCACAAAAAAAATACATATTGCCCAGATTCTGACATATAGGCCAGTGAATTAGTGTATTAGTACGTATTGGATACTTGGACAGAACTACATGTGGATAAAGAGTTTGGTCCAGAATTAAACAGAAATAGATTGGTCTGACATCACTTTTGGGAAAATGTCCAGTATTTTCAATGACCCCAAGATGTTCCTTTCCTTCACTAACCTGTCTTTTCAACACAAATATTCTGATTATTTCATATGACCACAAGGCATGTAAATACCATACCATATGTCAGAAAAATAAAAATTTGAGGTAACCTAGTAGGCAATGGAAGGACATATGGTTTGTAAAAGTTGGTTGCAGGACATTTGCTTGTGGTGACTTGCATGTGAAAGGTAGCAGAAATGATGCCCCCGAGGACATGTATGACCAGAACAAGATAAGAGCTAGGCATACCTGAGTTGCAGCTAACAAAAGACAGTCTGAGTGCTATGTTCCCTCTCCACAATATGAAAGGAATCATCAGAGAGCCTCCAGGGCTTTCACTAAGTCATCTGTGAAAGATATGGATTTGGATTGGGGTGGGGGGGAGGGGGAGGGGGGAGGGGGAGAGAAGAAAGGGAAGAATGGGTTGTGAGGTGCACTGGGAGACAGAGTACTAGAGTACCCATGACAATGGGATTACTGCTCTGTGGAAGTATCTTCTATTTAAGACAGAATACATCACACAATACATCATGGAAAGATTTCCGTTCAGAGTCATAAAAATAAAAAAGTTTCTTTGTAACAGGGTAAGATTTATTTATCTGGAAAATTCACTTATTCCCCCAATTCCCTAAGTATGCCAAATACATCAGCTGTTTCTATGTATATTATCAGTACACATTGAGAAGTAACATTTATTCCTAGCTGTTTTGTCATGCTTATCCCCAATTCTTTCTTTTTAACCAAGTTCCAATGGATACTCTAAATGATAAGGCAGCTGGATGGCACAGTGGATATAGAGTGCTGGGTCTAGAGTCAGAAAGACTAATCTTCCTGATTTCAAGTCTGGCCTCAGACACTAGCTGTGTGACCCTGGGCAAGTCACTTAACCCTGTTTGCCTCAGTTTCCTCAGCTGTAAAATGAGCTGGAGAAGGAAATGGCAAACCACTCCAGTATCTTTGCCAAGAAAACCTCCAAATAGAGTCATAAAGAGACCGATGTGACTGAAATGATTGAACTACAACAACAAAAGGTAGGAGAGCTTGGGCAGCTAAAATTAAGATGAAATGAAAATATGTGCCAGCATTTTCAGCACTAGATTACATTCATAGAATCATAGGATTATAGCTAGAAGGGACCTCCCTATTTTACATTTTGGGCAGCTAAGTGGTACAGCTGATAGAGTGTTGGCCTTGGAATCAGAAAGACCTGAGTTCAAATCCTGATATAGACACCAGCCAAATGGCTCTGGGCAATTCATTTAACCTCCCTCAGTCTGAGTTTCCTTATCTGTAAAATGGGGATAATAATATTTATTCACAGCGTTGTTGTGAGGATCAAACGAGATAGCAGGTACAGTGCTTTCTAAACTTTAACGTACTATATAAATGCTAATTGTTAGTTTTGAATAAGGAAATTGAGGTTCAGAGGGGGGAGGTCCTAAAGGAGATGATAGTCTACTGCCCTGCTTTATATACTGTTACACAGCAATGATCCCCCATTAAAGTCCTGACTTGGTACTTTAGGATTTTTTAAGGTGACCCTGGGTTCTTGATGACCACAGTAGCAGAGGACAGGCTGTAACAGGTTCTATAAAGTTAGAAAGACTTCGAGGTCAAGACTGGTGATGGACTATGTACTTTGTCATCCAGGGGCTAGCTTTCAGAAAGTCTCCAAATTATGGTTTTGTTTGGCCATAGCAACTCATGAATTCTGTCTACCAAGGTATAGAAAGGTTGTGAACTATATTAGCAAACAGGATATTCACACTTAAGAAACTAAAGATCCTTGAAGAGTAGAAATCATTAATCATCAGAGCTGAAAGGAACCTTAAAGATTCACTAATCCCACTCTGTTATTTTAGGGGTGAGGAAACTAAGGCTCAGAATAGTTTTGTGCCTTGCTCAGGGTTACACTGCTTGTAAGTAATGGAACTGGGGCTTGAACCAAGGTCTTCTGATTTTAATTTTCATTAAATCATTCTTCCACATCCATAGTGACATTTTTGTGAAATCCTGTTGCCAAGGCTATTTCTCATGTGCCTATTACATCTTCTGACTAGACTCTAAGTCCCTGACTGAGTCAGCTACTTCTTTTGGATTCTTCATAGTGTTGGACATAATAGAATGTGTCCAGAATTAACATAAAGCAGAACTGTGTATTTCAGACGTGTTCAATTTTCAGTTTTCTCCTGAAATGCAATAATATCTTAGATACTCTTTCCTTTGCTTTAGTCTGTTTCCTTCATTGTTTAGATTTTAACCTGAAGGTTCAGTTCTCCTGACAACTTTACAAGTTTAATATCCCAAATGGGACAACCTGCCCCTGACAAGGACATGGGGTGCTGTTCCTTAACCCTGCCCTTAGTTATTTTTCCTCTCTCAGTCATGTAATTCGTGGTTAATTTATTTTCTTCAGACATTCATACAAAAATAATTTACCTTTGGTGACAGGCCAACCAGCGATCATTTTCAATCCCTTATGAAATTGTTTTTCTAAGTGACCAAAGAGGGAGAATTGCAGTACCTTACAATGTTAGGTATTTTGGACCAGTTTTTCAAAATGTCCCATTTTCCATTTATTCCAACCTTAAATTCCAATCTTTCTTTAATTCCATAAGGTCTCACCTCTAGGCTTCCTCGGGTCTTGTCCTTAGAATCCCTGAGAACTGGGCTTTGACCCTGAACAAATTTCATCTTTTCCAAATGTTCTGAAAAATTACAATGGACAAATGCTTTGTGTTTTCCTCTTATGATGTAGTGGAAAGAGGACCGGATTGGGGATCAGGAACTCTGTGATTGCTTTCATTTTCAGTACTTACTATGTGGCCTCTCAGAACTGCTATAAAATGGAGATAATACTTTCCCTACTTAATACATAGATGTGTAGTGGGGATCAAATGAGGGGACATATTTGGATGTGCTAAATAACCAGACAGCATTAAATCAATGTTTGCTGTTATTATTACTTTCATTTCATAGATAACTAGGTCTCTGCTCTCTGTCTCTTTTCCTGCCCTCAAAGACCTTGCAGTCTAGTTCAGGAGACAGAAACCAACACAGAAATAAATAGATCTGTGTTGCCTAGAGGATAAAAGCCAAGCTCTTTAACGTGGCATTCAAGGCCTTCAATAATCAGGCCCCAAGTTACCTTTCAAATTTTATCTCCTGTGACTTCCCTACATGATCATTCTGCCTCAACCATACTGGTTTACTCTTTGTCAGCCCCTCCCCTTCCTGTCCAAATCATACTGGTGTTTTGAGACTCAACTTAAATACCATAACCTCCACCCCTAACTCCTCCAACCAAGACAGTCTCTCCCTTCTTCCCTTTGAATACTCACAGGACTTACTGTTTGGAACATTCATTTCACACCTAATCATGGGAAACCTTGGGATTAGTTCACTGGCTGAACTGCAGTTTTAATCTCGTTGCTTTTTTTTAATGTATGTCATTTCTCCAGCTTGATCAGGAGTTTTTAACCCAAGGAACGTGAATAAATATGTGCACATATGTATACATATGTTTTTATATATATATATTTAGTGATAATTATATTTCAATATAATTTGTTTCTTTTATAATTTATAATATTTTATGAATTTAAAAACCTTATGCTGAGAAGGGGTCAAGAGGTGTCATCCAACTGCTAAAGGGGACCATGATGCAAAAAGGTTAATTATTCCTGAACAAGATTGTGAATCAGAGGACCTTTAAGCTTTTTTATCTCCTCCTATGATCTCTTCAGTATCTAATGTAATGTCATATACTAATATCAATTTTCTTTAAAAGAACCATTTACAAAATATGGGCATTATAGGCAGCAAGGTCCACTGGGTCTGGAATACAAAACCTTAGGTTTAAACTCTGCTCCTGATGCTTACTATGTTTACTACCTACCTGACCTTGGTAAAATGACTTGACTCAGTGGGAATCTGTTTCTTCACCCATGAAATGAAGGGATGGCTTTTGAGGTTTCTTCCAGCCTCAGTGGTTCTTCCTCCCCACTGTTTGACTTGGTAATCTCATCAGCTTACACAGATTCAATTATCAGATAATTCTCAAATCCATTTATCCACTGCAGACCTCTCATCTGACCTCTAAACTCTTATCCCTCAACCAGATATCACATAAACTATTTTTTGTTTTAAAATTATTTTTATTTTTTCAAGTAGTTCCCAATTACATGTAAAAAAATTTTAACAATAATTTAAAAATTTTTGATTTCCAAGATCTCTTCCTCTTTTTTGCCCCTCCCTTTCCTTGAGAAGGCAAGCAATTTGATATCGATTAGACGTGTAAAGTCATGCAAAACTATTTCCCACATTAGCCATGTTACAAAAGAAAGCACAAGCAAAATAAAACAATAAAAATAAAGAAGGTTTTTAAAGAAATATGCTTTAATCTGTACTCAAGAGTTCATCAGTTTACTCTCCAGAAGTGGAGAGCATTTTTCATCAAAGGTCCTTTTGAATTGTTTTAGATCATTATCTTGATCAGAGTAGCTAAGTCTTTCACACCCTTCACATGATTGTTCTTATAATACTGCTATGCACAGCTAGGAATGTGGGCCTGGAATCAGGAAGACACATTTTCCTGAGTTTAAATCTGGCCTCAGACACTTACTAGCTGAGTGATCCTGGGCAAGTAATTTAACCCTGTTTGCCTCAGCTTCCTCATCTGTAAAATGAGCTGGAGAAGGAAATGGCAAACTACTCCAGTATCTTTGCCAAGAAATCCCCAAGTGGGGTCATAAAGAGTTGGACACAACTGAAAAATGATTGAACTACAACAACATTGCTATTTACTGTGTATTGTTTTCTCCTGAGTTCTGCTCACTTCACTTTCTATCACTCTTCATATAGCTTCCCAGATTTTTCTGAAAGCATCCTGCCTATCATTTCTTACTACATGATAACATTCCATCACAATTGTATATCACAGCTTATTCAGCCATTTCCCTTTGGGTAGGCACTCCAGTTCTTTGCCACCACAAGAGATGCTATAAATACTTTTGTAAAAATAGGTCCTTTTTCATTTTCTTTGACCTCTTTCTTTGATAGAGACTTAGTTGTGGTCAAATGGTATGTAGTTTTTTGTTTTTGTTTTTGTTTTTGTTTTTTGCTTTTTGGAGGGCAATTGGGGTTAAGTAACTTGCCCAAGGTCACATGGCTAGGGTTTTGTTTGTGTGTGTGTTAAGTGTCTGAGGCCGGATCTGAACACAGGTCCTTCTGACTCCAGGGCCAGCACTCTACTCACTGCACCACCTAGCCGCCCCTGGTATGTAGTTTTATAGCCCTTTGTGTGTGGTTCCAAATTATTCTCCAGAATGATTAGACTAGTCCATAACTCCACTAACAGTGCATGTGTCCCAATTTTTTCACATCCCCTCCAACATTTGTCATTTTCCTTTTCTGGCATGTTAGCCAATCTGATAGGTGTAAGGTAGTATCTCAGAATTGTTTTGATTTGCATTTCTGTAATCAGTATTTTTCCATCTAGCTACTGATAATTTTTATTTCTTCTTCTGAAAAACTGCCTGTTTGTACCATTTGGCCATTTATCAACTGGGGAATAGCTCTTATTTTTATAAATTTGGCTCAGACTTCTATATATTTGAGAAATAAGGCCTTTATCAGAGTAACTTGCTGTAAAAATTTCTTCCTAGTTTCCTGTTTTCCTTCTAATTTTGTTGGCATTAGTTTTGTTTCTGCAAGTCCTTTTTAATTTCAGAGAACCTAAATTATTTTGTTTACTTCCTGTAATCCTCTCTATATCTTTTTTGGTCATAAACTCTTCCATTATCCATAGATCTGACATTTTACTTATGGCATCACCGTTTATGTCTAAATCATTTATCCATTTTGACATTATCTTTATATATATATCATATATTGATTGGTCTGTCAAACTGCTTTTCAGTTTTCCCAGCAATTTTTGTCAAATGTTGAGTTCTTACCTCCAAAGTTTGGATTTGTGAGTTTATCAAACACTAGATTACTTTGGTCATTTAATAGTATGTATTGGGTACCTAATATATTCCACTGATCCACCAGTCTATTTCTTAGGCAGTACCAGATTGTTTTTGATGACGAACCTGAAATTGCTAGGCTGCCTTCTTTAATTTTTTTTCCTTGATTCCCTTGATATTCTTGACCTTTTCTTCTTACAGGCAAATCTTGTTTCTATTTTTTTTTCTAGCTCTATAAAATAATTCTTTGGTCGTTTGATTGGAATGGCACCAAATAAGCAAATGAACTTAGGTAGAATTGTCTTTTTTATTATATTGGCTCAGTCTATCCATTAGCAATTAATATTTCTTGTTTAGATCTGTCTTTATTTGTGTGAAAAGTGTTTGTAATTTGTTCATAAAATCCCTGGGTGTGTCTTCGAAGGTAGATTCCCAAATATTTTATATTGTCTGCAGTTATTTTAAATGAAATTTCTCTTCTTATCTCTTCCTGTTGGGTTTTGTTGGTACTGTATAGGAAGTTTGATAATTTATGTGAGTTTATATTTATTTTATATCCTGCAACTTTGCTGAAGTTGTAAATTGTTTCAGCTAGGTTTTTAGTTGATTCTCTAGGGTTCTCTAAGTATACCACCATATCACTTGTGAAGAGTGCTAATTATATTTCCTTCTTACATATTTTCTTGCCTTACTTCTATAGCTAGCATTTCTAGTACAGTATTGAATAATAGTGGTGATAATAGGCATCCTTGCTTCATTCCTGATCTTATTGGGAAGGCTTTGAGTTTATCCTTGTTACAGAGAATGCTTGCTCTTTGTTTTAGATATCAATTTTTTTGGAAAGGAATTTCTAAACAAGTTGTGGTATATGAATATAATGGAATACTATTGTGCTATAAGAAATAAGGAGCAGACAGACTTCATGGTAACCTGGAGAGACTTCTATAAACTGTCCCTGAGTGAGGAGAGCAGAACCAGAAGAACTTTGTATACAATTACAGACACATCATATCTGTGATGACTAATTTTGATAGACTGTGGTACTCTCAGCAATGCAAGATTAGAAGACAACTCCAAAAGATACATGATGGAAAGGGATATCTATATCCAGAGAAAGAACTACAGAGTCTGAATGCAGACTGAAGCAAACTACTTGCTCCCTCTCTTTTGTGTTTTGTTTTGTTTTGTTCCTTCTTTCTCATTGTTCACTCCATTGGTTATAACTCTTCTTTACAACTTGACTAATGTTAAATGCGAAGGTATTTGTAGAACCTATATCAGATTGCATGCTGCTATGGGGGGGAGGGGAGAGGAGAGTGAGGGGGAGAAAATTTGGAACTCAAGGGATTGTAGAACTGAATGTTGTAAACTAAAAGTAAATAAATAAATTTTTAAATGTTTCCACAATTTTCTGTTTTTCTTCTAATCTCGGCTACATTGGTTTTATTTGTACAAAACCTTTTTAATTGAATGTAATCATAGTGATCTATTTTTATGTCTCATAATGCTCTCTATCTTTTGTTTATTCATCAATTCTTCTATCCATATGTATGATAGAAAATATGTTCCATGTTTTTCTAATTTATTTATGATATCTCTCTTTATTTTCTAGGTCATCTATCCATTTTGACAGTATCTTGGTAAATGGTGTAAAATATTGGTCTATATACAATTTCTGTTAGACTGCTTTCTAGTTTTCCCAACTTTTTTTTAACCAAATAGTGAACTCTTATCCCCAAAGTTTAATCTTTACTTTGTCAAATACAAAGGTTATTATAATCATTTACTACTGTGTATTGTATGCTTACTCTGTTCCACTGATCCACTTTTCTATTTCTTAGCCAGTACCAGTTTTGAAATTACTAACTTATAATATAGTTTAAGATCTGATGCTGCTAAATTTCCTTTTTTCCCTTTTATCTTTTTTCATTAATTTCTTTGATATTCTTTACCTTTTATTCTTCTAAATGAATTTTGCTATTATTTTTTCTAGCTCAATAAAACATTTTTGGTAATTTAATTGGGATGGCATTAAATAAGTAGATTTGTTTAGATAGAATTGTCAGTTTACATATTGGCTATGCCTATCCATGAACAATTGATATTTCTCCAATTATTTAGATCTGATTTTATTTGTATAAAAAGTATTTTATAATTATGTTTATGTAGTTCCTGGGTTTGTCTTGGCAGATTTACTTCCAGGTATTTTAAATGATGTATCTCTTGCTATCTCTTCTTGCAGCATTTTGTTGGTGACATATAGAAATGCTGATGATTTATATGGGTTTATTTTATATCCTGCTACTTTGCGAAAATTATTATTTCAACTAGCTTTTTAGTTGAATCCCTAGGCTTTTATAATTCTCTCATCATTTGTCTGCAAAAAGAAATAGTTTTATTACTTACTGCCCATTCTGATTCCTTCAATTTTGTCTTCTTCTCTTATTGATATCATTTCTAATACAACACTGAATAATATTGGTGATAATGGTTATCCTTGTTTCATCCCTGATCTTATTGGGAAGGCTTCTAACTTTATCCCCACTACAAATAACGCTTGCTGAATACTTTAGGTAGATGCTTACCCACAGACATTATAAACTAAACATGTTCAAAATTGAACTCATTATTCCTCTCCCATCTTACCAACCTTCCCCACTTCCTAGCTTCCCTATTACTATTAAGGGTACCACAATCCTCTTAGTCACCCAGGCTCATAACCTAGGTGTCATACTCAGTTCCTTATTCTTACCACAACACCCCCACCCCCATACTCCATCAATTACCAAGTCTGGTTGATTCTATTTACATCTATTGGATATAACCCCTTAACTCCTCTGACACTAACACCACCTTGGTTCAGGCCCTCGTCACCTCACACCTGGCCTTTTAATTGGTCTTTGCACTCTCAAATCTCTCTCCACTCCAGTCCATCCTCCAATCAATTGTCAGATTGATCTTCCTAAAGCATAGATCTGCTAAATCACCCTGCCTCTCCATTCACTAAAACCCAAGAACTCCATCATCTTCATTTTCAAATATAAAATCCTTTTTTTGGTTTTAAATCTCTTTATAATCTCCATCCCTTCCTACATTTCCAGTCTTGTTACACTTTACTCCCATCCACATACACTTCAATACAGTCACACTGGACTCCTTGATGTGCCTTTCGTAAGATACTCCATCTTCCAGCTTAATTAATTTCTCTGGTTATCCCACATGCTTGGAATGTTCTTCCTCCTTATCACCGCCTCCTGGCTTCCCTGGTTACCTTCAGCTCCCAGCTAAAATCCTGCTTTCTGAAAGAAGCTTTTCCTGATACCCCTTAATGCTATTGCCCTCCCCTTTCATTACCTCTAATTTATCTTGCAGATATCTTGTTTTTACATAGTTGTTTACAAGTTATCTACCCTATTAGACTGTGAGATCATGGGCTGTTTTCCTTAGTGCTTAGTAGAGTGTTTTGTAACATAGTAAGCACTTAATAAAAGCTTGTTTCCTTCTTGATTTGATTTCTAGGTATAGATAAATATTTTTTACAACTTATCTCCTTCATACCTTCACACACACAAGCAAGTGGTCCTTATGAGTTGTCATGGCCAAAAAAATCAGCAACAGCAATTGATGACCCTCCCTTCTGGTGAGGACCTTCCCTGAGCCTAGCTAGGTTGGTACTTGGACAACAAGTACAGAGTCTGTTTCTGAACTTATACTCAAAACCTCTTTTGTTTCATCAGGCCTGCCAGAACCTGTGCTCTGCTGGCATAGCTCTGGAGAATATAGGATCACCTCCCCACCCTGAAAAAACATTGGCAGAAGACTTAAGTATCAGCCTTCTACATAGCTGGCATTGAGTACATATTGATTCAAGTAATAAATTCTGTGTGGGCAGCTTAGAAGTGCCCTGGACAGTCCAAGAAGGGAGAGTATCATACACTCTGCAATAGCCTGGGAAGGCTTCACAGATGAAGTATACCACAAATCTGTGGTGAACCCTGAAGGAACTGAAGCTCTTCATTCTGGCAGGAGTAGAAGTGCCCTCCAAACCCAGACTAAACTCCACCTCTTACCCCCAATCCCCAGGATAGTCCAGCTTTTTGTTAATTTCCCTCTCCTTTTTGTGCTTTGTAGATACATGATTTACCAGGTTGGCTCCTCTATGACTTCTATTGGTTTATTTGACATCTTGTCATTTTTAGTTATTTCTAATGTTTCCATTGGGCTATGATTAACATCACTTAACCCAAATGCCAGCATTCCTTCATGCTACCTGGTGACTTTCAACACATTAATGAGATTAGGAAATTTGTTATAGCAAAGATAAAAAAAAAAAGCACTGAACTTGACCTAAGGAGTCCTGGGCTCAAAATCCAGATTTGACACTGACAGTCTGCATAACCTTGGGAAAGTCACTGAATTCTTTGAGCCTCAGTTTCCTCATAAAATTGATAGATAATTTTATAACTTACAGGAATAAGTAACAGGAAGCTAGTGAGGGTTTTTAGATGACATGGGAGGAGAGAAAAGGAGAGAGTACCCACAATGGGGCAAGGCATCTGGGAAGGAAGTGTAGAAACCTGGTAAGTGCATAGTAGAGTCAAAGTTACAGAACTGATACTCCATACCTTGATGAGAGGTTGTGATGAGAATATTTTATAAAATTTTAAGAAATATATAGAATTATATATAGAAAGATATAGAAATGTGAGTTATTAAGTTATCCTTGTATGTTGTGTATAAAAGTATAATAAGTTGGAAAGACCACTATACCTAGTTGTTAGGTTAGTAACCTCTTTTAAATCATTCCCATTCAACAAACATATATTAAGCACCTACTAAGTATAATAGACTGTACTTGGTCCTGAGATTACAAAGGTAAAAAAGAAATTGTCCCTGTCCTCAAAAGGTTTAATTTCTATAGGAATTATATAATAGCACACAGATAAAATACAATGTAAACTAAAGAGAATACCATAGCTGGTGTGGACTGTGTGAGGATGGTACTTCAGACTAAGAAATCTAAGAATTCCTTCTCTGTGACATGATAGGATTGGTTGGACTACATCACACCAAACACACCCCCCTCACACGAACATTTCTTCTCTGCCTTTTTGGTTAGAGGCTCCTCACCGGGAACCTCATGATCAATGGGTAAGAACATGGACAAATCATGAGAGATGTAAGGGAATGTCCCATCAGCTCCTGACCTGGAGTGAACTCCCATCAAGTTTCACAAGTCAACCAGTTGGCCACAGGCCTTTCTGACTCTAAAACCCCATAATTATAAATACCTAGAATATATGTATCTAAATATGTTATCAGAAATGAGTAGTCAGAGCTTCGGAAGGGGCAGAGTCAAGATGGCAGAGTAGAAACAGGACTTCCTTGCGGCTTCAGCTTCCACATTCACCAATCCATGTAAAAGGGGACTCTGAACAAACTTTGGAGCTACAGAACCCACAAAATGATACAGAGCAGCTAACCTCCTGTTGAGGACAGCCCAGCAGCCTGGCAGTGAGTGGCCAGCTCAGTGCTCTGGGAGCCAAGCCCGGCCCTGCATAAGCCAGAGGTTTTAGTCCCAGGGAGATCTGACCAGCAGCCAGCTGGAGGGACTCCAGAACACCAGCAGCCGTGGCCATTTCCAGAATTATCAACACATAGATGCCAAGGACAGAGTGAAAGGTCAGTGCAGTATGGACTTTGGGACCCACTAGTTGGGAGAGCCTGTCAGCCTCTTCCCTGCAGGGCAAGAAGATGCTGAGACGCTTAGGTGCAGCCAGTGCCACGTTGCAGCTTCAGCTCCTGGCCTGCAGACTGTAGGGGAACCCGGCAGTTGGTCTGATAGGTAATCACTCTTGCTTTAAAATTTTGGATCTGGATTGAGGTCTGGGGTGGAGATCTTGGGGTATGTGACCAGCTTGCCAGAGCATGTGTAGGCTTCAGAGAGGCCACCCAACTAATACACCCAGCAGCTGAGAAAACCCCAGCATTTGGGACAGAAGCTCCCCTGTCTGGTGGCAGAGTCCTACTGTGGCAACAAGCCCAAAAGTCAAGTAATTGAGTGGCAACATGCCTAGGCAAAGGAAACAAAATAAATAGAAAAATTCAACATTAGACTCCTATTTTGGGGGCAAAGAGGATCAAAGCATGGAACAGGAGGAGAACTGTGAGGTCAGAAATCCTGCACCAAAAGCTTCAAATGAAAATACGAGCTGGTTACAGGCCATAGAGGACCTTAAGAAGCAGATAAGAGAAGTGGAGGAAAATTGGGAAGAGAAATGAGAATGATGCAAGAAAATTATGAAATGACAGTCAACAGCCTGACTGAGGAAAATAACACCTTAAAAAATAGACTAACTCAAATGGCAAAAGAGGCTGAAAAAGGCAATGAGGAGAGGAATGCCTTAAAAAGCCAAATTTGCCAGATGGAAAAAGAATCTCAAAGGCTCACTGAGGAGAATCTTTCCTTCGGATTTAGAATGGACCAAAGGGAAGCTAGTGACTTTGTGAGAAATCAAGATGCTGTTAAACAGATCCAAACAAATGAAAGAATAGAAGGCAATGTGAAATATCTCATGGGAAAAACCACTGACCTGGAAAATAGATCCAGGAGAGATAATTTAAAAATTATTGGACTACCTGAAAGCTATAATCAAAGAAAGAACCTAGAAATCATCCTTAAAGAAATTCTGAAGGAAAACTGCCCTGATGTTTTAGACCCAGAGGGCAAAATAGAGGTTGAAAGAATCCACAGATCACCTCCTGAAAAAGATCCCAAAAAGAAAACTCCCAGGAATATTATAGCCAGGTTCCAAAATTCCCAGATCAAGGAGAAAATACTACAAGCAGCCAGGAAGAAACAATTTCAATATTGTGGAAACACAATCAGGATAGCACAGGATCTGTCAGCTTCTACACTGAGGGATTGAAGGGCATGGAATATGATATTCCAGAGGGCAAAGGAGCTGGGATTGAAACCAAGGGTCACCTACCCAGCAAAACTGAGTATCATGTTTCAGGGGAAAATATGGTCATTCAGTGGATTAGAGGACTTTCAAGCATTCTTGAAGAAAAAAACAGACTTGAGTAGAAAATTTGACATTCAGATACAAGAAGCAAGAGAAGCATGAGAAGGTAAACAGGGAAAAGAAATCATAAGGAACTTATCAAAGTTGAACTATTTACATTCCTACATGGAAAAATGATAATTGTAACTGATGAAACTTTTCTCAGTATGAAAATAGTTGAAGGGAATAGAAATATATACATATACGTATATATGTATATAGTCTTTATCGGAGGGTATATAGGCATAAGAATACATATGTGAATGTGTATATATATAATATATGTTTACAGGTATACATAGATAGAGGGCACAGGACCAATTTAATAGGAAGGGATGATACTTAAAAGGTGAAATCAAGAGGTGAGAGAGGAATATAATGAGAGGAGATGGGGAGAGACAGAATGGGGCAAACTATCTCATATAGAAGAGGCAAGGGAAAATGGGTACAATGGAGGGGAAGAACAGGAAGGCATAAGGGAATGGGTCAACCTTATAATCATTGAATTTGGCTCAGGGAGGGAATGACATACACAGAAAATAGGGTATCTCACCCTACAGCAGAGTAGCAGGGAAGGGGATGAGATGGGGGATGATGGAAGGGAGGGCAGGCTGGGTGGGAGGGAAGTAGGAAGCACACACTTTTGAAAAGGGGCAGGACCAAAGTAGAGAATAGAACAAGTGGGAGGTGGGATGGGGGAGAGAAATATAATCAGTCTTCTACAATGTATATACTATGGTAATGTTTTGCATTAGCTACACATGTACAACTTATATTGAATTGCTTATCTTCCCAGTAAGGATGGGTGACAAGAGAGGAAGGGAATGAATTTGGAATTCAAAGTTTTAAACCAAATGTTTAATACATATATATATATATATATATATATATATATATATATATATATATATATACTATTATTAATGCTACTTTACATGTAATTGGGAAATAAGAGGAGGGGATGTCTTGGGGGACTGCTCCTTTGAGGAGGTGGTTAGGGGAAAAACAGGGAGAAAATTTGTAACACAAAAACTGGCAGAAATGAATTAAGTAAAACAGAAGTTAATAAAGCATTTGAAAAAAATTTAAAAAAGAAATGAGTAGTCAGATGATAAACCCATAGGAATATCACCAATTTATATTCTTGGGGGAAGCTATTCCATAAATCAACTTTTAGTTGCTTCTGTCCTTATAAGATGTTCTTATAAGGACTACCTGCTGAAGATCATACCTGGCCCTATTTCCTCACTGGAACATTTAAACAAGGAACTTAATTCTGTGGAATGGTCATTTTTTCACTCCCACAAGACTGAAATTTTTGTGATCACCTATAACCCAACTTAATGTTTCAGACATCCCAGAAAGGGCCAGTTCCTTAAATATTAGAATTAGCATGGAATTTATAACTGGGTAAGTAAAAAATTTAATATTTATTAATGCATTAAGAAGGATATCATTATAACAAGGACTAACTCCATCTATTTTTTCAGTTGATTAAAGGCAAAAATGCCATTTAAAAGTTAGCTTTTGGAGCACTTTTTATAAAGAACTGTTTGGCAAAGCAGTTAATCTTCAGTCTTATGGAGAATATGTTTCTTACGCTATTGAGAATAGCATAAATCCAAGCTTCTGGGTCAGTCTGAATCCTGAACTCTCCTATGTTGTGCCAACAGTGAAGTGACCTCATAATGAATCGGTGGAACAGGAGAAAGAAGATTTGACAAGGAATTAAGAAAACTCTCTAACAACATAAATTCACAGAGCAGGAGTTAATCTATATTGGTAGAGGTAGATTCCTTATCAGGAGTTCTCTATACTAGTGAAATCAGAAATCTGGTTTTTAAAAAAAAAAGATTATTGATACTTATTGACTGTTTATTAGATTATATATGAGTGGATTAAGTCCCACCCCTCCTCAGTAAAGTCTTCCCTGACTACAGAGACCTTAGGTCTTATAGTCTATAGCCTGAAGTTGCTTCACTTTTCTTTTCTTTTTTTTTTTTTAAAGCAATTGGGGTTAAGCAACTTGCTCAAGGTTACATGGCTAGTCATTATTTATGTGTGGGTGCTCATTTTCTGAGGCCAGATCCAATCTCGGGTCATCCCAACTCCAAGGCCCCTGCTCTTACTCACTGCGCCACCTAGCCGCCCCTTTAGGGCAATTGGGGTTAAGTAACTTGCCCAGGGTTACATGGCTAGGTTTTTGTTTGTGTGGATTAAGTGTCTGAGGCCGGCTCAGAACTCAGGTCCTTCTGATTCCAGGGCCAGCGCTCTATTCACTGTGCCACCTAGCCTCCCCATGCTTCACTTTTCTGAGACAACATATGTGCAAATATTTTATAGAATGTAAAGTACTATGAAATGCAAGGCATCATCATCATCATTGATTTTCTAGGTAGGTTGTTCTAGAGATTACAGTCTTCTAGGTTTATGCTTGAATATATTCACTTAGCATTGTTTTGGGGTTTTGTAGAAAGCACTTTCCTAGAAGAGTGGCTAACCATTATTTTGGGAAAACATTCCCCAAAGAATGTTCAACCTATACAATGGTCTGTCTTCAGGGTTTCAGAAATTACACAAGGTATACACTAATACTACAAATGCATGGAAAAGATTATGTCGATAGACTATCATTCTGTGGTATTTATATAACTAGACATTTCTACAAGCCAGTGTGTATTAAAGTATTAAAAGTGGTGTGTTACAGGAATGTTAGACTATATTTTACACTTGTTCAAAATTCTTCTATAAAATAGTGATAAAACTTCCCCTTCTTCAAAGGATTTTTGTGAAAATTCAATGAGGTTATATAGGTAACTGTGCCTTGTAAGTTTTAAAATGCTTTTTTTAAAAAAGGTAAATGATTTTTATTTACTAATATTAGAATTATACCATAAACTTTGCTATAACACTGTCCTTGACACCCGTGCCACTAAACCACATTATAAGTGAGACTGTTCTAATGAGATACCTCTGGTACTTACTAAATCCCTTTGGATGAAGTCCAGAATAGATCTGCCTTTTACTGGGTGCTGGGCTGGTGTGTTATGACCACATCATGGTTGAGGCTCCAGTGAAGTCTGAAAGGCTACCATTGATTCATTAAAAAATGAAAAAATAAACCCTCTGTCAATCATCACTTGAACCTGAGGTGGTTGCCCCCCAAATCCCATATAGGCTGTAGGGCAATACTTGCAGTCAAGGAGAAGCCCCTTCCACCAAAGCATAACAGGATGTAATGGTATATGTCAGTTGATTAAAGTATTAACAGTTAGATACATCAGCATGGGCTGTGGGCCCTTCCCTGTTTGTGCTCTTTGATTCCCTTTTCAGACAAGCTCCCTACATAAAGCACAGGAGCTGGAATCATGGAATCTGAGAGTAGTAAGGGACCTCAGCAGTCATCTAGGCCAACTCAAGACTGAAAAAGAAACCCTTTCTTAACATACCCCATTGCATAGGACTTTGAATTTAGAGTATGTGAGCATATAATAACAAAACCACTTTTTTAAAAGTGCTTTAGGGTTTACAGAATGATTGTGGGGCAGATCCATGATCTTACCTGTTCAAGACCCTGCTCAGGTCCCGCTTTCTTCATATGGCTTCTCTTTATCCCCCCCTCCCCAAAGCGAGAAGTGATCTGTCCCTCTTCTGCAGCCCTATAACCCTTTGTACCTCTCCTACAGCACCTGTCATCATCTGCCTTACAGCATTGTTAGTTGTGGCTAACCATCTTGGTCTCCAGCCTAGATAGAAAATTCCCCAACACGAAGAGTTATATATCCTTGAATCCTACACAAAATCTAACAGCATTCCTTGACCTTAGTATGTATTTTAACATCTGATGGATTTAATTTAATAGACAGATCTACACCTTTCCCCAGCACATACTAGGGAAGTCTCTAATCAATCAGTAAGTTTATCTCTTGTGTGCCAGAGTGGCATACTGGAGTTCTAGGACTGAGTCAGGAAGTCTCATCTTCCCGAATTCAAATCTGGCCACAGACACTTATGAGCTGTGTGTTTGTGACTCTGGGCATGCCACTTAACCCTATTTGCCTTGTTTTCTTCATCTGTAAAATGAGCTAGAAGAGCAAATCACTCCAGTATCTCTGCTAAGAAAACCCCAAATGGAGTCACAAAGAGTGAAAAAAGACTGAAATGACTGAATAACAAAAAGATGATGTGCCAGGCACCGTGCTGGCTACTGGGGATACAGATACAGTAAGTGAAATCATCTCTGCTCATAGTCTAATGCATCTGTTCCCAAAGTGGGTGATAGCACCCGCTGGGGAGGGGTGCTGGAATTATGGGGGGATGGTAGTAGCCTCAGGTGCAATTGGGGGGCATTGAATTAAAATAAAGGGGTGGGTGGTTGTTGTGGCTGTTGTTTGTCCCTCCTCCTGAAGAACCTTGATATTGGGGCGTTGCCGTGACATGCAAGTGAATTGGATTTAAGTGAGGGAGGGCTGTTCAATGTCACCAGCCTCACTTTCTCCTCTGGAGCCATCTGGGTCCAGTACCAAAATATAGATCAGGATGACTGGAGATGGTCCTGCAGTTAAATACAAGGTAGTTTGACAGGAAGGATGCTAGCACTAAAGAGGATCAGGACAAGTTTGAAATAGGAGGTGGCTCTTGAGCTGAATCTTAAAGGAAGAGAGGGATTCCAGGAGGCAGAAGAGAGGAAGGAGCACATTCCAGGCATGGGGCACAGCCAATACAAGGGCATGGAAATCAGAGATGGAGTATCACTTATGAGAAACAGAGAAAGGGTTAGTTTGGCTGGATTTCAGAGTGTAGGAGGGGAAGTAATGAGTCTGGAAGGATAAATGGGGCAAGGTTTTGAAAGGTTTTAAAAACTAAGCAGAAGAATTTATATAAACACTCCATATGTAGTTGAGTCATGCCATTAAAGTATTGTACTATACTGGGAAAATTACTGAACTAGGATTCAGATCTCCTTGGCTTTGCTGCTAACCAACCTGGGGCGGGCCACTTGAACTCTCTGAGTCTCTGTTTCTTCATCTGTAAAATAAGGAGTGTTGGATAAAGTTATCTCTGAGGTCCAGCTCTAATTTTGTTGTGTTTGTATGGATCTGTTTAACTCCCTCCCAGAAAACTTAGGGTGATAGGGGTAGGGAGGATGTACTCCCCCCACTCCCATCCCCCCGCCCAATTTTCCCAGTCAGTGATTTTTCCTCTTACATATTAGCCAAAGGGCTGATAGGATTCTTAAAGTGAATGTAAATGCCTCCATTCTTTGGGGGTGAAGCTGTGACTTTCTGCACCTATTGTTGCAAAGTGACTGAGGAGAAATAAAGTTGAATGGAAGAGAAGAGAATAAGATATATCCCTTTTTACCTCCTAGCATTATTGAGGGAATCTTGGTCTCTCCATTTGGAAGGGACTCAAGGGATTGTCTAATCCGTTCTTTCTCAATTTAGGCATCTTTTCTATAGCATCCCTGATATGTGGTCACATGGCCCCAGCTTGAACAAAACTCACTCTGATATGAGACAGCCCAAGAAAGTGGTAGATGTGAGGAAATTTTTCCTAATGAGCCAAACGTGGTTAACCAAAATCAGCTCTTTTAACCTCCACCCAGCATTTCTAGTTCTGCCTTCTGGAGTCAACCAGAACAAGTCTACTACCCCTTCAGAGATTTTAAGAAAGCTTTCGTGTCATTTTTCTCTTCTCCAAACTCAACATCTCCAGCTCCTTCCATTGTTGTTTGTGGGATGTCTTTCCCTAGACCCTCACTTTTCTAGTAGTCATGCTTCAGTGTACCGATGGCCTTCTTAAAGTGCAGCAGACGCACAGTAAATGTAAGTAGAATGTAAACACATCGAGGGCAGGGACTATTTAGTTTGGTCTTTGTATCCCCAGTGCCTATGAATCCTTATAGAACAGCAATGATAATAACAATGATTAGGATTTACAGAGAACTCTAGCTAGATTATTTCACAGTATCCTCACAACTCCCTTGTGAGATAGGTGCCATTTTTATTCCTCTTTTATGTGACGAAGTAACCACACTTGTCCAGGGTCACACAGCTAGAAAATGCCCGGGGCATGAATCTCTTGTCTAAAGATAACAATAGCTAACATTGATATCGTACTTATTCTGTGTCAGACATTATGCTAAGTACTTTACAATTATCATCTCATTAGATCCTTACAATAATCCTATGAGGGAAGCAGAACAGGACTTCTCTAAGCCCCTTCTTTCCTCTCTTGGTCTCCAGAATACCTTGAGGCCATCCAATGATCTACTCTTATGGAATTCCTACATCCACAATTGTGCCTGGGGAGTAAGAACTAATGGAAATACTGCATGATACATCATCTGTGTGGGGTTCCATAGATCATGCAATGGGATCAGCTTAGGGTAGGGATAGACACTTTTTATGGAGATGTTTAGTGCATAGATATGCCACTGTCTCCTTTGCCCAGTAGCTCTCTTTGCTTGTGACATATGATGACGAAAGTGAAGGCCAGTTTTGAGATTGTATAGGCCAGCTTCACGTCCCCAGGAAGAAATACACTAAGCCTGTGTTAACAACTTCACAGGACCTTCATCCTCCATTGAGCAAATATCTAGGGTCCTTTTCCAAAATGAGTCTTGCTCAATTGACTTCCCTTCATACCCATGTTATAATTTCATTTTGATTGGGGTTAAAAGCACAGTGGTCTCCAGCTCCCCACAGTGGCATCTCCAAGGTATTTCGTCTGAATTAAAGGCTTTATTCGGCTCCTGGACACAGTTAGCCTACCATTTGTATAGCCTACCATTTGCTATTTGCTAGCACCCTTGCAAGAAGAGTAGCATTTTCTTGTTTTTTGGGGTTTTTTGGAGGGCAGTTGGGGTTAAGTAACTTGCCCAAGGTCACACGGCTAGGTTTTTGTTTGTGTGTGTGTTGTGTCTGAGGCCGGATCTGAACTCAGGTCCTTCTGACTCAGGGGCCGTCGCTCTACTCACTGAGCCACCTAGCCGCCCAGCATTTTCTTTTAAAGAAGCTACAAATGAAGTTTAACTTGATAGATGCGTTGCAGAGCTTTCTACCATTCCCATCTCCAATAAGAAATTCTTTCTGCTGATTTTTTTTTAACTTGTAGTCCCTTATTGAATATTGCAATGTTTATGTTTAATCTTTTTTTTTGCCTTTTTTGGAGAGCAACTGGGGTTAAGTGACTTGCCCAGGATCACATAGCTAGTTTTTGTGTTAAGTGTCTGAGGCTGGATTTGAACTCAGGTCCTCCTGACTCTAGGGCTGGTGCTCTATTCACTGTGCCACCTAGCTGCCCCATTTAATATTAATCATTACCAGAAATACATATAAAAATGAGGGGGTTAGATTAAATGGTCTTGAAGACCCCTTCATGATTAATATTTTATAGTTCTAAGTTCTGTGTTAAGAGTTTGTTAAACTTGTTATTTCTTCCAGAGAAGTGTTTGGTGCTGCATACATAGTAGGCATTCAATAAATGCTTGAGGCAGCTAGGTGGTACAGTGGATAGACCACTGGACCTGGAGTTAGTAAGACTCATTGTCATGAGTTCAGATCCAGCCTCACGTACTTACTAGCTGTGTGACTCTGGGCAAGTCACTTAACCCATTTGCCTCAGTTTCCTCATCTGTAAAATGAGCTGGAGAAGGAAATGGCAAATCACACCAATATCCTTGCCAAGAAACCCCCAAAATGGGATCACAAAGAGTCAGTCATGACAGAAAACGACCAAACACCAACTTATTATAAGAAGCATGTTAATGAATTATTTTCATGAACACTATCATCTTCCTAAGGAAAACTAACTTGTAGTTGTTATGTCTACTACCTTCAAATATTTGAAGAAGCCTCATATGGAGGAGAGATTAGAATTACCTTGTGTATGAGGACCAGTGTTTGGAAATTATAGGGAAACTACCTGGTAGGTCAGTGGAAGGAAGAGTTCTCACCTTGAACAAAGATGAATTCTCCATTATTGGAAGGATAAGTATCCATTATATGGAAGAGGATCCATATACTTCTGTCTGGAATGTTGTAGAAAGAATTCCTGAGTTAGATGACATGTCACCGATTTAGATAGGGCTAAAAAAGACCTTGGAGATAATCAAATCTAATCCCATATTTTTACAGATGAGGGACCTAAGACCCAGGGAGGTTGAGTGACTTTCCACTGGAAACATAGCTATTAAGTGTCTGAGGCAGGGTTTGAACTCAGGTTTTCTTGACTCCAAGTTCAGCACTCTATCCACTATTCCATGTGGATTTCTCAGGTTCTTTCTTTTTCTTAGATTCTATAATTCTTTATGGGATTTTTCCCCCTAGATTTTTTCTTCTGAGGTAGAGGCATAGAATGTTAGACCTGGAAGGAACCTGTGAGGTCATCTAGAGGTGAAAGAACCATAGGCCCCGAAGGAAAGGCTGAGGAAATAAGACCTAGACCATAGACTCTTAAAGCTAAAAAGAAACTTATACCCTAGGGTTTTGATCTTGAAGGGACCTTAGAGGTCATCTAGTCCCATCTTCTAACGTTACAGAGGAGGAACTAAGGTGAAGAGAGGAAGAGACTTGCCCAAGGCCATATTACTAGTAAGTGTCCAGGCCTGTATTTGAATTCAGATCCTCTGACTCTTTCACTGAATCATGGCGACTTTGAGAATGGTTGGTAGACAACAGCATGAAGAGGAATGCTAATCACTAGATCAGCTTTCTTCCTTAGATTCAGAGCTTTTATAGACTTCCTCCTTAGGCAGGAGCCAATTCCAGGATGTCTGTCCTAGGTGTTTCAGGTGGGACAAGTGATTCAGAGAATATGACTGAGTTGAAGAAAGTATGGGAGAAGGGAAGGGAGCCTTCAAAGCAGACTAGACATGACAAGGACTTGGCATTATAGCTTGTGGTCATTTTTTGTTTAAATGAGGATTTACCCTTTGGATCTCCATTAAATCTGTTCTTTTAAATTTACAACATTAATTTTTTCTCTTTCTTTTACTTTCTTTTCTCGTGTGCAAATACTTATGATTTTAGTTCCAGCCCTCCAAATATATGTCCTCCAAAATGCCTCCCAACTCTGAGATTTTGATTTTGTTACTTTAAAACTACTTTAGAACTTCTGTCTCCTGACTCCCACTTCCCTTCTCTTTTGCACTAACCCACATTGCCTCATCCATCGTGCACCATAGTGGAAGGTTAGCAATTGAAAGAGTCTTTGCCTCTCTTAATAGAGCAGCTTTGAAGCAAGTGGTATTAATCAACAATTCATTAACTGCAATTAAAGCCCGTCGCTTGGGAGGCATCATTATTTTTAGTAGTTTGTAGATCTGTTAATGGGTAAGAATGGGATAAGAAGACAGGGGGAGTTCAGGAAGTAGATTTTAAGAAGCAATGCCTTAATTCCAAATGCAAAAAAGAAGCGCAGATTCACATGTAAAGGAAAATGCATCACCATGTCTAAAACTCTAGTCACCACCAGCAGGGACCAACTGAAGCCATCCCCTGAAACTTCAGGTTCTCCATTTTTTTAACAACAATCCATGAAGTACATACTGTGGGCAGAACACTCGGAGAGCATCTCTGGGACAGAGTAATGAAATAGAATTATGAAATACATCTTCTACATGAACCCCATTTTCCAAAATAGATTGTGTCTTTTCAGGTGTTTAGGAGAAGGGTGTAGGCAGGAGATGACTGTCCTTAGGCAAACTGAAAAAGAGGCAAAATCTCTTCATTACCTTTTCATGTCTTAATTCACAGTAAGGTATAAATGTCTGATAATTCTACTCATAATTTTCTGAAGGGTATATGCATTTTCAAAGAGGTAACCCAAATTCATTTCTAACTGGTAGGATTTTAGGTAGTATTGTAATATTTGAGGATGGTGGTGGTGGTGGGGCTTTCCTTCCTGTTGAAGATAACTTGGTTTTCCCTTATTTATTGGAATCTGGACATTTTCAGAGAGGCTACAGAGGATCTGCTTTCTACTCCCTGTTAACTGTCATCCTCCAAATGCTTTCCTAATCCCAGACTTTATAAACTCTGTATCCCCTCTCTGACACCAGTTCTTTCACTTCATAATTTTTCAGGGTTTGACCTGTGACTTTGTGGGTCCCTTGACACCCCAGGTTTTGCCTTCATAGGATGTTGGGCAGGATGAGGTCCCTCCTCAACAAAATCCTGGGAAAGCCACTCCTAGCCTCATGTTTTGCCTCTTGGGAGCTGAGGTAGGATTAAAAAAGTTGGCTCTATGAGCAGAGCTGACCTCACCTCCAAATCTCAAATTTAGCTCTTTTCCAGTAAATCTAAGTCAGTATTCCAATGGACACAGATCTCATCCCAACCAGGCTGTCTGTTGTACTCTCTTGTGCTACTATTGTATTATTACACATTATATAGCAGTATTCTGTACTGTTGTATCATATACTCACACTTATATTTTCCTCAAAGGGGTGGTCATGTGGGGAGTTTTCTCAAGTTCTCTTGACATTAAGTAAATACCAATGATCTAATAATAATAAAAAGAATTAAAACTTACACTAGAGCAGGAATGGGGAACCTGTGACCTCGAGGCCACATGTCACCCTCTAGGTCCTCAAGACCTTGAATTCAGATCTAGAATTTAAGGTTTACAAACTACTTTGTAGGCAAGGCAAGTCAGCAAGTATTTATTAAACACATGCTACATGCCAGATACTACACCAAGTACTAGGAATACCATGAAAGGCTAAAAACAAACAAAAAAGTCCCAGTTTCAGCATCTCAAGGAGCTCACAGTCTAATGGGAGAGACAACATGCAAATAATTATGTACAAACAAAATATATTCAAGATAAACTGGATATAGTCACAGAGGAGAGATTCTAGTTTTAATGCAGATCTGGAAAGGTTTCTTGCAGAAGGTGGGATTTTTAGCTGGGGCTTAAAGGAAGCCTTCAAAGCCATGAGAAAGGGCTGAGGAAGGACAGGAATTCCAAGTATAGGGAATGGAGTGTCTTGTGAAAGAAACATCAAGGAAGCCAGTGTCATTGGACCAAAGAGGGGAATGGGAGGAAAGAGAGGTGTAAAAAGACTGGAAAGATAGGAGGAGGTCCAGAGGACTTTATCTTTGATCTGAATGCAAAAAGAAATCACCAGGGTTTATTGAATAAAGGGATGGTTTGGTTAGACTTGTGTTTTAGGAAGATCACTTTGACATCTGTGTGGAGGATGGATTTTGGAGTCCAGAAAAACTTGAGGGCAAGGAGACTAACAAAAGGGCCAGTGTAATTATCTAGGCATGAGGCAATGCATGAGAGCCTGCACCAGAGTGAGTGGTGGCAGTGTCAGAGGAGAGATGGAAGCATATAGAAGAAAAAGGATACAATTGACTGGACTTGGCAACATATTGGATACAGGGAGATATGAGAGTAAGGAGTTCAAGCTAATACTTAGATGGTGAACCTTGAAGACTAGGAGGGTGGTGGTATCCTTGATAGTAATAGGGAAGCTAGGAAGAAGGGTGGGCTTGGTGAAGGGAAGATAATGAGTTCAGTTTTAGACATGTTGAGTTTAAGATGTTTGTGGAATATATGGTTCCATATGTCTAATAGGCAGTTGAAGATATGAGACTAGAGGTCAGGGGAAAGGTTAGGATTGGATAAGTAGATTTCAGAATCATCTGCATGGAGATGATAATTGAATCCATGGGAATTGATGAAAATATCAAGCAAAACAAGATAGAGGGAAAAGGGCAAAGGGCCCAGGGCAAAGCCTTGAGTGTCATGCATGTTTAGTGGCATGAACTGGTTGGAGAATCCCGATATCAACCCTGTCAACTTCAAAAGGAACCAGCAAAAGAGACAGAAATGGAGCAGTAAGGCAAGTAGGAGGGAGGGCCAGGAGAGAGGAGTGTCATGAAAACATAGAGAGAAGAGAATATCGAGGAGAAACAGGTGATTGACAATATGAAAGGTTTCAGGGAAGTCCAGAAGGATGAAGATTAAGAAAAGGCCAATAGGTTTGGCAAATGAGAGATCATTAGTAACTTTGGAGAGAGCAATTGTAATTGAATGATGCTGCTGGAAATCAGACTGAAGAGAGAGAGAGAGAGAGAGAGAGAGAGAGAGAGAGAGAGAGAGAGAGGAAGAGAGCAGGAGAGAGAGAGAGAGGAAAGGACGTCGTGGAGGTACTGAATGTAGACTCTCTCTCAAGTAATTTAGCCATGAAAGGGAGGAGAGCTATGAGATGATAGCCATCTGGGATGGATGGATCAAATGAGTAATTTTTTGAGAATGGGGGAGACTTGGACTGGTTTGTAGGCAGTAAGGAAGCAACCAGTAGGGAGGGCAATATTGAAGACAGTGAAAGAGAGAAGATGGTAGAGGAGGAAACAAAGAGGAAAGGTCATTGCCTGCCAGGGTGGGGAGGGAAGGAATTTGGCTAGGGCATTTATTATCCTTTAAAGACCCTTGGAACATGGAACACGGAAAGTATTTATGAATTGTTGACATCTTAAGAGTGAATAAGATTTTTAGAACCTAGTCAAGTGATGGTTTAGGGTAGGAGTGGCTTAGGGCAGGTTCCCCACCCCTGGTTTAGAGCAAGTGTTGCAAACTTTAAAGTCAGGGGTTCTCCTTTTGGTTGTCTAGCAAAGACTTCTCATGATAATATTTTTAAATGCATAAGATAAAGTACATGGGGCTACAAAGAAAATAAATTAAATTGAAATATAATTATAAAAGTACATATTTTAAACATAAGTTTCATGGACCCCAAGTGAAGAACCCCTGCCTAAAAGAGCTAAATAAATGCTAGCTGTTGTTGTTTAGTTATTATGTATAGCTTGATGGGAAGTTAGGAAGAGAGTTTCAGAATTTGGGCACTTTTCCTTGCTGGGCTTAGGAGCAGGCGAGGGTACAATGAGACAGGTATGGTTCAGTCCAGTTCAATGGGTAGAACACAAAAGCTTAACTATTTTGCAGTTAAGTCAAAGGTTGAAGACTGGTCAGGAATGCTCAGATCTGAAACCAGCAAGCATGGGAAAATCCCAGGCCAGGCTCTTAAACCAGCTCTCAAGCCAGCTTCTCAAGCCAGCCCACAGTCCGTCTGCACTCTTCCTCCTCCCTTCCCCCAACCCTGAATACACTCAGTGTGGGGCAGGTTCCTGGAAGCTGAGTTTGCCCCAGTGCAAGAACAAGTGGGTTATAACGTCTGATCGGCAGTGATCCATGCATCCCCAGAGGCCTGCACCTCAGCGGCCCTGCCAGGATGCATTATATTGCTGAACTAGAGGCCTGGGAGAAAACGCTTCCTGTCATTTCCTTTTATGTCGTGCAAGTTCAGACTGAGTTCGGATCAAATCAAGCTGGGAACATAGTGACATGTACGCAGGGGAACAAACACGTCTCTCTCTCTTTCCTCTCTTTTGTCACAACCTGTGATTTTCTTAGCATGGGGAACTCCAAGGATAGAAACTCTCTCCACCAGTGCAGGCTTCCTGCCTTTTCTTTTGCACAGCTATTCTGAATTTGTCCATGTGACATATCCACCCTCTGAGAATGGAAAAACCTTGAGGAAACAGACCATGTAGTACTTATCTTGGTACCCCCAGTACTTGGCACAAAGAAGATGCTGAACACTTTTGTTGAATTCCTTGACTTTTTTGTTTTCGGTATCTCTTAAGGAACTCAGAATGTTTGACTAAGTGATTACTTCATGCAGAGTCCTTAGAATAACAATGCAGGCGGGACACATCTCTGGATGTGGCATCAGAAAGGCTTAATTTCAGATGCTAGCTCTATCCCTGACCACATTTGTAACCTTGGGTAAATAAACTCCTTCTCTCTAGATTTTGACATCTACCCAGTGAGGGTAACTTCTGCTTGTGACTAACAAGTGAAAATAACAAAGGTAGAAAGTACTAGTAATTAGGAAATGCTTTGTCACTGTGGATCATTATTATTGACATTATTATTACCTATTCTTGGGTCTCAGGGCAAGATAGAGGATTAGATAGAGAGCCAGTCTCAGAGACAGAAGACCCAAGTTCACATCTCACCTGTGACACACACCCCATTGACTGTGGTGCTGGGTAAGTTACTGAACAGAAACTGTGCGAAATAGACCAGAGGTGTCAGACACATGGCCTGAGGGCCACATAGATGCTGGAACCAGATTAAAATGTAATTAGGAAGTGTTTAACAAAATAAATTAAAATGCAATAAAACATAGATGAAAAAACATTTTAAAAATATGTGGCCTATAGGGATCCTTATATACAGATCTATTGTTCAGTTACATCTAACTCTGTGACCCCATTTAGGGTATTCTCACCAAGGATACTGGAGTATTTCTTTCTCCAGCTCATTTTAATGAGGAAACCAAGTCAAGATCAAAGTCACATAGCTAGGAAATGTCAGAGGCCAGATTTTAACTCAGTAAACTGAGCCTTCTTGACTTCAGGCTGGGCACTATACCACTACAGTTGCCCTTTGTACAGATTGCATTTCTATTTGAGTTTGACACCAGCACTCTAGGCAATTGTGTAAGGCAGGGGTGGGGAACCTTCATTCTCAAGGCCACACATGGCTCTCTAGGTCCCTGAGTGCAGCTCTTTGACTTCTGAGGCCTCAGGTTCCCCACCCCTGGGCTAAGGTTATAAAAGGTACAGAGAAGGTGCTGACTCAGTTAGTAGAGGGAGCTTATTCACCTGGGAGTTCCCTGTACGAACAAAATCACAGGTCCAATCTCTGTCTCTATTGAGTATAAATAATAAATTGGATCATCCCTGTTGCTTTGAGTTCCTAGTCTCAGTTCAGACAATAACCCCAAATTCTTTTTTGGGAAAATAATAATAGTGTGATATCAGGTCATTTGGAAGTTACTTGAACTACTCCTTTCCAAAAAAAAACCTGGAGAATCCAATAAATCCTATCTAGTAAACATTTAGTATGTGCTAGGAACTGTGCTAAGCACTGGGGATTCAATTACTAAAGACAGTCCCTTCCTTCCAGGAGCTTACCTTCTAAAGGGGGAGACAACACACAAAAAGAGGCAGGGAAGCAGAGCTGGGGAGAGACACAAGAATACTGCCTGTGAAGTTAAATCTAGGCAGAGCAGCAGATACAAAGCAGAGTGAGCTCAAGTCCAGTTCCTTCACTCTATAAAGGAAGTCATTGGGAGGAGCTTGGTACTTCTCCCTCCAGGCCTCCAATCAGAAGGGAGAAGGGGGCTGAGGGAGGTTGTATCACCCAGGGCTTGAGTTAGCAGAGTTTAGAAATGATGGACTTATTCTGGGAGGGGCATCTTGAGGAGACTGTGGAAATACACTTGCCTCAATGCTGGGCATTGAAAAGGTGTGTCTTGACTCTTCTGACTTCCCAAACCAAAACACCTTTCCCTGGCCAACATTTTTATAAACGTGCTTTTTCTTCTGATTAGAATGTAAGTTTCTTGAAGGCAGGCACTATTTCCCTTTTTATTTTATTCCCAGTGCTTAGCATGGTGGTTGGCACATAGTAAGTTTTCCATTCATTTATTAATTTATAACAATAATTAACTCTGGCTGTACCAGCATGAGTGAATTCAGTACATGAGTGAAGTCAGGACCTGGAGACAAGTTATTGGAATAGTATAGATTGAGGTCTAATGCTAATTTTTTGCATTTATTATGTTCAATACATGTGTGTTCTGAGAACTGCCCTCCATGCTGTGGCCAGATACAAAATTTAAGCAAAGTCATGGTCCCAAAGAAATGAAGCTCTAATAATGGAATTTAAAACATGATTGGATCATAGACCTATTGCTGGAATGAACCTGAGAAGTCATGTAATCTAACTTCTGGTTTTACAGATGAGAAAACTGAGGTTAAGGAAGGGTGATTTCCCCAGGATCACAAAGGTACTAACCACCAAAAGTAGGATATGAACCTAAATCCTTTGCCTTCAAAGCCCCATTGCCTTCCTGAAATGTATAGGGCCATAATACATTCACTCAGTGTCCCTATTCTAATCTTGTCCAGCTCTGGAGCTGTCCTAACTTTCAGAGTTCCTTGCTTAGTATGAGAACCAGCCGCCCCATTCTTTCAAGAATAGCTTGGTTGCTATCATTCGATGCAATAGCAGAACCCATTATATGATCTCAAGCAGACAGATTGTTGCTTTGTTGTTCCCCCCAATCTTCCAGCATGATCTCTCTGCTTATGCCATGCCATTTACCTGTTTTTGCCACTGCTGTGCCTTCACTCGTGTGATTCCTCCACCAAGAATGGGCTCCTTCTTCTTTGCTTTTTTGAAATTCCACTCACCTTTAAAGACCCAGGTTAAGTCCTATCTTCACCAAGAAGTTTTTTCTGGCCTGACCCAGCCCTCACAGCCCTCTCCTTTTTCTCAACTCTTAGAGTATGCATTTTCTTCATCTCTTGTTTCTGCATTTAGTCAGGTGTTACCTTGTATGTTAGCTGTTTGGTGATCTCAATGAAATGAGAAGTTCTGTGAGGTTGTTCCTTATTCTTTAATACCCTTAGTTCCTGGAAATTTCTAGCATCTTGCTAGTGACATTGTATTGCTCAGTCCTTGTGGAATGGCAATAAACAGGAATGATTTTGTGATTGATGAGTAGACTCTTTTTCCTAATGACTTCAGCATCATGGTGCCAGACAGATCATGTTAAATAGACTCCCCCCCCCAATTTCAGACACACTTGCAACTGCTATGGAGAGTACATGGAATTCCAAGAGGTCTCACTTGTTCTTGTATTGTTTCTTTGTTAGGAGGCAGTCCTCTGCTGTATGGAATACTCTCCTACTTTGGGGAATTTCACAGACCAATGGGAAGCCCCTACTATAGAGTAGACTTTGATCTACAGTCTAAGCACACACACACACACACACACACACACACACACACACACACACACACACACAAGACCCACTGCTCAAAGTTAGGGGTACAAGTCAGAAAAAGTTTTGAGATTATAAGTCAAGACACAGATTCTGGTTGGTTCACAGGGAAAGAAAGCAAGGATGAGGGAGCAAAACACCATAAAGCCAAGAGATGCCTATAAACCAGAAGTTGCCCTAATACAAACTCCACAAAAGGTGATATCCAGACAGAGTAAAAGTCAAGGGTTGCAGTGTCAAACATGGCCCCATGGAACAGTGTTGCCAAGTCAAATTAAAATGTAATTGGGAAATATTTAACAAAGTGAATAAAAATACAAGAAAGCATAGATAACATTACATTTTAAAAGTAAGTCAGTACCTGGCATGCAGAGATCCTTATATATGGACTATCTTGCTTTTCAAGTTTGACATCATTGGTCCAGAATGTGAAACAACATATCCAGGGCAAAGGAAACAAGGAAGGCAGATATGGGTCCTTGAGTGAGGAAGTTGCAATAGAATTTATGAAGAAAGGATGTCACCAAGTTGAGACAGGGAGCTAAGAGATGGAATAGTAGGCCGAGAGAGGCAAGATATTAGAAACCAGAACATAGTAGGTTGTCTGTGCATCAAGGAATAGGTTTTTTTTATCTCTTTGGGTCATTTGCTCTGCCCTTTTACCGGCCGGTCAGCATCATTCTTGCCCTTACAGACTTTACAGTTTGGTATATGTGGCAGAGCAGGTGGGTAAGGGCACTGTCAGAACGAATGCTTAAGTAACTGTAATGAGTAACACCACATAATTAATGTCTGCAACCATGGCTCACTCACACCTAGCATGCTGCTTTCACATAGTAAGCACTAAATACATCCTTGATTAATGGATGGAAGAATAAATAAATAAACACCTGGTTCTTCATCTAGTCAGTCAACAAGCATTTTTAAAGCATCTACTATCTGCCAGGTATTATACTAGGAATTGGGGCTAAAGACCTCAAGAGGCTTATATTCTATTGAAGGAAACAATATAGAAAATGTATCTATCTATACACATATGTGCATATATGTGTGTGTTTATTTCCATAAATAATCTATTCAAAATTAAATTTAAAATTTAATTTTAGGGGGAGAAACTGGCAGCTAGGGGGGCATAGCAATGAGGAAAGGCCTCATGTAAAAGTGATAAATTCTTTGAGAAAAATAAATACCATGTCTTTATTTCTTAAGTGCCAAACATGACACTTTATACATGATATGTGATCACCTAATATGTGTTGAATGTTGAATGTATTTAAGATCAATGACACTAATGTACACAGACATCTGTGTCACAGCATTATCTAGCATGTAATAAGTTCTGGGCACTAAGACTAAGGAGGCATAAAACATAGTATTTCTGTAGCTTACAGCAGTGACGGGTCATAGGATTATGTTTGTTTGTTTGTTTCTTGGTCCAGACACATTTTTTTTCATTGATGTGGGGAACTCTTGGCTTGGAAACTCCATCTATTGATACAGACTGGTGATTTGATTCTAACTCCTCGGTTTAGTATTCAAAGCTATTGGTAAACTAACCTCTTCCTACCATCTTGGGCTTCTTACATTTTATTGCCTTCCTCCTTCTCTATTTTTGGTTCCTTTCTCCTGATACTCCCCCTGTCGTCTCTGTACCTTGTCACTCTCTGTCTCTCATGCCTGGAATACTCTGCCATTTATTTCTCTACCTCTTGGTTTCACTTGTTTCCTTCAATTCTCAGCTCAAATCCCCCATTCTATAGGAGGCCTTTTCTGGTCTTGCTAATTTTGCTAATACCTTCCCTTCTAAGATCATCACCCATCTATTCTGTATTATTTGGTATGTACCTAGTTATTTTTATGTTTCTTTCCCATTAGAATGTAAGCATCTTGAAGGCAGGGACTGTTTTTTCCCCTTCACTTTATATCATAGTAAATACATAGTAAGTGATAAACAGTATATGGTGCTATTAGCTCTATAAGTAAGGGCAGCTAGGTGGTATGGTGGATAGAGCACTGGATCTGGAGTCAGGAAGACCTGAGTTCAAATCTGGCCTCACACGCTTACTCTGAGACCCTAGGCAAGTCACTTAACCTGTGTGCTTCAGTTTCCTCAACTGCAAAATGGGGATAATAATATTATTTATTTCCCAGGATTGTTGTATCAAATGAGATAATATTTTTAAAAAACTTAGAACAGTGTCTGATACATAGGCACTTAATAAATATGTTCCCTTCTCCCCTTCTTGATTTTCAGGATGGCCTTCTTTTCATTATGCCACACTACCTCTCTGGGACAATATGAAGAAAATAATGTTATAAAATAGCATAGTTTTAAGTGGTAAGAGTAGTATGTGCTGTAGGACTTCAGAGGAGGAATGGAGAGGGCCAAGACCATTCAAAAAGTCTCATTGAACAAATGTGCTCTCTGAGATCTAATACTGTTTTTGTGTTTCTCTTTGTATCCCCAGCAACTTGAGTAGAACGTGGTATATAGTTGGCATTGAAATGCTTGCTGAATGCGTGAGGTTTCACCCCCAGCTCTCTGTTCTTGTGCCCTATCCCAAAGACTGAAGGATGGAGCAGGAAGCAGGGTGGGGGGAGAGAAGGTATATACATTATGACCTAGCTCTTCAGAATATTTTCCTGGCCTTTATTAAATTAAATATGAGACTTGTGCTAGGTGAAAGGAAGAAAGGAGGAGAATAGCATTTTAAAATAGCATTTTTTAAAAACCTATCATTCTTCAATGATGAAAATATTAAAATTGCATGAGTGGGAGACTTAAAAGGTACTTTACATTCTATCCATTCTTGAACTATTCAATAGAGACTGAAATTCAGTATGTTCTCAAATTAGCTAAAGAAACCCCCTGTTCAAGACCCCCCAATACATCTGGATATAATTATTAAAGCATTATGGGTGTGCATGTTTTCTGTAGAGAAAAATGAATAATCCCTTCAAATATGTAATTTTATAGGTTCAGAAATATGAAAGCAACTGCTAAGGGAGCTATCAAATCAATCTGAAGTTCGGCGTGAGTTGTTGCAGGGGAAAAAGAATTTGCAATAACTCTCGTCACACTCTGCAGGCCTGGCTTATTTGCATGCCTTGGTCAGGAATCATAAATATACTTCTCAGAATTCCTAAAGAGCTTTCTTTGTATTGGGAGTGTTGCAGAAGGAATTGGGTAGGGTCAGCATGCCTGGTCCAGAGGTCCAGGTGGGCTGTGACCTGGGACCCCTCCTCACAAAACCAGGGGCCATTTCAGGGCAGTCAGGTGTACACAAACTTAAGGTGGGAATTTCTCTACTCCATGAAGTTTCCAAGGGCCTAATGCCTTGCTTCATCCCTGCCCACTACATACATAACCAAACCATGGAAAATTATCCTCCCCGCTCTCCAATCTTCTGTCACAGACCCAATTCCCAGGACAGTTGTTTTGCCTTTCACTGCAGAACTCACTTCCTCACACCATCAGTCCATTTCAATTTTGTTCAATTCATATTGTTAGGAAGTTCTATACATTGAGCCCAAATCTGCCTGCACAGAGGTCTCCACAGAGCTCAAGTCACATACAAGTCTAATCTCCTTATCAGTCTAAGTTTTTGAAGGTAGCAATTATACTCCCTGCCCCAATCTTTTGAACATTTTTTATCTAGCATTTATATAATGCTTTAAGGTTTACAAAGGGCTTTATACATCTTATCTCATTTTATCTTCACAAAAAAACCTGTGAGGGAGGTGTTATCCCCATTTTAGAGATGAGGAAACTAAGGCAAACAGTGACTAAGCAGCTTGCCCAGGGTTACACGGTATTAAGTATCCAAGGTCATATTTGAATTCGGGTCTTCCTGATTCTAGGTCTAACTTTATCCAGTGACATCTCATGTCCAGACGCAATATTTTCATTTCTTCCAGTCATTCCTCATACAACATGGTTCTGAGACATCCAACCATCCTGATCATCTTCTTCTGAATGTACCCCTGTTTGTTAATGTCCCCCGATTCCAGATATGACCTGACCCAATCAGAGGACAGCAGGATGATCCTCAGCCTCACTTTAAATAGCATACTTGTTTTAAACTTCTTTTTGACAGACAGAAATGGGAGTAGGGTACATCAATCCAGTGCACAGAATGGCCTTGTGGCCCATCTATGGCAGGGGCACTTTTTGACTTCCTAAGCTTAGTGCTTATGGAGGGGAGGAATCCTACCCACTCTCTCCTCAGGGCAGATCAAAGGGGTCTCAGATATCATGATGTTGGATTTCAAAAAACTTACTTTAGAAAACATACGCTTAGAGCTTTAGAGCAAGAAGGATTCTTAGAAAGCATTATCTTGGAATTAGGAAAACCTGGGTTCAGATCTCACCTCTGTTATTACTAAGCTACATGACCTCTCTGAACTCCTTTTCCTCCTGTGCAAAATAGAACAATAATATCTAAGTGCCCACATCACAGGATCAAATGACAAAATCTATGCAAAATGCTTTGTAAACCTTAATGTTCTTTACTAACACCAGCCATTATTATCATTGCTAAAAAGTAATTCTCATATTGTTTGTTTAGATAGAAATGGTACTGGGACAAGTTGGTATGTTGATACTGTTCTTTTATAATTGTCTGTTATTATCTCGGTCTTTTTATTTTTTCCTTTTGATGGAGTTTGGATGCAAACTATTCTGGGTCAAGTCTCTATCCTGCTATACTATTCTTTTATGTTTAATTTTCTGGGGACTCATGCAGGAGGAGAAAATGACTGCTTTTTAAAATGGGATAAAGGTATTGGGATAGGTAAACTATTGGGAAAGGTATACTTATCTACTGTGGGTTCACTGGAACTACCTTTGGGACAACACCAATAGCTTTTCGTTTATCTATCAATCTATCATTAGTCCATTTCCCAAATTTTCCAAGATAAGGAAACTGAGGAGCAGAGAGACGAAATTATTTACCCAGAGTTCACATAGCCAGTTAATAACAGAGTCAGGACTAGAATCCAGGTCTTTTCCATGATGCCTCTCCATTCTTGTGGCTGAATAAAAGGTGCCTTTATTGACAATGCCCCTAGAATTTACAAAGCATTGTGGGAGATACATAATAAATATAAGACCTTCCTTGTCCCTGTGCTCTAGGGTTTAGGGACTAGTTGGGGAGATTACACCTATGAAAAATAACTATTCCAAGGTAGATTTAAATGTTAAATAAATTGTGCCAACCAGAAGTGCTGTTGGAGAAACTGTTAACTTAGCTGCCAATTTTCAAAAGTAGGTACCAAGCAAGCAGACAAAGATTGTATTCATGTTAAACTACATGGCCCATTGCCGGGGCTTTTGACTGTTTCTGTGGAATCCCAGGCCTCCACTGAGGTTGTAGAGAATGGGGGATCAGGCTGGAAGATAAGATCTGAATGCCTTTCATATCATCACCTCTTCCCTCCATACCCCCTACCCAAGTGTCAAAGAGGAAGAAACAAAATTCCTTAAACAGGCCTTTGAAGACTAAAGAAAAATAGTTCATTGGGGTGTGGTCTCTACACACAAGATCTGGATTTTCCTCTTGGTTCTCAAGCCAGCATCACGAGGCAAGGCTTGATTTTTCCTTTGCCACAGCCTGGGAATGGTTCTCACACTCCTCACCTGGCAGCTGCCCCAGCAGACCTGAAGGAGATGAGGTTACCCTGGCACTAACTAATGGATTGGCTCAATCTCTCTGGTCTCTCAGTGGCGTTTGCCTCCCCTTCTTGGAATGCATCTTTGTAACTGAAAGCACCTGAAATCCCTGGTCAAGAACCTTGCTAGAATTGATTATTTTAAGATGTGCTCTGGTGAGGGGTGAGGAGCAAGTACTCACCCTTTAACATCTCAACAAATGGTGATCCAGTCCTTTGCATGAATAACTCAAGTGAAGGGAGGGAAGGCCCTTGCTGAATTAGGGAAACCCCACCACCCCTTTGAAGATGGTTCTGATTTTTGCATATGCCTTATGATGATCTAATGGCCAATTGTGGATATTATCTCTCCATTCAACCCACTTGGGACTGAGTCTTCTTTTAAAATAAAGAAAAAAATCCCACCTAGTAAGCACTTAATATGTGTTGTCTCTGTCTCTCCGTATCTCTGTATGTGTGTCTCTCCATCTGTCCCTCTCTCCCTCCCATCTCCCCCTCTATCCATCTCCCTCTCCTTCTGTTTCTCTTTCTGTGTTTCTCTCTTCCTCTTCATCACCTTCTCTCTCTTTCTTTCTTGGTCATGTATATAAGTGGGTAGGTGATTTTTCCTTATTTCACAGGGCTGTTGTGAGGATAAATTGTGATAATGTATTTCATGGAGCCATAGTACTATTGATCTAGAATTGGAATACATTTGGAGGCCAACTAGTTCAACCTTATTTTACAGATGAGGAAAATGAGGTTCCTGTAAGTTAAGTGACTTGTTGAAGACCACTCAGGTTGGAAGTAGGCAGTCCAGTCTCACTGAAACAAGACACTCTGAAGAAGAGACAAGAGAAAACATGTGCCAGGAGAGACAAAACATCACCACTATCTCTGCCCCTCAGGCTCTGATGGAAACAGTCCAGGACCCTGAACTTGGGAGCCCTGGAAACAGCAGCACCGGAGACCACCAGCCTGGACCTTACAGTCACAATTAAGGGGGAGTAACCCTTGTGGAGAAGGGGCTTGCCTTCCTCACCACCACCACCAACAACTTCTGATCAATTGCTACTGATAGACAAGTAACCCAAGAGCCCTGGGAACAGTCAGACTCCCTGTCCTACTTCCAGCCCAGTCACTGTCCAGGGGAGCAACTCAGGTGGAGAAGAACCCTGGCCATGGTTACTGAAGACCCAGAAGAGAAAATCCTTTCACACCTGGCACTGGCCAGTGGTTCAACATGAGCAACTGATAGGATTGTATTTATGGAAACTACATTAAGAAAGATTCATCACCACCTGCTTTTTCCCCTAAGCACTAAGAGCCCTTTCCATCCGACTTCTATGTAATCTATATTCTATAGATATTATCCCTCCCTTTAGAATGAAAACCCACTGAGAACAAGGACTGCTTTTCTGTTTGTATTCTCAGAGCTTAACATGGTGCTTTGCTTAGTAATTAAAAAAAATTCATTCAGATATCAGTGACAAGATTGGAATTCAGGATCCATCAATAAGGAGACACTGCTCTTTCCACTGAGCCATACACATTGAAGCTAATTTTATTATAGTTGGAGCATAAATTGATTCTGTAAGGTTGTGTGGAAATTGATTTTCTGTAAAATGAATCATATTTCAACTGCCTCAGAGGACAGTTGAGTTTTCTCTGATCAAGGACACCTAATGCAGGGCCCATTTCTAGGTTTCAAACTAGAGTTAGGGTGAATGGTTTCATTTATAGATATGTAGCCTCATTCCCTATTAACATAAGCCAACTTCTTCCTGTGGATATGTGTGTTCCCCAACTGCGGCTGGACCCAAATGGTGAAAAATAAAGAGGATTTCAAATTTGACCTAAACTTTAATATCTCCTAAAATCATTAAGTGTTATTTTAAGAAAAGAGGATATACTCTATCTCTTTGGTGTTCTTGGAGGCTGGGAAGTTCCTTCATTGTCACTCAGTTCTCAGAAAGCAATTCTCTTTTGTGGCTGCCATTAAAAGCTTTTTAGCCTTCCATCCATTATGCAAATAGTGCTTATTGTTGTTCTGGACACTCTTGTATTTCCTCCCTAGTTCTGCCAAGAATACAGAAGAATGCCGGCTTTGAAAAGAGGAAGACTGGGTCCACTTACCTTTGTTTTTCTCTCTGGGGCAGCAGGTACAATTTAGCTTAATTCAGAGCATCGTTGCATCATAGATTCAGAGTTGGAAGAGATCTGAAAAATCAACTAGTCTAGGGGTTTCTAACCTGGTTTCTCTCTTGTCTTTTTTTTCTCTTGTCTTTACGTATTTCAATAACCATATTTTAATCGAATTGGTTTCTTTTGCGATCCTGTGTGTTTTATGCCAAGCATTTAAAGACATGATTCTCAGCCTGGGTCCCTAGGTTTTAGACTGCCGAAGATATCCATGACAAACCAGAGTAACTTAAGTAAACTTATCAAGTGTAACCCCTTCATTCTGCAGATGAAAAAAGCCTAGAGCAGGTTGAAGACACTTGCCCAAGGTTATACAGCTAGTGAGTGCTTGAGCTGGGATTCAACCCAACCTCTTTGACCAAATCCAACCTTCTTTTCAGTGTGCTGCCTGTATTGCTGATAGTTACTTATGTGAACTTCTGTGAGTTGTTTATTAAGGGAAACATGATAACTTTACAATTTACAAAGTGCTTTCTAAGCACAGTTCTGTGAGGTAGGCAATGGATTATGACTCCCATTTTACAAATGAGGAAACAGTGTCAGCAATTATCTTATTTGGTTGCACTTACTTGGTTGCATAGTTTAATGGGATCAGAATCCAGTTCTCCTGATAGAATGTAATAGTTGTTAAAAGAGAGGCCCAAGTACTATAGAACTTCACATGGAGATATCGAATCCAGTTAAAGGATATCAAGGGAGGCTCCACAAGGGAGGTGGTATGTGCGTTGCCCCTGAATTATGAGTTGGATTTCAGCAAATGGAAATGGGTAGGGAGGCAGAGGGAACAGTGTGAGCAAAGTTAGTAAGGTGAGAAAATGTAGTGTATGGGTCAGAAACACTATATGTGAAGAGTTGGGGGTGGGGGAGGCATTTATGATACTTTAGGAGCCCTAGCAATTTTCCCTTTGGCTTACAGAGTAATTTCAAAGATGCTTTATCTTCTTCTGTGATAAATTTTAGCAACAGCTGCTTATGCTGTTCCTCCTGTTTCTCCACCAAGTAATGATTGCAAAATGACTCTTTAATTCACTAGGGGAGTTCTGCTATTTAAAGGAAACACAATGCATTGAATTCTTTGGAAAAGTAAGAAAGCCTTTTTCAATTTAATTAATCAAGTTTATCAATGAAGATTATTTATATTGGATATCTTCAATTTGAGGTGAACCCACCATACTGAGAAACCTATTTGCATTCTGCAAAAGAGATACCCTAAGGTAGCCTGGCATCTGGCCCTATGGATCTAACTTTGGCCAGACTAGATCTGGATCAGGATTTGCTAGCTTGATTTTCTGTAGTATTCATGTTGTAAATCAGGATGCTCAGGCCTGATGCTGACTCCCCCTGTTTAATGGTACACATAATCATCAAATGATAGAATTGCAAATATGAAAGACACCTCAGAGGTCATGTAGTCCCACCCATATCTGGCCAATAATCTTTATAGCATATCCAACAAAATGGTTATCCAGTCTATGTCTGAAGACCTCCAGTGTCCCTTCTGGGAATCACTCCTTCCCATAGCAACTTATTCACCCCACTTTAGGAAAATTTTAAGTGTTAAGAAATTTTTTGCTTGTAATAAGTCTAAATGTGCTTGTCTGTGACTTCCGCTCACTGTCTGTACTTCCATGCCAAGCAGAACAAATTTGATCTTTTCTCCATGACAGCCTTTCAGAAATTTAAATATAGCTATCTTTTCCCTCCTAAGTCATCTCTTCTCTGTTCTGTTCTCAGCCCTAAAACTCTTGGGTAAAGTATTTTTTAATTTTGTTTTTGTTTTTTCCATTTAGTTGGGGATGGAGGAGGTTGTCATTAGAAAAGGAGGGAAAGGAGCACCAAGTATAATTAGACAAATGCCAGTGATTTACTACTGCAGGAAGAACATGCATCCTTTTAGAGAGGCAATGGTTTTTTTTTCATGTGCAGTCAATAAAATTGATGGTATCTTAAGGATCACATTGTAGTACTGGCTGTTTTTGTCCATAGGGAAACTCCACCCCCCCTCCATCTCTGTGAATAGGGTCCTAATTTACTATCCAGCCAGCTTTCCTAGAAGGAAGGGTGGGTTCCTTGATCATCTGTCACTCTTAAGTCTTCTCATTCCCCAGAGGGGCATAGCTTCCCACAGTAGGAGCCTGGTAACCACTGCATAGTACAACTTGAGTATTTCTCATTCTCATATCTCCTCATGGGAGGAAGGAGCACAAGCTATTTCACAGCTCCATAAGCAATCGGTATATTAGTGTGTTTGTCTTCACAGTAGACTACTTCTGTCTTTCATTTTTTCCCCCTTTTTGCTGGGCCTATAGTGAAACCTGGTGGTTTCCTTAATCTGTATTCCTCTTATTGTTTTTTATGGTTGTTGATCATTTACTTTCTTTCTGAAAGCTTTATCTTTTAAAAATCACTTCTCTTTGGTGAAATTGTTTGTCTTTCTGGATTTGTGGGAGTAATGGAAAGAAATTTCCATTTCATATGGAAAGAAAACACATAAAATCATAGAAAGTCAGACTTGTAAAGGAGTTAGACATATCTAGCCTAACCTCTTTTTATTCAATGTGGGGAAACCGAGGACTAACTGACTTGTCAAAGGTCACAGGGTTAGTAAGTAACAAAGCTGAGGTAAACCCCAGTCCCAGGACTCCAAATCAGTGTGTTTTTTTTTCAACTGGGGGGAGGGAATAAGCATTTATGTAACACCTACTATGTGCCAGCAAGGTACTGAGCTAAGTGCATTTTACAAATCTCATTTGATCCACACAGCTCTGGGAGACACATTCTATTATTATCCCCATATTACAGTTAAGGAAACTGAGACAATAAATGTTAAGTGACTTGCCCAGAGTTATACTACAAGTAAGTTGTCTTTATCTAGTTTTGGACTCAGGTCTTCCTTATTTCAGACCCAGTCTCTCTATCAACTGTGCCTGCAATTGCTACTATATTGCATTACATTTAATAGTGATAGTAACAATAGCTAAAATTTATATGGCACTTTGTAAAGATGTATATGTGTGTATACATAACACATATATACATTCACATATATATGTATGTGTATATATATATTTTTTTCATATATTATTTGATCCTCACAAAAACCCTCCAAGATATCTATGAGGAAAACCAAAGGCCAGTGTTCACTCTTGCCTTCTGACTTATATTACTTAGTGAAGCTTACGGGGCAGTTAGGTGGCACAGTGGATAAAGTGCTGGGCTTGGAGTTAGGAAGACCTGAGTTCAAATCTAGCCTCAGACACTTTACCAGCTGTATGACCCTGGGCAAGTCACTTAACCCTGTTTGTCTTAATTTCTTCATCTGTAAAATGAGCTGGAGAAGAAAATGGCAAACCTCTACAGTATCTTTGCCAAGAAAATCCCAAATGGGGTCATGAAGAATTGAACATGCCTGAAACAACTAAACAACAACAGTGAAGTTTGTGATAATCAACTCTATGTAATTAAGAATCCTTAACACATTCAAGGGTCATTCAACCCTTACATTAAGACCTCCATGAAGGGAAAACCAAGATCCATTCCCTCCTGAGGCACTTCATTCCACTTCGGGATAATAACTCTTGTTGTTAGAAAGCTTTTCCTAATACCAAGCCAAAATTTGCCTCTAACTCCTTCTTTCCTAGTTCTGTCCAGACTAAATAGAATAAGCCTAATCTCTTTTCCATGTAATAGTCTTTTCAGTAGGGGTGGGTGCCACAGCCCAAGGGCTTCACGTGTTCTTGTTTTTCTTAGAGCAATTGGGGTTAAGTAACTTGCTCAAGGTTACACGGCCAGTCATTATTTGTGTGTGGGTGCTCATTTTCTGAGGCCGGATCCAATCTCGGGTCATCCCAACTCCAAGGCTGGCGCTCTTACTCACTCACCACCTAGCCACCCCTTCACATGTTCTTGAGCCGTCCCTTCACATGTTCTACTAAGGCCATTTCTTTCACCTCTCCTCCTTCTGCCTCTACTCCAGTCTTCTCTCTTTGGAATAAACCTTTCAAGTTCCTTTGATCAGCATTCATATGTCATAGACTTGGAGGCCCTTCACTATTCAGGTTGGTTAAGGTGGTCTCTCTCTATGTTCTCCATCTATGACATCCAGAACTGGACATAATGCTCTAGATGTAACCTGACCAGTGCAGAGTATGGGGGTCTGTCACCTCCTTATTCTCAGAAGCTGTTGGGTCTTCTAACGAAGCCCAAGATTTCACTAATTTCTTTGGTTGTCACATCTCACTGCTGACTCATATTGATGTTGCAGTCCACTAAAAACCCTGACTATTGGCTTTTTATTGGTTTGCAAGTAACCTTTAAGGGAAAGGCTCTCTAGCCTATGGAAAATCCCACAAATCTAAATACAGTCATTCCTTGGAGATATTGTGGGTTCGGTTCCAGACCACTGCAATAAAGTAAATATTGTAATAAAACGAATCACGTGAATTTTTTTGGTTTCCTAGTGCATATAAAATCTGTGTTTACACTATACTACAGTCTGTTAAAGGTACAATAGTATTATGTCTAAAAAAAAAACCCCAGCATACATACCTTAATTAAAAAATACTTTGTTGCTAAAAATTGCTAACCATCATCTGAGCCTTCAGCAAGTTGTAACTTTTTTCCTGATGGGAGTCTTGCCTCAATGTTGATGGCTGCTGACTGAACCAGGGTGGTGGTTGCTGATGGTTGGGGTGGCTGTGGCATATTGATAAAATATGACAACCATAAAGTTTGCTGCATTGATTGATTCTTCCTTTCACAAAAGATTTTTCCATGGCATGAGCTGCTGTTTCGATAGCATTTTACCCACAGGAGAACTTCTTTCAAAATTGGAGTCAAAACTTGCTGCTGTTTAATCAACTATGTTTATGTCATATTCTTCAATATTGTTGTGTCTCTGGGAATAGGGATATCTCAGGAGAGGGAGAGAGATGGAGGAACAGCAGGTCAGTGGAGCAGTTGGAACACACAGAATATTTATCAATTGAATTTATCTTCTTATATGGGCATGGTTTGTGGTGCCCCAAAACAATTACAATGCTAACACCAAAGATCATTGATCACAGGTCACCATAACAGATATAATAATAATGAAAAAGTTTGAAATATTGTGAGAATTACCAAAATATGACAGAGAGATGTGATAGGAGCACATGCTGTTGGGAAAATGGGTACTATAGACTTGCTCCACACAGGGTTGCCATAAACCTTCAATTTCAGTAATGTATGCAAAGTGTAATAAAACAAGGTGTGGCTGTACCATACAGTGGCTTCTGTACTCATTCTACTGAAGGGTCATTGGACCTTAGATAACATCCTTAGACAATTCTCCTTTTCAAGAGGAGATTATAGCAAGACTTCCCCAAATTTTAATGATTTATCTAAAATCTCATCTTCATTCTCAGACATTAGAACCCATCACTTATTTACAACTGAAGCCTTACAAGCCAGGGAGTTACATGGTCAGACCTGTATTTTTAAAATAACATTTTGACAGTCACATGGAGAATGATTTGGAAAAATTTGAAGCTAGGAGACAAATTAGGAGGCTGTTACAGTATTCCAAATGAGAAGTGATGAGGGTCTGAACTAGGTTGATGGTTATATGAGTAGAGGGAAAGAGTTGAATATTAATTGAATTAAAAGAGATAAAACTTGGTAACTGAGTCTTGCTGACAGACTATAGAGCAGGGGTGGGGAACCTGTGGCCTCAGGCCACATGTGGCCTTCTAGGTCCTTGGGTATGGCCTTTTGATTGAGTCAAAAATGAATTGTGAAAAAAACTGTGAAAGGAAGAATCAATCAATGCAACAAACTTCATGGTTATCATATTTTAATGTCTGTAATCATATTTTAAAAGACTGAGTTTTACAGAACAAATTCTTTTATTAAGGGGATTTGTTCTGTAAAGTTTGGATTCAAAGGGCCACACTTGAGGACCTAGAGGGCCACATGTGCCCTTGAGGCCAAAGGTTCCCCACCCCTGATAGAGCACTAGTTATTGGGGAGAGGCTAGAATTACTTTAAAATTCCTGAGTAACTGGAAAGAGTGGTACTATCAGTTGAAATATCAACATTTGTATTAACTTGGGGAGTGAAAATGAGTTCTATTTTTTTATATATTAAGTTTGTATTGTCCACAGGAGTGGAAAATTATTACCAATAAAAGTACATCTGTATAGCATTTTAAGGTGTACAAAGCCCTTTTCTTATAGGAATCCTGAGAGCTATATGGCTCCAATATTAATAACTCTGTTTCACAGATAAGAACCACCAGTTTAGAGAGCTGGGCCTTGAATCTGGGTTTTCTTATTTCAAATCCAGTCTTCTTTTCATTTTTCCATGCCTCCTTTCAGAATATGAAATATCATTGAAGTCATACCAACTTAAATGATAAAAATTTGCTCATCCTTGATGGCCAAGAGGCATAAAAGCTTTGCATTCTTCCAATCTGAGCAAGACTCAAACAAAATGCTTGCTTGTTTCAGTTGGACGTAGAGATTCACGGATTGCAGTTTTCTTAGAAACAAATGCCTCAAGTCCAGTAACGTTCAGCAACATTTGATGAAAATGACTTCTTTCCATTGGGGACAATGAGATCCATAAATAGTTTCTCTCATCTCTGAATTATTATGGACACAGAATTTAGACCTTTCTTTTTTATGTGAGATAATGAAGTCACCATAGAAATGAACCTCAAAGGCAGGTTTTTTGTGAAGTGGTGACTGACCCTTCCAGAAAAGCTTTTGCCTATTTGGAAATGAATTCCATTAAAAGCATTTATTCCCTCCTTCTAATTGGCATTTTGTCAATGGGGCCTAATAGTGGCTCCAGTTTAAATAGAACCTCCCCTCCCCAACTGAGCCCTTCAGAAACCCAGCTTGGGCATGTGTCAGGGGCCCCGCCATTGTGTGCATTGTGAGCCAATTGCCCAGCTCCTTCAGGGAAAAGTGAATGTCACTCTCTTATTTAAGTGTTGCAATTAACCTCACATTTCTGTCCCATGGTTTCCATAGCACCAGCTAGTATGAGAAGAGAGAGCACTAACAGAAAAGGTAGAGTAGCATGAGAAATAGAAAACATTCCTTACCCTGACCTAGACTTTTCTCACCCTGGGATAATCTTTCCAGCTCCCCTCCCCGTCAAGCCCACTCCCAACTTAGGCCTAAGTATGGTCTGATGTTACAGAAATCAAAGTGGTTCTTTTGCATTTTTGCTTTGCGGGGGTGTTGACTGGCTTCCTAATGCCACATCCAGTGCTTAGCGCAGCTCCTGGTGCATAGTAGGTGCTTAATAAATGCTTTTTGACTTGACATCCCATTCATATTGTTGCCACAGTGCAATGATAGACTTTTAAAGCATAGAACCAAAAATAGGCACTTTCCCACAAGAATTCAAGAAAGGGCAATGAGTTTGGGAACTATGAATATTCCAGTTTTGCCCATATGTGGCTTGGTCTTGTCTATTCACAATATTACTCACCCTTCTCTGGATGAATTTCAGCTTGTCGGTACCCTTCTTAAAATGTGGCAAATAGACCCGAATACAATATTCTGGATGTATTCTAGCCAGAGCAGAGACCAGCACACTGTCACTTCACTCAAAATCCTTTCTCTGAACCTCTTTAAAGAAACCCACACTCTTTAAATTGAAGGTCCGTGTCAGAGTATGCCAGGTGTCCTGGATCCTTGATCACAGACTCTAAGAAAGAGTCACTTCCTTCTGAGATCTCCATCATTTCCAGTCCGATAACCAGGTCCTCCTTGTTGGTTAAAAAGTAACTCGTTCCTGATTTTGCTGGATTGCTCTTCTTGTCTACTCTCTCATTTTTCTCACAAGGGATGATGACTCACTTTACAGGAGAAAGGGAGGAACAAAATCAGAAATGAAGGGAATGTAAGACCAAAAGATTTTAGTTTTTGTTTGAGGCTGAAAGGACACAAGGAATGTCTTATTGGCCCCCAGCAAAGTGTATATCCTTAAGGAAAGAACTGGAGCATATGAACATGCACCAGCAAAATCAGGGGTTCCTCAATTATCCTTGTTACATCAATAACATTTTCAAAATAATAATAATAATAAACCAGTGATGGTAGTTGAACTGAGAAAAAGATTGCTACCATCTGGGAGAAAAAGAAGGAGCTGGTGTTTGTGCTTTGAAAGATGGATAGGGTTTCAGTAGACAGAAATTGGAGGATATTGAATTCTAATGATAGGGAACTCTCTGAGCAAAGGCACAAAGGAAAAGAAGGCCACGGTATGTCTGGGGTGGGGGAGGAGTAGGAGATGAGTGAGGAACCCAACTTGGCCAGGGAATAGAGATTGTGAAGAGGAGTGGTAGGAGAAAAGAGTGGAAAGTAAGGGTGTAGCCATATTGTGGAGGGCCCCCAATGTCCACCCAAAGAGTCTGGACTTCATCCTGTAGACAATCTAAGACTTGGCTTCTGATCTCCATTATATTGGTGTTACATGTTATACAAACAAAATTTGAGGGATCAGACAGTGGAGACTAAATTAAAGTGGGAAATGACTTGCACTTCTGCTAAAGCATGATATTTTTTAGGACAATGTTATTAGGATGTTGCATAGGAAATGATAGAATAATCAGGAAAATTCATAACAGATAGTACAAGTTCAAATTTGTGTATAATCTTTGGCCTAGGGTATAGCACGTAGAATGTTGGAGCTGAAAAAGATCTTAGCAACCATCTAATCTAACACCTTTATTTTATAAAGAAGGAAACTGAGATCCAGGAAGGCAAATTAATTTGTCATTTATCACACACTAATTAGTATCAAAATAAAACTAAAACTAGGGTCTTCTGACTCTCTGTCTATTGTTTATTGCACTATACCATGTGGCTGGTGCATGTCATTGAGAATTTGACAGATTTGCAGTTTGAGGACCCAAGATAAAATTCTGCCTCTACTTGCTACTTCCTTGTGACCTTGGACAAATTACTTCTCTTTTAGGTAACTTCCAAGGTCTCTCCTAGTTCTAAGACGTTAATTTTACATATTTTAATAAATGAAAGACCTATGATTTCATCACTGTAGGAGCTCCTACTGAGAAAACTCTCAGTGCTTGACAACCTATGCATAACTTATAGTCTTAGAGAGTTGCGTGAGTCTCAGAAATGACTTGTCCACAGGTCACGCAGTAAGTTCAAGAGGCAGGAATTAAAGGTAAGTAGGTAGTACAGTGGATAGAGTGCCAGGCTTGAATTCAGGAAGACTCATCTTCCCTGAATTCAGATCCAGCCTCAGACACTTACTAGCTGTGTGACCCTGGGCAAGTTACTTAACCCTGTTTGCCTGAGTTTTCTCATCTGTAAAATGACCTGGAGAAGGAAATGGCAAACCACTGCAGTAACTTTGTCAAGAAAAACCCCAAATGGGGTCAGACTGAAACAACTGAGAAACAACAACCTTGTTTCAAGACCACAACACTCACTGCTATTTCACCTTGCCTGCCAAGGGACTGCATGACTTGTTTAGCAGTAGATCTCTTAGTGGTATAGTAGAAAGAGTACCTGTTTTGGAATCAGAAGACAGGAAGAGTTCCAATTCTTCCACTTGATACCTCTCTTTGTGCAGGACTCATTGTTCTTGTTTTTTCTACAAAGGAGAATGATCTTCAGATTAGGAAGGTAAAACAAGAATGTTTAATGGGATTTAAACGCAGAATAAGTGAAAAGATGGTAAGGGACATTTAGCTGTCCTGGATGAATTCAAGTAATCAACCAGGTGCAGACATACTGTATCCCAGGCTATTGAAAGAACCGGCCAAACTGCTTGCTGTCAGTGATATATGAAAGTTGCAGAGAATAAAAGAGATACCAGTGACAGGCCACTGTTATGCTGATTTTCAAAAAAAAAGGATAAAGATGGAATCTATCAACTTATAGATCAGTTAGTTTGATATCAATTCCTAGCAAAATCCCAATCCTGGAATTCATCCATAGGTTTATAAACCTAGAATTAAAAGGGCCCTTAGAGGCCATCTTGCCCAACCCCTTCATTTTACAGATGAGGAAACAGAGTATCAGAGACATTTGTGACTTGCCCAGCCTAATACAGATACTAAGTGACTGAGTCAGGATTCAAACTCAGGTCCCATGACTCCAAGTTAGATACTCATTCCACTTTACTGGGCCACCTATCAATTAAAGGTATGGTTTGTGAGCAATTGGAAAGGGAAGTGGTAATCACTGTGAGCTAACATGGCTTCATCCAGAAAATGTCATCCCAGCATAACTTCATTTCCATTATTGACAGTGTTACTCAAGAGTTTGCCTGAGAGATTCTGCACTTAATGAGGCAGCTGGGTGGTGCAGTGGATAGAGTTCTGGCCCTGCAATCAGGAAGACCTGGGTTCAAATCTAAAGTCAGACCCTTATTGGCTCTGTGATTCTGGGCAAGTCATTTAACCTCTATCTCTCTCAGGCTCCCCATTTGTAAAATGGGGATATAATAGCACCTATCTCACAGGGTTGTTGTGATGATTAATTGAGATGATGTCTGTAAAGTACTTAGCGCTGTTCCTGGCATATAATAGATGCTCTATAAATGTCTATTTCCCTCCCTTCTCTTCCCTTTCCTTTCCCCCTTCCCATTCTGTTAGTGGATTGACATTAACTAGGAGACAAATCTTGAATGGAATGGGACTTTGTGTCTGATTCTAGTCTTTTCAACATGAGAACATGATCTAGAACTTGAAAGGACCTCAGACTTTATCTAGTTTCAATACTTATTTTACAAACGAAGAAACAGAGTAACTGAGTGACATTTGACCAAGGTCACATAGGAAATGTGAGAGGAAGGTTTTTGTTAGTAATTGCAATGAAGGCATAGATGGTACCTTTTAAAATTTTTTTCAAATGAAAGTAAGGTAGTAAGGATTGCTAAATACATCAGATGTCCAAATTCACCTAGAAAAGAAGAGATTCAGGGGACATGACAATTGTCCTCAAGAATTTGCATGTCTATCATGTATAAGGGCATTAGACTTGTTTTGCTTGGCCCCTAAAGACCAAATGAGGACCAATGGATGGAAGTTGGGCAAATTTCTACTTCTAGCAATTACAGCTATTCAAAAGTAGAACGGAATGCCTCAAGAGCCAATGAGCTCTCCTTTTCTGGAAGTCTTTACATGGAAACTGTATGACCACTCATCACGTATATTACACGCTCTAGACATGATTTGGGTATGAATTGGCTTGAATTATCAACCCTACAGCACCTTCAAACAATGAGCTTCACCATGAATTTGTTTCCTTCTCTTAAAAGAAGAATGTAATTATGAGGAATTAAAATGTATTTCATAGCCCTAAATCACTTGAAGAATGTAAGCTATCATCGTCATCATCATTACCATCATCACCGTTATTACTATCACCATTAGTAGTGAATAGAGAGTCAGCCTCAGAACCAAGATGATCTGGCCTCAGATTCCCACGCCTGACACGTACTGACTGTGTGACTGCAATGGACAAGTCACTTAATTTCTCTGTGTTCTGGGCAACTCTCTAGGACTTTAAAGAAATTGGTCATCAGCATTGGTAGAAAGATTCTCTTCTATCAGAAAGTTTCCTGTACCATTGAGATCACAGGACCACTCCTCTTTATGCAAGTAGGGCTTTTGTTTGTTTCAGAGTATCCAAGATTAAGCCATAGCAGAGTTTCCTTGATTGATCAGTTCTAAGCAGAAGCATCACTCGGGTTTTCCTAGTCTGAGAGGAGTGATGCAAAAAATAGATTTTCACTCTTCCTACTAATGGAGCCAAATCTGAAAAAGGCAGGTTACTTGTGAGTCTGGGGTAGAAGGGAGAAGACCTCTCAAATAGTCCCAGCACACAGCTGCTGCATCACAGGGGGAATCTTTAATGACATGGCATAAAATTATTTTAGTCAGAACCTTTGAGAATAGGAAATAGCTTGTGTACAAGAACAACACTGAATAATGTTGTCACTCAAGCAAAACATGGAGAGTCTCTAGGCTTTCTTTCCCTAGGAAGGCTTAAAACAATAGTGAAAAGCTCCTTCCTTTGTTTTTTCTTCCCTTCTCCTTCACTTCTTTTTTTAAAGAATTTTTAATAGTTACAATTCTAAGAACAGCTGGATTCTGCTTTGAGCCAGTTCATTCTCCAACATTCCAATTTGCACTCTCATTTTGTCTCCACATCCCCACTGTTGAGGACAGAGACCCTGTTTGTTTAATTCAAAGTCTTTGTACCAACAAGCCCAGGGATTAGTGCTGGAAGTGTTGGACTTTCCCCCTAGTTGTCATTATGTGTTAGCTTCACTGCATTTCCATAGAGAGTGCCTCTGTGTGTTTTAGCAGTGGAAGGTTCTCAGAGGCCATGTGGCTCAATCACACCTGACCCAGAATATCCCCTCTAAGTGGTGATTCAAGACCCAGCTTTAAAATTTCTGATCAGGATGTAACCTCTCCCTTCAGAGGAAGTTCATTCTATCTCTGGGACATCTCCAATTGTTAGGAAGTTCATCCTTTTCCTCAAGCCTCAATTTGCCTCTTGGCAATTTCCACCCATTACTTTTGGTTCTGCCTTCAGAGGCCAAGCAGACCATGCCCAGTCCCTCTCACATGTGACAGTACTTGAAATGTTTGCAGATAAATATTAGCACAATGCCTGGCAGAAAGTAAGAGCTTAATACTTGCTTGTTGACTTGGCAACTAACAGGCTCTCCTCTCCCTGAATCATCTGTTCTTCAGGCTGAATATCTTCAGTTGCTTTAAAATCCTAACTGTGTTCCTGAAATTAAAATTAATATGTTCCTGTTGATGTTCTGTTATGTGGCACAGTAGATAGAGGGCTGGACTTGAAGTCAGTAAGACCTAAATTCAAATATTGCCTTAGAAATTTACCATGTGAACATTGGCAAAGCACTTAACCTCTTTGTCTATTTCCTCATCTATAAAATGGGTGTAATGATAACCTATCTTACAAGGTTTTTGTGAGAATCAAATGTGACTCATCAGTTCATTAAACATTTATCGGGCACCTCCTGTGTGCCAGGCACCATGCTAAGCACTGGGGATACAAAAAGAAGCAAAGCACAGCCCCTGCCTTCAAGGAGCTTACGATCTAACAGAGGAGATAACTTGCATACAAAGCAAGCTATATAGAGGATACATAGGAAAGAAAAGGGGGAAAGCATTGGAATTCTTAATGGGGTGAGGGATAGGGATGTGATTAATATATATAAAACACTTTGCAAACCTGGGAGCACTTTATAAATGGTGGTTATTGATGACTCAGTGGATAAAATTCTGGTTCTAGAGGTAAGACCTCATTTCAAGTTTGGCCTCAGATACTCACTAGCAGTGTGACCTTGGGCAAGTCACTTAATATCTATTTGCCTTAATCCACTGGAGAAGGAAGTGGCAAACCACTGCAGTATCTTTGCCAAGAAAACCCCATGGACAGTATTGGTTTGATACAGTCCACCAGGTCACAGAGAAGGGCAACTAGTGGTGTGGTAGATTGAATGCAGGGCCTGGAGAAAGGATGACTCATTTTCCCGAGTTCAAATCTGGTCTCAGACACTTATTAGCTATGTGACCCTGGGCAAGTCACTTAACTTTGGCTATCTTAATTTTCTCATCTGTAAAATGAGCTGGAGAAGGAAATGGCAATCCACTCCAATATCTTTGCCAAGAAAACCCCGAATGGGGTCACGAAGAGTAGGACGTGACTGAAAATGACTCAACAATGACATTTTTAATTATTATTAACATTTTCTCTGACTAAGGAAACTGAGCAACTACCCAAGAGAAATTCAGGAATGCTTGCAGCAACCTCCAGAAGACAGTATTGGCAGCCTTTGGAAAAACGAGCATTTGTCACATTTTTCTCAGGAGGAGGAGAACAACTTAGAGTTTTCAGCTGGTTCAGTTAAAAGGGGAGATTTCAGATCATTATTTTATAGATAATGAAACTGACATTATTTTACCTTTTTGTCATCACATTTTCTCAATCAATGAATACAGTATTAAAATTACTATATTGTTGGAATCCAGTAATTCTTTTAATATAAAAGAGGTCTTCATATGTTACAAGGTTAGGACATGGCCTGTGCCCTCAGTAAACTAGTAATCCCACCCAGGAGAGTAATATAATTGGGCCAGTATTTCTCATAGAAAAAAAAGTCCATATCACCCAAATCAAGACATGCAATTGGATAGGCAGTCCATTGGGTTAATCCATCAAGACATATATCCTGAATATACACTAAAAATGGAGAGGAGAGTGGGCCTATGATTAAACAGGCCAAAGACTGCATCACATTAGGTGAATCTTGTTGCATTTTCCATGATCCCAAACTCTACTCTGCCCTGTCAGCTCATCTTTTAAATGTCAATATACTCATCTGGGAATTTACTATACAAATGAAATCATAGGTTTAGTATCTATCCCTATACTCCAAGAAATATTGTTGTTGTTGTTTGTCTTTTGTTCTTGAAGAGGACCATGACATCAGGAAGGTGATGCCATGACTTGCACATGAATTGGATTTAAGTGAGGGAGGGCTGTGCAAAGTCACCAGCCTCACTATTTCCTCCAGAATCATCTGGGTTTAGTGGTAAGATATAGATCAGTATGACTGGAGATGTCCCTCTCCAAGAAATGTTATATACCTGTGAATGATGGAATGCTACAACCTTAAAAAAATCAAAATTAAATCTTTTTAACACCAATATTACTCCCAGGGATCCTATATGGTTGTGAATTTTAAAGCACTGTGATCTTACATGAATCAAAATCATTGTTGATCCTAAATATGATAGAAAGATATATCATGGATATAAATGGACTGCAAGATATCACCAATGATGGTAAATATCTGTTACAATCACTCTCTCTAAAAGACATCATCAAAGACTCATATGGACCAGAAGAGGAGGTGGGTCAGTTCACTGATGTCCACAAAATATTAGACCAGAAGAAGGTTTCCAGTGAGTTAGGTAAATCTACTACGGCTCATTAGAAAGGAATCATACAAGGTAAGAAAGCATGGATGACTTTGTGACTTATACTTTCTGGAGAGAATATCCACACTAATTAGGTCATGGATCTATCAAAGTATATTGATCCAGATGTAGGCTGTGCATCTGGCTTTTACAAAAGTCTGTTTGGGGAGGGGTGGAGAGTGGGCAAAACATTTAAGGCAGAACTAGGAGCAATGGTAGAAGTTGGAAACATGCAGATTTCAGCTTGTTAGAAAGATAAACTTGGAATTGCCTCTGTAATTAGGTCTTAAAGTCTTCAATCTGATGCTGGATGACTACTTGGGAATATTATTGAGGTAATTCCTGCTTTGGTGTGAATTAAACTAGATGAACCACATAGGCATAAATTTATCGCTGAAATAGACCTCAGAGGACATCCATCCCATGCTTTTCATTTAACAAAAGAGAAAACTGAGACCCAGAGAGAAGTGACTTTCCCAGGGTCACACAGGTAGTTAGAGGTAGGATTCAAAAATAGGTCTTCTACCTTCAAAGTCAGTATTCCTACTACTGTACCAACACTAATCTGTGAGGTCCCTTTTGATTCTGTGATTGCATGATTCTGAGTGTAGCTTATAATCAGTATTATTTTTCAACATATATATAAATTTTTATTTTATTTTAAAGAGAATATAATTTTGGTGTGTGGTTTACATTAGGGGAAAACAATATTCTAGTCCATATGGCAATTGGAGAGTGTGATAAGTGGGAGAGTACTGGGAGGGAACATGGGTATGCCTAAGCATTTGGGAAGAAAGGAATATAGTGTGTTTGTTGGACAATGAGTAAACTTGGCTTGACTTGAGAAAACAGTGTTTGGAAGAGTATTATGGGAAATTAAGTGGGATAAGTAGAGTGAATCCTGCCAATGAAGGGCTTTGAAAGCCAAGCAGAGGAGTTTGGCCTTATTGCAACAGGCAGTGAGGCACCGGTGTGGTTTCTTTCTATCCAAGCTTTTACTATTAAGTTATTATCTGTGGTTTGTATTAGTTTTCTGCTGTAAAGTGCTTCTAGGGATTAGTTTCACTATAAAAAGCAAGACCACCTTAGGTTTTAACTATTCCCTCAATGACTGGTAACTTGAACTTGAAGCTACTGCTTGCCTTCATTCTTAACAATGCAATGGACCAAAGAAAGATCTCTTGTTCCATACGCTATAGAAACAACCCAGGTTCTGTCTTCTCTCTTGAGAAGGGAGCTACTTTTCTTTCATTTATAATAAACTATAAACCATTGTGCGAAGAGCCCTTCATTGGTTGTTTCCTACATGGACAAAGGGGTCCTCATTATTACAAATGGGACAGTCACATGATATATGATATTCTTTTCTTTTGCATTATGCATGGCTATTTTCTGAATTGAACTACAGAACTGTAGTTCAAGCCCTCATTGCCTCTCCTGTGGGCTATTACAATAGCCTCCTGATTGTTCTCCTTGCTTCTCAACTAGCCCCTCTTCAATTTGTCCTCCATGCTTATTATAAAAATAATCCTCTTAATACATGGTTTTCACCATATAGCTGTCCTCCTCCAAATTCTCCAGTATGTCACCATCACTTACTAAATATGTCCAGACTCCTTAGCTTGATGTTCTGGGCCCTCTATAATATGCAGCTGGCTGACCTCTTCAGTTTTCTTACTTAAACATATCGTTTCTGCCAAACCGAACAACCCGCTCTTCCTAGATCTCTTCCTATCCCATTCTTATACTTGTTCATGGCATCTCACATGCCTAGAATGTACTTTCCCACCTCCACTTTGGCTAGCTCAAATTCTTTCCCATCCTTCAAGGGCCACTCGGGTATCTCCTCTTCAAGAAACCTTTCTTGATTCCATTTCTCCCCATACACATCTGCCAGAGATAGTCACTTATTCCTCAGATGTCTTTCTGAATGTATGTGCATGCTTCTACTCATCGATCATATTCCGATTTATTTTATAGCTATTTGCATCCATGTATTGTCTCTGCTATTAATCCACAAAGCTATTCAAGAACAGAAATCAAGTATTTTTCATCTTTGTATCCCTCATAGCACCTAATACAAAATTTGTACTTAATAAACTTGTTATCATTGTTGTTGGATATGCTCAGGACCATAGGTTTAGAGCAGGAAGGGACCATAGAGATCATCTGGTACAATGTCCTTACTTCAAATATGAGGAAACTGAGGCATAGGGAGGTGATTAAGTGACTTACTTGAGATTACATGAGTAATTTAGTATATTCTCAAACTAGAATTAGAACCTAAGCTACTCTGCCTCCAACCCAGTGTACTTTCCAAGTAGCATATTCATGACCTCCAGTAGTAGGTCAGAGAGCTCACAATTAGAATAGTAACAGTTAAATTTATTATAATTTTTAAAAATGTTATTAGATACTTTTTTTTTTAAATTAGATGCTTAAAAAATTGAGCATCTAATTTAAGACTGCGTTGCCTTAATGGACTAGACTTTGACTCTTTCTTTTAAAACAGACATATTGAAATGTCTTCATTGAAGAAAAACAAAAGGAAATCTCAGTGAAAATCATAATTCAACTTATGAAGCAGTTGCATTCTGAAAATTTGTTTAGTGTGTCACTTGTTTAGAAGTCAGGATGTATTTTCCAATAGAAACAGTTTTATAAATAATGGTTTCTAGATAAAAGTCCCCAAAGTCTAGTTCACCCATAAAGAAATATATAATTGATAACTGTGAGCCTCTCCAAGGACAGATTCTAGGGCAGCAATGGAGGAAGACTCCAGCCACAGGGCTTGGGGTTCCAGCTTAACAAAGATGGGGGAGTGACTTTTGACTTCAGTAGCTGATACTGAGAATGGCAGTTGGGGCCTCCCATGGCATTTCAAATGGGATAGATATGTGGAGTTGCTTTAAGTAAAATGTTTAGCATTGTTTGAAAGAATAGGAATGAGAGGACTCTACCAATCCAGTAGGTATTGTCCATTGCATGTGTTTTTGAACTTTTATCAGATGAACAGATTTCCCCCCCTTTTTTTAACCTTCAAACATGCTATTTGTTGTATAGGATGGTTCTCTGGGAGGAGGAGAGAACAGAATACTGGGGGAAACTCTGGTGATGTAAAAAAAATACATCAGTAAAAACATTTCAAAAAAAGAAATAAAAGTCAAGTGTTTACATAAAGCAAGCTACCTATATTCAACTAGTTGTTCCTGAAGAACTAAGCCGCTTTGTTTCTAAGACCTACCTATATGGAGGTGGGGTTTTATACAATTTATATAATAGTGGGGACATGGATTGAAACTAAATTTATGGTTTTACTGGTACAGAAAATTCCCCAAGTACATATTTTGGCAGTAAAAAATGGGTTGTAAAGGCAAAGCAAAGCTTGGGATCATGGAAAATGAAACAAAACTCCCCCAATGTGATATTGCCCTCATCCTATTCTATCCTAGTTCCACCTCATTGGTCTGTCTGCCATACATGAAGGAAGGAAGTATTAAATATTAAGTATTTACTATGTGCAAAGCACTGGGGATACAGAGAGAAAAGGAAGACCATTTCTACTCTCAGAAACTATCATTCTAATTGGGGAGATAATACATCTGGAAGATTCCAATTGCAGGACATATGGAAAAGTTATTTTTTATATTTTATATTTAAAAGGTCATTAGGGAACAAAGCATATGCTAATGTCTTTAATATCTCTTTAATGTCATTTCCCCTGAAAAAATGTCAGTTTCTGATGTTCAACCATTTAACAGTGCCAAGGATTTTGGTGCAGAGAACTTTATTTTCTGGGTCTTCTGTAGCTATATATGTAGCACCTGCAGGAACCGTTGCCAGCCTGCATCTCTATGGAGGTTTCCAGGCATGATGACTGAGGGCACAAGGCTGAAAATATTGTTATCCTCAAGTCTCTTGGGTCCTTGAGCTCTCTTCATCAGGATCTGAGGGAAAATGGTGGTCAAGGTGGTGGTGGTGGTTTGACATGTCTGGCAAATGTTGCCTCCTGTCTCTCCCTTAGGGTACCATGTTATGTCAGCTAGGCTGGCTTGCCAATTCTATGTGTAGCATGTGGTTGTCAATCGATGGGAATGACTTACCCATTCTCTGCCGTGGGCTGCTCAGTGTCCAGCACTTAGCATGATCCGGAGACATGAATAAGAAATGACCAGGCCATGTGGGTAGCTCAAGGAAGAACCATGAACTCCATTTATTGACACTCAGGGAAAGGTTTTTATAGAGCAAAGAGACAAAAGACGGAAAGGAAGAGAAATCATTATCTTAGTCTGTTGTATCCTGGAAGTAGCATGGCAGTAAGGCCTTTTGATCCCTAGGTGCCATAAAGTCTTAGGAAAAGTCAGTTATCTCTTATCATATGCAGTCAGTCACATCTCAAAGGATGCTCTTGAGAGCTGGCCTCAAAGCCTAATGGCCAAGGCCACATCATCAAGGACATCTGCATAGGAACTGACTTCCTGCAAATGTTTTGGACAACTAAAGTTTTGGGGCAGAGCCTTAGGTCTGGGCCTCAGGTACCTCTTAATGCAGCTGCAGTCATAAACAGATACAATTGAGAGCAAACTTCAAAGCTGAAGCACAATCCTCAAAAGACATCATGTTTAGAGCTGGCCGCTCAAAGATACCAGAGTGCGGAATCAGATCTATCCGGGGACAGAATCCTGTTGATCTCAGGCACTCCAATAACATCCTTTTAAATGCAACCTATATCAAAAGAACTCCGGAGCAGACTTAGTGAAAAGTCACATTTCAAAGAGATCTTTGACATGCAGGTCCACTGATATCAGGGTAATTATCAGAGTCCTGGGACAGGCCTCTTTGGCTCACCACAATTCTCCAAAGGAGTTGCCTTCTCAGATGATGACTGTGAAAGCACTGGTGATCTATGCGGTTTGGGGAAGTGAAGACACTTTCAGGGTTATTTGACTAGCAGTTGGTAGCAATTGTTGCCAGTGGTGATGAGGAAGATGGAACCCCTCTTTATAATTACTTATCCCCTCGAAGATAGCTTTGGGGGCAGGAATATTCCCAAGGTTCTTGGTCTCAGAGTCCTAAGCTGTTTCTATCAGGGTCTGAGAGGAAATTGTGTTCAAGGTGGTGGTAGTGATTTAACTCGTCGGGCACCTGTTGCCTCCTGTCTCTCCTTCAGGTATCTTGCTACTTGGAGGTGATTCCACTTTCAGGGTATTTGTGCTGATAGATTAACTTTATGGACTGCCCTTCTACTTTCATTTCTTGGTGAAGATGGAACAATGTAGAGAGTCTTACAAGTTGCCTGAACAATGGTAGTGGCCATTTGAGCAGTAGAAAAGAGAGGAACTATAAACTGTAATTCTGATTCACCATCTACCAATGGGTTCTTTTCTCCCTCATAATACTTTATATCTGTCTTTGATGGTGCCTATCACATCCTAGCTGGTACTATAATTATTTGCTTATTTTTATTATCTCCCTCGTATTAAATTTAAGCTTCTGGATAGCTGATTTCTGACTGGCAGTGGTACATAGTAGAATGAACACTGGACTTGGGAGTCAGGGGACATGGGTTCATCTGCTTATGAATTGTGTGACTGAGCAAGTCACTTCACTTCCCAAACTTCTCAACTTCCTTATTTGGAAAATAAGTTTTATACTATTTGCACCACCTGTCTCACAGGATTGTTGTGAAGAAAGCAAATCTTAAGTGGTATTTAAATATGAGTTGATATTTTTTCTCATCAAGAAAGGTACCACTCCCTCTGTCTATAGTACCTAAGTAGGCATTCAGTAAACATTTAAGCCAAATTTCTGCATGTAAAACTAGGGAAATACATCCCAAACTATTTAATAATGATTCTACCAGTCATTTTGCAGATATTCTATACTGTGTTTTCTCTGTGTAATGAATTGTAAAGAAGGTTTCAGTTATTTATTTTGTTTATTATAAGATATACTCTGGAAAATGGAATTTAGGAGAACATCAGAAATAAAATTTACATCTTTTGAGATTATTGGATGTTGGAGGGATATAAATCCCTAGTGGGATTTATGCTGAATGGAAACCCCATTTCCTTCCACTCAAACAAGGTAAATCTAGAACAGAAAAAAAGCATTCAAAGTTATTTCAAATGGTCCCTCAGGAAACCAGTGGCCTTTCATTAAATGCATTAAGCCCCTAAAATGAAATGCATAAAGCCCTAAATGCATAGGCTGCCGAGCTGGTGGGTAAGTGTGTTTATGAAATGAAAATTAAAATAAAAAAACCCAGCAAATCTCCATATCACTGAGAGAAGCAACTAAATTCCATTCTATTCCATTGAAGGAGAGAATGCAGTAATTTAATGTTGAAAATGTAAACCCAGCAATAAGGGGAGAAAAATTCCTGTGGATCAAGTTTCCAAATACATTTTTCTCATTTTCATTGAAATGGAGACCAAACTAAAAGCCATATACTAGTGTAGTCAAGGCAAAGTGGGATTTGCTGCTGGAACAGCCATATTGCAGTTAACCACACAGGTTAAAACTAGGTAATTCCCTTGACTAGCATGCTCAAAATAGCATGGGGAAAAAACCCTCCCTATATCTATACCTGGATTGTTAGAGAATCTCAGAGCTGTAAAGGACCTTAGAAACCATATAGGCCAACTTGCCCCTAATAAAGAATCCCTTCTATGATCACTGGAAAACTGGTCATTCAGTCTCCACTCCAGTCATAGGGAAACCCTTCCCTTGGCACATCCCTCATTATTAGAAAGTTTCACCTTCCACTGAGCTGAAATTCTGCCTCTGTCTCCTCTGCAGGTCACTCCTCTTTCTGCCCGCTGGGGCCAAACAGAACAAATCTAATCCCTCTTCCACACGACAGCCTTTCTAATACTTTAAGACAGCTTTATGCCACCCCATCACTCCACTCCCTACCCCCGCCTACCTCTTCTCCAGGCTAAACATTTCCAGTTACTTCAATCAAGCAAGTTTTAACCTAACAGAGTAGGCTAGAAGTGAATTCATTTCAGAACCACTTTCATTTCTCTAGTCACTTTAGCTCTGCCCTAGGTATGTGTAAAGCCAGTCAAAACTGATTCAGAGGATTCAAACGCTTGTTTCCCAGATTCCTAATGGGAAAAGAGACTTGTATGAGTAATTATGAACATAGCTCCTATTCACACAAGGACTTGTTGGAAGGAAAGCTCTTTTGAAATTGTAAAATACTATGTAAACGTGAGCCATTATTATTTACATACATTATCTCATTTGATTCTCATAGTAAGTTGTGGAGCAGATAGTATGGGCACTGCTTTTGCCATTTTATGGGTGAGGAAACTCAAGCTCAAAAACAAGTTAAATTATTTGTATAAGACCACACAGGTAATAAATACCAGAGCCAGGACTCCATAGTTTAATATTGCTTCCATCACAGCACACAATCTCCTAAATGCCCAGTCAGGAAAATGAGACAACAGTGATCTCACCACCTAGAAGAATTCTAGTCATAAGACTGCTGTACATTTGGGTGAGCCAATCTAATCTAATTCAGTAAGCATTTACTATGGGCAAGGCACTAGGGACACAAAACAAGAACAGCCCTGCTCTTAAGGAATTTCCATCCTGCTGGGAGCAAATATCATGTGGACAGATACTATATACATGACAATTTGAGGATGGAGAGAGGCCTAACAATTAAGGGGATCAAGAAAGGTTTACATGAGTTGGCCCTTGAAGGAAACTAGGAATTCTAAGAGGGTAACAACCAAGAGTGCTGGGTCTAGAGTCAGGAAGACTCATCTTCCTCAGTTTAAATCTGATCTCAGACACTTACTAGCTGTGTCCCTGGGCAAGTCACTTAACCCTCTTTGCTTCAGTTTCCTCATCTGTAAAATGAGCTGGAGAAGAAAATGGCAAACTGCTCCAATATTTTTGCCAAGATAACCCCAAATGGGGTCATAAAGACCCCATAAAGACAGGAAAACGACTCAGCAGAATGGTAGCACGTATGAAACAGAGTAGAATGAAATGACCATGGAAAAGTGGGCTCTAGTTAGATTGTGAAGATCTTTAAATTCCAAACTGAGGAGTCTTTATTCTGTCCTAGAGTTTGTGGGGGACTGATCATTATAAAATTTGCAATGAGTTGACTTATTCAATTGGAAGTCAGTTGGAAAGTTTGCAAAATTCTAGATTAACTTGGACTTACTTCCGACCAGGTTCTCTATGTTTAACACAGAGGCATGTACAAACACACAGTTATACCATGCACAGAATATCCTAAATCTTGTTTGCCCATTCTGTTGTCCATTCTTATGGGTCACCTTCCTCCTCATACAACCAAATATGCCTTCAGCTAAACCTTTATTATTAGAGAAAAGAATCTGATTCCCTGGGTCATAACTGATCTCTTCTACATAATCTTCCTTTGTTGACGTTTTAAGGATCTCTTAGATGAGTAAAATCAGTGGTTGTGGTGCCAAGAATAATGTTGTTGGATTTTTAAATAATTAATAGTCTTTTGGGAAGAGTAGGCTGTGGAATATCAAAAATGCCATAGGAACTTTGGCCAAGAGAATGACTCATAGCCCTCCTGATAAATAACCATTAAGTAACTTTATTCAATGAGTTCAATAACTGTCTAAAAACTGACTGCCTCAAGAGCTGAACTTCCTCGATACTAGGAGCACTCATTTTTGGAGACACAGGAGGGGAAATTCATCCCACTGGTAGAAGTTACACTAAATAATCTCTAAGGTCCATTCCAGTGACTCTATAATCCTAAGAGTGTTTTTAAAAATATGTTTTTCTCTATTAAGAAATATAGCTGCATTTCTCTCTTCCTTTTTGTAATAATATAAATTTTAAACTCAAATGCTACTTCCATTATTTCTATGATACATTATTATAATTAAAATCTTAATTATAACTAGAAAAAAATGTTTTTCTGTTGAGATGTTTATCTACTAATTGCATATAAGCTACTTTTTCCTAGTAAAGGACAATGAAATTATTTGTTCTGCTAGCACTGCCTTTGGATAGCTTGAGGCTCACAATTGGTAAAGATCTTGATGTAGGCAGGTAACTACTTGTATTGTAATTTTCATTTTCGCTTAGCTCTTAAAGAATAATATCTTGTTGCTGTTTAGTAGTCTGACTCTATGTGACCCCACTTGGGGTTTTCTTGGCAAAGATGCTGGTGTGGTTTGCCATTTCCTTCTCCAGTTCATTTTACAGATGAGGAAACTGAGGTAAACAGGGGTAAGTGACTTGCCCAGGGTCACAAAGCTAGACAGAATCTGAGGCCAGAATTGAACACAGGAAGGCTCCAGACCTGGCCCCTCTATCCACTGTTCCACCTAGCTGACCAAACAATAAGAAAATTCATCAAACTTAGACAGATTTTAAATGTCTCATTTAACCTTATGAAATTAATTTTTAATTCATATACCACATAGGACAAACATTCAGATGATTATATCTTTCGTGTGTCTTTGTGTGTCTGAATTTGTGTCCCTTTGCTTGTGCCTCTATGTACATTTCTCTTTGTCTATAGGTGCCTATCTGTGTAGTGTTAATGTCTGTTTTGAAGAAGCCACGGAGAAAAAGTGTTTTCATCCTTAGAATCAGTTTTGATGTGATGGGAAAATGCTGAAGCCCTTACTTAATATCTACTTTGTATTTACAGTCTTTATCTGAATCCATGCTATTTCCTTCTAGTATAATCTAAACTCTTTGAGGGCAAGGACTCCGTATGGCCATTACCCTATTTCAGGCCTTCACCTCCCTTTTCCTCTGCTCCTATGACAGCTTTTTCATTGGTCTTTCTACTTCCAGTGAATGCTGTAGTAAATATTCTTTTCAGTCCATTCTCCATACTACTCTGAAATAGATACTTTGAAATTTTTCTTTATCATTCAAAAAATCACCTCCTTTAGTTACTGTTTTTGACTTAGTGTTTCAACACCTTCACAACAATTTCTGTTCTTCAGTCAAGAAAGCCTGTTTGATCTTGTCATGAATGTATTTAATATACATTAGTCCTGCTGACATGTTTGTGTATTTTTTTTTGTCTTAGCCTCATAAGAACTTCAGACCTCATTGCAAAAGCACCTCTAATTCTTCCTGGGCAACACACCACAGGCTGATGCTGGTGTTTTTCCAATTTTTTTTTGTCATAAAAGTAAACTATTATCTGGAGTCTGTGACAACCAGGTTTTGTTAGAAGCTATACTATGGAAACAACTGTGGTGCTATATAAGATGCCGAACTATTTATTAATGTCTGTCAGTACCATCTCCTGAAGAGGAAAAAGCCCAGACTAATATTCCTGAAACCAGGGTTAGGCTGGATCCAGTTCAAAAAGCTGATTGTTAAAATTTCAGTGTGAGCATTTACACCTCAGACATGGACAAATACTAAAAGGCAGGGCTTGATTTATTGCTTTGTTGATTGTCTAATCTAAACTTAAGGGGTGAAGAAAGTATTAATAATGCAAACTAAATTTAAAAGTGTGTCCTCGCTCCTCTCTCAGAAAGCTGGTTGCTAAACATTTACCAGTAACCACTGTCTAAAGCCCAGACTTAACAATATCCCTCCTCTGCAGAAGAAACTTCATTGACTTCCTGTTGACTCTAGGATAAAATGCAAATTCTCTTGCTTGGCCCTTAAAATTCTTCACAATCTGTCCTTCCAGACTTGTTTTCCTTCCCTTCACATGCTCGTCATTCCAGACTAATTGTCCCCGACACATGATATTCTGTCTCCCTTTTCCATGTCTTTGTAAGACTTTTCCTTAAGCCTAGAAATGCTCTTGCTCCTCACCTCCTCCTCTTAGTCTTTCTCCACTTGAAGTTTATCTCAAGGGCCACATCTGATGGCAAGGCCTTTGCTGATCTTCCCAATTGTTAACAATTCTGCCCTTCCCCATAATATTTTTTAAAGCAATTGGGGTTAAGTAACTTGCTCAAGGTTACACGGCTAGTCATTATTTATGTGTGGGTGCTCATTTTCTGAGGCTGGTTTCGATCTTGGGTCATTCCAACTCTGAGGCCGACGCTCTTACTCACTGCGCCACCTAGCCACCCCTTCCCCATAATATTTTAGTTTATTCTGTATATATTTTAAATAGACATATCTTTGTACATGTGGTTTTCCTTCGGTAGAATGTAAGTCTTTGAAGGTATGGACTATTCCTTCTTGGTTGGCATAACTAACTCTTATCTAGGCAATGTAGAGGCTCCTAAGTGGGGGAAGAAAAAATGGCAGAATATTGACTATGGTAAAACAGAATCTAGAACTAGGTTTTATAGTTGGGGGTAGGGGGCATGGTGTAGGAAAATGAGCCCAGGACTTGGCTTTCAAATCCCAGCTCCAGCAGTGATTTCCTTTGTGACCTTGGGCAAGTCACATTTCTCCTCTGAACCTGTTTCCTCATCAGATAAATGGCAAATTAAGTAAAGTGCTGGACAGAGTCAGAATGACTAGAGTTCAGCTCTAGCTTTAGATACTATCTGGGTGACACCGGACACAAGTCATGTGATCTATGTCAGCCTCAGTTTCCCTATCTATTAAAATGTGGATAATCATAGCACTTACCTTGCAGGGTATCACATGAATCAAGTGAGATAATATGTGTAAAATTCTTGCCATCCTTAAAGCTCTAGCTACCATCACCATCATTGCTATTATTGTTGTTTTTAACAGGATAGTGATTGTACTTATTCTATTCTCCTCCAGGACTGCTGTGAAAATCAGGTGAGAAGATGTATTAAGAGCATTAAAAATTATCTTGTATCAACTCTCATTGCTGCTGTTATTATTATCATCCTATAACCCAAGGGTGTAGTCTGTTTCCAGATCTTGAAGGGGTCTTCTCACCATCCTCCTCTCACCCCTCATTCCTGCCCCAGTCCCTACCACAAGCTCTTTGGAGCAAAGAACCAGAAGTGACACCATCCAGTGCAATCATTCTGAAACCATCTCTAGGTTGTGTAACTTTTAATATTGTGGCACTGATTACTTTGTACCCTCTGGGCACAGATTTTCAATAAAACAACACTGATGGAACATTTACTTCTTGCTTGGAACCAATTCTGATTAGCAAATGAACCTGGAAAGGCAGCATAGGCTCTGGAGTACTACACCCAATACCAGATGAGCCCCATGGAAAGGTAGATGGCTCTTGATTGTCCTGCCTATGCTGACCTGGTTTCTCATCTGGGGCTTAATCACCAGTTGCCTCTAAGATAAAATACAAATTCCTGTCTTTGGTATTTGAAGCTTTTTACATTCTGATGCCTGTTGACCATTTCAGTTGCATGACACATTAACTTAGCCTTTCTTTATATCCCCAGAGCCCAATACAATGTCTGGCACATAGTAAGCATTTAATAAATTCTTATTGATTGATTGGTTCCTGAACTCTATTTTGTAGCCAAACTGGCTTATTTGGTATTACTCAAAGGACATTCTTTCTCCCTCTTCTCATACAATCCTTAGCTTCCTTCAAAATTCATTCAAATGCTACCTCCTATGTGAGGTGTATTAGGATCTCCTCTCCCTCCCAAGAGTGGCCTTTGAACCCCCACATTTCTCAGTATTTACTCTGTAAATATTTTGTATTTACTTATTTGTGTTCATGCTGTTTTCCCTGAAAGACTGTAAGCTTCTTGAGGACAGGGATGGTTTCATTTTGGTCTTTGTATCTCTAGCACCTAGCATAGTCCCTAGTATATGCAAGGCATTTATTAAATGCTTATTGAATAAATGAAAATTAACACACCTAATTGGTAGAGCCATGTCTCTTCCCTTTGTCCATAGTCACAGATTAGAATAACAGTAGCCATTAATAACAAATGTTTATGAAATGTCTGCTATGTGCCAGGCACTATAATATAAAGAGATATATGACACCATCATGGAATGACAAATTCTCACACTGGAAAGGGACCTTGGAAACCAATCAGTCCACTCTATGGGGAAACAAAGCTCCCCTCTCAAACATGCCTGGTCATCCAATGTGTTGTCAATTAAGGGGAAATCCATTACTTCAGGAGGAAAGCCATTCTACTTTAGGATAGTTCCAAATGCCATGACATTTTTTTCTTACATCAAGTCCAGATTTTCCTCTTTGCAATATCCACCATTTCTTCTAAATCTACATTTTGCTCTGGACTGAACAACACAAGACTACTCCCTCTTCCATATTACACAACAGCCCATCAAATACATTCAGACAGCTGTTACATTCCCTTTTCTAAATCTTCTCCTTGCCCACAAAGACCTTACAATCTAGTTGAAGAGAAAGAATATACCATAAAGAGATGAAAACCAACAGAATGCTTAGGTAACCTCAGATATAGAAGCAGGGCCATGTAACTACCTTCCATGTCTTGGGAGTAACAGAAGTGACTCATCTTTGGAAAATTAAGTCAAAAGGCATTTATTATGTTCCAGGCACTGTACAAATAGCTGAGGACACAAGAAAAAACTGAAAACAAAGAAACCTAAGCTTCCAAGGAGCTTATAGTCTAATAGGAGAAAAACATGCAAACAACTCTAAACAACAAAACCATGCAAACAACTCTGAAGTTATATACAAGATAAATTGGAGATGATCCCAAAGGGAAGGTGCCAGAATTAAGGGGATGTGGAAAGGCTTAGCTAAGACTTAAAGAAACCAGGAAATCCAGGAGGTAGAGTCAAGGAGGAAAAGAGTCAAAAGTATAGGGGATAGCTAGAGAAAATGTACAGAGGTGGAAGAGTGTTATATTTGAGCAACAGCAAGGAGGCCAGTGTCACTGAATCATTAAGTACATGGAGGAGAGTAAGGTATAAGAAGACTAGAAAGGTAGGAAGGGGGCAAGTTATAAAGGGCTTTAAAAACTAAACAGAGGATTATTTTATTACCTCTCACTTCTTAAAAGGATAGTGTGGTATAATGGAAAAAAACACTGGACATAGAAATAGATCAATCTCATCAGATACTAGCTATGTGACACAGGTAAATGTCTTAACTTCCCTGACTCTCACTTTCCAAATTTGTAAAATTGAAATAATAATTCATGTAGTTACAAGCTCACAGACTCATGAGGCTGTAGTGATATGATGTATGAAAACATACTCTGTGAACCTTAAAAAGTTACATGAGTGAGAACTAAGACATTTACATTTTTATTTGATATCTTTTTGTTTTTATATCACCTTCAGTTTTGAATGTATCTCTCACCCCTTCCCTATCCAGAGGGGAAAGCCTCATTCCACTTTGAGGTAGCTACAATTGCAAAGAAATTTTTTCTTTCATCAAGCCTACATTTTCCTCTTTGCAATATCCACTCATTTCTTCTATATAGGCCATTTGTTGTAGGCTTACAACAAAGGAAAGGAAAGAAGGAAAAAAGGAAGGAAGGAAGGAAGGACTGGAGGAAGGAAGGAAGGGAGGGAGGAAAGAAGGAAGGAAGGAAGGGAGAGAGAGAGAGAGAGAAAGAGAGGCAGTTTCACAAAACTCTCCAATACGTCAGCCAACCTTGGCAGTATGTGCAATGCTCTATACCCATGGTCCTCCTCTGAACCTCTACCAAGAAGAGACAAAGGTATTCTCATCTTTTTTATGGCCAAACTTTGTTATTGAAATTATATAACTTTTGCTTTTTTGTGATAGCAAAGAACTAGAAAAAAAAGGTGGCTGCCTTTTCCATTTGCATTTTCCATTCCATTGAGGAATGGCTAAGCAAATTCCAGTACCTAAGTGTAATATAATATTACTGGGTCATAAGAAATGGTGAGTATAAAGAACACAGTAAAACATGGAAAGATGTACATGAACTGGTACAAGGTGAATAAGCAGAACCAGGAGGACAATATTCACGTGACTCCAACAAGGTAAAAAGTCAACAAGCATTTATTACGTGCTTACTATATACCAGACATGGAAAATTGTGCAACAGAGCTGGACACTGTATGATCATGTAATAATGTTTACATTATTATTACAATAAGCTTGGACCTAGGAAAAAGATAATAACATGTAACTTCCTCCTTTCATTGGAGAGGTAGAAAACTATGGATATGGAATGCTGTCAATATTGTCAGAGACAATCAATATATTATTTTTTTTTGCTGAACTGTGGGGTTAAAAAAATTTTATTACAAAGGAAGCCTTGCTGACTAGGGAGTAGAGGGGAGAGGGTTGGAAGGGAAATCAATAAATCATCAAGTACTTATTTAGCACAATTTCTGTGCCAGGCACTGTGTTAAGTGCTGGAGATAGAGTCAAATATAGTCAAGCTCCTCAAGGAGCTTACATTCTAATGGGGAGACCACATATACATAAATCAGTACATCTAAAATACATAGAGAATAGATGGATGGTAACTGTACAGGGGAAGGCACTAGTAGCTGGGGGACTGGGAAAGGTCTCCTACTAGGAAGAGATATAAAAACAAAAACATCAAGCAGACACAAAAGAATCAGAGTTAAATGCTTCATAAAGTCAGCTGTTATTATTGAAAATCTACAAATTCATTCAACTCTGAGCAAACATGTATTGAGTACCTACTATTTGTAAGGCAATGAGGAAGATAGAACAAAGAGTAAAATGTAGTTCCTGTCCTCAAGGGGTTTCCAGTCTACTTGCAAATAGAAGACACAGCCACCAAAAACTGTAGCAAAAGGTAGCATATCAGTGCATAAGATAAGTATGTGGGGAAATCCATGTCTCATAGTTATTAGAACACTGACACAATGTTGGCTGTATACCTGTATAAAAGGCAAAGCTGGGGCCTTGGATCTTGTCAGAGAGACATATGACTCCAGACTCTTTGTAAGAGACTCATGAAGAGAAAAACTTTGGAAGCTGCAAATATGTAGGGAAAGCTAACTCTTTAATATGTCCTTGATTTTCAGTTTATCTCCTTGGAGATTTGGGGTAGACTTTCCCTTTATTTTTCCAAAGAGTCTCTGGAATCTATGGAACCACTTATATTTCTGCCACCAACTCCATCCCTTCCTCAGGTACACAATCAGCACCACCTCATATCTCTTCCATCAATTAGAAGTCATGTCTTCCTCCATAAATGCTGCAGCACAAAGAATACCCCAGGCTTAGTTAGAATCAGCTATGCTAGGTATAATTCAATTTTTTTGCAGGATTTAAAGGGTAAAATACAGGAAAGATAGGATGAAAACATGAGAAATTGAAGTGTCTTTCCTATTTTAATGTACAGAAGGTTTTCTTCTCCTCCAGAGAAGGGATGAAAAGAGTGATTTAGAAACCCCATGTGGAAATAGGTAATATGGTTGAGTTTTTCATAGTTCTGATTTTCAGCAAAAGAGGTTGTTTGTCTGATGCATTCAGTAAGATCCAAATCATTTCTAGAGAACTTAGGGCAAATTAAATGGGGATTGAAAAGAAAGGGAAAAAATCTTTTTTGCTGCTGAGAAAGCACAGATAACCTCAGAGATCTGGGAGGTGGCTGCTGCCTGCAAACACCAGTGGCTTTCCTGACTTGCATCTATGCTTAGCCCCTAGCCCTTCACTATCAGGGGTGGGGTTAAGACAATGATCAATGCAGCCGGACCTTACTGTATATGTCATCATTAGACCTTCCAAGTCAATGACTAATGAATGTATAAACAGAATGATTCTAACTCAATTCCCATCAGGAGTGCTTTGAGTTTTGTGTTTCACCAGCAACTTGGTCACCAGAGTGTTTGCCCCACTGCCCTATATAATACCACATATGGGAGACTGAGGGGCCAGTGTTTTATGGTAACGACTAGGATTGTTCTGGAATGTGTCACATCTGGCATGGGTAAATTGGTCAGGAAGGAGGGAGCTATGAGAAGAGGCTCATTGTAACATGGAAGGTGGGATTTGAAGCCTGGTACAATAACTCCAGGTCCCATGTTCTTTCCACTGTACCACACTGCCTCTGAGTCAGAGGAGTAAAGGTCTCTCCTCTACTTCTCCCTCTCTGAAAACCACTAGGCTTCCTGGTGTGTAAACTTTCTAACCCTAATCATTAATTAACATCTCTTGGACTAAACTTGGCCTTTATGAACCTCTTTTGTCCTGTAATGTCCAACTCCCTTCTGGCCCCAGAAAAAATCAATCTTTAGCCCCATCACACCACAGATTTCAAATTCATACAGTTGGGAGCAATGAACTGAACTCATTGATTTATTCATTGATTTTATACTCTTCTGATCACACTCACCCAATATGGAAGCCTTTGCATTGCATAACAGGTTTGAAAATATTCTGCCCCATTCTTATTTCATCGTTTGCTGTTTAACTTTCTCCCACATCTTTGAGGGGAAGGTAAGAAAATAGAAACAGAAATGGTGTTCCTATCACCTTAAATATATATATACCACTTTAGAAGGATTTAGGGAAAAGCTAATATGCAGCTCTTTCCTAGGAATATTCACATTTAAACTTAACTAAAGCCTCGAGGCTAAGGATGAAGTTTCTCATGACAGGATTTTAGGTGGAATTGGCCAATAGGGGGCATGTTTTTGGATAGCAGGGATATCTTTTTGCCCTTCAAATCAGGCATTATCTACAAAGCTCCAACTACTTATAGGACCTAAAGAGGCTAAGAAAGGAGTATGAGCCATGATCCCTGCCTGAATGAGATTGCAACTTAGTTGGAGGTGGAATGTTGAAGAACGATCCAGGATTTAAGTTACACTGTGATAAAAGGGGTTTATTTAAAATCAGAGAGCATAAATCTTTGTTCAGAACATCAAATCCTAGTTTGGCCACTCACTGTACAACCATGAACAAGTCACAGATTTTATGGGGCCTCATTTTCCTCATCTGTACAATGAGAGAGGTTAGATGAGATGACCTTTGAAGTTTCTTTCAGCACCAGATTTATGATGCTATAATAAAAGAGTAATCACAAAGCAGAACATAAGTAAGTGCCTATGGGCAAAAGTAGATTTGAAATGCTGGGGAAATTTCTAAGTGGAGGCACACTGCAAGCAGCAGGAGAGTCAGAACTGGATTGCATGTGAAAAATAAAGGATGGACACAGAAATTTGTGTGGTGTAATGGATAGAGCATTGCACTTGGAATCAATAAGATTTATCTTCATGAGTTCAAATCCAGCTTCAGAAAGTTACTGTGTGACCCTGGGCAAGTCACTTAACCTTGGTTGCCTCAATTCCCTCATCTATAAAATGAGCTAGAGAAGTAAATGGCAAACCACTCCAGTATCTTTGCCAAGAAAACCCTGAAAGTGGGGTCACAGAGAGTCCAACAGGACTGAAACAACTGAACAACAAATGACTTCCTCCAGCAGCTCAGGACTAGGAGTACAGAAGATGGATGGTGGGAGTCACCCAGGGTTAAGGATTAGCTAATGAGATGACAAGGGAGGAAAGGACAGGAGGGGAATATATATATATATATGTATATAAATGTGTGTATGTGTATACATATACACACATATGTATATATACATACATATATACATATACATGCACACACATGCACATATATGTGTACGTATGTGTATATGTGTATATATATATATATATAGTGTAAGTAGTTGAGCTGCTTGCCTATAGGCTAAAATCTGAAATTACTAGGTATGATTGACTGGTAAGTAGAACATAATGAAAGGAGGGAATGATGTTTGCAATAAATAGGTTTAAGAAGGAAGAGGAAGTAATGAAAGGACAGGAGATTATTATCAAAGTGGAGAATTTGAGAATTCAAGATAATGGAGTTAGTATAGTTTCAGGTAGGAGGAAATATCTGAGCTATGACCAATCCCACAGGTAAGTCACTGGAGTTGAGGTGGTTGGTGTACTGGGAGGCTAGGTTGTTTGAAAGGACATCTGCATGTTAACATGAAGCCAGGGATTGTGTCTGAAATTGATATTGTGAGCTAGGTACTAAATTCCTTGAAATAGAGGGAAAGTGACTAGGAACCTGATAACAAGAAGAATTTGGATAGGCATCTGGAGTAAATTTCAAAGGAGGAGATATCACTTGTTAATGGCAGCAGGGAAGAGTTTAGAAATCGGCATGGGGAGCGAGTGCCAGCTCCTCCTCTATCTAGCCTGTTATGAAAGATGGAGCAACTAGCACTGGAGAAAGGTAGTGAAGGATGAGATATCTCCTAGGGAAAGCCATGTTTCAGTGAATGTAAGATGAAAAGAGTATAAGAAGAAAAGATTGAGGATGAAGAGAAGTTTGTTAATGAAAGGGTCTCAGAAAGCAGTGGAGCAGGGGATTGCAGAGGAAGAGAGGGTCTGGAGATAGGAAAGCCTGAGCTGAATAAAGATGACAGAGTACAAAGCAAGTAGCAGAGGGAAAGTACTTTGCAAACAGCACCAGTGTCACCAGAATCCAGAAAGCAGGGTGTATCTTACTGCAAAGGATAATTTCTATAAGAATTCATAGCACACATCCTGCTGTGACAATTGCCCTATAGATAAGACCAGCCCTGGTTGGTATTGTGGTGAAGGGATAAAATTAGATTATTAGAACTAGAGGTGACTTTAAAGATCCAAATAGAGGAAGAGGGGGGAAAAGAGACTTGCTTCAAGTCACACAGGAGCATCAGACCTGAGTACAAGTCTTTTGATGCTTTGTTTGATGCTCTTCCCAAAGACTCAAATTGCCTTCTTCTTCCCTCACTGAGGGAACCAGAGGGGAGGGGTACCTTTCCCTTCTCTAAATTCTCATAGTACTTTGTTCAGATCTTTATGCCTTTATAATTTTCTGTATTGTATAATAGTGATATATGAATGCATACATATATACATACACACATATGTGTGTGTCTATATGCATAGATACACAAATATGTCTTTTTACCATATTTATAAGTAAGTTCTCTTGAAGACAGGGACCTTGTCTTATCCATCTCTGTATCCAAGAGTGTGCTGGAGCCATCTCTACCAAGAGCCTGTAATTAAATTTTCAGTTGACTGTTTATGCCTCAGAGATGGGCAAATTCTACAAATTAGGGCTTGGTTTATTGCTTTGTTGATTGTTTGGACTTAATAAAATGATGGAGAAATGTTAATAATGGAGATTAAAGATATTTCATGTGTACATTTTTTTTCAGATTGTTTTAGCATTTCCTGGCATGCCATAGTCCATGTCCTTCTCAGTTCTGTGCACAACCTCGTGCATAATAAATAAATCTTTAATAGATGTTGAGTAAAGGAACTGATGTCCAGATCATTGCACCAGAAGGACAGAGGATCAGGAGATAGCAATCAGATTGCCACTTGTTTGTCTTTGAAAGAACATTTGACCAGGCAGTCTAGAGACCTGGAAGAGATTTCTCTTCCACTTTTAACTGTGTGACCTTGGACAAGTCTCTTGATCTCTCTAGTCCTCAGTTTTCCCCCTTTATAAAATGAAGGGAATAAATTAGATGATCTCTGAGATTTCTTTTCTAGCTCTAACATATGCTTGTATGATTCATTCACATATTTTCCTTAAGCTTCCTTGTCTCTATGAACTTTGCCCATGGCCATGCTGGTCAGAACATGTCCTCTTAGCAGAGGGAAAAGATAGCAAATAGGAACTGAAGGAAATCAGCTAGTGAGCCTGATGTAGACTGAATAAACACTGCTTCTCTGTTTATGAAGATGGGATTTTAGGATTTAGAACTAGAAGAGACCTAAAAAAAACAAACTCATCTTTCTCAGTTCCCTCATTTTATAGCTGAAAGCCTGAATGACTTGACCAAGGTGACAGAGAGAAGTAACACTTTTAGGATTTGAACCCAAATCCTCTGACTCCAAGTCTAGAACTTTTCCTCACTATACTACATAAATTCTGGGTGATGGTGGTACTCAGTCATTTTTAGTAGCATTCAACTCCTCATGATCCCATTTGGAGTTTTCCTGGCAAACATACTAAAATGATTTGCCATGTTCTTCTCCAGCTCATTTCGCAGATGAGAAACTGAAGTAAATAGGGTTAAGTGACTTGCCCAGGATCACACAGTAAGTAACTGAGGCTGAATTTGAACGCACGAAGATAAGTGTTCCTAATTCCAGGCCCAGCACTCTATCCACTGCACCACCTAGATGCCCTGAGTTCTGGGTAGGCACTTAATAAATGCTTGTAAATTAGTTGACTTTGAATCTTTAGTAGATATATAACCATGAGCAAGACCTTGCCTCACTGAGCCTCAGTTTCTTCAGTGATAGGGGAAATTATTTTCAGATATGATACAAGTAATTATTTTCTACACAGCAAAGAAACACTGAAACACAAAAGCCTCTCACAAGTATACATTAACCATAAGACAAATTGGCACTGTCTACCATCATACCACATCAGAGGTTGATAATTAAAACCATCTGAATATGAAACAATTAGTGGGACTACTGATTATGCTTTTTATATGTTGCACAGGGGCATTCTTAGCCCAACTTCCATGCACATTGATGAGAACGTCCTCCCCAATGCTGTATGTTCCCCTCAGGGTTCTAGGTATAGTCTGGAGGCTTTGGGTTGATCCCCTAATACTACCAGCTTGAGCCCCCATCCCAGAGTGTTCTCTGGCTGGGATATTTGAACTACTTACCTCATAGGGTTCTTGAGAAGAAAAATGCTTTATAAACCTAAAAAAAAAGTCAGTACTTTGAGTATTTATAATTTACTATTATAATTATGTATGAGTTATTAAGCTCTTGACCATCCCCAAAACTTCTGTTTTTAATTCTATACAATATTAGATCAGATACTCTATAAAGTTTCTTCCTGCTCTAACATCTTATGGTACTTAATAAGGATAAGTAAACACAAGAGACCTTAAGAAAGTGTCTAATAATGTAACTATCAAATCTTTTGGCAATCTCTCCTAAATGTGTCTGAAGCCAGTAAGGCTGTGCAGGGCCTTTGCTCTAAAGTGGTCCATTCTTTGCATCTTAGAGGCTCTCAGGGAAGCCGCTGTTACAGCTTTTTGTCCAATTTTATTGACTCCTTCTCCTTCTTACTCCCTCAGTGAGTTCTTCTAGGGCTGTGGCACTAGTCAGAGTAATTACAGTTGACAATCTCAGTCCTTGTCTCCTAGGGCCTCTGCTTGCCCTCAAACACAAAGCCTGACAATGGACCATTGTTACATATTTCTCCTTCAGCCTTTTGTTTTTGATACTTTGTGGAATGCCCACAAAGGCCATGTAAGAAGAAATGGTCTTTCTCCTTTGTACCACTTGGTGATAATTTTTCTCTTCCCCTTCCCCCTTCACTGGGTTTTATTTGACTCTACTATGCATTCAATTTTCTTTTTATCATTCTTTAAAAAATTCCTGTTTATAAAGGGTCATCCCCCACCCTTTCTCTGTCTCTCTCTGCCTCTGTCTCTCTCTGCCTCTCTCTCCCTCTCTCTTACCCCAATCCCCAATATCTTTACCTACTTTAGAAAACTGTTTTTACTCTGCTGCTTTTTCAAATCATCTTGTCCCTTTTTCTTCATTTAGAGAGCAAGAATTGTCCTAGGGAAAGCCCTAAAACCCCCTGAACCCCAGATGCCCCTCTCACTAGCCTGGATCACCCTGGCCCTTCAGCTGTTGTAAGACACTATTCATGGAAACTAACCTTCAGTCTCAGTCATCGGGCCCAAAGTATTCACAAGTAAATCTCGTAAAGTCAGTGTGCTAACTGGAGATACCTCAAGAGTCACATCTGGATAATGTGTGAATCTTAACTGTCACCTAGGGAGGTGGACAAGATGATCCCCCTGCTGTGGTATATAGACCAGCAGTTCTCAAACTTGTTTTACTTATGGCAGAAACCTACAAGATTCTACAGGAGAGTCCAGAGACTTAATCACGCAATTGCAAATGTGAGTTCAGTAACATCTGGGGCACAACTAGTGAAACTACTGTGTTTACCAACCCTTGAGGACCACTGGCATAGAGGAGAGTTCACTGACCAGGGAATTAGGAGACTTGGGTTCTAGTTTTTCATTTCAGAGGGAAAAGTACTAATATCAGGAAAGGCTTCTTGTAGATTTGTAGGGATTTTCTGAGACTTGAAGGAAGCCAGGAGGTAAAGATCAAGAGGAAGAATATTCTAGGCATGAGAGACAGACAATGGAAATATCTGGAATCTGACGAAGGAGTGTCTTAAGGCGGGGACATCCAGGAGGCCAATGTCAGTGTTCTCAGTAAGGTATAAGAGGACAGGAAAGGCAAGAAGGGGCTCAGGCAAGTTGTGAAGAGCTTTCACTGCCCTTTTTAGTTCTATAGAAATAGAACAATGATCCCCCAAAGAGAGGGCAGGGCCATCAAAACTAGTCATCAAAAAGTAGTGGTACCCATGGGAGAAAAAACACAATAAAATTTGCCATTTTCAGACTGGAAGGGACTTTGGAGATCATCCAATACAATTTCTTCATTTTATAGATGAAGAAATTGGGGCCTAGAGAGGGGAAGGAGTGCCTCTGCCCACACAAGTGGCTTGGGGGCAGAGCCAGCCCAGGAATTCAGATCACAGCTTGACTCCTAATTCAGTTCTCTGGTTATAGTCAGAAAGTTCCTTGAACGGCAATGTCCAAATTAATTTATCTGCATAAGGTCACTGGATTTGCTGCCAGTTCAGATTCAAGACTTGGGTTCAAAGATCTTTTGTTGTTTGGGTGTATCTGACTCCTCTTGACTTCATTTGGGATTTTCTTGGCAAAGATACTTGCTGTTTCCTTCTCCAGCTCATTTTACAGATGAGGAAACTGAGGTAAAACAGGGTTAAGTCAGTTGTCCAGGGTCACACAGCTAGTAAGTGTCTGAAGTCAGATTCAAACTCAGGAAGATGAATCTTCCTAAACTCTCTAGTGCACCAGCTTTCACATAATTAATCAAAAACAGCAAAGAGTCGTCACATAGAACCAATTGTCATAGTATCATAGATTTAGTGATGGAAAGGTTGTTTCCTCCATTGTAAGATGATGTTGGAGATCTCTTCCAACTTTAAATCTTGATCCTATGACAATTTTGTCCCCTATATGCTATGATTTCTTAGTGTTTCAGCCTTCTTTGGGGGGTAGAGGGTGTAATCATTCTATTTCTACTGAACTAATAAATGAGTGCTTCCCAGAAAGATCAGGTTGTTCTACCCACCTTCAGAAACAGAACCCTAATAACTGGAGAGCATTTGAGCGTCCTGCCTTGCTAGAAGCTGATGAGCCTCAGAGAGAGCTTAGCCTCCACCCAGTTACTTGGGGGATGCTAAAGGAAAAACCAACCAGTCAATACTCACTAATGCCTACAATTCACATCTTCAACCTGCTGCCTGAGACCTTCTTGGAGAGAAAAGGAAGAAAGAGGAAATACCCAGCATCCTTCATAATACCTGCACCCCCTTATCATTGACTGATTAAGTTGGCAGTCAGCATTAGACTAGCCAGTGTTTTCATAAAAAATAATTTAAAATTACTACATAGATGGCCTGATGCTTAATGGACAGCTTAAGCAGGAAATGACACTGATAAAAAGAATGAGGAGAGGTTCTTCCCCTAAACTCTTTATGTATATCCACAACTGTTTTTCTTTGTGAAAACATTCCTCTATGTGGCTCTGTTTAGATGGTTGGCAGCTGAACTTCTGCTTGGTTGGGGTGGCTGGGTGGTACAGTAAATAGAGCACTGGCCCTGGAGTCAGGAGGACCTGAGTTCAAATCCAGCTTCAGACACAACCCTTACTAGCTGTGTGACCTTGGGCAAGTCACTTAACCCCAATTGCTCTGCCTTCCCCACTCCAAAAACAAAAAACAAAACAAAAAAGAACTTCTTCTTGGATTAATCCAAACATTTAGGTTGAGTTCAATTCAACAAGTACTGTGTTTGAAGTACCTACTATGTACCAGGCACTTGCTAGATGTTAGAGATAAAAGGAGGAAAATTAAAGACTTCCTTGAATAAGCTTGCATTCTTCTTAGGGGAGCTCACTCTCCAGAGTGGAATTCCAGTTCTTAATTAGTCCCTTCCCCTGGAAGTCATGCCTCTGTTCTCTGATATAATGCTATTTAACATTGCAGCCCACCCCCCAGATTAACCACATAGATATAAACCTTTCTGCAAACACATTGGAACAATCAGGCAACTTGAGCTGTATCCCTGGATTTGCTGCTGACTTTTCTGTTCAATGGTTTTGCATAGAGAAGTGATGTGGCCAGATCCATAAGGAATAATAGTTAATCAAGAAGCAGACGGATGAAGTAAGGGAGAGGGATAGGTAATGACGTCCTGAATTAGCGTGGCAGATGTGGAGAAAGAAAGGCGAGTACAGATGTGAGAACTAGTGCAGATGCTAAATCATTAGGACTGTGCAACTTGCATGTGGGAATGAGGTTAAGGGATGAAATGTAGACAACAGAGGTTTCAGGCTTGAGTAACTTGGAAAGATGGCAGTGTCAGTAATAGGAGTCGAGAAAATGGCAGGAAGAGTGAATTACATGGTTGAAAGGAGATGAGTTCCATTTTGGATAGGTAGAGTTTAAGTCACTAGCAAGGGGAGATGTTTAGCAGGCAGTTGGAAATGAGAACCTGGAGCTTGGAAGAGCAATCAGGGCTGAAGTGACTAAGGTGAAAGTTGATTTCATAGAGTGATAACTTAAGCCATGGGAGTAGATGAGATTGCTAAAGAAGGGAGCAGAGAAAGGGTTGCAGATGCTTCTTGGGGAACATCCATACTTTAGAGGCAAGAGGAGGAGGAAGAACCAGGGAAGAAGACTAAGAAGGAATAGAAAGATAAGAAGCAGGAAAACCAGGAGAAAATACCATTGGAGGCCAAGAGAAGAAGGAATATCAAGAAGTGACTGAAATATAATAATATTTTAGATTTTTATAGCACTTCAGAGTTACAAAGTGCTTTATATACATTATATCATGAGATCCTCACAATAGCCCTGAGAAGTAGGTGCTGCACGTCTTACTTATCCCCATTTTATAGATGGGAAAACTAAGGTTCAAAGAACTGAAATGACTTTACACAGTTTATAGACAGCAAAGTCAGGATTCCCACTATACTGTGCAGCATGTAAGAATCCCCACCTATGACACTAAAGGGTAAAGATTGTATAGGATTTTCTAAATTGGAGTAAGATTATAGGCTGCTAATGTGATGTGCACATAAAACAATCCTATGCCACCAGGACACTAGCAGTACTCAGCCTTGGACCTGGGACGTTAAGCAGTACCAACTTGGGAGACCATGTAAAGAAAACTAGTGATCAATGGCCATCTGTGTGTAATGAACCCCTGAATGCCCATGACTCTTGCCTTTATGACATGCTTCTTAATCTCTGTATTTATATATGATCAAGGAAATGTGTCTGAGCTGAAGGCTCTTTTCCGCCCTGGGTCTATTTAGGGGTATCAGGGCTGCATTCCAGGGTTCTCAATGGGCCCATCTATAGGAGTGGGCTCATAAAAACTGCAGTACAACAGGAGACCAGGGGCCCAAGTACTCCTGTATATGTCCCTAATCATGGTTGTCTACACATGAAAACTCAATATCCCAAGAACAAATCAAGTCACAAAGTCATCTACAAAAGAAAAGAAAATTTCTTCCTATTGCCAATAGCTAATCAACTATATCCTACAGCAAAGAAGCAAAGGAAGTCTCATAATTCTTATCCTATTAATGATAGGAAGTTGGACAACTATAGATGTTGTATTTTATTATTCAAGGAAGATGATTGTAGAGTAGTGCCCATGAGTCCCAGAGCATGATGTAATGTATTTGACAGAAAGTTTTTATTCATACATCTGCTGAATTAGGTTTTTCAATTCATAAGTTATCTGAGTCAGGGGAGGGTTTTTCCTCGTAAGTATAGTGCATGAATGCATGCATCTAAGTGAATTCACCACACCTTTTATAGACATCTGTTGTTTTCAGATCATTGCATTAAGTACTGAAATAGATGAAAATTTAGATAACATTGAGTTGTTCTCATGAAGCCTTATGGTCTAGAAAAATGATGTGGTATTTCCACAAATAACAATAATTTTAAAAAGATGTTAGTTTGAGACTGTAAGTTGTAGACTAGATTCCAATCTATATTGGCTGGTAAATGAAACTCCTCATCAAGAGCTTCCAACACTAATTAAACCAAAGGAGGTTATAAGAGAGGTGCAAATAAAGTGTTCAGTGAATGTGTTGGGGGAAGGTAATTTCTGATTGTGTAGGATTGTGGAAGGTTGCATGTGAATTGGACTCTAAAGGATGAGTAGGAATCTAGCAGGTAGAGAGGGTATTCTAGATACAGTAACAATTTAAATAAAGTAAAAAAGGTAGGAAAATACAGGATGCTTATGGGAAACAATGAAAAGTCCAATGTGGGTTGAGCATAGAAAGTGTAGAGAGAGATAGTATAATTGTTTAGTCATTTTTCAGTCATGTCTGACTCTTTGTAACCCCTCTGGGGGTTTTCTTGGCAAAGATACTGAAGTGGTTTGCCATTTTTTTCTCTAGTTCAGATGAGAATACTGAGACAAACAGCTAGTGTCTGAGGCCAGATTTGAACTCAGAAGAAGGAGTCCTGACTCTAAGCCCAGTGCTCTATCCACTGTACCATCTAGCTGTGAGAGAAGGATCAAAACATAGGGTGGTATTAGAAGGAATGGAGAGGAAGGCTAAGGAGTTCAAACTTAGTAGTAAGTAATAGGAAGCTAGTCTTAAGTTTTGGCTAGAGGAGTGATCTAAATCTATGGTCTAGTCTACCTCTATGACAAGATCTAGACTGGTCTGGCATTAAGGATGGATTATGAAGGGAGAGGGTAGTCCTTTTCTTTTGTTATACATGTACAGTCATATTAAACATATTTCCACATTAGTCATATTGTAAAAAAAATCAGGACAAAAGGGAAAAACCACAAGAAAGAAAAAACAAAGTAAAAATAGTATGCTTCAATCTTCATTCAGACTCCATAGTTCTTTCTCTGGATGTGGACAGCATTTTCTGTTGTGAATCTTTTGAAATTGTCTTGGATCATTGTATTGCTGAGAAGAGCTATATCTATCATAGGTGATCACTGCACAGTATCCATGTTACAGTGTACAGTGTCCTCATGATTCTGCTCACTTCACTCAGCATCAGTTAGTATTAGTCTTTCCAAGTTTTTCTGAAATCTGCCTGCTCATCAATTCTTATTGCACAGTAGTATTCCATTACACTCATATAGCACAATTTGTTCAGCTATATCTCAGTTGATGGGCATCCCCTCAATTTCCAGTTCTTTGCCACCACAAAAGAGCTGCTGTAAATACTTTTGTATGTGTAGGTCCTTTTCCTTTTTTTTATCTTTTTAGGATACAGATCTAGTAATGGTATTGCTGGATCAAAGGGTGTACAGTTTTATAACTCTTTGGGCATAGTTCCAAATTGCTCTCCAGAATGGTTGGGTCAATTCACAGCTCCACCAACAATGCATTAGTGTTCTAATTTGGGAAGAGTGGTCTTAACAAGATCTGCACAGAGGTTGTTGTACTAGTACAGGTAGATGGCAATTGAGGGACCATACCAAGATGGTGGCTATGGGAAAAGAGAAATGGGAGAACTCTTTCACAGATGGAATTGGCAGGACATGGTAATTGATGGGATATGGGAGGTGAGAAACAGGATGGAAGACCTAATGGTAACACTGACTGAAACAAATAGAAGGACTGGATTTTGAGGGGAAAGAAAATAAACCTAGTTTGGGACTTGCTGAGTTTGAAATGCTAATGAGATATTCTGGTATATAAATGGGTTTTATAGGCAGAAAAGGGATTGGTTAGAGAGGTGAGAGAAGAACCAAGAAAATGTGGTATACTTGAGTCAATAGAGGAGAGTATAGCACTGTCATTTTTATGCAGAGAGGTCAAGTTATGAAGATTGAAAAAAGGCTTCTCAGAGCAGTGTGTCAGTGGGAAGAATGTCTGATTAGAAGTCAGATTACCTGGGTTAGAATCTTGCTTCTACTTGGTCAAATTCTCTACTTCTCTGGGCTTCAATCTCTGCATTTAAAATGGGAGTGGGGAGTTGTACTAGATGATGCATAATATCCCTTCCAACTCTGAAAATCAAGGTTTTATTGGTGATCTTTGAGAAAGTGATTTCAATATAGAAATGAGAAGGAAAACCTGCTCATATTTGGAAGAGAATGGGAAAAGAGCTTGTTGAATTGGCAGGATAAAAGACCATATGATAATGGATTTTTAGAATTGGAAGGGACCCTAGAGGCCACATTGTCCAAACCCTTCATTTTGCAGATGAGGAAAAGGAGGCTTCAAAGAGGATAAGTGTCTCACTAGGGGTCACACAGCTAGTAAGTGCAAGTGGTGGGATTTGAATCTAGGCATTTGGGGCTTCAAGTGCCAAACTCTATCCATTATATCACACTGCTTCTCCATTGCATAACATAGATGATTACTGGATAAAAAATCCTAAGGCAGACAAGAAGGGGTAGGATCACATATAGCTATGAGCTACCTTTAGTAAAAAAAAAAATAGGGTTATCACTTGCTCCAAAACTGGAAGAGAAGGAGCAGAGAATAGATGATGATAGTAAAAGGTCTTTAAGAGTGGACCAGTTGTGTTAAGAGATTGTCTTTAGATGGTTTTTGGAAAGGGGGGCTAAGGAGAGAAGGGGAAATTAAGAAAGGAAAAATTTTTAGAATAATTGCCATGGGTGATGAGATAAGACCCTTTCAAAGAGGGTCCATGAGGTCAAAAACATTTTCATAATAATACTAAGACATTTTAATTTCTAAATATAGTAATATTGATAGTATAAACACATAAACGAAAGTTCTTTGGGGAGGGTCTTTAATGATTTTTAAGAGTAAGTTAGGCCTGAGACCAAAATAATTTTAATTGCTGGTTTAAAAAATTTTTAACTTATGGAATAAAACAAGCATATCCATAACATAGTATAATTTTTAAAAGGTAATTTAAAATTTAAAATTTAAATTTAAAAGGTAATTGCTTATGAAACTGCAAATCTATTATGTACTTATCATTCCTTTTCAACATATAATGAAGTTATTGTGTACCTTTTCCCCCTTTTTTCTTCTCTCCCCCACCCTGACCTAGAGATAATAAATAATTAATAATTGATCATTGCTGATTGAGAGTGACTGAAACAGCAGGTACATATTGTGCAGTCAACCAATCAATCAGCGAGACTGTATTAAGCATTTACTATATACCAGGCACTGGGCTAAGCACTGAGGAGTCGCAGAAAGGGCAAAATTAGTAAGAAAACTATATTAAATTAGGTAGCATTAGGTCAGGTCACACAGGGGCCTGAAAGCCAGGGAGAAGTATTTAGACTTGAGCTATTAGAATTGAATCATTAAGAAATGAGTCTACAACTAAAAAACGAAACAGAAACCCCTGATCATCCAAGCCCAGTTTAAGGCCTAAAATGTCCCCTTCAGACATTCTAATGGCTTTTATGACCTGCTGATCACAAGTCCTGAAAACATCTCACTGACATTGCAACACTCTTTTTACATTCTGCAGACATTTCTGTCCATTCTAAATGACCTTTACAGTATTCTGTTCTGGATGGCTGCTTTCATGCATGGATTAAAACACATATTCATCTTTTGGCTAAAAACCAAGTAAAAAGCAATGCCCATAAGGAAGAAAGGAAAAGTGAGCAAATTAATCAATGCTTTCTAATGAACACCCAAATTTTAGAGCCAGTTTTTGTTAAATAAACCTGTTTGCCTTGATTATAGCTCAGAAAAGCAAGCCTGACACCCTGATGTGAAATTTAAAATTTGGAAATTCAAGTGTATTATTGGTTATAATTAATGGTTATTAATAGTTATAATCAAGACTAAAAAGTATTCATAAGTTGATAGAAGGTTTGTAATAAATCAAGGGATATACAAGAGAACCAAGCCTTTTGCTAGCTTCAGTCAAGAAAGGGGCTAATGAAAAATTTCCTGTTGGTGTACTGTGAATGTATAAACTAGGAATCAGTTACTGTTGTTTCTGGGGGTAATTCTACATTGCATCGCCTCTTCCCTTTCTTTCCTAATAATAAATGCTATTATTTATAGACAACTCATTGAAATCTGCCTGGAGAGAGCCATAAGCACTGGCTTTCTTCAAGTCCCTGTTTAACTCTTGCCTTTTGCAGGAGGTCTTTACCAGGCTCACCACCACACCCCCAGTCCCTTCCCTCTGACATCATTCTCTATATACCTTTTCAACAATATTTTGTATGTACCTAGTTGTTTGCATGTTAATCTCCCTTATTAGAAGGTGAGCTCCTTGACAACTGGGTTCCTGTTCTTGCCTTTCTTTGTATCCCCAGCTCTTAGCCTGGTACATGGTAAAAAGTGCTTAATAAATAAGTGTTTCTGTCTGACTGATTGACTGACTGACTTACATTGGTGCTGACTGGAGAGAAGAGAATAGACAAGCCTTTGTCTAAATGAGAATTACTTCATTCATTCATTCATTTGTTTGTTTGTTTGTTTGTTTATTTTTGGTGAAGCAATTGGGGTTAAGTGACTTGTTCAGGGTCACCCAGTTAGTAAGTATCAAGAATTACTTTGGCTTTCTTTGTCTTTTAAAGTCACAAAATTTAAGTTCTCATGACATGAGCACCTTCTTAGAAACATAGAATCTTATAGTTGGGAGGGACTTCATATAGCATCTATTCCACTCCTTGCAGAAACAGTGATTCCTTTCTACAATATACTTAAGGAGGGGTCATTCAGACTTCCAGGGATGAGGAATTGATTGGTGAGTTCATTGTTGTATTGTTCTCCTTAGCTTAAATCACAAGCATCTTAACATTAGCATTATATTTCTTCTTACATAGTGTGTTCAAGTAAATACATATTTATTTAGTTCCTACTGTGGGGAAAGGGAGGTAGCTAGATGATTCAGTGGATAAAGTGCTGGGCTAGGAAGACCCGAGTTCAAATTTGACCTCAAACACTTACTAGCTCTGTGACCCTGAACAAGTCATTTAACCTCTGTTTGCCTTAATCCACTGAAGAAGGAAATGGCAAACATTTCAAGTATCTTTGCCATGAAAACCCCATGGACAGTATTGGCATGCTATGATCCACAGGGTCACAAAGAGTCAGATGTGACTGAATGACTGAACAAAATGAGCAAGGCTCTGGAGATACAAAGAGGGGGAAGGGAAGGGAATCAGTCTCTATATAGTTCCTATTCTCTGATAAGCACATTACAATATAATTTCATTTGATCCTTATACCAACCCTGGAAAGCAGATTCTGTTAATTCCTGCTTGTTACAGATGAAGAAACTTGAGGCAGGCAGAGACATTAAGTGACTTACCTGTAGGGTCACATAACTAATAAATGCCCCTACATTACTTTCTCTCTCTCTCTCTCTCTCTCTCTCTCTCTCTCTCTCTCTCTGTCTCTCTCTCTTTCTCTCTCTCTTTCTCTCTCTCTCTCTCTCTCTCTCTCTCTCTCTCTGTATATGTGTTTGTATACACATATAAACACACATAAAATATGTATTATATCCATTTATTATATTTTATAGAATATTATCATATATTATGTTACAATAGCTAAAATTTATGTAATACTTTAAGATTTGCCAAGCTTTATCCTTTACATCCCCAGCTGCCTCTAAAAGCAAAGAGGAAACAGCCCTTTAGTTTTGAAGGGCCCTAAATGAATCTTAGAGGGACAATGTGTCGTTGTGGGTAGAAAGTCAGCCTCAGGAAGCTGTAGGACCATTTAAGTGCCACCTTTAACACATGCTGGCTGTGTGATCCTGGGCAAGTCACTTAATCTTTCAGGATAACACTCTAAAACTCTCAGTTGTAGGTGGGTTGCTTTTCTTTTCTTTCTTTTCTTTTTTTAAGCAATTGGGGTTAAGTAACTTGCTCAAGGTTACAGGGCCAATCATTATTTATGTGTGGGTGCTCATTTTCTGTGGCCGGAACCAACCCTGGGTCTTCCCAATTCTGGGGCTGGTGCTCTTACTCACTGTGCCACCTAGTCGCCCCAAGGTGGGTTGCTTTTCTCCACCCCTAAGCCCCTCAAAATTAGTCTTGACCTTGGACGTGCCCCATTTTGACATTCTTAGAGATTTAGCCTCGTTTGCAGAAGGGAAGATTTCCATATAAGGTCCTTAATATACCCTAGACCTGATACAATTGATTCAGTCACAGAGGTGGGAGCTGGAAATTCATTTACAAAGCCCTGTGGTGATAAATTAAGCATTTGTGTAATAATTCATGGTTAGTCACTCTGTGTTTGCTGGGTTCCCCGCCTCTTCCCCCTGAAGGGCAGGTGCTATGTAAAGGTATATAAAGTGCTCCATAAAGGTATGGAAAAATTGTCACATTGACACATGCATCTAACTTGACTAAGGAGGCACCACAGCTGCCCATGAGCTTGGGGAGCTGAAGTTGCCCCCAAATCAGCTTCAGTGCAAAAAGAAGCCCCTGGATTTTTTTAAATCCTGAAATCAGCAGTCACTAAACAGTTTCAGTTTTTCTTCCAAGTACAAAAGGATTTGGTGGCAGTCATCCAAGAATAACAATTAGCCCTCCAGAAGGCAGTGAGTAATTATTAAAAGCCACAATGGCAGCTAACAAGGATGATGTCATAATTAGATCCCTGGGCTTAATAGGGATCCCCAGGGTCCCATCCTAGGCAGTCAAGTTCTTGAGAAAGGCAAAGAGTTGCTTAATGATATTTTTTGAAAGCACTCACTCTATGGGGGCAGTGTCCCCATACAAAAGGATTAGGGGACAAATATTGTTCCCAAGTGGAGGAGCTGGGGGCCAGCACCCAGGGATTTATGAACTGATGACTCTGAACCCAGACAATGCAAAAAAAAAAAAAACTCAAACAAACCAGGTTTCTAAATCATCTTATATCTGTAAGAATTCTTAGCAATCTATTTTGCTTATCCTTCTAGCTATTTTCCTGGCTGTAATGCCTTGAAATTTTCCAGATTTTAGGTAATGTTTATTTTCTAGAAGTATAGAAAGACCTTGAATTAATCATGATTTATGTGGAATAGGCTGCAGATCTGGTGTTCCTAACCTTAAGGTTCCTGGAATAGATTTCAGAGGGTCTATGAATTTGGGAGGAAATTACATCTTTATTTTCACAAACTTCAAACTAAAATTTAGCATTTATTTCAATTATTTAAAAACTTTATTTAAAAATATCACTTACAATGTTTTAAGGTTAAATCTACTTGTTAGAATATAATTTCCTTGAGAATAAGAATTGTTTTATTCTTTGTCCTTTCTTCTCCAGCACCTAGCATTTAGTACTTAATAAATGCCTATTCATTGATTGATTGCAGAAAAGCAAAAAGAACTAGGGAGCTGTAATGCAAGGAGGCAGATTTGACGTTATAAACATCACTGAAATTCGGTGTGATGAGACCCATGGCTGGACTACCTTATTCAAAATAAACAATGTAGGTAAAAAGGGAAAGGTAATATTTTATATTAAAAGAATCTATCATGTGAAGAAATCTTGGAACAGGATAGGGACTATATAGTAGAAAATATTTTAACAAAGATTAATAACGAAGGCAAAAAATGATATTTTTTACCTTAGATTATACTGCAGTCCACTTTGTCAGAAAAAAGAAAATAAATGAGGAATAGAAGGAACAAATCACAAGCCTGGCACAGAAAAAAGCTGGAGTAATCATAGGAGACCAGTAGACAACTGTAGAAGTTCTCTCTGCTAAAAGTAGGGAATGTAAATAGCTTTTTGACTTACCCTAATGAAAATTTATTTCATCCTTCAGAAGGGGAAGGACCAACAAGGAAGCCATGTTGCTGAAGTGGTTAGATATGACAGAAGAGTAGAGTGGGGAGAAAGGATGAGTATCTTAGAGTTTGTGATATCTTGAGAGAAGAAAACTGGTTGTATATATCTATATCTATCTGTGTGTGTATATATGTATATATAGATACACAGACATATATAATATATATACATATATTTCTGACATGTACTATATAATTTGGGAGAGAAGATCTCAGTGACTTCAAAAGAAGAATATGTAGAAATTCCATAGAGAAAGTCAGCTCAGAAAGATTAAGGAGCTCTTAAGAATAAAATTCGAAAGACAGAAAGAGAAACTGTCCTAATGAGGAGGAAAAAAGAGCAATTTTCTTAAGAGACTAATAGGAATTCCTGAGGGAATTCCCAAGGCAAGTTAGATTTGAGAGAATAGAAGCAAGGATTGGTAACAGAGGATGAATACAGATATGTGGCACTATGCAGTAGGAAGGTTGTCTGGAGTTACCTATAAAATAAAATGCTTTAAACTCTTCCATTTAGTTTTTAAATCCCTATGCAATTTGGCCTCAATCTATCTTTCTAACTTCATTGAACATCATTTCCCTTCCCCTCATCTCCACCTCCTCACTTACCTGGCACAAAGACTTTTCCATTTCCACCTAATTCTCATTTCTTCCCTGTTTTGATTATCTCCAATTTATCATATATTAATCATGTATGTACATAGTTGTTGTATCTCCATTAGACTATGAACTCTTTAAAAGCAAAGATTGTTTTTGGCCTTTTTTTGTATCCACAGCATTTGGCATAGTGCCTGCACATAGTAGGCTCATAATAAATATTTATTGACAGATTGACATATTTATTAGATTTGCAGATGAGAAGGCTAACTAACAAATTGCTTTAAACTCTTCCATTTAGTTTTTAAAGCCCTATGCAATAACAAGTAACCTTCTAGACCTTCCTTGAATACCTCCAGAGACAGGAACCTGGCTCCTTCCTGAGGCAGCCTCTTCTACTCTTGTTTAATTGTTGGGGCTGGTTTTTTTTTCTCTTGGCCTCAAGGCTAGAATTGTTTCTCTGCTTCTCCCACTCATCACTTGTAGTTCTGCCCTCTAAAGCAAGCAAACCCAGTCTAATCCTAGTGATCGTGTTTCAAACACTTGAAAACAACTATAAAGCTTGGGTTCAAATTCTGACTGATACTAAAAAGCTCTGTGACCATAGACAAGTCACTTAACTCCACTGTAAAATGAGAGGATTGGCTTCACAGCCTCTAAGGTCCCTTCCCATTCTAAATCTAGGATCCTTTGCCCCCTCTAAGTGTTTTTGTCTTCAGGGGGTTGGGGGACTGGAGAAAGCTGGTGCTTTTCTCCTCCCCCATTGCTACCCTTGTCCCCTTCCCACTAATTCCTTCTCATGAGGTTTCTACTACTAAACTCTTGCATGCTCAAATCCCCACGTCCAAATTAGTTCTCTAGTTTAATAGAAGCCCCACAAGGTATAACCAACTCAACCAAAGTAAACGTGTCCCATCACACTTAGTTGACCTGCCTTTGATTGATTGATCCAAAAGAGGTATCCAGGCTTTCTTTATACCTCTGATTGATTGGTGTGTTCTCACCTGATAAAGGTATGTGGGCTAAGCAAGTTGGGGTGATTGATTTACTAAATCAGCCCTGACCCTTAGACACCTAAATAAGCAAAAGCAAATCTAAACAAATCTTTTTATTGCCCTTAACATTTATTGCCAGTCTAATCTCCCTGTATGTTTTAGTGCTCTTGGCATAGTTCTTAGAAGACTGTGTTCTTTTAAAATTTACCTCCTCGCTTTCCTTTTTGTCTGCCTTTTATGTGTCTTTTTAAAACTTGAGTTTACTGTTGAGTTCCCTCTGCCTAAAACTTCATAGCCTGCAAAAAGGAAACCCAGACCAGACAGAATCATAGGATTCAGGAAAACATCTAGTCTGGCCCCCTTGTTTTTCAAATGAGGCACAGAGAAAGAAAGTGATTTGCCAAAGGCCCAGGCTAGAAGCAGATCTGAGATTCAAACCCAGGTACTCCAACTCAAAATTAATTGTTCTTTCCCCTATGTGAAGCCTCCTCAACTTAATGCTACTTTTTTTTATAGTGCTACTTTCTAATACATGACATTGGGATTGTTCTCAGCTGTATAGAGGGAAGTATTGACCACTCACAACATGATATAGTAAAGAGACAGAGCTGGATTTGGACTCAGGAAGACCTGAATTCAAATCCTGCCTCTTACATAAAATGGCTATATGACCCAGGGCAAGTCATTTAACTTCCCATTGTTCCAGGAAAAGCTTAAAACCCCAAGTTTCAGAGAAAGGGTCACATACTTTGGGAAAAGTTTCCCACTAGCAAGCAATTTTATACACCAATGAAAGCATAAGTCTGGGGTTGAGAGAGAGATCTTGAGACATTCTTTTGCTTTTTGGCTCCTTGTTAATGTGTTTATGTGTGTGTTTTTTCTTTGATCTTCCTAGGGAATGGCATTTACACTGGAAGAAAGGCTGCAGCTTGGCATCCATGGCCTAATACCCCCTTGCTTCTTGAGCCAAGATGTCCAGCTCCTCCGGGTGATGAGATACTATGAGAAACAGCCCAGTGATCTGGACAAGTATGTAGAGAATGCCCACGCTGTTAGCTCCTCCCCCCAATCCTACAACCTGAATCTTTCAATTTAACAAATATTTATTTAGCACCTCCTGAGTTAGGGGCTGGGGTGAAGACAGGCAGATAACTTGCTCTCAAGGGTCTTAGGATTTCCTAGAAAGACCAGGCATTCCATGAGTCAGTCACAGAAGCTCAGATTTTGAAGGGATTCCAGAGACCACTGAATGCATCCAGTGACTGAACAAGAATCCTCTCTATAGTGTACCTTATACTAGCTTTTGCTTGAAGACTTCCTGGGATAGGGAACTCCCTTTTTACTGAGGAGGTTCATTCCAATTTGGGACAACTATAATTTGTTAGGAAGCATTTTACTTACATGAAACCAACATCTACCTCTCTGCTTCCATTCCTCCTAACTCTGACCATGGACTCCAGGGAGGTATATTACAGAGAACTTAGAGCCAATGCAAACATGTAATATTGTGACATGGGTGAAGTTTCTTTCTCCTTTTCTTTAGGATTCCTCCCCATCTGAAGGGCCCAATGACCTATCACCCTCTCCCTTCTTTGTCTTACTTAGAAACTTGCTCTTAGTAAGGTATCTGATATGTCATTTTCACCTGAATATAAATTTGTCAGTGTGCTAACACCCCAAGGGGATATATGAATTCCAATGCCCCTCTGTAGTTGTGGAAGGAAAGGGTTAGAAAACCTCTTGTAATGGGAGAGTTCACTGATAAAAGTGCCTAATAGGGGGAATGTAGGCTTGGATGATAGGTAATAGAGGTATTATTTGGGAGAGAGTCCCCTGAAATCATCACATGGGTGGCTACTTCCTCGGCTTATGCCTGATGCTAACCTAGCTCAAAAGGGAAGATTCAGTTTCTCCATAGAAATTCCCTCCCCCCAGACCGCCTCCCATCACCACTTGTAACCTAAAGTTTGATGTTCTTTTGGCATTCTTTATGGGCCCTCCTGTGGCCATTCACAGTGGAGACCATGTGGACTCTAACAACCGCCTTGGTTTCTCTCCCTCTTTTAAGGTACATCATTCTCATGACACTCCAAGACAGGAATGAGAAACTTTTCTACAGAGTACTTACATCGGATGTGGAGAAGTTCATGCCCATTGTCTATACACCTACTGTGGGGCTGGCATGTCAGCAGTATGGCCTGACCTTCCGTAGGCCACGGTGAGTAGAATGGGTACAAATAAGAGAATGCATTCATAGGGAATATCTGTGGCCTGGGATTGCACCCCTTCAACATCACTAACATATAGTGGTGACAGCAGGAGACAATACCAACCCCCCTGTAATTCAAACACAGGATGGTCTCTCCTTTTCTTCCTTCCTTTGCCCATCCTTTCTTTTCTTTGCCCTCTCTTTCTTCTTCTCTGCATCTCCCTCTCCCTCTCTTCCACTTTTCTACTTTCTTTTCTTCATTCCATTTTTTCCCTAATGGAAAGTATGCTAGATATAGAGTAGGAGAATGTGAGTTTGAATCTCAATTTTGCCATTTAGTAGTTATGTGACTCCAGGCAAGTCACTAACTTTTCTGGGGCTCAGTTTCCTCATTGTAAAATGAGGGAATTGAACTAGTTGATTTCTGAGGTCCACTCCAGCTTAACATCTACAGTGTTATGATATTTTACTCTACTTTCATAAACATATGTATACAGATACATATGCATATACTTATATCTCAAATAGATTTAGATGTTATATAAATAATATTATATATTACTATCAGGTAGGTGGCACATGGCACACACCCTAGACTTGAAGTCAGAAAGACCTAAATTCAAATCTGGCATCTGACACTTAGTATTTGTGTGACCCTGAGCAAGCCTTTAACCTCTCAGTCTCAAGTTTCCTCATCTATAAAATGGAGATAAGAATAGTCCTACCTTCTGGGGTTGTTGATTAAATAAGATAACATCTGTAAAGAACTTTGCAAACCTTATAGTGCCATGTAAATGGTAGCTATCATCATCATCATTATCAACATCATCATCATCATCATCATCATCACCATCATCATCATCAATATTTCTGTGACTTTCTATACTTTAAAATCATATAGGTACTCCTTCTACCAATACTGGTCACAACCTTTATGTGCCTTTGTAAATATTCTCATAAGTTGCTAAAGCCCCCAAGTTTCTTGCTAATGGCCAACCTTCTGGCCAATTCTCTGAATTTTGTTATGCTAGTCTTTGAAAGAAAATTACACAGTCCATTACTAGATCCAAAACAGAAGTCCTTTCAGCTTGGTAGTCTAGCCAGAGCTAACATAGCTTTCAAGAAGTGAAGGTCACCTGAACACCTTTAATGTACTTCTTTGATATTCTAAAAAGAGTATTGATCTTTATCTTGCTAAAATTACTTATATACACAAACTCAAAATAGTATTGTGGGTCTGTGGGGGTCATATGTACATAATATATGCATATATATGGACATACACATACATACCTACATATGTATGCATAAATTATATATAAAATGAACCAAACTAATCTGATCCAGATCTGACGAGTGGGTCATAATTTGCCAATGCCTGATCTAGGGTATAGAACTGTGTGTGCATGTGTATGTGTGTGTATACATACATACATACATGTGTATATCCCTATACATTAACATGTATAGGGATATACACACATTAAGTACAGGGTCATGTGTCCTCCAGGACAGCTAGATGGCACAGTAGGTAGAATGCTGGGCTTAGAATCAGGAAGACTCATTTTTCCAAGTTCAAATGTGATCCCAGACACTTAATAGCTGTGTGACCCTAGACAAGTCACTTAACTCTGCCTTAGTTTCCTCATCCTACAGATGGGCTGGAGGAAGAAAGGGCAAAACCATTCCAGTATCTTTGCCAATAAAACCCCTAAGTGGAGTCATGAAGAGTTAGACATGACTGAAAACCAACTGAAACAATGTGTCCTCTCTCAGGAACAGTTACTTTATGGGAGCTCTAAGGAGTGCTACCTAGAGCATGGTGTTTGTGTAAGCTCCAGATGATGTCAGTTGCTTAGGCCCTGGAAGAACTTTGAACCTCTAGGTCTCAAGCCACTTTTCAGCCTCTCTGGGCATCCATGAATAGGACCTGCCTTTTCCCTTTTAATGCCTCTGCTTGAGTTTCTGTGTAGTCTAAGGATATGATTCATTCCATGTAAATTAATCATTTTATGGCTTATTGCCCCTATTCCCACAGGATTTCAATCTCTTTCCCAACTTTGAGAGATGAGAAAGGATAACTCACTTATGGGGAGATTAAATTACATTTACTAAAGAAAATTGAAATCTAAGAAGTACAGGGCTAAAATTCGCTTTGGCTTTAGGAAGTCATAGCTGCTGGTTTGGGGAGTCGAAACTTTATTGTACTTACCTTCTTGTGTTCTGCTTCTCCTTATTATCACTGAGACAAGTGGACCTAAGTGACCTTTATACCAAGAAGCTTGATCATGACAGTCACAAAGTGGGGTGTGGAATTTATGTATGTAAAAAAGGTCAACATCCCACCAATATCTGATTCACCTTTATGTCACAGGGTGGATGGTGACCCTCTTGGGATGGCATCCACTTCCTGGTCAATCAACGGAAAAACTTGTTGCATGTTTCTCCAGCAGGCAGGTCACTCCCAAGTTCTACAGTCAAGCAGCCTCAGCATCTCCTCCCTTTGGTCACCACTACCTCCTAGGAGCTCCCAGCTCAGCAAGCAACCATTCACTCAAACTCTTTTTCAATGGCTTCTGAAGTCTTGGCAGCACAGTCAAGAATGTGTTGTTGGCACGATTGGTGTGGGGGTATTCTCACTGAAACCACCCCAGCACATATTGGCTACTTCCAGAAGATCAAGACGTAGGGTCTTCTGACCAAAGGAGTAAGCATTTCCATTAATAGAGGAACAGGTGCAAAAGTACAATGTCACCCATTCAAAATTCCTGTTAGAGCATACAAGATGTCTTGATCTTCCTTCTTGGTTCTTTACAGTATACAAGGACTTTTCCTCACCCTAAGTTCCATCTTGCCTTTGTGCTTAAAGAAAATGAAAGGAAGATGCAGAAAGTACCTGGGGCTGCTAAAGAGCTGTCAAAACTGCTGCTACATTGCCTATGTGAATACAAGTCATAATTATGTATTTATATAGTCCTGTGGAGAAATATTACATTGTATACACAAGTATGCGACTTTTATCACTAGTGATCACAGATATGGGAAATCTTTCAAACAGAAAAAAACTGTGGAGTTTAAAAGGATTTGGAGACCCAACTCCACATTTTTCTCTTATTATATAAAGTTGTCTGCAGTTCAAAATGAGTCTCATGGGCTAATTCATTCAATATTCATTCTCCAAACATTAATTTAGCCTCTAAGCTTTGCAAGGCAGTAAGGCACTGAGGGTGATAGAAAACTGATTAAGGCATAATTCCTATCTTCAAGGAGCTTATCATCTAATAAGGAAAGTAACATAAATACAAAAATAGTTACAATGTAAATAGATTGTAGTAAGTGTATGATAGAGGAACAAAGTATTACAAGAGCTCTATGAAGGTCAAGGACAGAATGTGGGGGTTGGAGGTGGGGCAGGGACTGGCACCATGTTCTTGCTGTGTCTTCTGTTTTGTCCCCAATCCCACTGTTTTTCCTTTGTGGAGCAACAGAGCCTTTCCTTTATGCCTCTGACTCTTGGAATAGGCACCTTCCTGTACCTCATAAAGAAGACAGCTTTATATTACTCTGGGGGCAGGCAGGGCTGTTTGCATGCTGGCTTGTGCTGTACCATTGCAAAGATGCTCAGCTGCTAAATGCAGCATGGTTGCATTCTTGGCTTCAGAACTATTGTTTTTAGCAGAAAAGAAGAAATCTTAATAGCTTGTTCATAGTTTGGGTTTTTTTTTTCAAAATTGAGAACTTATACTGACAGTGAAATTAGGAAGTCATAAGCTCATGTTACCTTTTTTTTTAAAAGTAACATTCAGGATCCTCTTTATTCCCAAGTTTCAAGCAAGAAACATTTCCCCTTTATCCTTGTGTTATGATAGAAAATCTTTTGAACTTGGAGTCAGAATGTTTGGGTTCAAGCCACAGCTCTTCTATTAATATCTGTGTGTGACCTTGGGTAAGTCATTTAAACTCTCCAAGTCTCAGTTTACTCATTTGCAAAAGTGGGAATAATAATTCTTGTACTGCTTCCTTCATAAAGTTGTAGTGATTGTCACATGTGATGGTGTATATCTTAACCTTTTACTTGACCTTTTTAAAAATAAGTTTTGATAACTGGATTTCAATATAATTGATTTCCTTTGTAACCCCATGTATTTTGTTTCATCCAAATAAAATTGCTATTCAGAGAAAGGGTCCATAGGCTTGACCAAACTGCCAGAGGGCTTCATGACAAGGTTAAGAACGCCTGGCATGCATGTAAGAATTCTAGTGTTATATAAATGTAAGCTATGATTATTAATAATAAAACATAAGGTAAAGAAAAAGTCACGATATGCTCACATTTTATTAATAAAAAGAAAATTGCAAAACAAAACATATTATAAGTAGTATCTTTTAACTGTAGGCATGAACTCAGCATATTATTATTCAGCTGCAGAGTGATTTTTTCCCTTACCTCTTTTATGTTACTTTCTCTTGGCTTGAACTTCAGCCAATCCATTAGTTGAACTCCATCTGCCCACACTCATTCCTGTAGCTGCTAGAATGCTGGCAGTCCCCAAGAGCATATAGCAGCTTCCCACTAAACAGAACTAATTTTTTTTTGTCCATGGACTTGACAGCACTTTCTAGAGTTATAGAATCTCAGGGATGGAAAGGTGCCACAGATCTTCTTGTCCAACCTGTAGTAGAGTGGGAAGAACACTGGATTTGAAGTAATTTGAATTCCATATCTGCTGCTTACTACCAGTATGACCTTGGACTAGTCATCTGCACTTGTCTGGGGAGGGGAAGAGGAGGAAGAGAACATGCATTTACTAAGTACCTCCTATGTGCCAGGCACCATAATAACTAAGCACTTTATAAATAGTATCACGTTTGAAGTCTGGGCCTTCTTTTCCTTATCTGTATAATAAGGAGATTGGCCTAGGTCATCTCAAACATCCCTTCCAGCTTTAAATCTGTGGTCCTATGGAAAGGAATCCCCTTTATAACACACCTAGAAAGTAGCCACAGGGCAGTTGGCCCATACTATAAGAAAAATGTAATAATAGCAATAGCACACACACATACATACATGTACTATATAGTGCAGAGAGGGGGAAATTTTCAGGACATCCCTTAAATAACTCATTCCCTGCCTATTCTCTGTCTGACTGGGAATTCTAAGTAAGCCTGCTCTTTGGGATTGTGAGCTGTGATTTTTTGGTATGTAGACCTATAGGCTACCTTTGAACCTTGGGTATTAGTTGTCCTCCTTCCCCTCCCTCCCCATTTAACCTATGAATTAGTTAGGGTTGTAGACAAGATAGCTTTCATGTTTACCTTCACCCCTCAGGTTAACTTGTAATTAGCACCGAATCCCATTTACCTCTTAGGAATGGAATTCAGGTAACTCAGTCTTAGAAATATATTCAGATCAGTATCAAAAACTTTTCAAAGAACAGGAAATAGTCCATACTTTAATAGAAATATTAAAAATAATAGTAGCTCATATATAACACATCATGGTTCACAAAACCCTTCACAACTTTGGGAAGATTGTGAGGATTCAAATATTATTCTCCCATTTGATGGATGAGAAGTCAAGCACTTGCTTATATTTACACAGATAATATTAGAACCAAGACTCTGAACTTCTTGTTCCGTGTGCATTGTTCTTTGTTCTTCTTTTCTTCCTCTCCACTTAAATATGTCCCTGTCATTCCAGGCAAGGAAAGAGGGGTAGGGAGTAGGATAGATTGAGGTTAGAAATAAAAACATAGTCTCTCTCTGGGTATTTTTTGTGAAGGAAAGAAAACCAGGAAATGAGAAATATTCTCTTCTATTTTATCAAGCTGAGTGTTAATTAGATCAAAATTTTATATGAGCTAAATGTTAATTAAAATTAAAGAATTTCAGAGAAATTTATGAGTAAATTTGATTTATGATGCCACAAAAGTTTTTAACAAATACACCAGACACATTGACAAAGAATTTTGACCTTCAGTGGGCTGTTCATAAGACTTTTGGAAAGATGGAGATGGCCTTTAAATAGGGAAAGAAGGCTGCCATTAAACCATTAGACTGAAATATTGTCCTACATTCTTTGGGCAGGAAAGAATCATGATGATGTATGCAATTCACTCCCCTGACTTTTGGTAGAATCCTTCCTTAATTCCTCCATTTTAAAATCTTTCTGAGAAATAGGGTTTTTTTTGTAATTTTCTAAAATTTTACTTAACCTCCCTTTGTGGGGGGGATTGCTATTGTGATGCTTAATAGCTCTGCTTTTGAAAGGTCCTTTCATTGACCAAAGTCACATGGTCACAGAATCTTAGATTTAGGACCTTAGAAACCACCAAACCCAACGTATAGCTGACCAGGAATCCCCTTTATACCATAACTTATATAGCTTATCTAGCCTTTACTTAGAGATTTCTCACCAGCAATAGACCATTCCACTTTTAGATCATTTTAATTGTTAGTTGTTGTTTTTCCTGACATTAAGACCCAATTTTCTTGTCTGTAACTTTGGACCATTGCACATATTTCAGCCCTTTGGGCTAAAAAGAACAAATCTAATCCTTCTTCCATGTGACAGCCCTTTAAAACAAAAGCCCTTGTAAACAGCTAGAATGTCCTACCCAGCTTCTTTCTTTCAGGCTAACCCAGGAGCAAGGAACCTGTGGCCTCAAGACCACATGTGGCCCTTTAGGTCCTCAAGTGTAGCCCTTTGACTGAATCCAAACTAGAGTAGATCAGTGGGTCAGTCAGTCAATAGGCATTTATTAAACACCTTCTGTATTCTAGGTACTGGGCTAAGTACAAGGAAGGCAAAAGATGGTCCCTGCTCTCAAGGAGCTCATAGTTTATTGGGGGAGACAACATGCAAACCACTATGCCCAGGTTAAATTGGAGATAACAGAAAAGTCATCTCATGGAGAAGACATTTCCATCTAGGGGACTGGGGAAGGTTTCTTGTAGAAGATGAGATCTAAGCTGAACATTGAAGATCCTTCCACTGAGGCTCACCTAAGAGGAACTCAAGTCCCTTCGCCATTTTGGTTGTCCTCTTCTAGCTTGTCATTATCCTTTCTAAACTTTGGCGCCCCAAACTGAACTCAGTATTCCAGATACACTCCAAACAAGGGATCACACCAACTGGATTGTCCTGCTCAATCACTATGAAATGGCTTTTTAAGGTTTACGGTTACTTTCTTTATAACCACCCTATGATGTAGGGCAGTGTGTGTGTGTGTGTGTGTGTGTGTGTGTGTGTTGCACGTGTTCCAGTATAGGGAAGGAAGGCTGATATAGCTATGAAATCAGATCCAGGCTCTCACAGTCATGTTCACTTAACTTCTTTTTATTTCCTTCCCTGGTACAGACTGTTGTCACAACAGTCATGGTACTCAGATAGAATTCAGAAAACAGAACAGTGAGTACTAAACTAGGTCAACCAATGCAGATGACAATCTATCCCTGTGGTCCAAAAATACCATTTCTAAGTGGCCAGTCTTCTGCTGGTGAGCCTCTCTGAACGTAGGTAGGCTGGTCCTCAGACAACAGAAAAACAGTCTATCTCCAGGAACCTAACTCAAAGCCTTTCCTTCTTTGGACCTATTGATGTGTGGGTTCTGATAGCAGAGACTTTGAGAACCCAGTGACATCCCTTACAATCTAATGAGGTATTGGAATAGGACTTTAGTGAAGGGTTTCTAGATAAGCATAATTTAAATTCTGCAGTCCATACTTGCATTAAATTATAGGTTATTGGAGTTTAGGTGAAAAGAACTCTAGACTTGGAGATAAAGAGAATTGGATTTCAAGTCCCAGCTTTGTTGTTTACTCTGGGCACCTCATTTAATCTTTCTGAGTTCAGGCTCTTCGCTTGTTAAATGGAGAAGTAATAATCACACTACTTATCTCAAAAATATTGTATGGGAAAGTTTCCTACAACTTTAAAGGACTACATAACTGTAAGTTGTCATTTTTTACTTGGAATAACCATATTTCAGAGTTGGAAGTTACCTCACCAGTCATCTGGTCCAACCTCTGCCCCAAATGAATCCTTACTAAAACAGCCCTAGCAAGTGACTATCTGATGTCTCCTTGAAGACTTCCAGTGCTGGGGAAGGTGAACCACTACCTCTAAGGGCTGCCCTGTACTATTCCCATTCTGGACAGATTGTGTGGTCAGGGAGTTCCTAACATCAAGTCTAAATTTAACTTTTTTTTGAGACTTCTATTCCATGGCTCCTGGTTCTAGCCACTGTTCTGCCAAAACGAACAAGACTAAATCATTCTTCCACACACTAGCTCCTCAAACACTTCTAGCTCAGTTCAGGGTGATCTTCTCTGGAAGCAGCAGGAAAACATGCAGGAAGGAAAGAAATTATCCCAGTCTGGTCAGTTTTAAAGGTACAGCCTGTTCTGTCCACACAGCTAATCTCAGGAAGCTATACTTGCCCACATGGTAGGAAAACACAGGATGCAAGGTGCCTCCATGTTAAACAATATACTCACGTGAAAGAATAACCACCTTGTAGGCTTTCTTCATTTAAACATCTTAGAATCACATAGTGTGATGTTTCTGATTTTCTATAAGTAATGATCCAAGAAGCAAGAAAGAAAATAAGCATTTATTAGGCATCTATTGCTGTGCTAGGCACTATACTAGGCTCTTTACAAATATCTCATTTGATTCTCTCAAAATCCCTAGGACATGGTTGCTATTATTACCCCCATTTTATAGTTGAGGAAACTGAGGCAGATGGAGGTTAAGTGACTTGCCCAGGTCACATAGCTAGTAAGTGTCAGAGGTCAGACTTGAAGGCCCTGAACTCTAGCCACTGCTGGCTCTAGAGGCCCAGGCAAATTTCTTCAAAAACCATGTGTGTGTGTGTGTGTGTGTGTGTGTGTGTGTGTGTGTGTGTGTGTGTGTGTGTGTGTGTTGGACAAAACCTTTGATTTCCCTAGTATAAGGGAACTCCCAGTAAGGAAATTCTCTTTACCAGATATAGATCAGTACCTGCTCATCAACTTAAAAGGTTTTAGAGAATTTCCTGGAGTTCTCAGAAGTCGAACGGTTTTCTCAGAATCCTGCTGCCATGATGAATTAGAGATCAGATTTGAAACAAGTTCTTTATGATGACAAAGCAAGTCCTCTGTCTTCTATAACCCATTATTGCTAAGACAGAGTCAGTATTTCCTCAATTTTTATTTCTGGAATTTGTTTTTCCTCTCTGAGAGTATTTTCTATTGTCCCTAATGGGTTTGATTATGTTTATTTCACAAATTTATCAAGGTTACTCATGTTAGTCATTTCCTCCAAGGTTCAGTTTGGTTCCTTGTATACCTCCACAAGTTGTCTACTATTAATTTAAGTAACTAAGGATAAAAGAGCACTGAGACTCATGAGGCAGATGGAGGTTAAGTGACTTGCCCAGGTCACATAGCTAGTAAGTGTCAGAGGTCAGACTTTATTACAATACTGGATCTTTTACCTAATACCTATGTTATTTTGAGAAACTCACTGAAACAATCTGAGCCTCATTTTCCTCATCGGCAGAATGAGGAGGCTTGACTAAATGATGTTGAGGATCCCTTCCCACCTTTGAGAGAATCTATGATCCTTTGACCACCCTTCATACCTTCTCTAAAGCATAGAATAATGAACTTGAAATCAGGAAGACAAACCTCTGACTTTGAATACTGATTCAAAGATTTACTAACTGGATGACCATAGATAAGTCACTTAGCCTTCCTCTACTTCACTTTTCACATCCACAATAATGAAAATAATAGTTTTACATGCCTCACATAAACGTTTTAAGGTCCAAATGAGATAATGTATATAAAATGCTTTGTAAACATTAAAGAGCTCTAAAAACATTAGCTATGGTTACATATTGGCATGGAGGTGACTCAGTGGATAGAACACTGGATTTGGAGTCAGAAAGACCTGAGTTCAAATTCTATCTCAGATATTTACTAGCTGTGTAATCCTGGGCAAATCATTTAATCTCTTTCAGCCTTAGTTTCCTTATTTGTAATATGGAGATAATAATAGCAGCTACCCACCAAGGCTTTTATGAGGATAAAATAACATAATAATAATGTTTTGGAAACCTTAAGGTGCCATATAAACATTAGTTATTGATGTTGTTGTTGTTTTATACGTGCATATATACATACACACATATATACATATATATGTGTGTGTATGTATATATGTATGTATGGAATGGAATGACCACTGGACTAGAAGTTTGAAGACTTCCATTCTCATCCCTGTTTTGTCACCAACTAGCTAGGTGACCTAGAACAATCATTTGACTACTTTGCCCCTCAATTTTCTCATCTGTAAGGTGGAGATGATAAACCCTGCGAGGCTTGTCATCCACTTTAAACCCAGTCAATCCATACCCTGCTTCATGGATGAGAACACTAATCCCCAAAGATGCCACATGATGACATTGCACTGCAAGGCCATGGCAGAGATGGGACTCTAATCCAGCTTGTCTGTGTTCAGGTCCTGTCTTCTCTCCTCTGTCTACCGCTCTTTCCATGTTGTTCTACAGCTATCCACTGCCATCCAGCCTGTATTTCCACTTTGTCAACAAGTCTATCATTTTGTCAAGTGCCTTGCTAAGATCCAGATAAGATAGGTGTACAATAGTTCTCTGAACTACTAGTTAAGTAACCTTATCAGTTTAACTGGTTATATTTATAGCTACCTTCCACAGCATCCAGCTGAGATGAAACATTGCCTGGAAATATGCCTAAAAATTGAAGAATTTGGGGCTCAAGATTTTCCTTCTACTACTTACACAATCTGTTCTTTGAATGATTATGTAATTCATTTTTTTCCTTCTGGGGCATAGATTTTTAAGTTGAATGTCTTCTATATATTTTTGGCCCAACCTTCTCCCTGTCCTATTAGAAATTTTGGATCCACAAGACCTCAGCTTCCACAGAGATAAGTCTCTGCCACCAGTCAGCTGTGTGATCTTGGGCAAGTCCCTTTTTCTCACTGGGCATCCATTCCCTCATTTCTGCAATAAGAGCATCAGACTAGGTCTTTGATGAGCTTGCTTTCAACTCAAACATTTTTTGATTCTGTGGTGAGCTGGGATAGAACAGCCCCATGGATCAGCATGAGAGAGAAACCATTAATGATGAGGAGATAGGCAAGGAAGACTCTCTGACTCCTCAGTCCTTGAAATGATAAACATGCTTCTAAGCCTTTCCCTGGAACAATGAGATTCCTTAAACAAATACTAATTCAGTCCAGCTGGATACTAAAATTAAAACTATTGGCAGGCCAGAAGCTTTGCCTTGCCTCATCATAACTCAGGAGGAGATGCCAAAATAGCTGTTAAGACCTGGATGACCAGAAAGTAGAACTCTTTGGAGGATTTAGCTTGTTTTTCCTCCATTAATGTGTTCATTAGCCCTTCTGCCCTTTTTCTCTTTTTTAAGGTCATAGGCAGGGAGGTTATATTTACACTTCTCTAGATATAGAAGTGAGTTAAGAACACCAAACTGTAGGTCTTCCTACAGCAAGAGCAACAAAAACCATTTAATAAACACCTACTGTCTGTAGAGCAATGGGTTATGATGCAAGGGACAAAAATCATAGGTGAGGCAGCTCTTTGCCATCATGACTCTTACAGTCCAGTAGTGGGATTCTTCACCTGGGGTCTGTGAACTTGTTTTAATATTTTGATAATTACATCTCAATATAATCAATTTCCTTTGTAATCCTCTATGTTGTACTTCATGTCTTTAAAAACTATTCTGAGAAGGGTCCATGGGCTTCACCAGACTGCCCGCCAAAGGTATCTGTGACACATAAAAGTTAGTAACCCCTGGTCTTGTAAATGAGTGAGACACCAATGCAAGTAACTAAAATGCAAAAGAGTACATAAGTGCATCAGTTGCCCCTGAAAAAAAGTGCTTTGTGAGATATGAGGTTGTTTTGAGGTGGAGAAGATTGAGGAAGTCTCCAATAGAAGCACTTAAGTTAGAGTTTAAAGTGCCCATCAGTCAAGAAGCATCTATTTGCTTACTATATGCCAGGTGCTGTGCAAAGCACAGGTACAACAAAGAAAGGCAAGAAATATGGTACCTGCCCTCAAGGAGCTTACATTCTAATGAAAACTAAATGTAAATTGACAGATAGATAAAAGTAGCTTGAAAGAAGCACTAAGATGAATTCTCTTCCTAGTTATTATATGGAATATCTTCCACATACATGCTAATACATGCATTATATGTATATGGGCATGTACCTGCACATACATATACTGCTACTATTCAGTCATTTCAGTCACATCTGACTCTTGATGACCCCATTTGGATTTTCTTGGCAAACACACTGGCATGGTTTGCCTTCTTCAGTTCATTTTATAGATGAAGAACTGAGACAAACTGGGTTAAGTGACTATATATATATACATACATATATGTGTGTATGTGTATATATATATATATGCATACGTACATATATGTGTATGTGTGTATGTATGTATATATATATATATGTATATATATATATATATATATATATATATATATACATATGGTGAATGGAAGGCAATAGCAGAGGGAAGGCACTAGCTATATGACTGGGCAGTCGATAGAGTTCTGGATTTGGAGTCAGGAAGACCCGAGTTCAAATGTGACCTCAGATACTTCCTAGCTGTGTGGCCCTGGGCATGTCACTTAACCCTGTTTATCTCAGTTCCTCATTATGTAAAGATAAGCTGGAGAATGAAATGGTAAAGCACTCCAGTATCTTTCCCAAGAAAACTTCAAAACATGATCAAAAGAGTCATACATGGTTGAAAAATGACTGAACAACAACAACGATTTGCAGATGGTGAGATTTGAACTAAATTTTGAAAGAAGCCAGGAAGCACAGGTTAGAAGAGAGATCATTCCAGCAATGGGGACAGTTAGTGAAAATACATGTAAAATCAAGTGTGAGGAATAACAAGAAGGCAAGTGTCATTGGACCATAGCATACATGGAGGGCAATAGAATGCAAAAGGACTGGAGAGGTAGAAATGGACTCTGTTGTGAAGGGTTTTAAAAACCAAAGCAAAGCATTATGTAGTTCTCCCTGGAAGTAGTTGGGAGCCACTGGAGTTTGTTGAGTAAGGGAAGGGAGGAAGGCAATGTGGTTGGACCTTAGCTTTAGTAAGATCACTTTAGTAACTGAATGGAGGATGCATTTGAGTATAGAAAGACTTGAGGCAGAAACAAAGAGAAAAAAATAGACCAGGCAGAGACTATGACAGAGACCATCAGGGTGGTGGCTATATGAAGGAATAGAAGGGGGACACACAATGAAGGATCTTGTGAAGGTAGCCACAAGAAGATCTGACAACAGAATGCATATGTGAAATGAACAAAGGAGGAAAGAGGAAAGAACATTCTAGAGAATGATGTGGGCAAACCCTGTCTTTTCTTTTCTATACACTATTGCCAGATTAATCTTCCTAATTGCAGCCTTTTGGTTAAATCACAGACCACATAACCTCAGAGTTGTCATGATTCTTGGAAGTCATGTAGTCTAAACTGAGTTAGGAGTCCCTGACACAATGAATAATCCTCCTGATTTTAGGACAGCAAGCCTCTGCCTAAAAATCTGTCTTATTTCTTCTTCTTTAGGATAAGCTCTTTGAGAATATAAATCATTCTTTAAGAGATTTTTGCATTGCTCATTCTACTTAGCCTGGTGCCTTGAACATTGTAGAAGCTCAAAAAGTGTGTGTGTGTGTTGAATGTAATTAGATTGCCCTGCATTTAGATAATTCCTTGGGATTTCAAGGCAACATAAATTTCAATGAACACTGCTCTTTTCACCATATAGGATGTGTGTAGGCCATAACTCCTTGTTCTGTGGTTCTGATGTCTTCCAAGCTAAACAGGGATGGGCTTGTAGATTGTTGACCTTTAAGGATTACTTATGGGAACTGATAAAGGCTAAGGCTATTAGAGTAGAGAAGGGGGCAGGAAGGCTCCAGATAAGGTGAAAGTAAGGGTGTAGTGAGGCAAAAAGCACAAGGATGGGTAATCCGAGGCAAGGACAGCAGTTGGATAGTCAGCATAGCTGAGTATATAGCTCAATGTTTTCCCTTGGGTCTCGTGCCTTCCTACCTCAAAAATCTCCCATACCTCTCTCCCTTGACCTTACTCACCATTATCTCCTTTAGACTCCATATATAATGTACTATGTGTATGTGTGGGCAGCTAGTGCAGAGAGTGCCAATCCTGGAGTTAGGAAGACTCATCTTCCTTAGTTCAAATCTGACCTCAGACACTTATAAGCTGTGTGACCATGATCTGCCCACCATCACACAGCTAGCTAGTGGTAAAGCAGAGACTAGGACCCAGGACTTCTGGTTCTAAATTAACTAACTATACAAATGGATGGACTTAAGTTATCCAATAGACCTGTTAGTCCTGCCCAAGGATGGGAATAAAACTTAAGAGCATTTAAAGCCAATGGAGACATCAGTTATCTTGGAAGGAGTTCTGTTCACGGTTACATAAATCTGAAATCATCTGTGCTTGTGACAAGAAGAAAACCATGAAACACACAGGAACACATTTGTGAGACGTTTAGTCTTCCAAGAGTACACAACATCAATGCATTTAAAAAAGGCACAGAGAAACAAATGTATTAGTTCCCACTTCCTCTGAGGTTTGTGTATTTGTTCTCTATGGTTGAAGAAAGCCAACAGTGGGGAAAGTGCCAGAAAGTTTTCTTGGAAGTAAAGCAGGACCAATTAGCTTGTGTGCATCAACTCTATCTGCAAAATGGAGTTTGTGCAGATGGGCCATAACAAATGTAGCATAAAACTGATCTTTTATGAATTTATGAATAGAAATTCAATTCCCAGCAAGGGTGGGCCATCTGCCTACTGCTAAGCACTCTACCTTAGGACCAGTAAATTGAGAATGGGGTCATGAAGCACATTTCATGCAGGCAGCTCTCTAGGCTGGATCTGACCAGTTTTATCATAACATGCTCTTCCAGTCTGATGCCCACTACGTGTGGCCTCTAAAGTACAAGGTGTCATAACCACAGACAACAAAGCCAATCAAAAACATCCTCTCATATCCCAATGCATGTGAAAACAACACTAACTACAACAATCACAGTAGCTAACATTTCTATAGTGCTTACTATGTGCTAGGCACTATGATAAGCACTCTTTAATTATCATCTCATTTGAGTGTTTGTGAACCAGGATTTGAAGTAAGGGCTTTCTGGCCCCCAGCCCAGTGCACTACCCACTGTACTATCTAGTTGCTTAATATTAACTGCTGTGTAGTCATTACATATGTGTGTATATGTTCCATGCCTTTAGCTAAATTATGAATTCTATAAGGATAGGGACCAGAAGTCCTTATAGCTCCCCTCATATCTAACTCATCTTGCATATACAAGGGTTTTCTTAGCAAAGGTACTAGAGTGGTTTAACATTTCCTTCTCCAACTCATTTTACAGATGAGGAAACTGAGGTAAATAAGGTTACATGCCCAAGGCTACACAACTAATTAAGGTCTGAGGTCAAATTTGAACTCAACTCTTCCTGACTCCAGGCCCACTGCTCTATCCACTGTGCCAACTAGCTGCCCCATAAGGCACTTAGTAATTAACTATTGAATGAAAATCTCTTTCTTTCCCTCCTTCCCTCCCTCCCTCTCTCTCTCCTTCCCTCTCTTTCTCTTTCTTTTTCTCCCTTTCTTCTTCCCCTCCCTCTCTCTCCCCTTTCTGTCCCTCTTTTCCTCCCTTGCCTCTTTCCATTCCTCGGTCTTTTTCTCTTACCCATACATAGATATTCACTCATACTTTTATGTACCATACTTGGATACATTCGCCCCTTTCTCCCTCATCCCATTCCTTGTGAGAGGAAGATCTAATTCACTATAACTTGAACCCAAACCTAAATCTTTTTTTTATTTTTATTTTTTTAAACAAATGCTTTTATTAACTTCTGTTTTACATCATTCATTTCTGCCAGATTTTGAGTTACAATTTGTTCCCCCATTTTTCCCCTACTCACCCTCCCAGAATAGCAGTCCCACAAGATATCGCTTCCTCCAATCTGCTCTCTCCCATACCTTCTCCCACACCCCCTTCAACTTTTCCATTAGAGGAAGGTGAATCTTTGTGCCCCAATGCCTGCACATCTTATCTCTCCATTACAAGCAAAAGAGTATTAATAATAGTATTTATATATATTTGAAACATTTAATTTTAAGACCTCGAATTTCAGATTCATTCCCTTCCTCCCTTGTCACCCATTCCCTCTGGGAAGATAAGTAATTCAGTATATGTTGTACATGTCTAGCTATGCAAAACATTACCATAGTAGATATATTGTACAAGGCTGCTTATAATTCCCTCCCACTCATCCCACCCCCCACCTGGTCCATTCCCTACTTGATCCTGTCCCTCTTCTATAGTGGGTACTTCCAACCTCCCCTCCCCCCAAGGATGCCCTCCCATCCATCATCCCTCCTCTCATCCCCCTTCCCCCTATTCTGCTGCAGGTTGAGATATCCCATTTAGTATGTATGTCATTCTCTCCCTGAACCAAATTCAATGAGAATGTGGTTTTGCCTTTTTGTCTTCCTATTCTTCCCCTCCCATGCAGCCACTTCCCCTTGCTTCTTCTACATGAGATAGTTTACCCTACTCTGTCTCTCCCCATCTCCTCTTGCCACTTTCCTCTCTCATCTCATAATTTCACCCCTTGAGTATTCTCCCTTCCCAACAAATTCAACCTATGCCCTCTATCCATATATAACTATAAACATAGGTACACACATTCACATATGTATTCATATGGCCATACACCCTTCTTCCATTATTTTCATACTGAGAAAGGTTTCATCAGTCACAGTTACTGTTTTTCCATATAGGAATGTAAATAGCTCAACTTTGATAAGTTCCTTTTGATTTATTTTCCCTGATTGCCTTCTCAGGCATCTCTTGCTTCTTGTGTCTGGATGTCAAATTTTCTATTCAACTCTGGTTTTTTCCTCAAGAATGCTTGAAAGTCCTCTATTCCACTGAATGACCATATTTTCCCCTGAAACAAAATACTCAGTTTTGCTGGGTAGGTGACCCTTGGGTTCATTCCCAGTTCTTTTGCCCTCTGGAATATCATATTCCATGCCCTTCAATCCCTCAGTGTAGAAGCTGCCAGGTCCTGGGCTATTCTGATTGTGTTTCCACAATATTGAAATTGTTTCTTCCTGGCTGCTTGTAGTATTTTCTCCTTGATCTGGGGATTCTGGAACCTGGCTATAATATTCCTGGGAGTTTTCTTTTTGGGATCTTTTTCAGGAGGTGATCGGTGGATTCTTTCAACCTCTATTTTGCCCTCTGGATCTAAAACATCAGGGCAGTTTTCCTTGAGAATTTCTTGAAGGGTGATTTCTAGGTTCTTTCTTTGATCATGGCTTTCAGGTAGTCCAATAATTTTTAAATTGTCTCTCCTGGATCTATTTTCCAGGTCAGTGGTTTTTCCCATGAGATATTTCACATTGCCTTCTAATCTTTCATTTGTTTGGATCTGCTTAACAGCATCTTGATTTCTCATAAAGTCATTAGCTTCCATTTGCTCCAGTCTAACTCTGAAGGAATGAATCTCCTCAGTGAAATTTTGAGATTCTTTTTCCATCTGGCAAATTCGACTTTTTAAGGCATTCTTCTCCTCGTTGCCCTTTTGGGCCTCCTTTGCCATTTGATTTAGTCTATTTTTTAAGGTGTTGTTTTCCTCAGTCAGACTGTTGACCCTCATTTCATACTTTTCCTGCATCCTTCTCATTTCTCTTCCCAATTTTTCCTCCACATCTCTTATTTGATTTTTAAAGTCCTTTTTAAGGTCCTCTATGGCCTGTAACCTGCTCATATTTTCCTTTGGGACTTTCGAAGCAGGATTTCTGACCTCACAGTCCTCCCCCTGTTCTATGCTTCGATCTTCTTTGCCCCCCAAATAGGAGTCTAAGGTTGCATTTTTCTGTTTAATTTGTTTCCTTTGCCTTGGCATGTTGCCACTTAATTACTTGACTTTTGGGCTTGTTGCCACAGTATGGCTGGGCCACCAGACAGGTGAACTTTTGTCCCGAACATGTGGGGGGACAACTTCCATTTCTGGCAAGCTGGAAAACCCACCCACGACCTCCACCCCAGATCACAATCCAGATCCAGGGAGGTTAAAGCAAGAGTGATTACCCCCCAAGACTAATCACTGGATCTCCCTACAGTTCGCAGGCCAGGAGCTGAAGCTACCTCTGAAAACTACAAAATGGTGTGTCTCCTCAGCGACTTCTAGCCCCCAGGGGAGGAAGCCGACGCGTTCCCCAAATACTGGTCCCAAAGTCCATAGGGCACTAACCTCTCACTTTGTCCTAGGCATGTCTATGTTGGTAATTCTGGAATCGCCACAGCTGCTGGTGTTCTGGGGTCCCTCCAGCCAGCTGCTGGCCTGGCTGCCCTGGGGCTAGAACCGCAACTCAGGCGGACCTGTGCTCGGCTCCCCACCCATGTGCTGTGCACCGCTGTGCTGGTCCTTCCTGCAGGGCTGCTGGGCTGTCCTCAGTGGGAGGTTAACTTCTCTGTGTCGTTCTGTGGGTGCTGGGGCTCCAGAAGTTGTTCAGAGTCCCCTTTTACATAGTTTGGAGTTAATCTGTGGGGAGAGTGCCTTAGACATGCTGTTTCTACTCCGCCATCTTGGCTCTGCCCCTCCAAACCTAAATCTTTACATTTATTACTATTAATGTTCATCTTTAGTCCAATGTTCTAAGCTCTAACCTGTGGAGATTTGTGAATTATTATTCTGTCATCCAGCGTGTTTGCTATCCCTCAAAGCTTTGTTTCATCTGCAAATTTAATGAGCCTACCACCTTTAGCTTTATGCATAACACTAATAAAAATGTTCAACAGCAAAAGGTCAAGCATTCCTGTGGCATTCCCCTTGACACTTAGTTGACATAGAACCAGTGTGATAAATTCCTGAGTCCAGGTCTCCAGGCAGATCTGTATCCATTGATTTGCACTATGTTCTGGCCCGAGTTTACCACAAAGATAGTATAGTAAAATACAGTTTGTCAAATACTTCCCTAAAATGAAGTTAACTCAATCTGCAATGCCACCCAGATCTACCAGTTCAGTAACCCTGTCAAAGAACAAAATAAGGTTAGCCTGGCATGACATGTTCTTGAAGGAGCCATGCTGGCTCTTTGTGACCACCACTTCCTTTTTCTAGAAGTATACCAACTATCCCTTTAATAATGTGCTTTTGAATTTTCCAAGGAATTGAAGTCAAACTCACTGGCCTTTAGTTTGATTCTAGGCAGAACAATATTTCCTTTCTCCCAACCTATTGTATCTTATCCATTCTCTACAATTATAAATATTAAGTGGCATTGACTCAACAATCATATCCACCAGTTCTTTCAGTACCTAAAGTTGTAGGTCAACTGGGCTATGATGAACTGAAGTCATCAAGGCAAAATTGGTGCTTTCTCACTCTCTCCTCACTTTTCTTGAATGCCATTTTGCCGTTAACCATTTTTGTTCTGTTGTTTCCAGGACAAAGGTCATTTTCCTTGGCAAAACAAAGAATCAAGCAGCTCTTCCTTCTGTCTTTTGTCAGTTATCATTACCCCATCCCCCTAAAAAAGTGTTTCTCTTCCTTCTTTGGTTCTCCTTTTTCTCCCAATATAGCTTTTTTAAAGTACCCCCACTTTAATTTTTTTTGACTGCTCTTCTTACTTTCCTCACCAGCCTTGGCCATTCTGAACCTTAGCCCCACTGACAGTATTCTTATAGGAGCATGCTATGTTTTTATATTCATCTTCTATTACCTGTCCTGGCTACCATATTATGTTTCTATCTTTTTAAAATCCCTGTGAATACACATTCATCTCTTCAGGCCATTTGTAGTTTTCTACCTGATAAACCTCATTCCTCTTTGTGTCTTCAGAATGTCATTCATTCTCTGCATCACCAGCTGTCAACTGGACATTTCAAATCAAATGTCCCAGAAATATCTCAAACTCAACATGTTTAATACAAAACTATTATACTTTCCCATAAACCTGTTCCTCTACCAAATTTCTCTATTCCTAACAAAGAGGCCACCATTTTTTCCAGTCTCCCAGGTTCCTGACCTCAGTATTATCTGCATCTCCTCACTCTTCATTACCCCACACCTCTAGATAGATGCCATTTCTGTCTCCACAATAGCTCTCATATCTGATCCCTTCTTTCCACTCACATAGCTCCACCTCATTTAGGCTCTCATTCTTCATTTCTCATCTGGCCTTTTAATTAGTCCTCCAACCTCAAGTCTCTCCCGTACTCTAATCTATTCTTCACACAGCTACCAATGTTATGTCCCTTAGGTACAGATCTGATCATGTCATTCTCCTATAGTGACTCCTTAATTGCTTCTAGGATAAATATTAACCCAAGTTGCCTCTATGATAAATATAAACCCTTATGTTTGACTTTTGAAGTCCTTCACAACCTAGAAGCAAGCTATCTTTCCAGTCTTATTTTACATTAATCTCCTTCCTGCCCTCTATGGTCCAATGAAACTGACCTTCTCGCTGTTCTCTATAGATAGCATCCCATGTCCCATCTATCTGCCTTTGCATCAACCATTCCCCACGCTTGGAATGCAGACCCTACTCAGCTTTCTCTCACAGAGTCCTTCACTGCCTTCAAGACATAATTCAAGCACCCTTTAATCCGGGGGTGGGGAACCTTTGACCTTGAGGCTATATGTGGCCCTGTAGGTCCTCAAGTAAGGCCCTTTGACTGAATCCGAAATTCACAGAACAAATCCTCTTAATAAAAGGATTCGTTCTGTAAAACTTGGCCTCAGTCAACAGGCCTTACCCAAGGACCTAGGCTGCAGGTCCCCACTAAAGGCTTAGTCTAAGACTTTCCTGTCTCTTCACAAAAGCTAATGGTCTCCCTACTAATCTTTTATTTTTGTGTTTGTTATATATTTATTCTCTCTATATGCTCGTTCTCTCCCAATTGAATGTAAGCTCTGTGATACTAATGATGTTTCACATTTTGTCTTTGTATCCACAGTGATGAGCACTGTGCCTATCACATGGCAGGTACTTAATCAATCAGGCTTGCTGTGACAAAATTGCTTCTGTTTCTCCTTCCCTTGATCTTCACCTGAATGTTCTTAACCATGCTTACTTTTGATGATTCCTGGTTTTCTTCACATGGAAGAAAATATCTTCTTTGTGTATCATGGACCATCACTGCCCACTCTGACCTAATCTGTTCCTTTGAGTACCTCCCAGAGCCATATTGTTGTGGGTTTCTAATCTTTAAGAATATGAATGACACACTTCCACTTTTGACGTCTCACAAAGCTTCTATCCAGCTGTGTCAGTTTTTTTATTATAAAATATAGGAATAGTTCTTTTGAGTGATGAGTCCTAACACCTGGAAGAGCATCAATCCCAGCCCCTCTCTCTCTCTCTCTTTTTCTCTCTCTCTCTCTCTGTCTCTCTCTGTCTCTGTCTCTGTCTCTCTCTCTCTGTCTCTGTCTCTCTCTCTCTCTCTCTCTCTCTCTCTCTCTCTCTCTCTCACACACACACACACACACACACACACACACACATACACACACAAATCAAACTTGATCTCTGCTGTTAAATATACTCAATTGGGTTCCTTCTCCACCCTGTATCATGTGATCTGGCACATTCACAGATTGTGAGTACAACATAATCTTATTCCAACCCAGCTGTCAATGCATCAGGACAAAAACACCCTTGAGCAAGATTTGTAGGCGAGACAGAGCAGATATTAAAAATAACTAGCATCCTCCCTATCTTGAGGGTGTGTGAAATGCTGACTCCTGGAACCAAGGCTCTTCCAGATCCAGATATGTTTGACATTCCTTAGCCAAACCCGGTTGGACTATGTTGTTGGAAAGCCTCCAGCCGTTACAGAGGTAACACAAAATCTCCAGCTGGACCTGGTTAGGGTCTAGTTTGCATATTGGAAAATTATGACCTTCTTTGTACCCATAGTGTCATGTAGAAGTGAGGAAAGCACTGGGCTGGAGAATCAGGGGACCTGAGTTCTGATTCCGAATCTACTGTGTTACCATGGGTAAATTGCTTTACCTCTCTGGGCCTAATAAGGAAAGTGGGATAGTTGAACAAATATCCCTTCCAAATCCACAGTTTCATGATTATTCAGTTATCTGAGTTGCACAGTATACAACTCTTACTTCCTCTATCACTGTGGCCAGACAAATCACTTAAAACTTTCTGGAACCTCAGTTTCTTCATCTGTAAAGTGGGGGTGAGAACTATATTCACTACCTATTCCAGAGGTTAGTTGGGAGGAAAGTGCTTAGTAAGCCCCCTAAAGCACTCTATAAAGATAAGCTATGAGTTTTTCTGACAGTGGGAAGACTATACATGCATCTCTATAGGCAAAACTGTTCCTGGTATATCTCTTTTAGGATTGGGGTCCTATTCTTGACAAGCTGTCCAACTTAGAACATATCAAAGAATCTGCTTATCTTGAGAGATGGATGATGGGAAGGCTAAAATTGACCTAATGGAGGTGGTATGAGAAATGCTCCTAGGGGATAAAGTTGTTTAAATATCATTTGTCAGGAGTTTTTATTTTAGTCACTTAACTAGGATCTAGATCCCCTTGAAGGCTATGACCCTTCAGAGCAGAAGGGTGGAGGAGAGAAAGATAATTTATTTGGGATTCTAATTTCCCTGAATCTAATTCCCTGTTTGATGGTAATATCTTTCTTTGACATTAGGTTATAAGTTTACACACAAAGAAAGTGAATGTGTTCTCAACTGTGTCTTAGCCACTTTGGCTTCAGAATCCAGAAAGAGGCAAAATCATAGAGAATTGATAGCAGAAACCATTTAGTACAAACCCAACCTAAAAAAGAATCACCTGTATAGAATATCCAAGAAGTGGTCATCAATTAATCAGTAAACATTTATTAAGCACCTATATTATGTTCCAGGCACTGTGCCAATCACTGGGGATATAAAAAGAGGCAAGAGACAATCTTTTCCCTCGAGGAATTCACAGTCTAATGAATGAGGGAGACAATATGCAAACAAATATATATATATATATATATATATATATATATATATATATGAAGCAAGTTATATACAGAATAAATAGGAAGTAATTAACAGAAGAAGTCATCCAACCTTTGCTTGGAAATCTCCATTGAGGGGAAAATTACTACTTTCCAAGGAAGTCCATTCCACTTGGGGCAATCTCTAAATGTTAGTAAATTTCCCCTTACATCAAACCAAAATCTACTTCTCTAACTTTCACCCACTCTCCCTAGTTCTTCTCTTTGGGGTCAAGCTGAACAAATTTCTTCCCTGTAATAGTCCATCAGAAACTTGAAAATAGGAATCCAGTCTTAATAAGTCATCTCCAGGCTAAACTGCAACACTTCCTTCTACTCTTCTCCATATGGCATGGTCTCAGATCCCCTTGCCATGTTGATTGCCTGCCTCTCACTGTGAGCCATTTTGTCAATGTATGTCCTAATATTTGTCACCCAGAACTAAACACAATATTCCCAATGTGTACTGATTATGGGGGCTGTTTCCTTCATCATTCTATACACTGTGCCTCTAGCAAATGCTGCCAAATATCTTCGGGGTTCTACTCTGCTATCTCATCATGGCATGGAAGTGGCCTAAATTTCTTTAAAATTATTCTGCCAGACCCAAGGTCTAAGAGGCTCTGCTAAGCTTAAAAGAATATGAGAATGGCCTTAGCATCTGATAAAAATCTGGTTTCCTGTTAACAGTCACCCACTAAACACAAAACAAATAGATCATATGCTCACCGAAGGTGTGTGCCTCCATTGTGAAGGATGTCCAGCTCAAATTCCCATACTGAAGGAGTTCACTAAGAATATTAATTCACATTTTCTATGGAGATTTAAGGTTTGCAAAATACTTTTTTTCCAATACTCTTATGAAGTAAGAAGTATAAGTATTTGTATCCCAATTTTTTAAAATGTTATCCCAATTTGAGGAAATGGGCTCTGGGAGTTTAAGTGACTTGTCTGTGATCTCAGAGATAATATGTTTGAGGTAGGATTTGAACTCAGGTCTCCAGACTCCAAGTCTAGGGCTCTATCTGCTATACTATGATGCTAACAGACATAAGGGGAAATCCTTTAGATGTTCTCATTTTAGATGACATTGTGCCTATTAAATATCTGAACATTTAAAAAAAATATCTGAACATTTTATAGCATACTAAATAGATCCAGGTCCAGCTAGGCAGCACAGTGGATAGAGGGTCAGGCCTAGAGTCAGGAAGGTCTGAGTTCAAATCCGACCTCAGACACTTAATAGCTGTGTGACTCTGGGCAAGTCATTTAACCCTGTTTGCCTCAGTTTTCTCATTTGTAAAATAAGCTGGAGAAGGAAATGGTAGACCACTCTGGTAACTTTGCCAAGAAAACACTGAATGGGGTCACAAAGAATCAGATGTGACTGGAACAACTGAACAACAAAAAAATAAGATCCATAATCACACAGAAGATTCAAATGATGGAAAATGGCAGTTGTCCAAATGATGTTTGGGTAACTAACAAAGCTAGTCCAAATATCTTGAACGTACACTGTGGGTAGATAGTGAGCTTGGCCCAGGATGAACTCCAGAGGAAGGGAGTGAGCTAGGTTGCCTTGGGGAAATTGTGTGGTGCTTTTAATTATTTCTAAATTCTTGAATAAAAGGCTCTCCACTATTCTCTCAGTCATGTTCTCTGGCTACATATCATAGAGTACCACAGTCTCCAAAGAATTAATGCTGTGTGTCAGCCTGAGGCCAATAGAGAGGTACATGATAGGCATGGATAGATTACAACATATTACCAATGAGGAGTTGTGTCAGAGAATTCATGTATAAGATAGCATCAGAGAGTTGTAGGAAAGGATAATTGGTCATAAGGTGAAAATGAGGGATTATTGATGGGCAGCCCACATTGATATCTGTGCAATGTGAAGAGACATAGAGGAAGGCCCCAGCATGTTGAATGGATGATTTATGATAAGACATGGTCAAGATTACACAGGATGGAGAAGTATGGATGAGGTGCAATCTATATAACTGGAACGAGACCCCACCTTGGTGAGATCATAGATACACCAAAGCAGTGAAATGAAACTCCAGTGCCATTTTGTTAAGGCTTAATTTGTGAATTTGACTAAAATATCTACTTGTGGGTACATCACAGCTGTCAAGGTCATCAGTTATGTACATGGGGCAGCAAAGGGAGGAAAACTAGTGTTCTGTACTGATGTGCAACATGATGATCATTGTTATTCAGGCTAGAAGCCAATGCCCTACATTCAAAAGGACAGGATGTGCTACATATGACTTCCTTTAGCTAAAAGAGAATTTCCCCGACCATTTAAACAAAATTATATTTTTGTCATTTTGATCTGATTCTATCCTCCCTGTTTTTTGTCCCTGGTGATCCTTGCCACACTCATCAAAGGGGTAGGTATGGAAAGAATTTCCTTACCCTGTGAAGGAAGTGCGTATGTTCAGGCAGACAGTTTAGCCCAGCTTTCCCCTTGGATAGCCCTGATGTTGAACTTGAATTAAGACTGGCACAGAACCATTCACCTTTGAAGCTTATGTGTCAGCAGCAGTAGTGGGGTTTGGTAAAGAGCACAGAGAGGAGTTGTTACACCTGGTAAGGAGTCATCTGTCATCTTAAGCAAACATTTTCACCTCTCTGTGTCATGGGGTCCTCATCTTCAAAAGGAGGGAGTTGAATGAGATTGCCTCTGAAGTCCCTTTTGGCCCCAAATCATTCCTCTCCAGGCAACCCTGCTGACCCATCTCATCACCATAGGGCAGAGAAGCTTCTCCACCATGGGAGCTCACCTCAGCCCTGGATTTCACCCACTGGACGTACCCTCCATTTTAAGGAGGTTGCCCAAGCTGGCCATGTCTTCATTTCTACAGGCTTCTCGTCTAGACTTTCTTTACCGTGCTCCCACTTATCTTCCTTCCTCCCTATCTGTTACACTTTTTACATCATCTCCCATTAGAATATAAGCTTTTGAGGGCAGGGACTGTCTCTTTTTTCTGCTTATATTTGTACTCCCAGTACTTAGCATGGTGCCTGGCACATAGCAAATGTTTAATAAAAGCTTATTGAAATTCTAACATTGTAGGCCTTATATTTGGAGTGGATGCTTAAGGCCTAAATCTGTGATTTCATAGATTTAGGAAATTCCCCTTTGTGGAAATTGTATTAACCAATGCCGGGTAAAAACTCATCTATAATGTATAATCTTAGAGGATTGCCAGGAGCACTGAGAAGGTAAGTGATTTACCTACGGGAGCCCAGCTAGCATATGGATATCTTGATCCAGATCTTTCTGACTCCAAAGCTGGCCCTCTATCCACTTTTCCATGCTGCCTTTCAAAGAATTGAACAGTATTACACATAGTTAAATTTTCATATCACTTAGGATAAATTGAAGAGGAGGGGGATTAAGAAAGACTTCTTGTAGAAAATGAGATCTTAGCTGAGACTTGAGGGAAACCGGGAGGAGGCAGTGATGAGGAAGGAGAGAATCCAGACATGTGAGACAGTCAGTGAAATGCCTGGATTTTGGAAATGGAGTATCTTGTGCAAGGAATAGCAAGGTGACCAGTGTCATTGGATCACAGAGTACATGGGGAGGTGAAGAATAATGCATAAGAAGACTGGAAAGAGAAGAGGATGGTTATAAAGAGCTTTGAACACCAAATAAAGGATTTTATATTTGACACATAAAGGTATATTATACAGACCACAATAGATCCTAACCTGTGTAACAACGGGCTATGTTATAGAAAGGGTGAAAGGGGAAGGCAGTGTCCTACCTACTGTACTTTGTATGTTTACCGAAGTCAGGTTATTCTGCTTCAGGGACTTTGTCAGGACAGTTAACACCCTTGATTTTGTAAACAAACAGGCTTTCAAATCACAATTTCTCTGAAGAATCCAGCGATAGCCAATCCATTCTCCACATCTCAGTCACTTCCAAAGAAGCACTGGAACCAACTTATGGTTTTCCCCAACAAAAGCTTATGGAGTCCCTTTTCCTAAGAGATCCTTAAAAAGGAAAGAATCTCATCTTTCCAGGAACACTTAGGTGTGGTCCATTGAAAGATGAAAGATGAAACCGATGAAGTGTAAGGTCCCTTCCAGCACAATTATTCTACAGGTTTGCCTCATTTCACAGAATAGGTGTTTGTTTCTAAGTTTGCTCTCATGCTATGGGGCTGTCTGTGTTATCGGGAATGTGAGCAAGAGAATCTGATGGGACCTCTGCATGGCAAAGCACTTTAACTTTGGAGAGTCTGTTTACCAAGTGTCTTCTCCTATATGGAGGTGCTCCCAGTTGTATGCATCCCTTAAGAAAGTTTCATGCAGGGGGCAGCTAGGTGGCACAGTGAATAGAGCACCAGCCCTGAGTTCAAATTCGGCCTCAGACACTGAACACAAAAACTAGCCATGTGACCTTGGGCATGTCATTTAACCCCAAATGCCCTCCAAAAAGAAAAAAAAAAGTTTCATGCAGTGGGCTTCCTCACATGGCCCTGGAGGTCTGATGCACAACAAAAACCAGAAAGTTTAGACACTAATATTTCTGTCTTACAAGATAAGTGAAGACTAATCTTGAAATATCTTTCCTATTCTCTCAGTCATGCCTGTGCTTAAAGTCACAGACAGCTGGCAACTAGAAGCCATCAGACTCTGATATGATCTCACTTGACCCGAGAATGTTAAAGCTGGAAAGAACTTTGGAAATCACCTAGTCTGGGGTCATCTTTGTACAGATGAGAAAACTGAGGACCACAGAGATGAAGTGATTTTTTCCAAGGCCCCACAGCTAGTTAGTGGCAGATCAGGATGAGAATCCAGAACTCTTGGTTTCCTTTCCAATATTCTTTTCATTCTATCATTCCTCTTGCATTTACAGCTGCCCTTGGAGGTGGGCAGGACACATGTCTTATTATTCCCAGGAGATTATAAGTGTCTGGAGTGCAGAAACCATTCTCATTTTGTCCTGAACCTGAGAACTAAAAGATTCTGGACTTATGAAAAGATTCAGAGAAAGTAAAAGTGCTTTCCTCCATAAATGAGGAGAAATTGGTAAGGAGGACTATAATTAGGATAAACAGTAATTTATGACACTTGACTTTTGTAAGCAAGATAGCATAGAATTATTTCAGTCTTGGGGCAGTGAAGTGGCACAGTAAATAGAGCACCAGCCCTGGAGTCAGGGGGACCTGAGTTCAAATCTGGCCTCAGACACTTAATACTTACTAGCCATGTGAACTTGGGCAAGTCACTTAACCCCAATCGCCCTGCCTTCCCCCTTCCAAAAAAAGAAGAATTATTTCCATCTTGTATCATATTGCATACATTTGCTTATATTAAAAGAGCCAGATTTAATAGAATATTTTAGTATTATTTGATTTTTTTGATTTGATTATTCTTTTTTAAATTGGCTTAGGTGATATTGCTCTTTTCTCCCTAACTAGAGAAAAGAAAAAGAAATTGTTCGACCTCTAAACCAATACTTAATTAATTATAACAAATGTGACAAAGGAAAATTAATCTGAGTACTTGTGTGACCCAGTCTTAATCAGCACATAGAATAGCTGGCAAGAAATTTGGTGGTGCCACTCATTGAATTTCTCTACCCTAGGAGCAATTGCAACTTATTTCTTATTAATAGTGACCTTCAGGATAAGTTATAGGAAAACAAACACTTTACAAGCTGAAATTCAGTAAGAGCACATCATCTCTTACCAGTGACCAATACCATTCTTAAGTATTATCACTTTTCATGTTTCATCATATCCTATTTTTTCCCTGTGCATGATACTCCAGAGTTTAATTATCCAGGCCTAGAGTCACTCAACAATTTAATTCAATTACACAAGCATTTAATGGGTGTCTGCTATATGCTGAGTCCTGTATATATAGATGAGACATAGTCCCTGCCTCAATGGGTCTTACAGTAAAATACAGAATATATACAACATATACGCAGATAAATATTTGGATGTCCCAAAAGGTTCAGTGCATTAAAAAAAAAATTTAACTAGCTTAAAGCTATATAAAGACTTTTGGGACACTATATAAAATGCATCACAAGTTCAATTTCAGACAAATTGAGTTTGAGGTACTATAGAGCATTTAAATAAGTTAAGTCCAATACATAGCTGGAGATGTATATCTGGAGCCTAGATCAGGGCTAGAAACATAGCCCTCATAGTAATGGTAATAATAATAATAAACTCCAAATTCAGGGGAATGAAAAGCTCTGAAAAGATAGAGACCTGGTTGAATAAATTAAAACCACAAGCAAACAAGATGAAGTCTATATCCTCCTTGTCACACTGTCTGCTGCTGCTGATGTCCCAAGGATGTTTTCAGTGAGCCCGCAGAAGTTGAGATCACATACCAACGCTTTTATTCAATTATAAAAAGGAAGTTCTTAAAAAATCCAATTAGATGAAAGTCCACTGAATATTGAACATAAAAGAACAAGAAAACAGTAACTTGTCCCAGGACCATTTCTCTCTGAACTCCATAAAAATCCAAGATGAGAATAACATAACAACTTGTGAAGCAGTTTTAAGGTTTGCAAAACACTTTCTCATACGTTCTCTCATTTGAGCCTCATAACAACCTGGTAAATTGGAATCTCAGGTATTATTCTCCTCCAGGTTACAACTGAGGAAACTAAAACTGACAGATGTTCTGTGGCTTCTACATGGTCACATGACTGGAAAATGCCAGAGGGCAAATCTGAACCCAAGTCTGTTCTGACTCCAAAGTTAATGGTCTTTCCACTGTACCACACCAGGAAGCTGTGAAGGCAGGGGAATGGATGATATTGCCAAAGAAAAGAGTATAGCAAGAGGGAGAAAAGAGAGGAAGGGTAGAACATGCACCTTAAAAGGGGGAAAGAGGCTGAAGGCGAAGGGGGAAAAAAAGACAGAGAAGGAAGAGAGAGGGAAGGGAATAAGCCACAATGTACCAGGCACTTTTACACATAGTATCTCTTTTGATTATCAAATTAGATAAAGAGGAATGATTAGTGAAGAAGAGAGAAGAGAACCAGGAGACAGTAGCAGCTCTGACACCAATGGAGAAGACTGTATCCAAAAGGAGGGAACGTAGAACAGTGTCACATACTTCAGAGATATCAAAGATAAGGGATGAAAAAGCTAATTGGACGTGGTAATCAGGAAGTTATTAGTGATTAAGATAGATGAGGGGAGAAGATAATTGCAAAGGTAGACGAGAGCAATAAAGAAGTGGAACTATCAGATTTTCAGATCACATTTTCAAGAAACTTTTCAGTGAAAGGGAAGAGAGAGATGTGAAGGTAACTGGGTGAGTACAAGGGTCAAGGGAAGGATAGGTAGGCTAACTTGTGAGCAATAGACTTAAGTTGTAGAGGTCTTTATAAATTCATTCAGTGAGCACTTATTAGGCTCTTTCTACATGGAGAGCACTATGCTTAGGTGATGTGGAAGGGATACATTTTAGATCAGAGAGAGCCCCTACCCTCATGGAGTTTTAGTCTGGGGGGGGGTTGTAATCTATATGGTAACTCTCAGGGATGTTTTAGAAAGGAGACACTTTAATTAGACAATTTAATTAATTTAATTAGTCAGAACAAACTTGGGTTCAAATTTGCCCTCTTGCATTTGAATCACATGTGCTCATAGGACCACACGGTGTATGACCATACACCAGATCATACATTACAGCTTTCCAACCCTCTAATGTTATAAATGAGGAAACCAAGACCCAGAAAGTTGATGTGATTTGCCTGAGGTCACACAGGTGATAAGTGGCAAAGTTAGGGTTTGAATCATGGAATCACAAAACTTCAGAACTGAAAGGGACTTTGAGGATCATCGGGCCAACCCCATCTGTGCTTCTAGGTAAAGAAACTGAAGTCTAAAGAGAGAAAACAATTTAATAACATCTCAGTTTCCTTTGACGTTGACAGTTGAAAGCAGCACTAGGATTTTTCCTGGCAATGGCATTTATGTTCTTGGAGGCCACATGAAAAGCTATGAGCCTGGTCAGACCCTTCTATCTCTTAGTTACTCTGTGAACCTTTTAAAAACATCTGATTTCTGGTCCATAGCCGCCTCTTGCATTTGCTTTCAATCGTAAGAGTCCCCTGTGTTTAAGCATATGTTTTTACAGTGAACTTTTGTCCTCTTTGAAAACAGCGTTTCAATCTCTCTTATTAAATTCTAGCTTTCATGACTAATACACAACAAGAACTTCAGAAATATTTTTATGATATATTAATGCAGTCGGGCTCTTCCGCTTACAAATTGCTTGGAGATAAAAACCATTATGTCCAACAATGGAATTGCCTCGTAAATATGAGAGAATGCAAACCAGAATCATGCCTTCCCCGTTCTTGTGGGCCCTGGATTTCTCATTGTAGTTTGGTTCCAAAGATTCTTGCTTTGTGGCTTAGTGAGAAGATTGCAATAATTTATAACTCAGTGGAAAAAATGTGGAAACTCCTCCCCAAGTTTGCTGTGGGAAAATGAACGGATAGGCCTTTTAAAAAACAAAAAACAAAACAAAAAAAACTTTTCTCTATATCTTGCATATACTTGTAAATAGGTGACTCATTGGGAATGCTTTTGAGTCAGAATAGAAGCTAATGCCAAAAAAGGATCTGTTCAATTTGACAATTATTTGCATTTGAAAAACTAAGAAATTCTTGTTGCAAATTCTTGTTACAACAGTCAGAGAGAGAGAGAGAGAGAAGAGAAGAGAGAGAGAACAAGAGAACAAATGAACACTGTCATTTGTCTTGAAGACCTAGAGCAACCAGAACCCTTAGAGACTACAGGAAAGTTTTCATTTATTTTAGAAATTGGGGCATCTGTAAAGCTACTTCCAGACTTGCAGTGTTAATAGAATATGACTAGTATTAAGTGTGGCTACTCAGAAAAAGAGTAAACCACAAGGTTTCTTGATTATTGTTTTTGGAAAGTAAATGCATTGCTTTAAAAAAAATAATTGCTTTCCACTAACTCTCTCTGCAGTTCTTGGCACATTTTTTTCATTTTCAACAAACAGCTGAAACCACATTGACCTTCCTCAGTCTTGATAAGAATCATCTGTGAGCACCACAATTATAATTTTGCGATTTTGAGCTGATTTTCTACTTGGACTCCAGTATCAATTTCAGCTGAAATTTCCATGGACGTGGCCTTTTTTCTCATGGTTACAAATAATTTAGTCAGAAAGTGATGCATTTGGAGATAGGGGGCATTCTTCCTCAGCTTTGCCATGTAATCAGGCCTCTTAATGAATTCCACATTTTCCACATCTATCTACTTGTCCACCTTATCAGGAACCTTTCTATTCACAGAGAACAGATGAAGAAATTTCTCCTTCCGTTTGGAATTTACCTCAAGTATTTGGCTTCTCTGCCAAGACGCATCTCATCATCCACAGGGGCACAAAGGAAGGAGGCACAGCATTTGAAAGAGTTGATTTTAAAAATGACATTTCGTTTAAAAAAGGAATCTAGAATCCCATGCAAATATTATTGTATGTCAATAGCATCCCATCCTCCACAGAGCTTAGTATTCTCCAGATATCTCTGGAAACTGTACAAAATCCCAGCAGGGAAGAGGAGGGCAGGTATCAGCATCCCCATTTTTCAGCTGTGGAAACTGAGGTAGATATTAATAAAGTGTCCAGTGTCACAAAACTCCCAGATAGCAGGACTGGGAGGAGAATCCAGGGTTTTTAATGTCTTAGTTTATTTTTTTTCATTTAGAGGTTATGGAATTGCTATTAAAATAGAGGTTTTATCTTCATTTCTATAAATTCATCTTCTAAATATTCACTGGTCAATTACCATGCAGAGAGCCCTGTTCTAGGTGATAGGGGAGGGGGCACTCATTTATAATACATAGATACTGTTCTCACTAAATCGATAGACAAACTGGAAGGGCCATCATTACCAGTCATTACTCAAGAGTAATTATTTGCTTATCCCCTTCACCAACTATACAGAGTATGCTGAAGAAAGAGGGCGTGTACGTAGTTGATATTCAGTGCACATCTGTTGATAATAACAGTAAATCACATTTATATGGCACTTTATGGTTTACGATACTTTTAGTGGCAACACTACATGTAATATGTAATGAAGAAAGTATTGGATTTGGATCCAGGGTGGGAAACCTGAGGCCTCAAAGCTACATGTGGCCTCATTTGAATTCAGTCAAAGGGCCACACTTGAGGACCTAGAGGGCCACATGTGGCCTCAAGGCTACAGCTTGCCCATCCCTGGACTAAGTAAGAAGACCTAGAGTTAGATCTGGCCCCTGACATTTATTACCTCTCAAGAGCTTCAATTTCCTCATCTATAAAATGAAGGGGATGGATTGGGTGGCCTCCAAAGCACATTCCAGCTCTACAGCTGTGATCCAGTGATCTTATAAAAAAAATCATATACACATAAATACACATACACATAAATATATATACACATAAATACACACGCATAAAAATATATATATCCTTTGACCTTCAAATCTACCATGTAAGGAAGGAATCACAAACATCCCTACCATTTTATGGTTAAAGAAACTCAGGATGGCAGAGGTTAAGTGCCTTGCTTGTGGTCACATAGCTAGTGAGTGGTGGTCACATTTACTAAAATCCTCTGATTCCAAATGCAGACAGAAAACATTTTGTAAACCTTGAAGCACAATCAGCGATTGTTATTTTGATATCATTTTGCTGAAAGGGGGCATGATTCAGCTTGTAGGAAGTTGGTCCTAGAACCAGGAAGACCTAGGCTCAAATCTCACCTCCAGCATAGCAGCATGTCCCTGGACGAGTAACAACATCTCAGTACTGCAGGCAGTTCTCTGAGTCTCAGAAAGTGTGGCTCTGCATTGGTAAAAGGCATTTACTCCCTCATTTGGGAGGGTTCCCTATACTGATGAAAGCACAAGTTCTTTTCCCCAACCCTGTTGTTTAGGTGTTTTCAGTCATGTCAAACTTTTTATGACTGCATTTGGGGCTTCCTTGGCAAAGATACTGGAGTAATTTGCCATTTCCTTCTCTAGCTCATTTTACAGGTAAGGAAAATAAGGCAAGGAAAGTTAAGTGACTTGGCTAGGGTCAGATAGCTAATAAGTGTCTGAGGCCAGATTTGGACTCAGGAAGACTCTATCCACTGTGCCACTTAGGCAATTGTCCAAGTCTCAGAAAGTGTGGCTCTGCATTGGTAAAAGGCATTTACTTCGTCATTCAGGGAGTTCCCTATGCCAATAGGTCCTATCCCTACCCATCTGCCAAAAAGAATAAGTTTGGAAAGTGGGGACCTGTTGGCATTCCGTAAATATCACTCTACACATACAATGGGGTAAGGGGGAAGAGAACAGAAAGATCCTGGAGATAGACTTGGCCAACAGTTGTTCCTTGCTTGAAAAAACTGACACCCCCTTAGCTGTGGAAGGATTTCCTGGCAGCACCAATATTTCTTTGGTGTTTTGTGATACAATCTAGTATTTTACCATCAAATTGGTATACTTGGGAATTATTATTTATAAACTTTGAATCTGATCAATCTGAATGGACAAAATAATAGCAAAGAGCAATCTAATAGAGTAGAAAGCATCTTGTCTTTCAAGCCAGAGGATCTAAGTTTGAACCTCTGCTCTGTCACTTACTTCTTATATGACCTTAAGCAAGTGATTGGACTCTTCTGAGTCTCAGTTTCTACATCTGTATAATGAGGGACTAGGGTGACCCGTAAAGTTTCCTCCAACGCTAAATCTCAACAATGTGATTTCATTGGTGTAGGGAACTTCTAGGTGAGGAAATCTAACAATGCAAATTGGTACTTTTTCAGTACCTTAATCTCATTAGATTAGAGCATTGCAAATTTAAGTGACTTGACAAGGGTTACATAGCCACTATGTTGGAGGTAGGACTTGAATTTGATGTCAGCTTTCTATCCATTATACCACAAGGCATCTCCACATGTCACTCAGTCAGCCAATAAATATTTATTAAAGTGCTAAGCACTGGAGATTCAAAGAAAGATTTCAAAAAAAGTCCCCTGCTCCTGAGGAATTCTCTGGAGGAGACAACATGAAAATAATTATGTAAAATCAAGATGTATGCAGGATAAATTGGAGATAATATAGGGAAGGCACTAGCAATAAGAGGGATTGGGAAAGGTTTCATCTAGAAGGTAGCACTTTAACTGGATCTTGGAAGAAGCCATCAAAGCCAGGAGGTGGAAATGAAAAAGGAGAGTGAGCCAGGCATAGAGGATAGTCACTGAAAATGCCCAGAGTCAGGAGATGGAATGTCTTGTTCCAGGAGCAGTAAGGGGGCCTGCATCATTGAGTCACCTCTTATATGGCGGGAAGTTGTGTAAGGTATAAGGCTAGAAAGGTAGGGGGAGAGCCAGATTATGGAGGGTTTTGAACAACAAACAGGATTTTATATTTTAAATTGGAAGTGATAGGGAGCCACTGAAGTTTACAAAATTGAATGGGGGGAGTGACGTGGGCAGATCTGCCCTTTAGGAAGATCACCATGACAGCCGAATGGATGATGAACTGGAGTGAGAAATGAGATGGGGTGGCTAGGTGGTGCAGTGAGTAAGAGCGCCGGCCTCGGAGTTGGGATGACCTGAGATCAGATCTGGCCTCAGAAAATGAGCACCCACACATAAATAATGACTAGCTGTGTAACCTTGAGCAAGTTACTTAACCCCAATTGCTTTAAAAAAAAAAAAAGAAATGAGAAATGAAACTGTATCATAGGAGGAGCAGCTGAAGAAACTCAGTGTTTCATATGAGCCAGTCAAATAATGAGGCTGCTAAAAGTCTAATTCGATTTTAGGCTGCATTATAGAAATCTAGTGTCTAGACGACATGGAATAGCCCTTCTGCTCTGTGCCAGTAAGAGCACATTTGGAGAATTGTATATAATTCAGCCACATTTTAAGAGGGAGATTGAGAAAGTAGAGGACTATAAGCTAAATGATAAAGGGTCAAGGAATACTGTTACATAAGAAGCCAGAAATACATAGCCTAAAAAAGAGAAAATGAAAGGGAGACATGATAGATACTTATCTTCACACGTGGGAAGTGTTGTTGTATAAAAAAGTGTGTAAATTTGTTCTTCATAATTCCAAAGGTCAGGTTAAGATAAATGGGGAGAGGTTATGAGAAGGCAGATTTCATTTTGCTAGAAAAATATTTCCCAAAAGAGTAGCCATAGGTGGAATGGGTTGTGTTGTGAAGCCATAAGTTGGCCATCTCTAGAAGGATTCCAGCAACTATTTGATGCCACTTGTCAAGGACAGCATAGGAGGAAATTTGGCCCTCAGGAAAAAGGCTAAACTAGATGGTGTAGATGTGAAGCAAGGTGGTACAAAGGGTGTAGCACTGGTCTTAAATCCTGGATCTGGCATTTACTATTTGTGGGACCTTCAGCAAACTACTTAATCCCTCTGGGCCTCCTCTTGCTTGCCTGTAAAGTAAAGGTAATGAACCAGATGATGTCTGAAACTCCCCTCTCCTATCCTCTCTTGAGGTCTAAGACTCTAATGATATAATACTTGATAAGGCAAAGGTTAAAAAAAAAAAAAAGGAAATCAAATGAAAAGTGACTCCCTGTGTTTGTCAGAGCATCTTGGGTTTTGTCCTTCATTCTCAATGAGGATCAATGCTATCAGGAGGGTGGTGTCTTGACTTGCAAGTGAGTTGGATTTAAGTGAGGCTGTGCACTTTCTCCTCTAGAGTCATGTGAGTCCAGCAGCAAGACATAGGTCAAGACAGCCGGTGATGGCCCAGCTCAGGTCTTCTTAGTTAGGAAGTAAAGAAAGAGCATTGAAGCTCAGGATGACTTAAACAGCCTGACAGGGAAACCAAAGGCCAGGACTCAGGCCTTTTTATACTTCAGTCACAAGAAAATTATGTTACCAAACTTGTACCATGCAATTATCTACTAACCCTCTGTCCCTAACTCCCAAGAAGGACATTTCACTGTTTCACTGGCAGCAATTAAGAGTGTGATTTTAAGCTCCTAATGGGCAAGGATTATATTTTTTATAGGAAGATATAATGCTGTGCATCCTCTCACAGGGCATAACACAGCACATAGGTAGGAGAGTTGTAAACCTAGAAAAGCCTAAATAAGTTCATCAGACTTAATTTCTCCTACTGGGTTGTTTACTCCCGAGTGCTTCTGTGGTTTAAAAATAGCTACTCCACTGTCAGCCTGGGGCAGTAAGAGGATGGTGCTTTCTTTACAGCCAAAAATGCATGGAATGGCAGCTTTATCGTCAACAGAGAGGCTTTGTTCCATACAGGGTTGAAAGTATATGTCCCTCATAATGATTCAGGCCTGAGTGGTTCTCCAAATGTCACTGACCTTTTTTAATTAACTCCCTCCTTATTTTTTTTCTTTTGGGGGTGAATAGGTGCCAAGAGGCCTAAATAAGTATTGCCTATTTGAATGGGCTTTTTCTTTCTTTCTTTAATTGAAGAGAACTTTCTAAACACAGTTTGACTAAAGGTCTGAGATAAGGCCTAAGAGTAAGAGTCTATTTCTCTGACTGCCAGATCTCTGAGGCTAAGTAAACCTTATCTTTGTTTTTCTTTCTTTCTCGGGTAACTGAATTAAAAAAAAAAAACAACTGAAAGGGATTTTTCGAAGGCCTTGATAGAAGCAGGAGATACTAATGTAATTTACAGCATCTTATTAGCGAAGAGACTTTATCTACAGTTACTTTCATGAAGTTCAGGCAAAGTTTTTGGATTTTTTTTAAGTTCGGGGAGCAAATAGCCCTATCCTATCCAAGATTGTGAGAATTACTGCTTACTTAAAACTCGAATAAGTAGGTAAAAGGATTTGTATCCTGGAAAAGGATTAGAGGGCTGGTCATCTAGTGAGACTGAGAGATAGTAGATACACATCTCAAGCAATATTGAAAGAATCAGAGGAAAGTCTCCCCCGTACTGGGCAGCTCCTATGTGGAAGGTCAAGGCCACATGGGGGAATGAAGGCATGAATAGGTTGTGACCTGTTCCAGGGGAGAGTCTGTTTCAAGCATGAGACTGCTGTGTGGTGCAGTGGATACGGTACTAGGAGTGGAGTCAGAAAGACCTGTATTCAAATCCTGCCTCAGAGACCTTAACTCTTTGACTCTAAGCCCTTAACTTCTTCTAGCTTCAACTTCTTCATAGGTACAATATGGATAGTAATAATAACCCTTACTTCACAGGGTTGTTTTTGAGGATCCAATGAGATAATGTTTGTAAAACACATGGAAAGACCTGAGTTCAAATCCAGTCTCAGACACTTACTAGCTATGAGACCCTGGGCAAGTCACTTCATCCTGTTTGCCCCAGTTTCTTCATCTATAAAATTAGCTGGAGAAGGAAATGGCAAAGCACTCTACTATCTTTGCCAAGAAAATGTCCTCAGGGCAGGTAGATGGCAAAGTGAATAGAGCACCGGTCCTAGAATCAGGAGGACCTGAGTTCAAATCTGGTCTGAGATACTTGACAGTAGCTGTGTGACCTTAGGCAAGTCTCTTAATCCCAATTGCCCTGCTTTCCCTGCCTCCAAAAGAAAAAAAGAAAATTACCTCAAATGTGGTTGGGAAGAGTCACGACAGAAAAATGAATGAAAAAATTGACTCTGTGAAGAAAATAGTAGAGGTACCTTTAAATCCATTAATGGATTAGAAAGTGATAATATTATTCCTACTTTACAGATAAGAAAGCTGATGCTCAGCAAAGTTAAATGATCATGCATTGAGCCAGTATCAGACTTCGGAGCTCACATCTGCTTTATTCTAATAATCTGGTGCTGCCTCTGCATGAAGCCTTGGTGGAATCATTAACCTCCACTGTGTATTTTTCCTCCTAGGCAAAAATTCAGCCCTCCTGGTTTTGCCTGTAGAATCTGGAAAGGACTTCAGAACTCCTACATGGGAGTTCTGCAGAGCATAGCATGCTAAAGTCAACTTTCACATCCATTCTTTCTTTCCAGTAGAATCAGTTTACCAAAAAAATTCCTTTCAAAGGACCATGACCTTGAACCCATCCAGAAATGTGATACTATTTCATAACCTTTTAGAGCACTTACCTAAAAGGACTGTAACTATGAATAAAACACTTCCTTTCTTCTTTCTTTAACTATAGTAATATGCAATAATTGCAATATTAATAATGTCTAGCATTTATATAGCAGTTTAAGGTTTGCAAAGTGCTTTGTAATTATCTCATTTTATACTCACAACTCTGACTGGTAAGCACCAATATTATTCTCATTTTACAGATGAAAAAAACTAAGGTACATAGAGATTAAATAACTTGCCCAGGGTCTACACAGCTATTACGTGTTTGAGGCAGGGTTCAAACTCAGGTCTTTCTGCCTCCAGCTCCAGTACTCTATCCTCTTTGCCACCTAGATGCCTACATAGCACAAGATATGATTTTCTTGTTTCTCTCATTTAAGATACTGTTGTTTTTAGTAGACTCATTGCTTTTTCCCCACAGACTGAAAGAGTATAGCTGAAAATAAGGAGTGGTAGGCTAGGAAGAACAGAGGCTGGCTATAAGGCCTGCTATTACCTACATATACAAAAGACCACCACAATTCCCATTTATGTTGTGTTCCACAGGGTATAGGTTACAGACCTCTTCACTTTCACGTCTGATTTTCTCCTCACAACAATCCTGTGAAGTAGGTAGTGCAGGTCTCATCCCTATTTTATAAAAGAGACTTGAACTTAAAATACCCCCGAATTGGAAGTGACATGTCTGTAGTCACACAGCTTGGAATGCTGAGTACCCATCTGCTAGGATTGTCAGGGTAGTATAGGAGAGATCCATTCCAACTCTGAGAATCTTGGATTCTGAGACCTATGCCATATTTTCTGACTCTAAGCTCCTGTAATGGAAATGTAGATTTGAAGATCTTCCCTGCCCCTAGGCCCTTTGATTGGCTTAAGAGACTTTGATTGACTTCAGTGACTCTGAGAACCTTCCTTGATTTGAAAATATACTCTGCCCCCTAATAGGCTGAATGTGGTCACATGGAGCCTGTGGTAGGAGGCTTGGTTTTCAGGAATGACCACACCTTGATGCTGTGTGATTGGGTAGTGGGTCAAGAGGGTGGTTACATTCTCTGAGCCAGGAGAAGACTATATAATCCCTGATTTGAGGCTTTGCTTTGGGGCTCACTTTGAGAAGTGTTGTGTGATTTGACCAGATGAGACTCTGGGAAGCCGTTGTTGAGAGCCCCCCGGCTTTGAAAACCCAGATGTTGATGCTTCCCTCTCTGGTAATTGTGATTTGGTATTGATATAATGGTTGGACAGTTTGGAAGCCTGTCTGTTTGATCTGTCTGTATACTCTGAAGTTCAGGGTGCTGACCTTTTTCCCCTGAACTAGGTAATATACGTTTGTTTGATTAAAGTAAGCTTGTTAATCCGTTTTGAGTTGCTTTCCTTTTGAAAAGCAGATCTAAGAACCTGTATTGGCAGTCACCCTGGGGATATTGGGGTGCTTGCTGCTACAGCTCCATGCTATAATTTGCCACAATGGACTGTAGCAGGCACAGAGAGAACCTCCTCTTGATTTTTTGGGGCAGCCCCTCCCCTCTCCTAAATGATGCATAGGGTACATATAAAAGAAGAGACCTGTTTCCAGATATAATAACACAAAACCTCAAAGTAAAGAGGTGGAAATACTGAGCTGCCTGGGAAGCTGGAGAGAGGCCTGTGTATCTACAGGGCCCTACATGGAACCAGATGCATCAAGGATCTCAGAGTCAGAGGAGGACATCAAAACAGTGACAGAGAGACTGGCCCTAATGGACAGTCATAGGACCCTGTGCAGACCAGGAGGCAGCAACAGGCCAGATGAGGAGAGTGGAACTTGTAGGCCACTGTATCTATGTGTTCCTCTTGCCAAGGAGAGACAGCTGTGATGAAAGGAAGAGGAAAAAGAAATGAACCCTCAGTTAGGCAGGGAGCTGGGCTGAGATTGCCACAGCAGAGAACTGTGCGATCCAAGAACTACAATTCAGAGAGGCAAACCTATGTGTTGTTTTTTAATTATAACATGAACCAGGTTGGCTATGAAGGTTTCTGTGTGAAGAAATTTAATCTTCTAGCAACCCTAGCATCTTGCCTCAACAAGAAAGGTGGATCCCAAAAGAAAATGGGGGTTTAATTGACATCTTAATAACGAAAGATACAAGAATAGTGTTGAATGTAAGAACTGCATAGAACCTTGTGGGAAGGTGGAGAAGGTTTTCTTGATGGTCATTAGTCTCAGGTATAGGTCCATTCTACATTTTTTGTTCAGTTAAAAAAAAAAAAGAGCTAGCCTATATTTAGCGTGTTTTTATCTTCAGTGCTTAACAAGGAGCTAAAGGCCTTTTTGGAATCAGCAAAATGTGCTGGATACTGACTATTCCCACAATTTCCATAGGCAGGAGCACAAACCATAGGTATTTGAGGGAAATCTTATGAAATTAAACCCAGGGCCATAACGCTAAGAATTTTGGCCCAAATAACACATGGCTTACACAAAGAATAAATCAAATATATATGTGAACAGTTTTAAGCCTTGAGAAAACTCTCATTGGGAGTGATAACTAGAGGGGTACAGGAGGTGGGTATGTTGAGAGGAAAATCTGTACCTTCTTTATTGTTTTACATTGATTTTCATTTTGGACAACTCCCTTCCTCCTAGTGGGGCCTAGATGTCGAAATCAGGGCTCAGGATGCAGCTTCTATTGTGCTTTTCGTGGCCCACCCATTTTCAGGTCTGGCAGTCCTTCCACCATGCACAAAGGGCAACTGGCTAAGGAGTGCCCTGACCACAGATATGGTAATCAGCTTATCAGCCTTCTAATATGGCACATCCACTGATGCTCTGTAAAAGGCGATGGACACTGTCTGGGGAAAGTGACCACATATATCCATCTGTGACCACACTATAGGCTTGGACTTAGACCTAGCTTCAAATGGCAGGGAAGCTATAGGAAGGCTCTGTTCTAAGAAAAGCCACCATATGAAAACCCAAACTTATAGAGCCTAGGGGGAAAAAAAAGGAAATGGATGTTTATTTGTATTACCAAAAGACCAGCACTACAGGATCCATTTAAATAGCATGCTCAGCTCAGAAAGTCACATTGTAGCTTGACTTGTACACACCCTTGTATATAAAAACAAGGACAGATAATCTCAGAATTGGAAGGGCCTTGGAGGTCACCCAGTTAACCTCCTACTCAAAGCATGAATTCCCTCTACAGAATTCCTAACACATTATTGAGCTAGACTTTAAAGAAAAAAGAGAGAAACCTTTAGTTATGGCAAACTCATTATGTTATGAGGCAACACATTCCATTAGGGCATGGGGGAAGGAGGGGAGAGACAGTTCTAATTACTGAAAGGTTTTCTTATATCAGGTCAAAATCTACCCCTCTGTAGCTCACCCACTGATTCTAGTCTGTGGTCTGGGGCCAAGGAGAGTAAGTACTATCCCTTTTATATTTGGCAGCCTTTCAGATGTTTGAATATTACCATGTCTCCCTTTCTCTGCCCCTAAATATTTTACTCTCCAGGTTACATCCACAACTTTTTTTTTTCCTAAATAATATATGTGAGGGAGTGGCGTGATGTCAGGTACCCACCTTGTACTGGACTTTATCTGATGGACACACTCCAGCACACATTTATGCTGTCTTCTATAACATAACACCTGAATTGCACATACTACTACAGATGTGGTCTGACCAGGGCACAGTGCAGCAGGACTGCCCCCACATCCCACCTTGTGTTCATACAGCCTGAGATTGGATTTCCCCACTAAAGTCTACTTAGAACATGGAGACTTTGGGTTGTCAAAGTCTATATTAACACAGCATAAGCCCTGGAAGGTATTACCAAATTGGAAAGATGAAGTGTCTGTAATAGAAGGACTAATGGAGGGGCCCCTCACCATAAAGTTGGCCACCAGGGCATACATTTTTTTTGATGACAGGAACTTCTGAGGTTTGTCTGCTAAAGGGTGGAAATGGTTGCAATGCAAGTAAATGATTAAAATCACAGTTCTTTGGAAGTGTTTAAGAAGCTCAGATGAACTTATTTTGTAGCTTACATCACACCACTGACTCATACTGAACGGGTGGTCTACTTAAAACGTGTAAGCCACTTTCATATAAACTTCAGTCTAGCCGCAAGTCCACCATTTTGTACTCATGCCATTGATTTTTTAAAAATCATGTAATACTTTATATTTATTTTATTAAATGTGCTTTTGTTAACCTTTATCCATTACTGTAGCTTCCCAAAATATTTTTGGACCCCAATTCTATCATCCAATGTACTCCTGTAGGTTTTATCCACAGATTTGGTTAATCAACACACTATTTATGCTTTCATCCAAGTCACTGATGAAAAAAACATATTCAACAGAACTAGGCCACAGTCAGAGCCATGTGGAATTTGACCAGATGCCCAACTCCAACTTGACATCCATCCATTAATCACTACACTCTGTATTTTGTTAATCAGTCAATTTTTATCTCACCTACCTTCATCTTCATTATAGTCTCTTTTTCCCCATCTCTTCTCCAAGTATCATGTTGTTATTATTATATCAGATCATATTATGTTCATCAGCACAGCATAATAGAAAGAATTCTTGATTCAGAGTCAGAAGATTCCTGAGTTCAGGTCCCATCTTGCATGCCTGAGGGCACGACTAATTTTTTTGCTTTTGTCTTTGTATCTGCAGTGTATTTGTTTTTGTTTAGTCATTTTTCGGTCATGCCCAGTTCTTTGTGACCTCATTTAGGATGTTCTTGGCAGAGATACTAAGTGGTTAGCCATTTCCTTCTCCAGCTCATTTTACAGATGAGGAAACTAAGGCAAACAGGATTAAGCGACTTGCCCAGGGTCACAGGGCTAGTAAGTATCCGAGGCCAGATTTGAACTCAGGAAGATGAATCTCCCGTACTCCAGGCCTGACACTTTATGCTCTGCACCACCTACCTACCCTCAGCATAGTATAGAGTATGTAGGAAATAGATCTACAGAGTTCTTAGTAAATGCTTAATAAATTCTATTTTCACAGAATTGATCTAAACTTCTCTAAACCTCATCTGTAAAATGGAAATAAATGATATTTTGTTTCACAAAGGATTATTGAGGAGAAAAAACTATAGTTTTTAAAGGACTAGGTTAATGTTTGTTTTATTCTATTTGATCATTTTATATCATAATAAAAAAAATTAGGCTATTCATTGGCAAGCTTAGTTTTAAGAGAAAGGTGACCAAGAAATGGAACAGACTCGAAATCAAATCATATGAGGATTGAAGGAAATGAAGATGTTTTACCTACAAAAGAGAAGGACTCATGGGGAAAGAGAGGGACATTTTGAAATGTTTTCACATATTTGAGGAGCTATAGTGTGGAAAAGGGATGTATATTGGCCACAAAGGGTAGAACTCAGAGTAACAAATTTTGGGTTGATACAAGGAAGAACCCCTTAACAATTACAACTATCTGAAAATAGAAAGGACTGCCTGGTAAGGAAGTGAGTTCCTTGTGTGAGAGTGTAAGCAGCTAAGGAAGGATTCTGTAGAAGAGAATCGTGCTTAGGGAAGGGAAATTGACTGAATTACGTCTAAGGTCTTCTCAAGTCCAAGATTCTATAGATTTCATAGGTTGGCAACTTAATATGTTTTTGTTCTATTTTGACTCTCCTTATTTAAAAATGAGTTTTCTTAAGGAAACAGAAAAAAAAAGTAGGAGAAACGATTGGTGGATAAATTACATAATTTAAAAAATTTTCCAATTAGTGCTTTCATGCACCATGATTCCAATGAGTTAATCTATGCTAAATGAGCATCTTTTAATGCTAGGAGTGGTGAATAGCTGGGCAGAACAATACACAGTCTTGAATTGCACTGTTGATCTCATTACTCAGAGGAATTCTTTGCCTTGGAAAGGTATCTGGTTGCACAGCTTCATCCTCAAGATGTTCTGTGCCTGGAAAGCAAAAGTGAGACCTAATATCTCTATATTGTCATTTTTTCCAATCAGAAGCCATTAACTGATAACTCCCAAGCCTGGCTCCCAGGTGTGCATTCAGCTAGCTCACCTCCAGGGCCCCTTGTTCTCCCCCGCCTTCTCTAGTCTCAAGGTTGTATGGTGACTCCCTGTATCTAAAAGTTGAGAGGGAACCATCAAAATAATTGCTTCATAAGATATCATTATGAAAGAGACTTTGGCCCCTTTCAGGGGGAGAGGATTGAAACAGACACAACTAGAAATTACAATGGATCTTTAGGACTTCAAGACTAGTTCCCTGTAGCTTTGTTTTGGAAGAGCTTTGGCCTCATTACTGGCCCACTGAGGTAGTTTTGTGTTGGTTACCATGGGAGCAAATCTTAGAGATTCAACCTGTCAAGTCCCTCTGCAGGAATTGCAGGCCTAGCCTCTTTATAGCCCCAGCTACAAAAGACTTTAAGTAGAGGATTCTTGCCACAAGAATCCTTGGCATTGGCAAATAGTTTAACATCAGAAATCAATACGGTTCCATCAGGGGAAATGGTATTTAAAAGCTGCATTACCATGTGCTTTGCCAGTGCACCCGAGGGACCATTGGGTCTTGCCATATGACTTGCCACTGAAATCTCCTAGGTGTGTTGTCTCCCCCATTAGAATGTAAGCTCCTTGAAAGTAGGAACTGTCACACGTTTCTATTTGTATCACCAGAGGTTAGCATAGTGAGTGCTTGAAAAAAAAATGTTTTAATTTTTTTTATTCTTCTGAAAGGAAAATTGTCATGTGAAACAATCTAGACATGGGTTACTAAATATTCTAACAGCATTTTTCTTCTTCTGATTAAGTCATTCCACACTCCACAAAGAGCACCGTTCAAAAGCATTGCTGGAGCTGAGAATACAAAAATAAAAAACAATACGGTTCTTGCTTCAGGGAACTTATAGTCTACTTAGGGGAGGAGGAGGGAAGCCGTGCAAGATATAACACACAAATAAATGTAATGCAAAACAGAGCATATCCAGACAAAGTATTCTAGAGGGAACCATAAAGTAGGCTTGGTACTATACAACATTTAATCACCTGACTCTATCCCTTTGCCTTGTCTTCCCCTGTGTCTGCAAGTTACTCCATCCTCATATTGGACACAGGATTTGAACCCTAAACTTTCCAACGCAAAATCAAGCACTCCAATCCAGTACACACAGTGCTGGTATGACTGGTGCTAATGGGAGCGGCAGGTTAGCAGATTAAAGGACCCACAGCTTCCTCCCTGTAGTTACCATAGCCACAGTGGGAATAAGGCCTGACTTGCCTACTACATAGTACAATTTCTACTTCGTGGTTCCCTCTCAACTCTTTTTTCTACTTTCCTTATTTCCCCACTACTCACCCCTGGACCCTCACCACTGACAGAAAAGTAGTTGCTGCCCAATTATTGTTTCCCATATATCCTATTCCTTAGACTTCTCTTATATAAATAGGATTATCCTGTCATAACATGAGTCTGTGCATATTTCCCAGAAATATAACTCCATTCAATAAAGTCCAGACTTCAACCCAATTAGCCTGTAAGAAGTAATTAGTCCAGTCCTCCACTGTTATTGTGGAAGAAGTATGGGATTTGGATTCTGCCACTTCTATCGTGTGACCTTAACCTCTCTGGGCCTCAGTTCCCTCATCTGTTAAAACCTAGGGTTGGCCCAGATAGCCTCTGAGGTCCCATCTGGCCCTACTGCTATCATCCTGTCTACATAGCTCCCTGCTTGAGACTTTCTAGCAGATCCTTAGAGATGCTTCTGTGGATGTCGGTGATCCCAGGCGGGAGTTTCAACCAGATGTTTGAAAACAGTGTGCCATGCCAATAGGATACAGCCTTTTTTTCTTTGTAATTTTTTCTCTTGAAAATTAAAAAATTTATCTGAATCCTAAATATGGAGGGATGGTTCATAGACCTAAAGTAAATTTATCTAAGTCTGGGTTCTGCCATGTATATACTTCACGTTAATCTTAAACCAAGCTTAAGCTGCTGGTCCTCACTGCATTTCATGGTTTGACCACATGGTTTCTGTTTCTCTGTGTGTATGTGTCTTTTCTTAGTGGGCTCTTTATCACCATTCATGACAAAGGCCACATTGCCACAATGCTGAACTCCTGGCCAGAAGACAATATTAAGGTATGGTCCTCTTTTCCTTGCTGTTGTTTGGATGGTGGGTAAATCACTTACACCTCAACCACAGAGCCAACACACCTCTTTAGATTTTAAACTGGCTATTGCCTGAGCTCTAGGCAAGACAACACCAGAAACCATAGAAATAGTCCTGCTTTAGAACACCAGAATGTTTGGGATCATCTGACCAGCCCATGTAGCAGTTTCCTTTTCTTCCTTTGAGAGCATATGGGTCTTTTATTTATTGTTTCTTTAAAGAGTGGTAAAAACAAAGGTATAACTTCTCTCCAGAAGTCCCCAGCTCTGGGAAGTCCAAGTAGTAAAAGTAGCATTTTACAGTTAAACACAAACACACATTCACACACAAGCACACACACATAATCACAATCCAATGATAAAAGTAATGCAAGTAATACTGTCATCCCTATTTTACAGATGAGAAAAGTGAGGTTTGAGGAGATGAGATGAATTTCCTCACAGTCACACGGTTAATATAAGTGGCAATATCAGTATTCAAACCTAGGTCCTCTGGACAACAAGCCCACTATATTACAGGGTATCAGGTGCATGTATTTGAAAGAAGGAGAAGGCTAGAGAGAGAAGGCTAGAGAGGAAGGCTAGGAGGAAGGCTAGAAGATAATGTTTTCCTCATAGAATCTCAGACTCTCAGAGCTTGAAAGGACAAAGTTTTCACCATACTTGAACGTGACTAGATCTTACAGTACCCCAGACAAATGATAATTCCCAATAACTTTACTTATCAGGACGTTTTATTTATATTTTGCCCCAAAGTTAGCCTAGGTAACTATGCTGCCCAGGGGATATAATGCTGCAGTCTGGAGTCAGGAAGACATGAATTCAAATCCATCCTCAGACACTTAGTAACTGTGTGACCATGGGCAAGTCATTTAACTTCTGTTTGCCTCAGTTTCCTCAATTGTAAAGTGGAGATGATAACAGCACCTACTTCGAGGGATTGTTGTGAGATCAGATGAGATGATATTTGTTAAAAGTACTTGGCACAGTGCTTGGCACATAGTAGGCACTATCCAAATACTTATTCCCTTCTCCTTACCCCCTCTAAACAACTTCTGTCCAGTGCCACTTGTTCTGCCCTATGACCAAACAAGAAGGTCTAATCCCTCTTCCACATGACCCTTCAGACGTTTGAATACAATCATCATGGTTCCCTCATTCTCACTAGGCTATCTCCACCTCCCAAAGTGAATCATTTTATGGTCATCTCACTATCCTGGTTTTTCTTTCCTAAATGTGCTCAAATTTGGCAAACTGTACATGCTGGGGAAAGTCATTAGAACATGAGAAACTCACATGGACACTTCTATAGTTATGCTGGGTGGACACTGGAATTAGGAGTCAGAGGTCTTAGATTCTGATCCCAACTCTTATATTTAAGAGCTATGTGACTTTGGGCAGGTTGCTCAACATCTTTGAGATTCCAGGTCTGTAAAAATGAGATGATGATATTTACATAGTCTACCTAAATAATAATAGCTTCATAGAACTTAGAACTGGACCTTAGAGAAAGTCTAGTCAAACTCCTTCAGTCAACAGGTGATAAAGGAAGGACCCCATGCCAGCCACCCTTCATTCATCCTTCTATCTCCCTAGTACTCCAGATTTTCAGTTCCCTTCACGTCTTCCCACATTAGAATGTGAGGGGAGGGAGCCAAGATAGTGGGTTTGAGGCAGCCCAGCTGAACACTCTCAGTATTCGCCTCCAAACAACTTTCAAATAACACTTCAAATCAAATTTTGGAGCAGTAGAGCTAACAAAAGGTCAAGGGGGTACATTTTTCTAGCCTGAGAAAATTTAAGAGGTCAACAGGAGAAGTTTGTGACACCAGGTATGGGCCTGTCTTGGGACCTATACACACAGCAGCAACAACAGCAGCAGCAGTAGCTTCAGGAGCTCTCAGCTCAGAAAGTAAGGGGGTAAGACCACTAGTCAGAAAGAGATTAAAGGGGCAGCTAGGTGGCACAGTGAATAGAGCACCACCCCTGGAGTCAAGAGGACCTGAGTTCAAATTAAGCCTCATACACTTGACATACTCATTAGCTGTGTGACCCTGGACAAGTCACTCAACCCCAATTGCCTTGCCTTCCCCCCTCCAGAGAGAGAGAGAGAGGACCGTTTGCTTACTGAGTATGGCTGGCATTGACTGGCAACTCTATTGCTCAAACACAATTCTGGGTCACTGTTCCAGGGAAGAGAGGAGTGCTGGGGATCCATCACAAGGTAGAAAGGGCTCTAGATCCAGTTCCAAGGCAGAGAGGAGCACTAGGACTCATGGCTGCAGGGGATCAGGGGCCCTTCCTGGGTAAATACTAGAGAGCAGTGACACAGCTCTCCCAGGATCATACTACCTTAGAACCACCAAAAACTTGCACACCCCCAAAACTAGCTCTGAAAACAGCAGCACAAAAAAAAAGCCTGAAATTTGTGGTGCCTCCTCATCCCCAGGCAAAGAAATAGGTTGTAAAAATGAGGGAAAAAAAGGTATTTGACCATAAAAAGCTACTATGATGAAAGGGGAAACTAAGACATAAACTCAGAAGAAGACAACAATGTAAAAACAGCTTCAAAGCCTCAGAGAAAAATGCTAATTAGACCCAAATCCAACAAGAATTTCTGGAAGAGTTAAAGAAAGGACTAAGAGGGAGTGAAATGGGAAAAGAAGTGAGAGTGATGCAAGAAAATTATAAATAGAGAATTAATAAGCTGGTAAAAAAAGGCACAAAATTACTTGGCCAATGGAAAAAGAGGTACAAAATCTCACTGAAAAAAATAATTCCTTAAAAATTAGAATCAGGCAAATGAAAGTGAATGACTACATGAGACATCGAGAAACTTTGAAACAAAGTCCAAAGAATTTTTTAAAAAGAAGAAAATGTGAAATATCTCATAAGAAAACAGCTGATGTGTAAAATAGATCAAGGAGAAAAAAAATAAGAATTATTGGGCTACCTGAAATCCTTGATCAAAGAAAGAACCTAGAAATCATGTTTCAAGAAATCATCAAGGAAAACTGCCCCCAGAATCATAGATCCAAAGGGTCAATTAGAGATTGAAAGACTACACCAATTGCCTCCAAAATGAAAACTCCCAGAAATCTTATAGCCAGATTCCAGAGGTGCCAGGTCAAATAAAAAGTACTTAAAGTAGACAGCAAGAAACATTTCAGACATTGTGTTGCCACAGTCAGGATTGCACAAGATTTAGCAGCTTCCACCTTAAAGGAGAAAAGAACTTGGAATGTCATACTGCAGAAGGCCAAGGAGGGAGGATTACAACCAAGAATAACCTACCCAGCAAAACTGAGTATAATCCTTGAGGGTAAAAAAATGGATATCTGATGAAATAAAGGAATTTCAAGCATTCCTGATGAAAAGACCAGAGCTGAATAAAAAATCTGACATTCAAACACAAGGCTCAAGAGAAACATAAAAAGGTAAATATGAAAGAGTAATCATAAGCGTCTTAATAAAATTAAACTGTTTACATTCCTATATGGGAAGATGATACATGTAACTCCTAAAACTTTCTCATTATTAGAACAGTTAGAAAGGACAATACATAGATGGAGGGCATGACTATAAGTCAATTATATTGAAATTTTCTCTAAGAAAAATGAAGGGGTGAGAAAAGGGATGCACTGGGAAAGAGGGAGGGGAGAGGTAGAATGGGAATAATTTTCTCACATAAAAGAGGGACACAAAGAAGAGTTTTTACAGTATAGGGCAATATGGTGGGGGGGGGGGTGGCAGACAATGCTCGAACATGATTCTCATCAGAATTAGTTCAAAGGGGGAAGAATATATGCAAATACTCAGATGTATATAGAAATGTAACTTACCCAATAGAGAGATAGGAGGGGAAGGAGATAAAAGAAAGTGATTGGGGGAGGGGAGAAGGATGATAAGAGGAAGGACAGACTAAGGCAGGCAGTGGTTAGAAGCAAAATAGACTTTTAAGCAGGGACAGGATAAAAAGAGAGAGAAGAAGAAGAAACAAGAAAATATATAATGTCAGGTGTTATCATTATTACACTATCATTAATATTATTGGTTTCCTCTTTTAGATATGGACAGGCTCACAATTCTCTTTGTCTAGAACTCCTAGCAGTTTGCCGAGTAATAGTTCATAATCTGTTTCCTCATAAATTTCCTTTGTGACCCACCCATTATTTCATTCTCTCTGGGGTCTTAGTTTAACCTACAGAGCTGAAGATGTGGCTAGCCCTTGGTTCTGTCCTCTGCCAAACACCAAGTAAGCTTTTGAGCTGTAACCATTAGGTATCCTGATTGGTTGATTAGTAGACTATGTACAGACCTTCCCTGGGTATAATTTTTCTTCCCCATCTATTAGTTTCATGTGTCAATTAAGAATTCAGTTCTGCACTGTCCCTGGCTCAGTTCTCCAGCTTCTGGTTTCCATCCAACAAGACAATCTTCTGGGGTGTGTCTCTAGTGATCCAGAGGGAAATCTCAAAAACACCAAAGGAAATCAGCCTAATCAAATGACAAGTTAACCTGGGTCAAGCCAGGGTTAATGGATTGTCAAGACCTTGCAAATTGCTTTGTTCTATATCCTAAGACAGGCCAACAATCAGTCATTCAAAACATACCCACCCAGCACTTCTTCTGCTAGGTACTGGACTGAGCACTCTGGAACACAAACACACACACACACACACACACACACACACACACACACACACGGGAAGATGTTCCCTGCCCTCAACGAGTTTACAGGGTAATTGGAAACGCAATTTTAAAAATACAGATTTAAATAGCGGACCTCTTTAAAAATTGCATAGCTATATATTTAATGAGCACTGCTTGAGAGATGCAGTGAGGGTCAAAGACTAATTGATAGGGGCCTGGACAATAATGTGAGTTTTGGAATGGATGGGATGTCCCCCATCTCCCGAGGCAATTGCTCAGCAGAGTCAGTAAGCTTGTTTGGAACTATGCCAATTTCATGAGGTCTCTTTAAGCTCTGGGGTACTACCCAGTGTTTTCATTCAACAAACATTTTGTTAAACTTTTTTTTTTTGCATTCTGTTTCAATCCCATTTCAATCTGAGTGTTACTAGTTGGAGGAGATACAAAGAAGTACAAGATACAAGTCCTTGACCTCAAGGAACTGAGTCTAGCAGGAAAGATAAAGCATGACCTCGGACCAAATCACTTCCTTTCCATTCATCTGCAGGTTGCACTAGTCAGGAGTGAGGAACCTACAGCCTTAAGGCTACATGTGGCCCTGTAGGTCCTCAAATGCAGCCCTTTGACTGAATCCAAACTTAATAGGAAAATCCCCCCTTAATAAAAGAACATCTAGTGACTAGATGTTCTCCAAGGTCCTTTCCAATGCTAAAATTCTTTGATCCCATAAATACAAATAGTTTTAATTGGAAGTACTCAAAGGTAGAAGTTATAGAAGGAGGGACAACTTTTGATTGAGGGGGAATCAGGGAAGGTTTCTGGGTGGAGGTGTCATATGATCTGGGCCTTGAATATAGGTAGGATTTCCATAGAAAGGAATGGTAGAGGTAAGGAGTCCTTCAAAATAAGAATCAGCACCTGAAAAGCCTAAAAGCAAATTTGGACATATTCAGTAGATAGTGAGTAGTTCAATTTGTCTAGATTATAAATTATAATGAACAGTAGGAGGAGGGGTTGAAGATGCAAAAATAGGTTAAAGTCAGTTTGGGTAGGTCCTTGAATGAAAAGTCAAAGTTTTAACTTTACTCATAAGGTGACAGGGAACCATTGAAGGTTTGTAAGCAGGAGGTTGACAAGGCCAGAACATTAGGCAGATTAATCTGATAGCTCTATAAAAAATGAATTATCCAGGGGAGAGACTGGAGATGGGAAGGCCAATTGGGAGTCTATAGTCTATGGTCTCAGTGGAAATTTTAGCAGGGGAAAGGGATGAGTTTCCTTTTGGACAGGTTGAGTTTAAGCTACTGGGAGAATGGCTAGGTGGAGCTGTCCAACAAAGAAGCTGGAGCCTATGATAAAGATTAGTCTAGAAAAATTCTACTGATTCTGTTTCCGATACTTCCATACAGTGTATGTAAAGGTGGAGGCTTGGGATTCACTTTTTATTTAAGCGTGTTCTCTCATTCTCACAGGAGCTCTCAGGAGTTTGCATCTCAATATCCAGGCTCCTATTTGTAGAAAGAAAACTTCTGGTGAAGTTTTGCTTCTCATTCTCTTCTTGGGTTCTCCATATACAAAGATGGCACCCATGACTCACCAGTAGCACCTTATCCCTTCAGGGCTTGTTTTTCTTCTCCATCACTAGCTTTCTGTGTGCCAATAGGTTCCACTGAGAACCATTCATAGGCTAGCTCATTGGAGGCAGCAGTAAGACTTAAATGGAAATAGAACCAGACTTGGTTGGCATCAGGAGGCCTGAGTTCTAGGTGAGGCTCTGATATTTGCTATATCTGTATGACTAGGAGCAAATCACATCACCTCTCTCAATCTCAGTTTTCTCATTCGTAAAATGGAAATTTTAGTAATATAACATCTAGTGGAATGTCCTCAATAAATGTTTGTTGAATTGAATCAAGATAAGCAAGATCTTTGCCAACTAGTCTCATCTCACTTCATTAGTAACCATTATGTGACTACAAAGACAAAATCTAGGTAGTCATAGAGATAATAAAAAGTCACAGCCCCATACTGCTACCAGTTGGAAAGAAAGGGATGGATCAGAGATGTATCCCTCTCTTTACTCCTCTCTCCCACCACACAACCAAGGGTAAAAAAAGCATCATTTTTTTTCTGATGAATCCCCAGCTTCGGTTGGGGTGTGGATCAACAGCTAGGTCTGAAGTGAATTGTTGGGGATGGGGTGATGTTGTTGGGAAGTGGGGAAGTAGCCCATCAGCCACTCATTCTGATGGATAACTCTGGCCTTGGAAACGGGGTGGGGCAGGCTTTTTTAAGTCAATGGTTATAAATCAAGACATAAAGTGAGAACTCCTAGTCTTTTTCATTCCCACAGTAGCCATCTTCCAGTCCCCTGCTTCAGGAGTGAGAAGGATGGTTCAGCTGAGAATAGCTGACTTACTCCCAAGCTTTCCCAAGCTCCTAAATCACTCCCTATCCTAGTGTTGACACCCTCAACTATGTTGGGCAGCAGGCCAGCTAGATTCACTGACCCATTGCTGGCATTCTCTTTTCTTAGGTCCCAATCACTTAAGCAATGAAGAGGGAAACCTCTTCACTGAAGATGTCAGAGTAGCAAAGGGCTTTAAGGATCATTTAGTTCGGAGGTGTCCAACATGTGCCACCCCTATGCCACCTAGCTGCCCAGGGAAACCAAAGACTGACTACCAACAGAATGAACACAGAGAGAGTACAAAATATTTTATTTATTGAGCACGGTATGGAGGAATAAATAGAAACTGCTATTCAGACCATTGAAAGTGAGAGGATAAAGATGGAAGGCAGGCAAATACAACCAGGGGAGTGACAGAAAGTCAGATGATTGTTGTTGGTGGTGGTGGTCAGTCATGTCCAACTCTTCGTGACCCCATTTGGAGTTTTCTTGGCAAGAATACAGTGATTTGCCATTTCTTTCTCTGGCTCATTTTACAAATGAGTAAACTGAAGCAAACAGGGTTAAGAGACTTGCCCAGGGTCACATAGCTAGGAAGTGTCTGCAGTCAAATTTGAACTCTGGTCTTCCTCACTCCAGGTCAAGCACTCTATCCTCTGTGCCACTAGCAAGTCAGGATGATTGGGCTAAAAGAATGAGTCAGACAAATACAAAGAATGAGTGCCAAGCTGACGGTCACTAACTTGGGTCATTCCAAGCCAAGGTAATATGATCAGGAAAAACCTTGGGTCAGAACCTGACTTAGCAGAGTTGGAACAGGGAAACAGAGACAATAACAAGGTCTCAAGAAGGCGTCCAATCCAGGAACCAGACAGAGGTTAGAACCAAGAGGAAATATGTGAGAGACAAAACCAAAACAAAAAAAGACAAGGTCAAAATCAGGCAGTGCTAATCACTAAGGCAGTACTCTGCTCAGGCCTCAAAGCATGGATGACCTTCCCTGAAAGGCCAGTCCTTGCAGATCTTCAGGATATGGCAAATGGAAACACCTGGTTGGATTGAATGATGAATACCAAGATCATCAAGCAATAAAAATATAATGTTGGGATGATTTATGAGCTGTGCTTTATGAGTAATATAGTACATTTAAAACTCTCAATGAAAAGATAGACAGCCCTCCCTCTCCTTATGCCCTCAGATTCACCAGGCCAAGAAGAGGTCTCCTGGTTTGCTCATTGCCCTCCAGTGTCACTTCCAGATGCTTGTCCTGCCCCCATCACTTAATCTCCTCTCCTTTGAGTTTCATACCTCCTGGTTATCTTTGACAAATTCAAGTCACCTGGCCAAAATGAATCCTATCCTTGGGCACTGAAAGAGCTGGAAAGTATGATTGCTGAGCCTATTTGTACTATTTGAAAGATCATAGAAAATGGGAGAGGCATCATAATGTTGGGGAAGAGCATATGTCCCAGTTAAAAAAAGAGGGGGGGGATAACAGTCTGCAAACTATTTGCAAGGAGTTTGGCTGTGATTCCTAGGAAAATTCTAGAATTAATCATTAAAGAGACGGAGACTATCTAGAATGGCAAAAGGCGGAGAGGTTTGCAAAAACATAACCAGCATGGCCCTATTGAGAACCCATCCTGCACAGCAGACTAACTTTATATCCCTTTTTGCCAGGATGACCAAACTGGTCTAACAAAGGAATGCTATGAATATTACTTACCTAGATTTTAGCAAAGTATTTGATAAATTATCCATACTATTTTTGTGGGAAATCTGGAAAAGGTGTGAACTAATCCAATCCAATCTAATCCAATAAACATTTATTTATTAAGCACTTACTATGTGTCAGGCACTGTGCTAAGCACTGGGGATACAATTAATAAAAAGAAAAACAACCCCTGCCCCCAAGGAGCCTACAATATAGTGAACTAGAAGATAATATAATGAAATGGACATGAAACTTGTGAGAAATGGATGGTCTTAAAGAATAGTCATTAATGGTTTAATATCAACTTGGATGTTCTACAGTGGAGTGCCCCAAGTGTCAGTGCTTGGCTCTATGCTACTTAACATTTTTATCAGTCAAATTTATAGATGTCATAAATCATGGATAGCTAGCACACTGAATGACAGTTAAGATTCAAAAAGATCTTCTCAGTCTACAGGACTGGGCTGAATCTAGTCAGATAAAATTCAGTAGGGATAAATGTAAAGTCTCACCCTTGGGTCTAAAAAGTCAGTTTCATAAGTACAAGATGGGGAAGGCTTGATTGAAACAGCTATTGGTCTAAAAAATATCAGGCTTTTGAGTGGACAGCAAGCTCAACAGGAGTCAGCAGTGTGATGGGGCAACCAAAAGCATTCAATGTGATCTTTAGCTGCATTGAGAGGTTCAGTTTCCAGGGATAAGGAGGTCATAGTCCCATTGTACTTCATCGTAGTAGGATCAGTTCTGGGTACCACAGTCTAAGAAGGGCATTGATGAACTGGAGAGTATCCAGAGGACAACCTGGATGGTGAAAGGGGACCATGAATATCATAGGAGGCCCAAGTGAAGGAATTGAGGGCATTTAGTCTGGAGATTAAAGAGACTCACAGAGGCCATAAGAATTGTCTCCAGAGTCAAATCTGTTGAAAACAGGTTAGACTTGCTCTGTTGATCAGAGTGGGAAAACCAGGAGCAATGGATAGAAGACTTAATGAGGCATATTAGGCTTCACGTCAGGAAAACCTCCCTAATAATCAGTCCAAAGTGTATTGGGCTGTCCTGAAAAATGGTGAGTTTCCCCTCCCCCCTGCCCCACTCTGAAGTTTCTCAAGAAGAAGATAGATGAAAATTTGTCAAGTCAATTGAAGTGGAGATTCCTTAAGTGAGTGGGTTGGACTAGAGCAAGGGTAGGGAACCTGCAGTCTTGAGGCCACAGGTTCCCCATCCCTGGACTAGAGGGTCAATGAGAGTCTTTCTAACTCTAATGTTCTGAGATTCTGTGATTATGTCACATCTTGTGATTTCAATGTATAATGTTCAGTATACTTTCCTTCCTTTGACTATCTGGATCACATGTCTCTCTCCATGCTAAACCATCGTTTCCCACCTGTCTGCATCCTTCTGAACTTCATCAGTGCTCTCCTGGAATCACATAATCCTGCAAGATCACATCAACCCTGAATCTCACACCTGCTTAGTATACACCTCACTCCTGTGGTGCCTCCCTCCCTTTGATTGGAGAGGGAAGAGGGTAAACAGAAAGAGCTCCTTCCAAATCCTCCATTTAAGGAGAGTACACAGGGCACCCCTCTCTCATTTCCCACAGTATGCACTCCCCTGGATTTCATCATGCCCCCATACAGGATACCCTCTCCCTCTTTTCAGCTTTTTATTTATTTTCTCTCCCATTAAATCATGAGCTCTGTGAGTATGGAGATTATCTTTTGCCTTTGTTTGCATCCCCAACATAGTACCTGGCACATAGTAAGCACTTAATAGATTTTTGTTGACTGACTGCTAAACCCTGCCATCATTCTCCCTGACTTCTGTATTCATGTTGATGATCTCTCTAACACCATGGCCTCTTAGTTTATCAACCTCCTCCATTCCTGTGACTTCCATCTCCACTCTTTCTCAACCACCCACGATGTGGAGGAGGGAGTCCCACTTTAGACCTCACCATCACCCATAACTGCTCCCCTGGATCATCACCAAGACAATAAGGACAATTCAGATACTTAACCTATACCATGTGAAAGCATTTGGAGAATTTTCTACTGGCTATTCTGTAAGCTTGGATGAGAATCCAAACACTGTAAAATACAATATCACATATGTTTTAGGGAGTTAAAGGCAAAGTACTGTCTAGGAAAGGGGAAAGCTACTCCTGACAGGGGGTTTAAGCAAAGTTTTGTGGAGGTAATGGCATTTTAATTGGGCTTTAAAGGATGGGTAGGAAGCCAACAAGGGAAGAGGCAGCCAGCATTCTAGGCACAGGACTCAGTGTGAACAAAATTTCAAAGACTGGAGATTTCAGAGTCCATTTGGAGTACAGAGAATACTCCAATCTGGAGGAGAGGGAGTATAAGGTGTGTAGAGAGAAGTTATATGAGGTAAGTCTAGAAATAAAGGACAACATCATATTCTGAGGGCCTTTAAAGGCCAGGGAAATTAATTCAAAATTTAATCAGGGTGAATAGAGAGCCCCTTAAGAGTGGGTTTGTTTTAAGAAGTGACAGAGCTATGCTTAAGGAAGATTATTCAGAAAATGATATGATGAAGAGATTGGAGGGGGAGAAAGTAGGGACAGGCAGACTACTAAGGAAACAATTGTCCAGGCAGATGGTAATAGGGCCTAAAGTAGGGTAGTGGGAGCAGGATTAAAGGAGGCAGGGATTGTGAGAGAAAACCAATTGTATATGAGGGAAAGGTGAGTCAAGCATGGATCTCTCTGTCTGATTGGTTTCCCCAAAGATCGGTCAAAATGAAACTGACCAGGCACTATTGAGTTGACTTCAGTTCCTATGGCACTTGCTGGGGACCATTGGTTTGGAATGCGATCCAGGTGTATTTCAGTCATCTCTTCTCTGTGAAGTTCCCCAATCACCAGCCAAGAATCATGGAGTTACTTGTTTTAAAGGGGAAATTTAATGAAATTCTTTAATCTTATCACATTCCAACAAAGTCACGGAATATTTGGTTTTAATGTCTAACTTACCACAGTTTATAAAAGAAATGTATCATCCAGATTGTAATCTTTTTCCAACTCAACATGCCCAGATTTTGTTTTGCAGGCTGTGGTGGTAACAGATGGAGAACGCATCTTGGGCCTTGGAGACCTGGGCTGCTATGGCATGGGCATCCCAGTGGGCAAGCTTGCATTGTATACTGCTTGTGGTGGAGTGAACCCACAGCACTGCCTCCCAGTTCTGCTAGATGTTGGCACTAACAATGAGGTAAGTACATGGGAAAGTAGATGGATATAAAAATATATTTCAACCAGGCATATCCAAGCAAAACAGTACATAGAAGAGTTGGTAGAGGAGGGAGGAGGAGAAATAGGTTGTATTTGCCAATAAAGTATCCAGGGCATGTGAAGGAAATATACTGAGTGTATAGAGAAAAATAACCTTTAATTCTATGAAGAAATCATAGAATAAATAGGATGATACAAAAGGTTTATAGAAGAATGATAGTTTAATTATATGAAAAAATTAATCTTGATATATATGGAGGAATGATATTTAAATATGACACATGGGGAATATAGAGGAAGTATAACAAGAATATGAATGATACTTATGGTAGTGATGAATGACGTCCAGAGCTTTTAAGGGAAATGATGCCCTTAGTTGGGTTTGTTTGGGTTTGGGATGTATTTTAGAGGGTGGGTAGTTGAACCTGGGAACAACAGTTAGGATGAGAACAGGTACCTGCTTTGCAACTTGTGGTCTTAGTGTTATCTGGAACACAGAGTTTAAATGACTTGTCCAGAGCTAGTATATGTCAGAGGTGGGGGCGGGGTGGGGGGGAATCTAAACCCAGGTCTTCCTGACTCTGAGATCAGCTCCCCCTCCACAATGCCTCTCAAGGCCTGTTTAAAGAAATATATAATATAAATATATATGAAAGAAAGGTATAGACATGTCTGGATATAAGGAGTTATTCACATGGTGTATAGGTGAATAATATCCAGTGCCAATGGGCAAAATGGGTGGACTGGTGCAGTGGAAAGAATGCTTAGAGTCAGAGGATACAAGTTCAGATCCTGACTGTCACTACCTGTGTGATCTCGGATAAATTGCTTTACTTTTCTGATCCTCAGTTTTCTTATCTATAAAATGTGGGTATTGAACAAAATGGCCTATACAGTCTCTTCCAGCTCTAGGCCTGAGATCTTAAGATCTATGACATATGTTTATCTTTATATCTTCAGGACCTAGCATATAGTACCTAGTCACATATTATGGCTTTCCAGGAGAGCAGTGAAAACAGTGGTCAGGGTGTTGGGGAGAAATAACTAGAATGTTAGGGTAACAAGTCCATTTTTAAAAATAATTTTGAATCTTGGAGGCTCAGTTGGATCTTTCCACAGAGAAATGGTGTCTAGGTCATTTGTCCTCATTATAGTCTTTTGCACAGAGGGATCTATGAGTCTATCTTTTTGTTCCCCTGACCAGGGGTAGCCCTCAGCAATATTATGGACATTTGTCCTCTGTAGAGCCAACCCCCTCCTACATGCCCCCTCGCCCTCCTTCTTGTCTTCCTTTTCCTCTATCTCCAGGTATGTATTTGACCTGTGGCTGCCCTCCTCTCCCTATCACTTAGGCCTAACCTAGACTCCAAAATTATTTTCCCTTCTGCCCTTCCTACCCCCAACACCATAATAAAAACCCACCAACAACTTCCTTATTATTTCAGGCAAATCAGTCTCAAGGAGGTGGGAAGGGGAAAGATGTGAAGGCTAGGGTTAAAAAAAATGAGATTTACTTATATGAATTTTGAGGTGCCTTCCAACTTCATTCCCAAAGGAGTGAATTTCTAATGGAGAAAATCTAAACACCAAGACAAAAATAGGAGGGGAACTATGGTGGGAAGAGAGAGATGCTACAGGGGCCTTCCTAGCACTGCTTAAATCCCAACTCTTGCACCCAGGGCTAGTGTGGCCCCTTAACAAAATGAATTCAGCAATCTAGTTATGAGAGCTAAAGAACTTGTTATAAAAAAACCACCAAGGCACCAAAAAAAAAAAAAAAAACATTTCAGCCTGGCATATACAGGCCTGTTTTCCTGTGGTTGGGGTGAAGAAACTGACACATTCACAGGAGGGCAGCTTGGAGTTGATGGTGAGGCAGCTGCAAAGGTTTCCAGGTGGTTTGGGCCTAACTAACTTCAGCCATCTGTCCTGAGGCTGGCTGCCCTCAGTTCTAGGCAAGCCATGGCTTTGCATCTGTTAGCAGTTTCCGTCCCCATGACTCTGACTCAGAAGAGATGATATTTGGCCTTCTCTTCCTTGCCAATAAAGACATCTGCAGGGATATTTTTTCAATAAAAAATACCACATCCCTGATGTGGCCAGCTATATTGTAAGACTCAGCAACTGAGATCCAGTGATTCCTCATATTAAAAAAATATAGAGAAATTCAGGGACTGGGGGCACAACTGGGACATGGGCACTCTAGGCCAAGCATTACATTCATACAGACATAGCATGGAGTACAGAAGAGCAACTGGGCTGTCATTGCTAAGGATCTAGGGGAGGCAGTGTGTTTGGCAGAAAATGTCTGAATTCGGAGTTAGGAGGCCTGGGTCCTATCCCAGGCTCTGCCACTTGCATAGCTGGAGGACATTGGATTGGTCACTCTGTCTCCCTAGGTCTTTGATTTCTCATTGGTCAAATAAACAGGTTGTATTAGACCCCCTTGGCTCATAGCAGGCACTTCATATGAGCATGTTGGATGGGAAAATGACCATCTCTGAAGTCCCTTCCAGCTAGAACAGTCTATGGAGAGTGCACCAAATTTGTAGTCAGAAGCCTTGGCTTGCAGTGCTGGATCTACTATCCTGAACAAGTCATTTGGGTCTCAGTTTCCTCATCTGTAAAATGAGGGAAATGTACTAAATGATCTCCCTAAGATTTCTTCCAACTCTGAATCCTGGAATTTATGATCTATGTTTTTGGGGTTTTTTTTAAATCCCCTTCTCCCTCCTTCATACCTCACTTATAAGACAATCAGCCAGTATACATTTATAAAGGGCCTACTTTGTGCCAGGCACTAGCACTGGGAATACAAAAAGAGGCAAAAGATAGGCCCAGGCCTCAGGGAGCTTCTTAGTCTAATTGGAGGTGGGAGTGGGGAGAGACAACACACAAAAGGAAAAAGGAGGCTGAAAATCCAAGGGTCTAGGGACGGTGCCTGATATGGGGTCTGGGGGAAAACTCAGGGAAGTCTCAAAGTAGAGCAGCCAGGTGAGAAATGAGATGTTCAGAGCTGAGTTCTCTTCTCAGCCCAGGTTTTGTAGTTCATGGCTCCGCCCTCTGGATCAGAGGAGCCGAGGGTGGTGAAGAGGTGGAGAACCAAAACTGATGGGATCTTACCAGATGATAAGGTTTTCCCAATCATGAGCTTCCTGGGGCATAATGGATAAATCAGGAAACTCCCCAAGTAGATCCTGCAGGCAGGAAACGGGATAGAGCTCCTGGCTAGCTTTTCTGATGATCAGAGGCAGAGCCTGAGCCTCACCTGGAGTCAGAAAGGCAGTCAGTTACAGGGCCCAGCTCTACAGCCTCTGAAGCATGGAATTTAAAGTGAGACAGAGAAATAAGGGCAAGAGTAAAGGGGGAGAAGGAATAATAATAGTGTTGGAACCTTATTGAGGTTAATCACTCAGCTCTGATTTTAGAGTATGGACTTTCCTTCCCAGGCCTTAGCTATGTACTTTCCGGAAATATTTGGGAGTTTGGGTGTGAGTGTGGACATGTATGTATGTATGTATGTATGTATGTATTACACACACTTACACAAGCACATGCACGCACACGCACACACACACACACACACACACACACACACGGTTGTATTTTGCTTTTGAAACTACTGGGTTACCTTGGCGATCTTGGTTTTAAACTAGTGAAGTATTTTAGGCTAAGAAATCTGGACCTCCCTCTACCACCACTCAAGGCTGTGTTCACATCATATAACAATCATAGCTGACATTTATATAGTTCTTTACATGCATGTCCCCATTTGATGATCACAGCAGTTCTATGAGGTAGGTCCTATAGCTATTTTTAACCTCATTTCACAGGGGAGGAAAGGGAGGCAGTGCAGTAACTGACTCAGAATTGGAGAAACTGGGTTCAGATCCTGCCTCTGATGCTTACTTCCTTTTTGATGTTTTAAACAAGTCCCTTAATCTTCTTGTGCCTTAGTTTCCTCATCTGTAAAATGAAGGGACTGGACCAAATGATCTCCGATGCTTGAGGTAAAAAAAATAAATAAATAAATAAATAAATAAAAATCCTTCCTAATAATTTTGTTGCTTTTTAGTCATTTTTCAGTCATTACTGAATAGGAAGGAAGGAAGAAACCCAACTTGGGGTTTTCTTGGCAAAGATACTGGAGTAGTTTACCATTTCATTCTCTGAATCATTTTACAGATAAGGAAACTGAAACAAACAGATTCTAGGTGACTTGCCCAGGGTCACACAGCTAGTAAGTGTCTAAGGCCAGGTTAATCTTCCTGACTGCAGTCCTGGTGCTCTCTTCACTGGGCAACCTAGATTAGAGCTGTACAAAAGTGGAATGGAATGCCTAGGGAGGTAATACTTTTATCATTATTGGAGATCTAGTGGAGAATGGGTTCCATCATATAGGGAAAGGATTTCCTTTCCCTATTGTGTGTTGAACTATATGACCTCTGAGCTCCTTCTGGCACTGAGATTCAATATGTATGTAGTTTGGGTTAGGAGCAGGTAATGGCAGGAATAGAAAAGTCTCAGACGAATCCTTGTCTTTATTCTTCTCTTCTTGATCCTATGAGGATATGAGAGGTAAAGGGTAAGATATTTTTAAAATTTTATTTGTTTTTAGTTTTCAACATTTACTTCTATAAGATTTTGAGTTTTAAATTTTCTCCCCCTCCCTCTACTCCCCCCTTTTCAAGACAGCATGCTATCTGATATAGGCTATACATATAAATCATATTACATATATTTCCTCATTAGTGAGGTTGTAAAGAATTAGAACCCAAGAGAAAAACCATGAGAAAAAAGAAACAAGAAAAAGAGGGAGAGAAAATAGTATGCTTTGATCTGCATTCAGACTCCATTGTTCTTAATCTGCATGTGGATAGCATTTTCCATCATTAGTCTTTTGGAATTGTCTTAGATCCTTGTATTGCTGCGAAGAGTTAAGTCTATCAAAGCTGGTCATCAGACAATGTCGCTATTACTATGTATAATGTTCACCTGGTTCTGCTCACTTCACTCAGCATCAATTCATGTAAGTCTTTCCAGGATTTTTTGAAGTCCACTTGCTCATCATTTCTTTGTTTTGTTTTGGTTTTTTTGCTTTTTGGAGGGCAATTGGGGTTAAGTAACTTGCCCAAGGTCACACGGCTAGGTGTGTGTGTGTGTGTGTGTGTGTGTGTGTGTGTGTGTGTGTGTGCGCGTTAAGTGTCTAAGGCTGGATCCGAACTCAGGTCCTTCTGACTCCCTGGCCAATGCTCTACTTACTGCGCCACCTAGCTGCCCCCCATCATTTCTTATGGAACAATAGTATTCAATTACATTCATATACTGCAATTTGTTCTACCATTCCCCAATTGATAGGCATCCTCTCAATTTCCAATTCTTAGACACCACAAAAAGAGTTGCTATAAATATTTTTGTACACATGGGTCCTTTTTTTCTATTTTATGATCTCTTTGGGATAAAGACCTAGAAATGGTATTGCTGGGTTAAAGGGTATGCAATTTTATAGGTCTTTGGGCATAGTTCCAAATTGCTCTCCAGAATGGTTGGATCAACTCACAACTCTACCAGCAATGCATTAGTGTTCTAATTTCCCCACATCTTCTCCAACATTTATCATTCTCCTGTTCTGTCATGTTAGCCAATCTGAAAGGTGTAAGGTGGTATCTCAGAGTTGTTTTAATTTGCATGTCTCTAATCAATAGTCATTTAGAGCATTTTTCTTCATCTATAAAGGGTAAGATATTAGGAGACTCCATTTTACCAAGCAGAAAACTTAATGCTTATAAATGAAGTGATTTTTTCAGTTCCAGAAATTATTTAATAAACAAATGTCCAGTGCTTTCTCTCCATTCCATTCAAGCACACAGGTGGGTCCCACATTAAGAAAAACCAATATACAAAAATCTAAACTCGTGAAGCAGTCAAAATAGAATGAGGGAGATTATTTCCTTACCAAAAGGATTCATGGCAGCTGATGGTACAGTAGAGACAGAACTCTTGGCCTGGAGTCAGGAAGATTTGTTCAAATTCAACCTCAGACACTTAATAGTTATGTGACCCTGGGCAAGTCACTTAACTTCTATTTGTCTCAATTTCCTCAACTGTAATTAATAATAGAATCTACCTCTGAAAGTTGTTCAGAGGATCAAATGAGGTAATATTTGTGGGGAAAAAAAAACACTTAGCATAATACCTGGCACATGTTCAGTTGTTTCAGTTATGTCTGACTCTTTATGACCCCATTTGGGGTTTTCTTGGCAAAAATACTGGAGTAGTTTATTTGCCATTTCTTTCTCCACCCTGCAGGAGCTTTATAAATGCTTATTCCCTTCCCTTCCTTTAAACAGCAAGAGCTAGAATCACAGACAGGGCTAGAAGGGATCTCCAGCCCCCTCATTTTACAGATAAGGAAACTGATATCAAAAGTAGCAAAGTGACTTGGCTGAGATCACATATTTAGTAAGTGGCCGAGCCGTGACCTCAGCCCATGTGCCCAGATTCCAAGTGCTATACTTTTCCTATGGTTCCATGCTTCTGCCTCACACAATACAATTCAAAATAATGATTCACTTTGCAGCATCTCTGTTTGGATGTCCCTCCTCAGGAATGCCTCCCTCATGTAAAGCAGAGCACAGCTGACCTACCTTTGGCTTCTGTCTCCACATCATCTTTCATATCCATCTGCTTTCTTTCTGCTTATACAACCACCACCCTGCTTCTGGCCCTCATTACCTTGTACCTAGACTGAAACAACTTCCTAATTAATCTTCAGCCTCTCATCTCTCCTCTCTCCAGTCCATTCTCCACAGAGTCACCAAACTAACCTTCCTAAGGTGCACTGTGTTGCTCCCTGGCTCAAAATCTTTAAGTGGCTTCCTAACAGCTTCTAGGTTAAACTCCCTTAGCTTGGTATTGAATTTGTTAAATAACCTTGCTCTGACTTACCAGTTCAGTGTTATTTCATATTACCCCCAACTACCTCTCCACATTCTGGCTAAATCGGGCTACTAACTATTACCCCAAATCAGATATCACCTCCAGCCCCTGTGCATTGATTTAAGCCATCACCCCATGCCTGGAATGCATTCCCTCATATGCCTTTCAAAACCCCCATCTTCCCTTAAGGCTTAGTTGAGGTCCATGTCTTCACTGAAACTTTCTAGTTGCTAATGTTCTCTTCCTCCTCAAATTATAGCATATTCACTTAGTTATATACCTATATTTCCCACACCATCTCCAGGTAGACTGTAAGTTCCCTGAAGTCAAGGACTCTCTCTCTCTCTCTCTCTCTCTCTCTCTCTCTCTCTCTCTCTCTCTCTCTCTCTCTTTCTCTCTCTCTCTCTCCATACCCAGGATATGCCAATATAATATATGTGCACAGTTTGTCAATATCATTCAATTAACATTAAATACCTACTGTATATTAGGTACTATGCTTAGTACACGATTTATAAAAGTGTGTTGAATTGAATTAAATTACCTTCCTGAAATCTGTATTACTGAGAGAATTTGATTTTGGTATTTCCACACCATGGTCATTCAGTGTGTGTGTGGGGGGGGTATTTATTGTGTGTATATGTTTTGTCCTGGATTTCTTTTTTTTAGCATCATAATAACCTGACTGTATTGTGCCTTCATAAAACATCATAAAGTAACAAGAAAAGAACCCTAGTCAAAAAAAATCATAGGAAAAAAATCCCATATAGATTTCCTGTTTGAAGAAAAACATCTGCCCTTTGCAGCCCTGAAACTCTGAGTCCACTTTACCTGCCAAACCAGGGAAGGTTTAAAATAATAAATATAAAGGGCAGCAATCCCATGAAGAAGGGATTTCCCACTAGGATATCCCATGACTAAGTTCCTGAGGCAAGGGGTTGAAAGGAAGGGAGTCCTTCCCTGATTACTCACTTCAAGTCCTTCAAAATATCCGGCCACTGGCTCACCTGGCCCTCCCCAGAGAACCACACTAGTCACCGTGTCCTATATGTCCAGGCCTTTGTTTTATTTTCCCTACTTATTACTATTTTTCCTGCTTCCTATTTTTCTTCTTTCCTCTTTGTCTTCTGAAATCACCCCTGCCACCCACACCATGGGTTCTTGCCAAGGAACTGAAGGAAATCATGGTTATGGTGTTCCTCGTGGCCTATGGAAGGTTGGGTAACTTGCAGACAGAATCCTCAGGCTAACCTAGACCCTAGAAATGGGATACAATAGCTCAACCCAATGTGACACTAGCTGATCCGAGAGTGAGGACTCATCCTGGAGGGGTAGAGTAGAGAAGATTATACTTGAAGTCCAAAGACTTAGCTCTGGGGCAGCCAGGTGGCACCTAGGGAACAGAGAACTGACCCTGGAGTCAGGAGGACCTGAGTTCCAATCCAGCCTCAGATACTTAACACTTACTAGCTGTGTGACCTTAGGCAAGTCACTTAACCCCAATTGCCCTGCCCTCTGCCCCTCCAAAAAGCAAAAAAATTAAAAAAGGAATACCTAGCTCTGACATTTACCAGCCTTATAACCGGGAGTATGTCATTTTATCTTCTGTAGATCTCAGTAGCTTTATCTGTAAAATGTCTTCCCTTTATTGACTCAGTCCCTCTACCCAATGCCTGAGTAGAATATTTCATAAGTTATTGCAGTCTAATAATTTACTACTTGGGGTCAGCCTTTTGGTGATGAACTTTTCCAAAGTCAGTCAGGCTGATCCTCAGATACAGATGCATAATGTACTGAGCTCAAGTTCATATAATGATAATCCTAGAGAGACAGTGTGTGGTTATTATGGATAGAATACTGTCCTCGGAAATACCTCTGACCTATGCTGGCTGTCTGACCCTGGGCAAGTCACTAAACTCAGTGCCTCAGTTAACTCTTTATAAGTTAAAGAAAGGTGTTGGGGTGGCTTGATGGTGCAGTGAATAGAGCACCAGCCCCGGAGTCAGGAGGACCTGAGTTCAAACCCAGCCTCAGACACTTAACACCTAATAGCCATGCGACCTTGGGCAAGTCACTTAACCCCAATTGCCCCTCCAAAAAAAAAAGTGCCAACTTTCATTGATAAAGAGATTGTCTTTGTCTAGGAATTCCCTATACCAGTGAAATCATAAACAATGGAATCTTATGCTAATAATGGTAATGAAATTCAGGACTCAGTGTCAATAGATCACAGATGTGCTAAATATATAAACAGTGTTTTAGCTACATATATTTATTTTCTGGTCCCTGGACTCAACTTTCTATCTCCTACCTTCATGACTTCATACAAGCCTTCCTCCACACTTGTAATATACTCCCTTCTCATCTCTGAATTTCAGAATCTTTCTTTCTTCAAGGTTCAACTCTCCTTTGTAAACTTTTATCTGACTCCATATCCCTCCCCCCCCAAAAAAAAGCTGTTCATGCTTTTTCTCTCTCTTCAAATTTTCCTAGAGCACTTTTTCAGATTTCTTGCTCCTGCTCCCAATCCCTGCCCCCAGTTCCCCACCTTGAATTATATATTGAGCTATTATATTCAGCTATGTTATAGGTGCTATGTAATTGTATGTAGTAAAGATTATGCTTAAGTACGCTGTATTTGTACTGAATCTATCTTAACTACGTGAAATGGTAATATATGTCAAAATAGACATCCTGGTATCTCTCAAGTTATTTGCAAGTATTTGCACTGAGATTTTGCAATGAATTTTTCATATTTCCACTGAAAATTTCTTACTAAGGGGAGAAGATAGATGGTAGGGAGGATGCCCAAGTGAGATTTCAGTAAAAATGGAAGGTCTGCAGAGGCTTAAAGGACTGAGACTTTGAAAAGTTAAAAAAGGAAAGCATTCAGATGCAAGACAGACATTGGAGTCTTCATACATACCAAAATTGTTGATGAAGTGTCCAGCAAGACAATGAATCCTGCCTCCAAATCATAGATTATATCTATGCAGTTGTGTCTAGTCACTCATATACATAAGATTCCCAAAGAAGTAGAGGAGGTGAAAAAAAAAATACTGATTATCCTAAGAGACAGACTGGTTTTCTAAGAGGTAGAAGAACTAGAGACCAAATTGACAATATTTGCTATATTATGGAGAATGCAAGAGAGTTCCAGAAAATGTGGCAAGTCCTCAAAGAGATAGGAGTACTAGATCATCTTACTCATCTCCTGAAGAACCTGTATGCAGGTCAAGAAGCAAATTAGAACCAAACATGGAACAACTAATTGGTTTAAGATTAGAAAAGGAGTACAACAAGGCTGTATATCATCACCTTATTTATTTAACTTATGCAGAATGCCAGACTGAATGACTCAAAAACTGGAATTAAGGTTGCCAGGAGAAATATCAACAATCTCAATTATTCAGACAATGCCACTCTGAAGGCAGAAACTGAAGAGGAATTAAGAAGCCTCTTCATGAGGGTGAAAGAGGATAATGTAAAAGCTAGCTTGATATTTAACATCAAAACCTTGAGATCTTGGCCCATTACTTCCTGGCAAGTAGAGGGAAAAGAAGTGAAAGTCATGTCATATTTTATATTCTTGGGACTCCAAGATCACTGTGGATGACAACTGCAGCCATGAAATTTAAAGACACTTGCTCCCTGGAAGGAAAGTTTTGACAAATCTGGACAGCATACTAAAAAGCAAAGATATTACCTTGCTGACAAAAGTTTGTATAGTCAAAGCTATGGTTTTTCGAGTAGCAATGTATGGCTGTGAAAGTTGGACTGTTAGGAAAGCTGAGTTCCATAGAATCAATGTTTTCAAATTGTGGTGCCAGAGATACTCGCTGGAAGATTAAATACTGAAGCCAAAGTTGAAATACTTTGGCCACATAATGTTGAGAAAGATTGAAGGCAAAGGTAAAAGGGAATGGCAGAGGATGAGATGGATAGATAGTATCACAGAAACAATGAATATTAACTTGGACAGACTTAGAGAGACAGCAGAAGGTAGAAGGCCCTGACATGCTATGTATGGTCCATGGAGTCATGAATAGCCAAACACAACTGAATGGCTGGGCAGCAATAACAACAAAACCAAGGGCTGTCAACTAAGCTGGAAGAGGTCCTGTAGAACTACAGCTTGATCAATTCTGGAGAGCTCATTGTTCAATTGTGAGTATTTACACCTTGGAAATTGGTAAATGCTGAAAATTAAGGCTTGACTTGAGGGTTTGGTTGATTTCTAGACTTAGAAAATGATGGGGGAAGTGTTAATTAATGAGCATTAAACTTGAAAGTGTGCTGTCCAGCATAACTTTGACAGGAGCTGAAAAGATGCCTGTAACACTCCAGCTAAAGACAATTAAGTACCATTCAGCCTACTCAGTAGCTAAAGGCAAATCTAAAACTATAACTATCCATTAAAGAGTGAACTGAGGGCATTGACCTGATCAGCAGAGATGTCTAGGAGCCCAGTAGCAAAGCAGCCTGCCCAATATAATCTAGTAGCCACTCCCTAGTGACCTCCCTAGCACTATTCAGCAATGAAGCAACCTGCCCAGGCTAGCTCATCAACAGTGGAGCCAGAACAACCACTGAGTGATCTGCCCAACCCAGCAGCAGATAGGTCCATCCAAATGAGTCATGCCCTGGGAGGAAAACCCAGATGCACACCAGTCCAGCAAAGAAAACATGGTCTGCCCAGCTAAAGAGGAGAGGGACCCATAAGGAACTATGTGAGGATCCTCTAGTGAGAGAGAAAACGTAAAATTTTGTAGTTTCTGAGTTATGAGTTGCCTTAGACATGTATGCCCATTGTACTTTGGGTTCTTGCCAACTATTTCCTCCTCTTAGACTCTAGGTATATTTGTGAGAAAGTATGCCTTTGGTATTGGAAAAAGTGTTTGTAATTACTGTTCTTGTTATGCTATTTGAGTAAATGCTTTTGCTAAAGATCTACTTCGATACAACTGGCCGATTCTTAAGTGGAAGGAAATTGTTGGGGACTCAGACTAGTGTTTTGGAGAATAGGTACCCACCAAGTGACCCCTAGAACCTTGAAAACAGTAACAGCCATTCCTCTGGGGACCCAATTTGCCAGTGACAGTGTGAGTTGAGTGAGTAATTTTATGTTACATAAAGTATTCAATAATATAACAGGTATAAATACTTAAACTCTCAAGTATGTAAAAGTAACCTTGAAAGAAACTGGTCAGACTTAAAGAAAACACATTTGAAAAAAAAATCATTGCTGTGCTTTTTTATCCTTAATTAAAAGGGAAAAATTAGTAATTTTTCTCTAGTGGATCCTCAAAAATAGAAAATCTAATAATTAAAATCATGAGTAGAGAATCTCTCTAATAGGTCCTTGCAAATGCAAAGGGCCCTACATTTATTGCAGACAAAGTTCTACATGTAATGACATTCTGTGGGTACTCTCCCAACTGAAATATATGCTAACAAGTCAGATTTCTATAGCCCTGCTGGCTCTCTTTCCCTTGACATCCTCTGGCAGTAGCCCAACAGGGCTGTGGGGTTTTTCTAATGCTATCAGTTCAGGCCTTAATTCCAGTATATTCCCAAAATTAGTCACCAGTGATTACTTCCCCAACATCTTTTGCTAATACCACTCCCAATATGTTTTTCCCATAAAGACACCCTCTATCAGCCTTCCCAGAATCCCTTTACTGTAGGACTTAACTGAGTTTGGGGGTAGAGGAGAGATAAACATCAATGAGACTCTAAATGTCATATTGAACAAGGGAAAAGAACTTGCCCCTAAAATCTTATCCCTGTGTCCATCACATGACTTATGGTCTGCTCAATTACAGCAATCCCTGGTTCAAAGAGCCTCTCTCCAAATGAGAAGGAATTGGTGTGCCTGTTGCTATGTTCAATAAATATTTTTCTAAATCAGAAGGTCCATTTGTTTTCCAGCTTGAATCCACCACCACATTCTCATCTGGCAAGAGAGGTAAAGTGGGGGTTGGGGGAAATCATTTGATTTTGCAATCTTTCTTTGCCATGAAAAATCTTAAGAAAATAGTCCTGAAAGAAACCCAAGAAATCTGGGGCAGTGGGGGAGGATGTTTGATGTTTTCTAAACACTGTAACAGAAAGTTCCCATTGACCTTCTTTTGAATAACAGGCATAGCTTACAATTACAAAACCATAAGATTTTCTTCAGCACATAGCTCAGTGCCTTACACATAATGGATCCTTAATACATTTTTATTGGATTGGATGAATTTGGCTTTGGAGTAAAGATCATAAAAGTAGGGAGATAAGATCACTGGACTGGGAGTCAAGACCTGAGCTTGAATTCTAGCTCTGGTGCTAACTAGGTATGTGACTTTTAAGCTCATAGAATCAACCAACCAACAGGAACTTTTTTAACCTAACTCTACTGTGAGCCAAGCACTGTGTCGGGCACTAGCTCTTCATATAGTACGTCATTAAATGCCAACTATTTTATAGTAACCGTGCTAGGCACTGCAGATACAAATACAAAAATTGAAACGATCCTTGAGTTTATTTTCTATCATGGAAGACAAAATGTAGATGTATACAAAGAGAGTAAATATAAGGTAGTTAAATACTAGGTGGTATTCTTTAACCTTTAGGTGAAGAGGGAGTGCATTCCAGGCATAAGAAGCAGCCAGTGCAAAGAAGGCAATAAATGGGAAATGTCAAGCATGAGGCCAGCTCATCTGGACTAATACAAGAAGAGAAATAATTTTAATGAGTCTGGAGAGGTAGGTTAAGACCAAGTTGTGAAGGGCTTTAAAAGCCAAACAGAATTTGTTTTATCCTAGAGGCAGTAAGAAGCCACTGCAATTTATTGAAAAGGGAACTAATATAATTCCACATTTAAAGTAAGTCATACCTTCATTCTACAGACAAGGAAATTGCCAAGTGTGTTAAAAGATTGCCTATGTTCATACAGCTACTCAGTTAAATCTCAGCCTCCTGCCTCCAAGTCTATTGTTCTTTCCTCATTGCCAAGCTGCCTATCAGAACTGATGCCATGTAGCTATTAGGGAGAAAGGGACCTTTATCACAGTGGCAGGAATGCAGGGCAAGGCTTGCCAACACCACCTCTCCCCTGCTTTGGGCATAATGAGAGTTAACAGAATTCAGTCCCTCTAATCTACCTATGATTGAAGGTTGAGGGGACTTTTCGCTAGATGAGAGGTAGGAAAGGTGTAAGACAAGTTCTTGATGGCTGTCAAAAAATAAACGGCTGTTTAAGTAATCCTCGGGCTGAAAATGTGTTGATTAATCTCAGAGGCATGTTGACCCAGGCCAGTTTCACAAAAGAGAAGTAATACTTTCCAGACCCTTTGCCCTACCAATCCCATGAATAAGAAGCTTTGGCAGCAGCTAATATCTCCAACAGATGACTTTAACAGTTCATTGGAGAAGCAATAAACAGAAGCTCAAGAGACAGAAAAATAGAAGACCTTCATTGGATGATAATTGCAGAGGTAGAGTGTAGCATCCTTTATAAGGTATTTTTAAAAAATATATAACTAAATCTTTGTTAACCCATTTGTTGGCTCTGATTCTTACAGACCGAAGGGCTATAGCTGTGACATGTGAACATTACCATGTCTCCAGACCTTTAACCTGACCCTGATGGTCTATTTTCATTATACATTTCTGATTGATAGCTCCTTGTTACAGTAGGTGAGTGAGAACATAGAAAAGATGAAAAAATGAAGCCACTAATTATGCCAAAAATTCAAGTTGGTTTCCCTCTTAGAAGGGAAAGTAAAGTTCTTGAGTAACACCTTTCTACTATCCACATGATAATGGGCAGTGAAATGTTGCTTAAAACAATGGTAGAAGAGCTTTGATATAAAACCAAAAAGAAATAATCCAAAATGGGAGAAGTGAATCCTGACATATTGGTAGGTTGAAGAATGGGAAAATTTTACCAGAAGAGAAGGGAAAAAAGACCAGTGAACACTTGGAGCTAATAAACAAATATGGGAGTCTTTTCAAAGAGGGAAGTACACCCTAAGGAAGCATCTGCTTGTCCTCCAAGGAATATTGATGTGGTTCCACAGATGTTTTAAGGGGAGAGCTTATCCATTAAAGGCCAGAGCCAGGAGAGAGAAGAAATGTTGCCTGGCATCTTCCTGTTTTAAAGCAACTGTTTTAACAATAGAAAGATTATAGAAAGTCTTTCTCAAGTATGTGTCAGAAACAGAACTTCCCAAGACTTGTCAAGATGTATGACTACTACCCACTTCCTATGATTCACATGGGCATAAATGATATTGCTATAGGAAGCTTGTTAAAGATTGTGAAATCTTAGGCAAGAAACTAAAGACCTTAGAGGGAATAACCGGTATTTTTAATCAGTATTACTGGTGAAGGACAAGGGCTTCTGAAGACATGGACAGATGGGCAAGTGAACATCTGGTTCAGCATATGATATTTGACAATAGAATTTGGACTTCTGAACCACGACTTAAAATTAAGGAATGATAGTCTCTTGTCCAGGTTTGGAATGTACCTAAAAAGATCAGGTGAAAATGTTTCTGCCTCAAGTATTGAGAATCAAGAAGTGACCCCTCCATCTTATAATTTATGGTGAAGAAGAACACAAAAGCCAGTAATACTCTAAGCATGCACTCTATATTTGGGAAGAAGCTTCAAAACTTTGCTAGAAAGAACAAAAGAGATCCCTTGGGTCATAATTCCATAAGTAAAAATGGCACTAGATCTCAAGAATGAAATCTTGAAAACACTAAGAAAAGCACAAAGAGAAACAATGAGGATGAAAAAAGTTAATTATCTAAAGAAAAAAATCTAGATATAAAAGGAATTCACTAGATAAAACATTTTGAAAATACATCTACAGAAGAAGCAAGCCAGGGGAGCTAGCAGATAACAGATGTAAAAGCATGGCAATCCCATAAGAACAGTGGACAAACTCAGAATGAAATGATTTTGGTGAGAAAAGCTAATATGGACCTTTAAAAATATTTTCTTTTTCCCTGTATTTAAAGAGGCTCAAGAAGGGATGGGATGGCTTCTTGGGGGTGAATGGGACAATGATAACTGACAACAGAGAAAAGCCAGATCTTGCTCAATTAATTTTGCTTCCCAAGGTAATTAATGAGAGAGTAAGAGACAATTAGCAACTCTTACTGAATTAAATAACTGTGGCTTAGATGGATCACATCCTTGAGTACTGACAGCATATGTTGTATGTGATTGCTAATGTGTTGTCAACCATCTTTGAAAGGCCACGGAATACAGGAGAGGTACCATAAAATTGGAGAAGGGCAAATGTGATTTTTTAAGGAAGAGAACAGAGTCTTCAAATGATAGACCAGTGAGAATGTGTATGTGGGGGGGGGGGTGTATGAAATTGAGAATTTACTATGAAAAGAGTAGCTAGTGACCAACTTGAAAAGGAATTGATTGAAACAAGCCAGCACGATATCAGTCATAACAAGGTGCCCCAAACTAACTTTATTTCACTTTCAGATGAAGTTAGTAAACTGAAAGAGTAGAGAAATAATGTAGATATGGACTAGATGATAGTAACGTCATATGGATTTGGAATTGGTTGAATGGCCAGACCAAAGAGTTGTCATTAATGGTTCAACATCAAGTTGGAAAGGTCTTCAGTGGTATCTCCCAGAGATCTGTGGTATTTGACATTTTTTTTTAAATCAATGATTTGGATATATGTAGAGATGGCATGCATTTGCATAGAACACTAAGCTTGTAGGGATAGCTAGCATATTGTGTGACAGGATTAAAAAAATATTGATAGGCTAAAATTTAGTCCAAAATGAATGAATGGGGGAAAATATAAACTCTTATATGTGAGTTCAAAAAGCAGTTTCACAAGTGCAATTTGAAGGAAACAAGTTTATTACAGCACTTTATCTGAAAAGGATCTAGGGGAATGATGTCACAGCCAAGAAAGCGAATGGGATTTTAGGGGGCATTAAGAGAGGTGTGGCTCCCAGGAATAAGGTGATGGTCCCACTGTATCATTGTATTGTCAAACCGTATCTGGAGTGCTGTGCTCAGTTCTGGAAACCACATGTTGGAAAGGGTATTGGCAAGCTGAAGGTTATCCAGTGGGGTACAAGTTGGATGATAAAAGACCTTGAGCAGGGGTGAGGAACCTGCAGCCTCAAGGCCACATGTGGCCCTCTAGTTCCTCAAGTGAGGCCCTTTGAATCCAAGCCTCACAGAACAAACCCTCTTAATAAAAGAATTTGTTCTGTAAAACTTGGACTCAATTGAAAGACTGTACCCAAAGACTTAGAAGGCCACATATGGTCTTGAGGCCACACATCCCTGATCCTTGAGTTTATGCTATATGAGGATTGGTTGAAGAAAGTAAGAATGTTTAGCCTAAGGAAGTGAAGATGTGGAATGAAGAATACGATGACTTCTTCAAGGGCTTGAAGGTTATCATACTGAAAAGGAATTAGATTTGTTCTATTTCACCCCAGGAGATGGAACTAGGAACAATAAGAAGAATTTACAAAGAGAAAATTAGGTGTGACATAAGGAAAGATTTCTTAACAATTTACATTTCTTTATGCATTTATCATAAGTTAATTTTTATTATGTAGGCAGTGTGATATATTGAAAGGAGAGCAGGCCTCAAAACCAGAAAGGTTTGGATTCAAATTCTGACTGACACATACTAACTGTGTAACCCTAAGAAAGTCACTCAACTTCTCAATGCTCTAGGCAACTTAACACTATAATTTACAGAGAAGATGTTGACCTATGTCAGTAAAGGAAGCTTCCTCACCCAGGAGATTTTTATTCCAATGAGATCAAAGGTCAAGTTTCAGTATCAGTTATCTCTATACATGCCTCTCATTCCTTGAACACAACCTCTTTGATTATAGGAACTGTGATATTTACTTTAATATCAGATTTATAGAATATCAGAGTTAGAAAGGACTTCAGAGCGCTTCTATTCTAATCCTTATATGAGCTGGTTTCTCCTGTTATCACTGTTTTCCAACCTTTCTTTGAAGACCTGTGTGATAGGTAGTCCACTATCTGTTGAGGCAATTCAGTCCAATTTTGGACAGCTCCAATTATGAAATTTTTCCTTATATCCTGCTGAAATCTGCTGCCTGGCAACTTCCATCTGTAACTGCTAGATATGTCACCTGGGACCAAGAAGAAAAAGCTTAATATGCCTTCCAAGTGACAGTCCTTAAAATACTTGAAGGTATGTCTCCACTAGTACCTAGCACATTGCACTGTATATAGAGCTTTATAAATATTTGTTGAATGAATAAGTGAATTTCTATCAACTTTCTATAGAAACTTTTTTCCCAGAAGAATTTTAAGAGACATTTGTTTCAATTGATAGGGTTGTTTTAATGTCACCTTCACCTCCATATATATTTCTTTATCCCACCTAAAGAGCTCTCCCTTAACAAAACAAAAAGAAACACATTTAAGCAAAACTAACCAACTTATCAACCAAGTTCAACAGCATCTGGAAAATATTCCACATCTGTAGTCCCCCAGAAGGTACATTCTCCTGTCTCTTCTTCAGGGTCAAGCTTGAGCATTATAATTACATAGTATTAAGGGGATGGGGGAGGGGACTTGTTTTTGTTCTTGGCATTTACATTATTGTAGCTATTGCATATGCTGTTTTCTTGGCTTTGTTTAATCCACTTTGCGTCATATCCTTGGTATACATCGTATCTTACAATAATATCGCATTACATTTCCAATTCTTTGCTACCACAAAAAATGTTGCAATGGATATTTTAGTGGGACTGTGCAAGAAGTCACTTTAAAGATGACCATTGAACACTGAATTAGAACACTGGGTTTTGTTCTTTATTTTTATGGCTAATTAGCTCTGAGATTTTGGCAAGTCATTGAACTTCCCTGGACCTCAGTTTCCTCACCTGTCAAATGAGGGGATTGTACTAAAATGTCTCTAAGCTTTGTCTCAGTTCTAACATTCTATGATTTGAAGTGTAGGCATCATAGCCTATCCTACTCATCTAGTCTTCTCAGGGAAAGGTCCTGGAAAGCATCAATGACACACTATTAAAAGAGGTATTCCAGTGAAGTCCCTCATGTCAGAGCTGTCAAGAAAACCTCTTGGGGCAGCTAGGTGGTGAAGTGAATAGAGCATTAGCCCTGGAGTCAGGAAGACCTGAGTTCAAATCTGACCTCAGACACTTAACACTTACTAGCTGTGTGACCTTGGGCAAATCACTTAATCCCAATTGCCCAGCATTCCCGAGAAAGAAAGAAAGAAAGAAAGAAAGAAAGAAAGAAAGAAAGAAAGAAAGAAAGAAAGAAAGAAAGAAAGAAAGGAACGAACGAACGAACGAACGTCTCTTTTGCCGCTGCTGTTTCTTGTCCTAGCCTCCAGGGACTTTATCATCAACCCTATTTCTTTCTCTTGGCTCACCCAAGATTGAGATTGTTTTTCAAAGGGACACTAACTAGTAACTAAGAGGAAGAAGATAAAATAAAACCATTTAGAAAATTATAGAACTTAAGTCACAGAGCCTGGAAATTGTATCCTGAGATGTCCCTGTTCCATCCATCAATGGCCAGAATGGTTTCTAGGGCTATCTCACCTTTCTTGTCAACTAATTTTCATGTAGGCCCAGCTTATGACATGGCCTTCCTGTGGGTTTGTCCTTGACCACCTTCTCTTCTCCTCTGATGCTTCCTGTATCATAGCATCATAAATCTAGAACTGAAAGGAAACCTCAAAGGTCATCAGCCCTAATCCCTGCATTTTATAGATGAGGAAATGAAAACTCATTTTCATTTAGGGTAGGTGATTTGTCCATCACAGTTAGATTATGTCAAAGGTAAAATTTAAATTAAATTCGAAATTAAAATCAGGCCCTCTGATTCCTTGAGCTATGAGTTCCTTTGGGTTCCAGACAGGCTTCTCCTACTACATAAGCAGAATGTCCTTCTGGTACCTCAAATACAACATGTCCAAATTCATTACTTTTCTCATTCCTCTACAGATGTCTCATAGCACTTTGTTTCATGACTCTCTGATGCATTTAGCATGTAATATTAAGATTATAGTTATCTATGCTTTCTGTCTTGTACTGTAAACATAATGGGGGAAGGAACTATGTCAATCATAAACTTGGATATCTTTCTAAACACCTCAGAAAAAGGCTATGCACACAGTAGACAGTTAAATGTTTGTTGAATAAATGGACTGGCAAGTATATTATCTTTAGAAAGGATCTAACATGTGAACCTCCCTGGCAGCACAGACACCCATTCATCTTCTCTTCAGATGCAAAGCTGGATCCCCTTCTCACTTCTCTTAGTGAGTTAACCCAGAATTCAGGCTGTTCCCCTGGAGAGTGGGGATGGGGCGGGATGGGGCTTTCCTTAGAGGAGTTGCAGGATGAGACCAGCTGGGTCCAATTAAACATTTCACACCTGCCCCAACCAGCTGCTGATTCCTTTCTCTGTTCACAAACTGGAAGTCATTTGACCCTCAGGGAAGTAAATAAGTATCTAGTCATAGTCCAATTTAACAACTTTTACAAAGTCATACATGCAGGACTAGCATATATAATAAATTGCACTGAAAGGAAAGAACCATTTTTTATATCTCCTTAGGTATAAAAAAAATTACTTCATAAAACTGGGCTGAGATCCTAGGAAGAAGAAAGAACACTGCATTTAGTAAGACCCAGAATTTTGTACATAGTAGGTGCTCAGTAAATGTAATTTTTTTTTTGCAGGAGGGGAGTGTGGGGGTGGCACTTGCAATTTGGAAGGCATCTTTCATTTTAATTCAAGGATTCCTAATCTTTTTTTTATGTCATAGGATTCATGGTAAAGTCTATGGACCCCTTCTCAGAATAATGTTTTTAAAAGCTTGAAACAAAATGCATGGGAAACTAATTGTATTAAAAAATATGGTTATAGAAAAAAAATTAAAGCCCACAGACCCCAGGCTAAGAACCCCTTTCACTAAAGAGGAAATGAGGGGCTGCTCTGGCTGCCTTGGACTCAGGGATTGCTATTGGAAAGAAAAGTAAAAGGCAAATTTCAGCTTTTTTTCCCAGGTTGTCTAGACTAGTTCACTAAGGAAGAAGAGGAAAATAAGAATTTGAGAGAGACTATGGGTCAAGTAATAAAGATTATTGAACTAGCTGAATTTCCTTTATGATCTATCTTGTAGGAACTTAATGAAGAAGAAAGTAGAGGTGGGCAAAAAAAATCCCACAGGAAGGCCATGATACTCTTGAGATGAACAATCAGGCCCAGGGTTGGCCCTGTGAAAAATTGTGAAATAATAACAACAGCTTCTTTCTAGAGTACATTAAATATTTTGATGGAATTTACTCCTAACCCAATATGCTAAGTAGTATCATTGTCTCCATCCCTTTTACAGATGAAGAAACTGAGGCTAGGAAATGTGAAATGGTTTTGCCCATAGCCATCCAAAAAAGTGAGTTGTCAGAGCCAGGACTCAAACCCACATTTTCTAACCCCTATCTAGAATCCTTTCTTCTCTAGTAGGCTGCCTTGATAGTTCTCTTTGAGGTCCTCACCTCCCTATTCAGCAGTTTTACTCCACAATTCCCCTTGCTCAAGGGCTTGGTGCACAGTGACCCAGAAGGTGATATTGAAAGTCAATGACATTTAATTGGCAGAAAGTTTAATGAGTCAAGAGTATGACATGACTTCTAAATACAGCCTTAAACAGTAGACATAAATACAATTCTGTCCTGATCAAGGGAAGTGATTATCCCACTGTATTCTGGACCTGCCACTGAAACAGCTCAAAGGAAATGCAGGATGTGCAGATTTGGAGTATTCCCCCAAATGTTCACACAGACTATTTGTGCCTGACCTGTGATAGAGCATTCTGAGCTCATATGGTCTGATCAGTCACAGTCGGACACATTGAAACTTGACTAATATAGTGATGTCATTTTGATCCTCTTTGAGAACAAAGGACAACAGCCATATTTACAATGTTGTTTTCACTTCATAGACCCATAGGATTTGGAGCTAAAAGGAATCTTAGTTATCATTCTGTTCAATTCTCTCATTTCATATATGAGAAAAAGAAGAGCCAGAAAAGTAAGGGCAAACTTCGTAACAATCAGTGTGGTCTAGAGATGGAATGGGCTATGTCAGGGGGCAGTAGGTACCCTTGCTTGAGGTCTTCAAACAGAGGTTGGATGATCCCTTGTTGGATATGTTGTAAAGGGCATTCTTTTTCTAGTGTGGGGTGGACTTGATAGCCACCTAGTCTTCCCTCTACAGCATCCTCTCACCTCTGTAGGTCTCCCAACAGCTGGTTCAATAAAATGGCCAATCACAGGTATCCCAGGTACTGCTTGAAAGTTCAACCAGGCAGTGACATTTGTTGAAGCAAAACTAATGGTCTTCCCTTCCCCCCCTTTGTTTTTATATGTCCTATCACTATGTCTAAATGGATTTTAGTATAAATGTTAGCCTATAGGAGCAAGGGTTTCAGACCCATACAGTCTTGCTCCAATCCTTCCTGGTGGTATGGGCTGGATGGCTTTTGGTGGGAGGTTTCTTTCTACCTGTGTAAACTTGGTCAAGTCATTTAATTAGTCTGAGCCTCAGCTTTCTCAACTGCAAAATAGGAAGATTGGCTCATATAGTCTCCTAAGTCTCTACCAACTCTAAACCCTAAAGTTCTCTGATCAGACAACTCAACTTATTTCATACCACAGGAGGCAGCATGTTGGAAAAGCAGTCTCTGGAGTCAGAGATTATGGGCTCAAATCCTCCTTTGGATCCTGTGAGACTTTGGGCAAGTCACTTTAACTCCCTGGGCCTCAGTCTCCTTATCTGTAAAAAGAAGGGATTGAATTAAATGGCCCCTGAAAACCCTTCCAGCACTCAATCTATGATCCCATGAGCCTATGAATAGTTGGCCAAGGTGGTGCTAGGTTCATATTTCTTGTTGGTGTTTTCAATGAAGAGGACTGTAATGACCCAAAGTCTAGAGCTTTGGGTTAGAAATATGGCACAATTGGAACCAGCTCAGTGAATGAAGTTCCCTTAAATCACTTTTAGATTTAAGGCCCTCTTCTTGCTTGAAGGTACCCTATTTTCCCTCCCTCTTCCTACTCCATACTAACTAACTACCTGCCCATGAGGATCCCAAGTACCCACAAGTGAGAAGAACCATACTGTATGGAACTGGGAATGGACAGGCCAGAAACTCTTGCTGGGGTTGTAAAAACCCTTGCCTAAAGGTATTTACTGAAAACAGAATTCTGTCTGTTCCAGGCTCTGCTGAAAGACCCCTTGTATATTGGACTGAAGCACAAGCGTGTACGTGGGAAAGAGTATGACGAGTTGATTGATGAGTTCATGCAAGCTGTGACTAACAAGTAAGCAGGCCACTTTTTTTACCTCATTTTTGAAATGGGACACGATGGGCATTCTTCTTTTAAGATATAATCAAGACCTAATGTCAGCAGTGGTTGGGTACCAATACACAAGCAAGAGCTGATAAGTGCTGGTTCCCTGGGTGGTCTAGAAATTAAATCTTGACCCTGAGTAGGTGGAGGTACCCAGCCACATGTGCTTGTTCACTGAAAGAGTCTGGGCAAGATGGAAGCTATGGGAGATAATGACTCAAGGACATGGGGGCTCCTCTGTCTAGAGAAGCAATTCTTCACCTTTTTTACATCATGGACCCTGGTTGGTGAAGCCTATGGACCATTTCTCAGAATATTTATGAATGTGTGAAATAAGATGCAAAGGATTACAAAGGGAACCAATTATATTGAAATGCAGTTATTGATGTATTTTTTAAGTAGATGGACTCTAGCTTAAGAACTTCCAGTCTAGAGTTAGTCACCCTGCTTTCTGAAAGGAAAATTATCCTACCTCCACCTCTGGAGTTCCTGTGTAAATCATACAATCTCAGAGTTGGAAAGGACCACAGCAGCCATCTATTTGAACCCTTACCCAAGTAAGACTCTCTTTCACAGTGTACCTGGTAAGTGTAATTGGGACCTTTGCTTAAGGACTAGAAATGGCCCAGTTAACTACTAGAAAATTCCCATTGTTAAAATTTTCCTCAAGTCAGCATTGCCTCTTTGTATCTTTTACCAATTGCTTTGAGACCAAAGAGAAAAAGTCTAATCCCTCTTTCCGGTTCTTGGAAATTTAGAAACCATTCTCCCCTATCCAGTTTCCTCTAAGATATAGTGAGGTGAATTTGGTATCCGGAGGAGGAGAAAGAAGGCAATGTACCCCCCAGACTAAATGGTTTTGGAAAGTGTTTTGGTACATTAGCATGCATTTTCCACCTCTGCCCAAGGACCAGATGATATTAATGTGCAGCCACCCAGACTCTTGATTTATAAGATTTATGAGGTGTTGTACCTCAAATGTTTTTCTCGCCTGGCTCTTTGCATTGAAAGGAGCCCCATAAGTGATGGGAATTAGCCTCTTCCTCCAGTCTCTCTTTCCTGAATCCCTCTCTTTGACAGGCACCAGCCACACCTGTCAGTCTTCATTGCCACCTCCTTAACATGCCCATTTTTCCAAGATGTGGCCTCTATTCCCTAGACTCTTTGGGCAGTTCCATCTGAATCATTCAGGTAGTCGTAGGGCCTCCTTGACTCTGCTCCATGTCATAGCCTCAGCTAAAAATTCCCCTGTTTTCCATCATCCCTCAAAGCCCTTGTCATTCTAGTTAGGAACCCTGGTGAGGGCCTCCAATACTAGTACAGGTCAATAGTCACAAGAACTGGAGGTAAAGTCCTTTTTTGCCTCTGCCCCTAACAAGTTAAATCCTACTCTGGGGGGCGGCTAGGTGGCGTAGTGAGTAGAGTGCTGGCCCTGGAGTCAGAAGGATCTGAGTTCGGATCCGACCTCAGACACTTAACGCACACACAAACAAAAACCTAGCTGTGTGACCTTGGGCAAGTTACTTAACCCCAATTGCCCTCCAAAAAAAAAAAAGTTAAGTCCTAGTCAAAATGTTGAGTGAGATAAAGTTTGTCTTTGGTGCCCCACCTTATAAATATTCCATATTCTTTTTCTGGACTCCTGTAATTATAGCTTTCATTTGCTATAAAGCACTTTACACGCATGCCATTTCATTCACAATGACTCAATATAGTAAGGAATACATTTTTCCTGGATGTAGGATTTATGGGTGCAGGGAACTCCCACTGAGGAAACCCCCTCCACCCATGCAGACCCCCAACTCTTCTAAGTTATAGTCTTTGAGAGTTATCGGGGAAACAAAAGTTAAGTGACTTACCCAGGACTATCGAGCCAGAATGGATGAAGAAAGATTTGAAACGGGGTCTGAAAGCCAGAATTCCATGATGCCTCATGATACAAGTATTAATGACCATGTTTATATTTTTAATAGGGAAAACTGAGACTCAAAAGTAAAGTGACCTGCTCAGTTAGTAAGTGGTACAATCAGGACTCCATTGGAAGTCTTCTGACTAAGTCCTATGTTCTTTCTATTACAGCATGCTGCCTTTTCCCGTTATATGCCTCAATACCCCAAAACTGTCATCCCTGGCCACGAGCCCTTATGCTTTTCCTTAAAATCCTCTCCAAGCCTCACAGAATTCACCTACCCTTTAGCTTATCCCCTTCATCTTTAAGGTAACCACTTTATATCAGCTAATCAACTACTACAGTTATTATGCTTAACACGGCAGCATGGGGTAGTAGAGTTAGAAAGAACAGGATTCAAGTGATGCTTCTGGCACTTACTATGGACATTATGACAAACACTCTGAACTTTGGTTTCCTCATCTGAAAAATGAGGACTTTGAACTTGATGACCTATAATATTCCTTTCAGCTCTAAATCTGATTCTATGACTATATGCTTGGAGCTAGTCCTAGATCTCAGACTACTAGGTCAGGTAGAGTAAGATAGAAGTGGGAGAGCTGCTTAGCATCCAGATCTGGAACTGGTAAAAAGCTGAGAGATGGATCTCTCCTCAGTTCCCACAAGATGTCACGAAATTCCTTGAGGTGAAGCTTTCAAAAGGTCCATGGCTTAGCCAAGAAATGGCAACCTAAGAGAGGTAAGATGATATCACACACACACACACACACACACACACACACACACACCCTTCCCATTAAGTACCTAGAAGATCATAAATGGACAATAATTGTCAATAATTGACAGATTGGGGACATGTCCAGGAGGGTGATGTGAATGGAGCCCTGACCAAAGGTCCTGGGTATCAGTATTCAAGGCACTAATAGAAATCTGATCATTACCATTTCAAAATAACAAGGTAGGGAGAGATAGGAAATTGTACTATGAATAAAATAAAAATTAATAAAATCCTTTTTATTTGTATAATTTAAAACACCTTATAAAGATGAGCTATTATTAAATGTCATAATAATGAAGAGAAGGCAAAACTACTCGATTTTTGTGTCATTCCTTTTCTTGTCCAAAGAGAAGGCTCTGTGAACTGGAAAGGCTAGGACAAAAATATTTAATAAGTCATAACCCAAGATGTGTGAAATGATGGCAAGAGAGAATCTAGATGCCCCCAATTTATTCAAGTCACTAGGCCTAAAAATAACTGTCTCCAAATGCATAAGAAATTGATAAATGTTTTTTTGTGGCACAGGACTAGAGAAGGGTAAATATCTCAGTTTCTTCCCAGACTACCCCCACCAGAAAAGGAAGAGTATGGAAGTTTCAATCTAGACAAAATTCTAGACTATCTTTATAAAGGGATGGCTTGTGAGCTTTTTGAAAGAAAAGCAGCAATGGCCAACAGTCAGGCACAACTTCATTAAGAGTAAGTAATAGAGGTGGCTAGGTGGCGAAGTGAACAGAGTACTGGCCCTGGAGTCAGAAGGACCTGAGTTCAAATCTGACCTCAGACACTTGAGTCTTAATAGCTATGTGACCTTGGGCAAGTCACTTAATTGCCCTACCCCCCCCCTCCAAAAAGCGGGGGAAAAAAAAAGAAATAGTATTTCAGTCCTGAAAAGCCATCTTTATGAAAAAGGATTTTTCTCCAAAATATAGCCATTTTATTCTTCCTTTGCTTGAAGACCTCCATGGAGAGGAAACCTATTACTTCCTGAGGCAGCCTATTCCCCTTTTGGATAGCTATGATTGTTTTGTAGTTTTTCTTCACACCAAGACTAACTTTATAACTTTATAGCTCCTACCCATAGTGTCTAGTTCTCTTTTTTATAGCCAGAATGTTTAATCCGTCTTGCACATACCATCCCTTTAGATACTTAAAGGTAGCTATCATTTCTCTCCTCCCCTTCCCTACAAAGTCTTCTCTCAAGGCTAAATATCTCCAATTCATTCACTTGAGCAAAGTGCTTGACAAAATCTATTATAGTAACTTTATGACAAGAAACAGAGATGGAGGCTACAAAGTAATAGATTCTGAACAGGTTGACTGACCAAACCCAAACAATAGTCATTGATGAATTGACATCGACTTAGAAAGAGTTCTTTACTGTAGTCCCTCAAGCACCTTTGCTTGGCCCTCTGCTGTTCTATACTTTTCTAAATGACTTGATGAAAAAGGATGAAATCCAAAAGGATGAAAAAGTTGGAATCCAAAAAAATCTCAACAGACCAGAGCAATGGGTCAAATATAATAAAAATAAAATTCATGAGATCAGTTATCAATCAATAAATATTTACTAAGCACCTATTACACTGTGCTAAGCCCTACGAATACAAAAAGGCAAAAGACAGTCCTTATCCTCAAGTAACTTGGAATATAATGAGATAAATATAAAGCCCTACACTTGTGTTGAGAAGATCAGTTCATGAATACAGAATGGAGGAGATGTGGCTGGACAACAGCATGAAAAATATCTGGAGAATTAATGCAGTCTGGGAAATATTATGCACATATCAAATGAATCAACAATATAGAATGACAGCCAAAAAATCTTAACTCAGTCTTCAGCTGTGCTAAAAAAAAAAAAAGTCAGAATGTACACAACAAAGAAGGCAATTGGTCTGATGTATTCTGGTTTTGTTAGACCATATATAGAGTATTACATCTTAGGATGGGAATTGACAAGTTGGAGGGCAGAGAACAGCAAAGATGGCGAGGAAGCCATACAACGATTATTTGAAAGGCTTAGGGTTGCTTAACCTAGAGGAGAGGGTGATGAATGGTAGACCTGATGGTTGTCATGTGGAAGAAGGATATTAGTCTTGTTCTACTTGGCCTCAAAGGGCAGGACCAAGTAACAGGAGGGGGTTGTAAAGAAGTAAATGTCAGCTCAATGTAAGGGAAAAATCACCTAGTGATTAAAGCTGTGCTATCAATGTAGTAGTGAATTTCCCAACAGCAGAAGTGATCTTGAGCAGAGATATCAGAAATATGGCCCACAAGTTGCATGCATCCCACAACACTCCCAAATGCAGCCTGAACCAGACTAAAATATAATTGGGATATATCTAACAAAACAAATTTTAAAATACAATAAAACATGGGTAATGTGACATTTAAAACTAAATCAACATAAGAGATCCTCATGTGCGTTTAGTGGCCACCATTTCTATTTGAGTTTCACAGCAATATCTAAAGGAGACTGAATGACAATATGTCAGGTATTAGCATAATATAGGTTCTACATATAACACTTTAAGGTTTTCAAAGTGTTTTTTACGAGTAAATCAATAAGCATTTATTGGGCATTTATGTGACAAACATGGTTCTAAGCGATAAGGATACAAAGAAAGACAAAGACATGATCCTTCCCTCAAGTAGCCCACATTCTATTGCATTTGATAATGGAGATGTTCAAGTAGAAGCATCCTATGTGTGAGAGATGTTGAAGAGGAAGTTCCTGGTCAAGATGGGTTGGATTAGGTGAGCCTTCGGTGCATTGAAATTCTGTGAATTTTGGTATTTGGAGACCTCTTAATACCCCACAGCACTTTCTGTGGGGAAAGGCTGCCATTTATCTGTTGAGTGAGTCAGTAGCAATTCTATAATTCCCAACAGAGAAGTCCTTGCTCTTCATGTAAAGAGGTTAAATAAACTAGGATATGAGAAACTCTTTTCATTTGTCATGAAAACCAGTTCAGAGTCGCACACAGAAGCCCAGTCAGTCACAGAACAAACCCTAGTGAGGAACACACGTCAGCAGAATGGAATGTGTCTGATTTAGTAAAGATGATTTATTGAAAATTCATTGTTCTGACTTATGAATAACATAAAGCAGATGTTTCTCCTCGTTACTATGGATGGAGAACCTACTAGTCATACCAAGGGCTCCCAAGAGTTTAATGATAACAAAATAAAATGCCCGGGGGGTGAGTCAGAAGCTCTAGGGTTAGAGGGAATGCATTTTAAGGAAGAACTTTGGGAATTGTTTGAGTTCCGGTTTCAGGATCAGTGCGTCTTTCCAAACATCCCATTAAAATAGTTTCCCATTCCTAGATGACTAACCATTTAGGGATTGCTTTAAGACATAGAAGGGGCAATGTGGTGTGGTTAAAAAAAAATTAAAAAAGCACAGTACTTGGAGTCAAAGGGGAAATGAGTTCAAATCCCATCTCTGGCACTGCTATGTTCATAACCATGGGTAAGTCACCTAATCTCTGGGCCTCAGTTTCCTCATATGTAAAAATAAATAAGTCTAACGACAGTATATTTCTCACAAGGTTGTTATGAAGAAAATGAGACATTGTAAAGCATTTTGTAAAACTTAGAGCATAACATAAACTCAGCTGTTATGAGCTACATTTGTTCATAATCATCATAATCCTAGACTTCATAGTGTAGTGGAAAGAACACTGTACTAAGACTCAGGAGATGTGGTTTCTGTCACTAACTAGTTGTGTAGCCTTAGACAAGTAATTTTCCCTCTCTGAGTCTCAGTTTCCACATCAGCAATATGAAGGGGGAGGGTGAACTAGATAGAAAACAATTATAGCATTCAGTGTGACTTCATGACTTGTAATGGACTATTGGAGCTGTGGTCAATTCAAGTAATGATCACTTTCTTCTTTCACTTGGCTTTCAGTTTTCCACTTAATTTTCTTGCTACTGTCTTTCTGAGCCCAAAGTCATAGAACTCATAGGCCCATATAGTGTTAGAACTAAAGGAAAGGTTATCTAATCTTATTTTATAATTAAGAAAACCATGGTGAAGCAGGTCCAGTCAGTTTCCTCCTTACCATTTATGGCATGCCTTTTCAGCAATGCAGTGAAGCCCTTTGTACCTTGGGACATCTATCTCCACTGTATTTCCTCCCCATATTGTACCACTTCTCTTGATTTCTCAGGCAGTTTATACTAGGTGCCCTTGAAGGTCCCTTTGAGTGTGGGGATTCTGTGAAGAAGTCAACTAATGGATAGATGATAGAAGGATATAGCTAAAAACTCTGAGAAACTATCTAGGCTATTCCCTACATGAAACATATAATCCTTTCTACAATATATCATAGAGATTTCTTCAAGACTTACAGCGACAGGTAACTTACCATTCAAGTTAACCCATTCTATTTTTGGGAAGACTCTAATTGTTAGAAAATTATTCCTTATATGGAGTTGAAATCTACTTCTATAATTTCTACCCATTGATCCTACTTTTGCTACCAAAGTCAAGTTCTGCCAGTGAATGAATGAATGAATGAATGAATGAATATCACTGTCCAGTGGAAGAAATATTGGGTTTGGACTAAGAAAACATGTGTTTAAATTCAGGTTCTGTGACATACTTGTATAGCCTTGGACAAGATGCTCTCTAGGCTATAATTTTCTTATTTGTTCAATGAGGAGGTTGTACCACATTATCTTTGAGTTCCTTTCCGTTCCCAGTTTATGTTCTTATGACAACCAAGTCCCCAAATTTAGGAGTTGGCAGGGATCTTTCTTGTCATCTAATCCAGTGCTTATAACAAAGGAATCTCTTCTATGACATACTCAGAAGGTGAGCATTTATCCTTTGCTAAAATACCTCCAAGAAAGGCAAACCCACCATCTCTCAAAAGAGCCCATTCCACTTTGGGGAAGCTCTAATTGTTAGGAAGTTTTTCCTGACATTTAAATTTGCCTCTATAATTTTTACCCTTTGCTTCTACACTCTGGGACCAACCCAGCAAGCCTAAGCCCCTTCATGATACTCCTCCAGATGCCTACCCTACCCTTAGTCTTCTTTTCTGTAGGCTAAAAACCCCTGTTCCTTCAACTGAACTTCATGTGACAATTTCAAGGCCCTTTACCAGCTTAGTTGTCCTCTTCTGAACACTCCAGCTTATCAATGTCTTTCTTAAATAATTCTCCAGATGAGGTCTGGTAAGAGTAGAATACAGTGAAACCATCACTTCCTTATTCCTAGAAGCTATGCCTCTCTTAATGTAGCTTTTTGGCTTCCACATCACTCTTCTAACTCAAATCAAGTTTGATCCCCAGATCTTTTCAGAACCAGTATCTAACCATACCTCCTATATCTTATACTTGTGAAGTTGATTTTTGGCAGCCAAGTGTAAGACTTTATATTCATAATCTTAATTTCATGTTCTTGAATTTCACTCTTAAATTTAGCCCAATACTCCAACCTGTTGAGATCTTTTTGGATTCTAATTCCGCATCATCCAATGTGTTAGGTAACCTACTCAGGTTCATTATCTGAAAATTTGATGAGCGTGCCCAATATTACTTTCACTCTCACTCCTTCTCTCCCATCCCCTTCACTGAAGGAATTTGGTTCCACTGCTTCTAAAGTATTCCAGCAAAACACTTCTCCTGATCACCACCTATGGAGCCTGGTGACAGAAGCTAAGCAATCTTCTGTATCATCGTGGAGTTGGTCAGATGCCCTGATAAAATAGAGAATAAGAGTGTAAATGGAGATAAGTCTTCTCCCCACACACTGGAAATCACACAGCCTCCTCCCAGCTACAGTGGGGACAGTAACAATAATAAGGACCTGCTGTGGACAGAGCCCCATAGTAGACACTGAAAACTTAGAGAAGCCATAATCTTTTGCTCTCATAGAGGTTACAGTTCAGTAGGAGGATAAAGCAAATACAAGTGACTATAAAGTATTTGAAGCAGCAACATGGCAGAGTGGATAGAGTGTTGTACTTAGAGTCAGGAAAATCTGAGCTGAAATCATACCTCACACATTTACTAGATGTGTGAACCTGAGCAAGACACGGAATCTCTCTCAGCCTCAGTTTCCTTATCTGCAAAATGAAGATAATGCTTCCCTCCCAGGGTTATTGTGGTAAGAATCAAATGAGATTGTGTGTGTGTGTGTGTGTGTGTGTGTGTGTGTGTGTGTGTGTGTAGAGCACTTCACAAAACTTAATACACTACATAAATGCTAGCTAGCTAGTAGTAGTAGTAGTAGTAGTAGTAGTAGTAGTAGTAGTAGTAGTAGTAGTAGTAGTAGTAGTAATAGTAATAGCAGCGACAGCAGGAGAAGTAATAAAATGGTACATGATAAAGGAAATTCATAACAAAGTACCGTTGTCAAAACTAAACAGATGAATGTAATTCTGGACCAAGGGAATCAGGAAGTCATTATAAAGGACATGGCCTTTGGGTTAGCTGTTAAAGGATGGGTAGGGATCCAAAGAGCAAAGAACTGAGGGAGGACATGGGAAACAGTCTGAGTGGTAGCAGAGGCACAGAAATGCAGTGAATGGTTGTGGCAGGGAGAAGTACAATCTGGCTGAAGCATAGTGATATAATATGAGATTAAGACTGGAAAGGTTGGATGGTGCCAGATTGAGGGATTGGGAGCTTGAATGCCAGGCAGAGGATTTGGAAGTTTATGGAGGACACAGTGGGGAACCACCCAAGATTTCTGAGCAGAGGAATGATGTGATCTGATCTGTGCATGAGAAATATTAATCTGACTGCTGTATGAAGTGATGGGCAGAAGGGAGGGAAGAGAGGACAATAGAAAGAACTGTTAGGAGACTGTTACAGTAGTCAAGGCAGCAGGAAGTGAGGGTCTATATACCAGGATGGTGATTGTGGGACTTGAGAGGTGGAGGGACAAACAAGAGAGATGCTGGGGAGGTGCAACTGACAGATTCCTACCTAGATGTGTAATTCTTTAGTTTTGTGTAATGTCAGCATGGTGTGGTGGATAGAGAGCTGGCCTCAAACTGAATACCCAGTTTCAAGCCCCACCTTTGACTCTTACTGACTGTATGACCCTAAGCAAGTCACTTAACCTCTTGGTGCCTCAGGTAACTTTATAAGACTGTTAGTTGCAAAGCAGAGGGTGATATGCACTGGGAGACGGAATTTCCTCATTAGGAATCCCTTATACTAATAAAATCACAGACATACTTTTTTTTTTCCAAAGTCAAAAATACCATTTATGCTTGTGGGCTTTATTGAGTGTGGGAGAGAGTGTGTGTGAAGAGGACTGATACAGAGAACACAAGAGGAATATAACTTTCAAGAAATAAAATCTAATTCACATTTCCTTTGCCTATTGCTTCTCAAGATTAAAGTCCAGAAGGGCATTCTAGAGACCACCTAGTCCAACCCTACTTTTCTACATGAAGAATAAGTCTCTGTGAAATTCAGTGACTGGCCTGAAACTGCAAGGTTATTGGTAGATGGAGTGCTGGAACCTCTCTTCCTTTAAAAATTAAAGAGAATGGAATCTTGGTGGTACCTAAAAAAGACTGTATTCACAAGCTAAGTAAAGTACTTCTTAAACCTGAAAGGGCCTTATAACTGGTGAACCATTTTGTTATCATTACACAGAGGAATGGAGCAACCTACCAAGACTCACCCTATGGAACAAACCCATCAGCCTATTCAATTAAAAGAGAAGAAATTTTACAAGCCATTTATCAAACCAAGAAGTTATTCTGAGAGAAACCTCAGGACTACAGATTTATCCCTATTGAATTTGAATCTAATAGTTCTATGAACCTATCCTAATTTAATTGAATCTAAAAAGATTTAATAGAGACGAATCTATAGCCAGAACGGATGTTGGACACAATCTCACCCAGCCTCATCATTTTTATAGACAAGGAAGTTGATGTTCTGAGAAATTGACTCAAAGTCACATAGGTGTAAATAATGAGCAGGATTTGAACCTAGTATTTCAGTCTCTAATTCTAGTGGGATTTTTTTCCCATGGTACCATGATGCATCTACCTCAGCCTTCCCTATCTCCAAACTCTCCTTACACTGGCACCTAACTCAGGACACCAGGCAGTGGTCATTCTAATGCTTGTGATACTATACTGGAGAGAGAGGGAAAAAAAAAAACAGGATTGAAGGGTCTTTCTTTGAGCACTGTTCAAGCATGAGTACAGCCCCGGACATGGAACTCTAGAGTCATAGGCCTTTGAGTTGGGAAAAGACCTCTTACGTCATCCAGGCTTTTCCCTGACTGGCGTGGGGCTTGTCCCAACAATGTACTTTCTGTTGCTCTGACCTGGGCCCATCTGGTTTCAAAACCTCCCAGGCAGGACTATTTCCACCACTTCCCTTGGAATTGCCTTTTTGCACAAAGGAACTCGAGTTTCCTTCATGCCCTACATAATTGCATTCCCACATGTGGGGAAAGCATTCACACTTTGGGGTTATAATGAATAAGGACACTGTGGCTCCTGAGCCCGGAAAAATACATCATAAGACGGAATTAGGCCTTCCGTGAGGGTAGGCATGTTTGCAGGTCAAATTCTCTCTGCCTCTCCCCCCAACCTCCCACCATTACCTCATGATACATAAGGAGATTATAGGCAGTTGATTACAAATGTGTCAATGAGGTAAAGACTATTATGGCCAGCTCATTCAGGGACTTCTAAAAAATACTCTTGTGGGAGAAGAGAAAGTCTTATTGCCCACCAAACAAATTCATCTGGCTTAAGGGAATCTTTCTGTGTGTCAGAGAATTAAAATTAACTTGTTTCACAAGCATGTAGATATTGGTAGTGAGCAGAAACATAGGGAGGCCTGCAGTTAGCATACCTCTATCATGGTTCTTTTTCACTTTCGAAGTCGTAAGAATTATAAAACAAAGGCAGAGGAAGAAACCTTCCCTGATACCCCAATGTGGCAATAACCTCAGACCTCACATTGGGTATAGAACTGTTTTACTATGTTCTGATAGATTTACTTAGTCACAATGTACATTATAGGTATTTCCATATGTGCCTCATCTGTCCATTAGACTTTAAGCTCCATGAGGGCAGGGACTTTGTCTTTACCACCCAATAACCCAGGCTTGAAACCTCAGAGTCATAGCTGACTCTTCTTCTTTTTTTTTTTTGCTTTTTGGACGGCAATTGGGGTTAAGTAACTTGCCCAAGGTCACACGGCTAGGTTTTTGTTTGTGTGTGCGTTAAGTGTCTGAGGCCGGATCCGAACTCAGGTCCTTCTGACTCCAGGGCCGACGCTCTACGATAGCTGACTCTTCTATCTCTCACTTCCCCTAATTACCTGCCAAATCCTGTCCATTTTACACACGCAGTATCCCTCACATTCATTCCTTTCTCTTCACCCATACTGCCATTGGTTTATTTAGGGCCTATATCTACCTAATCCAATCCAGTAAGCATTTATCAAGCACCTACTATGTGCCAGGCTAAATTCTGGGGATATGATAAATAAAAAAACAGTCTTTGCCTTCATGGAACTTATAATCTAATGGGGAGAAACAACACAGAAAAGAAGTCAGGAAGGCATTGGGGGTGGGAGAGGAGCTACATACCTAGCATGAAGGTATCACGTTCCATGGAACTGAAACCAGCCAGAGCAGCAGGTGCGAAGTAGGTGTCTAGTTTCTGCCATTTATAAGGAGTTTGGTTCTCTACCTACCCTCCGGCCCTCTAATCAGAGGGGAGGGGAAGCCTAAGGAGGTGATGTCAATCAAAGCTCAAATTATCAGCTTGGTGGTAAAATTAGAGGTAATGTGTTTATCCTGGAAGGGAATATCTTTCACCTGGACCATTATTATAGTCTCCCAACTGGTTACCCTGCCTCAATTCTCTCCCTTCTCAAATCATGTCTTCACACAGCTTTTAAAATAATCTTCCTACAGTGTAGGTTTGACTATTTCTGTATTTTGCTCAAGAATCTTCAGTGGCTCCCTATTGCCTCTGGGGTAAAACACAGACTCCTCAGTTTAACATTTAATCTGACTTCAATCTGCCTTTCTAGATATAGTTCACAAAATTTCCCTCCACACATCCTATGTTCCAGCCAAAATGGACTGCCAACTGTCTGCAAACTCAAAATGTCATTTCCCACTCTATCCATTTGTGCAGGCCATTCTCCATACCTGTAATGTATCCCTTCCTCACATCCACCATTCAGAATCTCTTTTTTTTCTTTAATGTTCAGTTCAGGTGCCGTCTCCTCCATGAAGTCTTCCCTGACCTCTCCATCTTGCTGTGATTTTTTTCCTTCCTATGTGCAGAGTTTTATCTGTACCATCCATTTTATGCTTACACCCTTCTTCAATAGCTTTTATACTGCAATATAAATGCTTATAAATTGATTCGAACAATAGTTGTTCAATCAATTCAATTGAATTTACGCAAGTTTTTTTTTAAGGTTCACAAAGTATTTTCCTCACAACAGTTCTGAGAGGGAGAGAGATTTTAAGTATCATGATCCCTATTTTTATAGATGAAGGAGCAGGCTTAAAGAATTTAAGCATTGGGGCAGCTAGGTGGCACAGTGAATAGAGCACCATCCCTGGAATCAGGAGGACCTGAGTTCAAATCCGGCCTCAGACATTTAACACAAAAACTTGCCATGTGACTTTAGGCAAGTCACTTAACCCCAATTGCCCTCCAAAAAGCAAAAAAGAAAGAAAGAAAGAAAGAAAGAAAGAAAGAAAGAAAGAAAGAAAGAAAGAAAGAAAGGAAGGAAGGAAGGAAGGAAGGAAGGAAGGAAGGAAGGAAGGAAGGAAGGAAGGAAGAAAGAAAGAAAGAAAGGAAAGAAAGAAAGAAAGAAAGAAAGAAAGAAAGAAAAAAGAATTTAAGCACATTGCCTATGTGCATACAACCAGTAAGAGCCAGAACCAGGATCCTAATACAAATCCTCTGACTATATGTCATTGTTTTGTTGGTCACCCTCATTGTGGTTTAACTTTGCACATGTTTCTTTAACTTTTCATGATTTAGCCCCCTGTCCAGATTATAAATTACATGAGGGCAGGGACTCTATCTTGTCATATTATACACACATGCAGTTTCCAGTGTAGTATTTTGTATATTCTGAACACTCAAGAAATAATCAACTCTGAACCAGTTTGATTGAGCTGATGAGGTCTAGGTCCATATTGGTAGCAATGGAAATCCAGAGAAAGGGTCTGAGGATACTAAGAGAAACATCAGGAAGCATCCCAAGGACCCTGGAGACTTTCTGGATATTAGCCTCCAGAGAAACAAAGACAACTGACCAAATTAGGTCTTTGTTACCTAATGATGGCAGCCATTCAACCCCAAAACTCTCTCTCTGGGATTCGTGGCTGAGTGTTCAGTTTTTGTTAAATATAGCACCTACACTCACACAAGGGTTCAGGAAAAACCATGGTCAGATAAAGAAGCAAGGAATTTAAGCAATTTATACTCCTTATATGATAGCCAGAGGCACTGGACTATTTAGAGGATTTTTTATTCACAGAGTTTAAGTTCTTCGGATCAAAGCAAAAATGTATTATAGGAAGTTTACTGTCTGGGAAGATGGATTATCTGTGGCTAAGAGGTTCCTCTTTTCCCATTTTCTTATGTCCTGATTTTATCACCCAGTTCTTGAAAATGAGAACAAAGTACAGACAAATCTCACAGGACTTGGAGGCCTTCTGATTTCTTTCTATGATGGCTTAGGATGCCCTACAGCTTTACCCATTGAAATCCTATCTGTCCATTAAAGCCCATTCAAAGACCTGTTATTCCATGTCATTGCCCTGGTCCCTACACTATTAAGTCAATCAACAAATATTTATTAAGTTCATCCAAAGGGCTAGGCAACAGATCCAAAGACAAGAACTAAACTCCTGCCTTCAAGGATCAGAATTTGGGTTATTGCTCCCCAATTCCAATGCAACCCTTGGATGCAGGGCTATAGGTAGCTACAGCCCTTCACAGCATGGAGAAGGGAACCGTTTCAGGGAAAGGATGGAAAGAGGTTTAGAAGAACAAGCTGTTCTAGAGTAGGTAATCCTATCCCATCATCATCAGTAACATGGAGTTTAGGGAAAAAAAAAACTCACACAAAGGGGAAATTCCAGGCCATGGGTTAGCTGTTCCTCACTCTGTAAACAGGATCTGAGAGCCATGATTTCTTCCTTATTAGAGAAGAATACCAGAGTATATCTGCAAGTATCCCAGTATTGCTAGTACATAGCACATGTGTAAAATATGAGTAACAAGAATTGAGAGGGCCTTAGACTTCAGGCTAAATAGTGTTAGTTCTTGGGTTTGGTTCTCATCATTAGTCTATCTCCTTTCTCTTTCCTTTCTCTAGCAGCCACATTCCTTGACTTCCCCTTCTAATTGACATGTTCTAATCTGCCATGGACCAAGACACCAGATAACCAAGTTTATTTGAATTGTGCCTAGAATAAGGACCAGTACTACTATTATAGCTACATTAGACGGCACATTCCCTGAGGGCAGGGACTATCCTTTGCCTTTCTTTGTATTCCCAGCACTTAACAGAGTGCCTGACACCAAATAGGTACTCAATAAATGTTTATTGATTGACTGGCCCACAGTAGGCATTTAATAAATACTTATTGACTGATTGAACAACAACAACCACTACCACTGATCCTACTACTTATAATTTTTGAAACTGCATTAGATAGCACTTTACAGTCCCAGAGCATCAAATCACTGAAACTTCACTAGATACTTAGATCAGCCCTGTGAAATAAGGAACATAAGTATTACTGCCTCCATTTCATAGATGAGGAAACTGAGGGGTCAGAGTATTTAAGTGACTTGACCAGGTACACACAGTAAATAAATGTTAGAAACAGGAGTTAAACCTAATTTTTCTAAGTTCACACAGGTCATCCAGGTTTTGATAAATAAGAATTCATCACCTATATCAAAACCCTGTGGGAGGTGGTATATTAGAATCCTTACTTTGGAGTGCCTCTCCTTCCTTCCCCATTACTGTCTTCTCTCTGATACTACCTTTGATCCATAATGTATATTTCTTATGAGGCCACTAGGCAGCACAGTGAATAGACTGCCAGGTCTAGAGTCAGGAAGGTCTGAGTTCTAATCCAGCCTCAGACACTTATAAGCTATGCGGCCCTGAGCAAGTCACTTCACCCTGTTTGCCTCAGTTTCATCACCTGTTAAATGAGCTGGAGAAGGGAATGGCAAACCACTCCAGTGTCTTTGCCAAGGAAACGACAAATGGGGTCATGAAGCCTTAGACACAACTGAAACAACAAAATATATCTTATATGTACCTCATTGTTTGCATGTTGCCTGGTTAGAATGTAAGCCCCAAGGGGACAGGGATCATGTTCATATCTTTCTTTGTACCCCAAGCATTTAGCAAAGTGCCTGGTACATAGCCAGCACTTATTGATACTTATTGACTGGCTGGATTTTGAAACCTCACTCTGCCACATTCTACCTGAGTATCTTGAGCCTGCTTATTTCTCAGTTGAGAAGCTCACAGATTTTCAGGGTTAGGAGAGTCCTTGGAAACCACTTTAACCACACCGTACTTAAGCAAGAACCATTACAGTCTCCCCAAAAGACATGATCCAACCTTTGATTGAAGATCTCTTGTCAAGGGGAGTTTATGACCTCAGATAGGTAGATGAAGAATGAAGAGAGAGTGGTTTCCTGGAAACCTAGATCGAAGAAAATATCAAGGAAGAAAGAGGGATCAGCAGTGTCAAAGGATGCAGAGAGGCCAAGGAGAATGAGGATCAAGAAAAGGACATTGGATTTGGCAACTAAGAGACCATTTGTAACACTGGAAAGAGCAGTTTTGATGGTATATCAAGGGAGGAAGACAAATTGTAAGAGATTAAGGCAAGAGTAA